>CM056820.1:11570000-12770000 GCA_029852735.1 Persea americana | reverse complement strand
CCAAGTCAGTGAGATCAACAGTGTATTTGTGCTGATTGAGAACTATTCCTTTAGTTGATTGATGAACTTCATGACCGAGGAAATAGTTTAAGGGGCCGAGATCCTTCATGTGAAATGTATCATTAAGAGAAGCTTGGAGCTCCTGAATCATGCGTGCATTAGGACCAGTAATGACGATGTCATCAACATAGACAAGTAGCACAGTAATCCCTGACGGAGCATGGTGTAAAAACATAGAAGGATCATACTGGCTCGGATGAAAATCCAAGAGGAAAAGAGCATCTTGAAAATTTTCAAACCATGCGCGAGGAGCTTGTTTCAAACTAGAGAAAGTGTCGGAGTTTGGCAACCATACCCTTCCCGGATGAGTACCCCTAAGGTAGACGCATATAAATGTCTTCTTTGAGATCGCCATGTAGAAACACATTTTTGACATCCATTTGATATAGAGGCTAAGACTGAGATGTAGCAACATCAAGAGTGCGGACGGTGATCATCTTGGCGACCGGAGCAAAAGTTTCATCATAATCAATGCCATATTCCTGCAGATTGCCAAGAGCGACAAGACGTTCCTTATAACGGTCTAATGTGCCATCTGATTTTAACTTGAGAGAAAAAATCCATTTACAATCAATTGGTTTGACACCCACAGGAGACGGGACAACATCCCATGTATGATTTTGTTCTAAAGCCTCCAATTCATCATGCATAGCCTTGTTCCAACATTGGTGCTGCACAGCCTGAGAATAGGATTGTGGAATGGAAGATGACGACAAAGTGGCCATTAAGGAAGTATGAGAGAACCCATAGCGGTCTGGGGGAACTGAAATGCGAGCGGAGCGACGCAATGAAGGAGGTCCAGATGGACCAAGTGTCAGAGGTTGACCAGATGCTGGAGGAAGATCAAGAGGGGGATTGCCTGTAAGCACTTCTTTATTCCGTCTGTGATACACAAAGTTAGGATTAAAACGAACAATAGATGTATCGTCAGAAAAACCAGGTAAGGAAACTAATGAGGAGTCTGGAGGATCAAGGTGTTTTTGAAAAAAATACTTGTTTTCAAAAAACACGACATTCCTAGAGGTACAGATGCGACGAATGTGGGGATCATAGCAAAGGAACCCTTTCTGGAAGGGGCATATCCTAAAAAAACACACTAAGTTGATTGAGCTGTAAGTTTGGTCCTTTCAGAAGGAGGCAAATGCACAAAGCAAACTAAGCCAGAAACATGAAGATCATCATAGGATGGAGATGTCTTGTACAGTCGGTAATATTGGCTCTGATTTTCAATAGAGGTGGATGGCATACGATTAATAAGATGAGCTGAAGTAGCCAATGCCTCAACCCAAAAATGGATAGGAACCGATGATTCAAGGAGAAGGGAATGAGTGACATCAAGGAGATGTCTATTTTTCCTTTCAGCAACACCATTTTGCTGTGGAGTATAAGGACAAGTTCTTTGAGAAATAATGCCTTTGGTTTGCAAAAAATGTTGAAAATCAGAGGACACATATTCCCCGCCTGAATTAGATCGCAAGATTTTAATGCAGGTGGAGAATTGATTCTTAACATATGCCAAAAATTTTTTAAAAACATTAAAAGCATCAGATTTGGAATGCATGAGAAAGAGCTGGAGCAATTCCCCATACATCGCTATGAATCAAATCAAAACACTTAGTGCTGTGTGAAGTGGAAATGGGAAAAGGAAGAGTTTTGCTCTTTCCTAGTTTGCAAGTAGCACAATCAAAAGGTACAGAAGAAAAACCAGTAGATTTATTTAATAAAAACCAGAATTGAGCATAAGGGACAAAGCTTTTGAATTTGGGTGTCCAAGTCTATTATGCCACAATTGGCAGTTATCTCTAATAGAAAAACAAAACACATCATTGTCAAATTTAATCCTAGAAGTCTCAGAAAAATCTAGCGGAAACAAGCATCTACACTTAGGCCCCTTCGCGATCTCCTTCCCGGACATCTGGTCCTGCACAACACAACTAGAAGAAGAAAAATAGATGTTATAATTATTTTCAACAAGTTGCCCGACTGACTATAGGTTTGAAGTTAAATTAGGACAAAGGTAAACATTTTTCAATGGAATGGGACCTGGGATATTGCCGAGAGCAGTAATGGGTATGTTGCCCCCATTAGCAGTTTGTATATGAAGTTTTCCATTTTATGATGTCACATTGGAGAGTGGGGCAAGGGAATACGTCATATGATTAGACGCCCTGGAGTCAAGGAACCAAGTAGAAGATGGAGATGTACCTGAGAGACCAAAAGCAGAGAGGGCATTGACAATCATCTGTTGAACTAATTCAGGAGTGAGAGAGGATGAGGATGAGGATGAGGGCCCAGGCTGTGAGGGTGCAGATGTAGGAGCAGGCATAACTGAAGAAGCAACATAAGCATGTGGAGTCTGAGATTGTGGAGATGGACGTTGTGGGCGGCGGTGACATTCAGAGATGTGTCCCGACTTTTTACAGTAACTGCAGACCTTTTGTTTGCATTTAGTTGCAATGTGCCCAAATTTTTGACAACTGTAATACTGTGTTTTGCTCAAATCTCGAGGCGGAGGCTAAGAAGTCTTATTAGCCGAGAACGCTACTGAATAGGTCTCAGTCTTTTGTTGGGCTATATGAGCTGAGGTCGCAATGCGCTGTTCTTCGCAAAGGAGTTTATTCAAGCATACATCCAAGGAAGGTAATGGTGTCCAATTCATCAGAGCAGATCGGACACTTTCATATTCATTGCGTAGTTTCATCAAAAACTGATCCCTTTGACTAGAGGCCTGAAGGTCTTGAATCACTGTTAAAACATTGTCAGCCACATCCGCATATTTGATACTATTGTATTTCGACCAGAGCGTACGGAATCCTGAATAGTAGTCTTGCACCGACAATGTCCCTTGTGCATATTCAGCAATCACACTTTCAAGATGAAATTGATGTGCTGAATTATCTTGATGATACACTTTTTTTCAGATACCCCCACATGGCTTTAGAGGTTGGGTAAGGTTTAAGATTCATTATTAGATGTGGCTTGACTGATCCCAGTATCCATGATTTTATTTTTGCGTCTTTAGTATGCCAAGAGGATATCTTCTTCTTATCTTCTGTGGGTTTAGGCTCAGATCCAGAAATATAGCCCTACAATTCCTTAGCTTTAAGGTATATTTGGAACTGAAACGATCAAGCGGGGTAATTCTTTCCAGTGAATCAGATCAAGGTAACCTCAGATTTTTTCCATGTTCAATCGAGATTGGTCGAAACTGATTGAAATAGTGAAAGGCAGCAAAAAAATCCAGCAACAGTGAAGAGATGAAGTCTAAATGTGGGTAACAAATTATTCTGTGAGTAGTAGCCAAGATCCGACCAAGCAGTGACAAGAAACACAGCACAAAATATTAATTGGCAAAAAAAAAAAAAACCCCAGAATACCCCAGATGGCCTTGATTTCTGCTGCAGATCCTCTATGTGGGCCCCACTGATGGATTTGGACAATAATCAGATCACTGATCTGAGGAAGCAGAGTAGTTGGGCTTCTACTGGAAAAAGAATGATTCAATTCCACCACAGATCCAAGATTCTGGACGGTCTAGATGAAAACAGTATTAAAAAACTGGAAAATCTCTAGAATGTGTAAATCACCAACTTGGGAGTGCTGAAAAAATCTGAAAAAATCTCCAATATTCCTAGAAAATCCAGGCGACCATGTCTGTACAGATTGTTGATGGTGGTTTGATGATCAGTGGTGGGCCACCATGAAGATGAGACTGCCGCAGTGTCTGGATTCCTTGAAACAGATCCTTGATCTGTCGATTTTCACAAGAGGGATTGATTTCTCTCTATCCTCAATGCCTTAATGCTATGTAAGATCAAAGAACAAGTATTTCTTGAACATAGCTCTAATACCATGTCATTCTCATAATTGCAAAATACAGGAATGAAACAAGAGATCTTGAAAAGAGACTATATTAATTTGTCTGTCTCTCTCTGGAGATCGACCCTCAATATATATGTATTTACATGTCTTAATCAAGGCTTCTAAGAAAGGAAACCAACTAATTACAACAATTTCTATTCTAAGTTAGGAAGGCAATCGGTTAATGAAATATGTACAGTTGTCTCAATGTTGACCCAAATCAAATCAAATCCACGTGAGGCATAGCTTGTTGGACTGGTTTGACTGATGGGCCTTGGGCCTGTTTAACAGATGGAGCTAATAAAAATAGATTTGAAGAAGTGTAACTTATCTAAGGATTTGGCTCAAGATAGATTGGAATGGAGAAATAGAATTCGTGTAGCCGACCCCAACATAGTCTGGACAAGGCTTTGATGATGATGAGGTGGGCCCCACTATGAAGTATGAAGACTACAAAATTTTGATGATATCCTTATTACATTTTTTAATTGTACCTTATTGATATGGCCCACTTAAGAAAAACTGAAACTACTCTTAAACAAATGCTCCCTTTGAAATCTAAATTTTGTGAATTTTGTAGATGACTAGATCATGAAGTTATATATATGAATAGGCTAATTATTGATGATTCTAATAATGTAACTTGACCAATGCAATTGTGGGCCTAACTCCAATTGGAGTCAAATTTTTTACAAAGCTAATTAAGAAAAAATCTCACGCCGCAATGACCGCGCCGGACTGCGAACCGTGACCAATACTGATACCATATTGGTTTTTGGGGTCAGCCAATATGGCAACTGATACCGCAATTTTAAACCATAGGGATTACAAATATATAGGATAGGTTGTTTAGAGTGGCATGTGCGGCATAAGATTGGCATATGTAACATTAAGTATTATCAATTTTATTGGATCGCAGATTATCATAGCATTGCTGATTTGTATAATCCCTAATCATGAAGACATGTCTGTAATCTCTTTTAATCACCCCAATTAAGGGGATTATATAGGTTGACTCCCTTTAATTAAGGTCAATGAAAACTATAAACTGGGGAACCCTATCGTGAGGCGCTCAACTTTGTATGGTATCAGAGCCCATGCACAATTTTAGGATTGTGAGTTTTCTTTCTTTGTCAATGAGAAATTAATTGGAGGGATTCTGTGATTCATACTCAGAGATCTGAAATTACTCTTTTCAACATCTGCTGATCCAGCCACAGTATTCTAATAATGTTTATCGGTTATTAGCCAGAGTCTATCCTCTGATAGGAGAGATCATGCAGATTGAAAGAGTTTTGTGTCAGTCGAGTGAGATCTGTTGCTGTGAATCACTCACCAATAATTCTTTGAGATTATCATTGATCCAGAAGAGCTTTGTGGTGGTGGTCTAGGAGGCATATATTTTCATCAAAGAAGATTTTATTTCAGCCTTTTCTGATTTAGCAACCGACACAGTCGATCGACCATAGACATGTTTCAGTACCAATCCAAGTGGGCCACACCTGGGCCATCATATCCCTCGAGGATTTACAGATATGTTACCCTGCTTCGGTTTGGATTTTTTTTTTTTTTTTTTTTTTTGGGATTTTTGTGGAAATTTTCGTCAACCAGAGGTAACGGGTTTTTGCCATTCTTCTATATCAGTAATTTGCAGTATAAGACTTCATCTTGACCATTAAAATACGTCGTTTCGATGCCAAATCAAATGCTTTTAGTGGTGTTAGGAGGATCAAAGTGTGATATACACATCTATATAGTCTCATTTGGATTTAATTGGAGCAACATACATCCATTAGAGGGTCTACTGCCAAAAACTGGAGCACCTTTTCGCTTGAATTTGTCTAGCACTGGAGTTCAAGTCATGTTTGGTCCCTGTATTACTTGGGCTGAAATTTCTTCAAACAAAGTTTTATTCTCTTAAAACTCGGCCGTCCATGTCTGAGCACTAATTGAATTATGGGTGATAAAACTGAAATCTTGCTCAGAGTTTAATGGAAATAACTCCTTGTCTTGGGAATTTCAATTCTGTCTATTTGTAAAAGACCTATGGGGTTGTATGGACGGCTCAATTACCAAACCCACAAACATTACAAATATTAGCTCAATGGGAGACCAATGATGTTAAGATAATTTGTTGGATCACAAGCTCTATCTGCGACCATATAAGACTACAAAGGGTATGTGGGAGTATCTTAAAAAGGTTACAATCAAGACAATACAATCAAAAGATTCCAATTGGAACTAGACATATCAGACAATTTTGAGGGGAACAAATCGATTCAGGAATATTATAACGGCATTGTAAGCCTTTGGATTGAATTTGTGAAATTAGTATATCCTGCTGTGCAAGATGATGGTGTACCTGCTCTGCAAATGTTCCATCAAATTAGCCAATGTGATCAGTTTCTTATGAAACTGTAAAAGTGAACTTGAACTTGTTAGATCCAATTTGATGAGCCGTGTTTTTGCTCAATCCATGGATGAAAGTCTTGGAGAGTTGCTCTGTGAAGAGCAAGATTGCATCACCCAGACAAGTTTAGAAAAGAAAGGGATAACTTACAAACTCATATGTTGCCTCTGCTACTCAAACTAAGGGTCGAGATATGAACAAAACTCAGGATTGTAGTTGCAAAGAATATGGGCATATAAGGGTGTAAGAAGAAATTTTGCAACTACTACAAGAAAGCAAGACACGTCATCTTAGAATGTCGTACGAGGCCAAAAATTGCAACAATAAATCCTACCATGCAACCATACAGGGGGTTTCTTCCAATACTGCTGCAGTCATGCCTCCATTGCCTTCCTGCCCTCTACAGCCTTCCACCACTTTATCCTCAAAAATGGTTTAGTAGATTCAACAGATGATTCAATCTGCAGTTTCTTCTGTCTGGGTTTTGGATTTTGGAGCATCAAACCATATGGCACATTCATCTGACAGTTTAGCTCACGTAAAACAATATGGTGGTGGTTTAAAAATTCATACCACAAATGGTGAACCGTTTCCCATTGCTGTTGTTGGCGACATTCCTCATTCCTATTAAAGTATGTGTTTTATTCTCCTCATCTGGCTACTAGTCTTTTGTTAGTTGGCCAATTAGTAGAAAATGATTGCGCGATCTCATTTTCTTCCTTAGATTGTCTTGTGCAGGATTAGGCATCGGGGAGGGTGACAAAGAAGGGGCCTCAGCATGGGAAGCCTTTTCCTCTTCATATTACAATACCACGTAGGAATAAAGCTTTGTATTCAATCTTTTGCAAATTCATTCTTTAATAATGATTATTATCATGGATCAAAATATTGGCCGCTATGTAGCGTTGCGGCCAAGGCCGCCACGATATTTTGTTTTTATCGTTGCTCACAAGTGTGGCGGCCTGTATCGGCCACTATTTGCCGCAACGGCCGATACGCATCGATACATATATGCATCGGCCGCTACATGCTACAAAACTTAAAGGGAAAAAAACTACCTGGATCTCACTTCATTTGTTTGACTGGTGGAGAAGAAGAAGAGGAAAAAAAGGGGAAAGAGGAGGAGGAGATGATAACCGTACTTGGAGGGAGCAGCAGCCTGCAGCACCCCAGTCCCAGCACCGCAGTAGGCATTAGCATCGCACCGCTAGCAGAAGCAATGCACCAGGTAGCAACCGACCTTCCTCCTTCCCCCTTCCACCGTTCTTCTCCTATTCCCTCTTTTCCTTTCCCTCTTCTTTTCTCTCGATCTTTCTGTCGACGAAAAATTAGGGCAGCGACAAATGCCTTTCGTTCCTATTTTATTTTACTACAAGCATAATGTGTTGCCCCTGCGGTGGTGTGCCCACCTAATTGTCTTGCTATCTCTTTAAAAAAAAGTGTGCATCCCTTAACCATTAATGGGCTCCACAATGAGGCCCAAGTATTAAAATAGAAAACGTCATGACCTAGTCAAATCTTATTTAATTGAAATCTCAATTAGGGCCTTAACTAAATTTCACTCTAATTAAAAATAATGCCCAATGAAATTCTGCTCTAATTGGAAATAGGGCTATAGCCAACTTTCACACTAACGAAAAATAGAACCCAACCAAATTTCACACTATTTGGAAATAAGAGACAACCAAATTTCACTCTAATAGGAAATAGGACCCATCAAAATTTTACTCTAATAGAAAGTAAGGCCATAGCCAAATTACACTCTAATATCATTATTTTATAATCATATAGCGATACAGGACCTCATACCATGAGGAGATTGCTACACCCTCTTTTTTTATTTACTTCTGAAAAAAAAAAAAAAACATTTTCTACCATTTTCCAATATTCTGGATTTCCTGGATTTTTTTCAGATTTTTTTGACGATTTTTTTTCAAAATGCACTGCTACGCTACGTAGCATTTTGGGCGTCTCTACCGCTATTTTCATCCTTGACTGTTAGGGCTTAATCATCTTGGTCATCCAAATTCTCAAAAGTCATTCTCTTTGTTGAATAGTGGATTGCTAATGTATAAAACTCCTTTTTCATTTAGGGATGTTTTGTTTGGTTGTTCTAGTTGTAAATTGGGTAGAAGTAAAACTCTTCCCTTTCCATCACATAGACATCACAACTAATTATGTTGATTTAATCCACTCGGAAAGGGCATTGTACCCATCATCTCACATTCCCAACACAAATATTTTGTCACATTCTTAGTTGATTATAGCAGATTTACTTGTGTTTTATTTCTTGCATACCAAAAGTGAGGTTTTTGTTGCCTTCAAAAATTCCTTGCACTAGTTGAAAATTTGTTTCTATGAACATCAAAATTTTGTTCTCGGAACCGCGCTCGCGGGGATGGTGATATGTTGTACATCATTTCTAGAATCTTTTACGATATAAAGGCATCGTTTCTCAACAAACTGGTCCTTACACTTCGCAGCAGAATAGGGTAGTAGAACGCAAAAATAGGCATCTTGATGTTGTTTGTACTTTCTTTGTTGAAATGCTCTCTACTACGGCACATCTCCATTCACCCAAACTTGGCAATCGGTCACCTTATTTGCGTCTTCATTGATCTTATCCATTGTAGAACCATATTTCCGTCTTCATTGATCTTATCTGTTATATAACCATTTCATATTTTTGGTTGTGTGCTTTGTCCATCTTCCAACCCTTGAAAGGAATAAATTCTCTGCCCAGTCCATGAAATGTGCTTCCTTGGGGTATATGTGGTATCATAACAAAGAGTATTTCTACCTTCCCAAAGTGTGTCAACCATTGTGGTCGACCCCCAGTATATCGCTATAGCTTCCTTGCACACATAATCATACACGTATTGCATCCCTTGATTTAAAAGATACTACAGTATCATCTAATCAGTATGGTATAAATGAATGACTCTGACACCTATCCACCATATCGACCCAACTTGATCTGACCAAAATGTAACCCAATTAACTGACCTAATTGCATGTTACATTAATATTCCCGCTCAAATTGATGTTGTTGAGTCAACCAACGGCAATTTGATAACAAGAAATTGATGTTTTACTCACAAAATAGCTTTAGTGAGAATGTCCGCAGTTTGTAGATCAGAGGTGACACGGGGAAAGAGTAATCAGCTTCTCACCAAAAACCTTACGAATGTAGTGGTAGTCCACCTCAATATGTTTGATGTGCTAATGATATACAAAATCTACGCACTGCAAATGGAACTTGTGTTATCAACATGGAGAGGTGTTGCTTAAGGTGGAGGATAACCCGGTTCGGTAAGCCAATGCAGAGTGAGCTAAAGACATTGATCGATGTTCTGCTTCTTTGGAATATTTGGACACATGATGGTGTTTCTTGCATTTCCATGAAATGAAAGCATCACCAAGAAAGACACACCACCCTGTCAAGCGTCTTGACAATCGGCTCAGTCTGCAGCACAATATGCATTACTTGTTAAGTCAGATCTCGATGGAAAGAGAATCCCTTGTTCAGGCGTTCTAATGAGATACCGTATAATTAACTTAACCACGGCAAAGCATAGATTGGTAGATTGATGCAACACGTATTAATGAACATGTAATTGGGTCAGGTTTCAAGTCATATCAAGTTGGGTCGATGTGGAGGATAGGTGTGTTATAGATTAGGTGAGATTGTAATATACCTTAAATCCAGGATTACAATACCTCAATGATTATGCGTGCAAGGAAACTATAACAATATATGTTGGGGGTTGACCACAATGGTGTTAGTGGCAAAAATACTCTCTTTTATGATATGTTATTAGAGCCAACCGGTCATGCGTTTGAATTCTAGGAGGAACGACTTGACGCTGAAATGTGCATGACAATAAAAGTGAGCCAACCGGGTTCCACCCGAGTGGGAGTGTCAAAAAGTATTTCCATTGCCTCTACTAAGGCCTCAAGGTTTTGGTTTGGTTAGTGGAGGAAATTTAATATTGATGCACTTCTTAAAGGCTTTATGTGTTATGATCAATTAGTAAATCGTATCCTTATTTCTCGAAACGTGGTAATTTTGAAAATCGGTATTGTTTTTCTACATGTTTGAGTTGTGACAACATTGTATGCTGACAATCAACCTACGTAACGCAACCCCCTTCCTTTACCCGATCTTATGACCAATAGTAAAAACTGGTGGAGTTTTTGCACTAGGGGTTAGCTCCTATCTCTTTGCATTGATCATGGACGAGTTAACTGCTCATATTCAAGAAGAGGTATCTTGGTTTATGTTGTTTGTAGATGATATAATGTTGATGGATGAATCAAGAGATGGTGTGATTGCAGAACTCGGGAGATGACAGGAGGCTTTAGAATAGAAAGCTTTAAAATAAGTTGTACAAAGATAGAATATATGGATTGCAACTTCAGTGGGCATAGAAAAAGAGCTAAAACTACTGTGAGGATTTCAGCCCACAAGATACCACGAAGAGATTCTTTCCATTACCTTGGCTCGATAATGAAGATGTCGAACAGAGGATAAAAGCGTGATGATTGAAGTGGAGATTTGCTTTTAGAGTGCTTTGTGACCGACAAATGCCAACAAGATTAAAGGAAAATTTTTACAGAACAATGATTAGACTAGCTATGACCTATGGAGCAAAATATTGGCCATTCAAGAAGTAACATATGCACAAAATGGATGTAGCAGAGATGAGAATGTTGAGATAGATGTGGGGTAAAACTAGGAAGGATAATATAAGAAATGAGCGATTTCGCGAGTAATTAGGGTTAGCATCAATAGGGTATAAAATTAAAGAAACCTGTTTGAGATGGTTTTGGTAGGTCAACACAGGTCGACAACGGTGACGGTAAGGAAAAGTTTGGTTATGCAGGTTGATGGCCCACCAAGGGGAAGGGGTAGGTCGAAGAGGATGTAGATGGAAGTAGTTAAAATAGACATGAAGTACAACTTATCTGAGGATTCGACTCAAGTTAGATCAAATGGAGAAACAAAATTCATGTGGCCGACCCTAACATAGTTGGGACAAGGATGATGATGATGATGAATATTGTTTTGCTACATCATCTTGCATCTCCTGCACCTCAAAACCTATGATACTTGGATACGGCATTTGACCTATGGTAACCGTACAGTCTGTATGATAAGGATCATGGTACGGGATACGGCAAGATGCACTTGGGGATATGGTGCAAAATCTCAAGATACAACTTTCTTGTACTTTATTATAAAAAAAACGCGGCTTTCTCGAATACGGTTGGGATGTGGTGAAATCTGCTGAAATGCCCGAGTCTGGACAAAAATATTTTGGAGAGAAGGGAAACATAAACATTCTAGAGAGTAGGGGTTGACTGAAAATACCCTAACCCCAAAACCTTAAAAAAGATGAAAAAAGGAGAGAGAGAGAGAGAGAGAGAGAGAGAGAGAGAGAGAGAGAGAGAGAGATATGGGCTGGAATGGGAAAAAAGTGGAGAGGGAACAAGATCTGTACCTACCCTTTGCAAAACTGGGTTGTTGCTTTTGCCGGTCATTGGATGTTTGACCTGAAGCTATCGTTGGGGTGAAGTGTAAATCAGGTACTTGTACACTAGAGTAGTCATTTTTGCCTTTTTATGAACGAGTATGGCCCGCCCCCTCTTTTTATATTTTTTTTCCTACTGTTAGGCTACTTGTCCAGTCAGCCCCTTTTTTTCCATGTTAGGCTATTGGTCCGGTGAGGCCCACTTCCTTGAAAATTTGATTCCCTCAGTTGGCCTCACCATATTTGAGCCTAAATTGAAATAAAATAAATAATCCACTTAAAATAAATCCTAATCAAATGTCTACACGTATATATTTCTAGTAGTTATGCATGTATCAATTTCTAGGTTTTAATTTATGTTGAAATATATTAATTCTGAAGAATTTTTGTCACATGATATCCGTACCCATATCAGTGTCATATCCCCTGTGTCTGTACCGTATCTTAAGTGATAATGTACCCGTATCCGCCTCCTAAATTTTTTAAGACAGCATGTTGAATTCCTGTTAACTGTGTCCGTACCCGTATCTGTATTTGGGCATCATAACTCAAAACATATCTTTCCAAATTTTTCTGACCTTTCTATAATATGGATTAAACCTGGGCTGGTGTATGTAAGACGAAATCATCAAGACAATCTTGGAAGAGGGCATCCTCTCCCTGAGCCCGATCCGGCACCTAATCCAGTTCCTCCAGTTCTTTGAATCTCCACTCTCCTCCCACGTACCCTAGACCACTATGGTTTTTTACATTCTTCATTACTTTCCACTTAATCATCCATTTCTATACTAGACACTTATTCCCAAGCCGTGAAACATGATTGCGTTAGGCAATGTGGGAAGAACTTGATGCACACTACAGCAGAACCATACTCGAGACATTGTTCCTTGCCCCACTCATATCAAGCCTATGGTTGCAAATGGTACACTCCGTCAAGCCCAAGACCAATGGATCTTTGGAAGGATATAAAGCTCATCTTTTAGCTTTAGGCAACCGACAGGAGTATGGAATTGCCTATAATGAAATCTTTGCATCGAGTGCAAAAATGAGGTTCACGTCCTCTTAGCATTGGCTGCTTCCTAATCACGGGACCTATTTCAGATGGATGTCAAGAATGCCTTCAGTGGACATACCCTTAGAGCTCAATGTGAAATATAACAAAGGTGATGGAAATCCTCTTTCCAATCCGAGAGTTTATAGGAAGCTTGTTGGAAGCATGATCTATGTGATGATTAATTGACTCGATATTTCTCATGATGGTGCTGACATGCCCAAGTGGAACAAAAGACACCAATAGCCTAGACTTTTGAATATTTACTCAATTTCTAATGTAGAGAAGTTTACAGTACTCCCTTAGTTGCAGAGGGGCTCTGAAACGATGACACAGATTTTTCTGAAGAAAATAGGAGACATATGATGGAATCAATTGAGTTGATTGTTGTTCCTTTAGAGGCTCCTCAATTTGTAATTCTTTAATTATGTTTGGAAATATTACAGGTATGAATCCCTTTGATTGGGTCGACTTACAGACGAGATCCAAAATAAAAGGAATGGACAGTTGTGCTAATTGATTTTGTCTAGTTTACAATATTCTCCATTAAATGGAACTTCTGATGAGATAGGCCAGTTCAGTCATATGAGCCTAAGCCAACTAAGTGGGCCCATATGTGGGCCTAACCTAATATGGGTTCATTGACCGGCCTGTATATAAAACGAAACTATTACAAAAAAGCGAGACTGCAGTTATTATCTATTAAATACCAAATAGAAAGTTGATTGGTGGGGAGGCGATGTATATGAAAACTATTATGTAGCGGTAATGAATTTTGGACATGAGCGATGCTAGCGATATGAAGGTTTTCACCATTATCAGTGTGGTGTACCTGTAAAGGTCCTCCGCAAGGTTGGATAATTTAAATATTGCCTAGGGACCATGTCACAAGATTGGTTGCTCCAAAACCAAGACATGAAGTAGATAATGTCATTTTTTGCTTACTAGAGAAACTCATAGCAGAAAAGGCTGCCTGAGTCATTTGTTGCATTAGTTCGGCGTTGAGAATTGTGGATGATGCAAGCATAGAAGCAGATGGGACAGAGGCAGACGTCGGAGCTTAGTAGGGCCAGATTGCTATGATTTTGTGGTCAACAATGACACTCAGAAATCACATTGACTCTCCCTTGCAGCAGCTGAAACTTTTCTGATCGATTGGCCACATGACCTTAATCTTTGCATGAATAACACTATCTTACTCATCCTGGACATGTGGGTGTCCTTGAGCAGCAGAGCAACATTGACGGATGGTTTTTTCTAATCTAATATAGCCTGTGATTGACACGGTTGTTCCTCCTGCAATTGGTCATTTAGACACGTGTACAATGTGGATGGAGGATCTTAGCTCAAAAGATTCCACCGAATATAATCAAATTCTCGCCAGATCTTCATGAGAAACTGATCTCATTTTTAGTTGGAGGTACTTTTTTTGTAGCCTGAAGGGATCCGCTTGGAACTGTTGTATCGACGAGATCAACATATTTGGTCCATAAACTTATAAAACCAGAGAAATAATCTTGAATGGACTTATCACCTTGGTTATATTCTGCAGTTTCATTTTCCATTTGAAACCTACTGGCTGAATTTTCTTGATTATAAATCCATTTGAGACAAGCCTACATGTCCTTGGTTTGTGTGGTATGGCTGCAGATTAAGGACGATAATGGTTCTACTGAACTCAAAACCCAACTAATGATGCAAGCATTGTGAGCTTCCCACTGAGCAAGATTGGTTTGATATCGGGTTCTTGGTTGGGTCCCATCAGTGTGCCCCCATAGTTCTTTTCCTTTCATAAACATTTTGAGGTGAAATTCCCACACAAACTTTTCCCATTGAATTCAATAGCCACAATTTCTTACTGTTTCTGTTTAGCAGTGGCCATTTCAACAAATATAGTAGTTACAATTAACTCAGTGAGAGTAACTTTCCAATAAAAAGGCAAATGTCCTATGGGATATGAAGACCCAATAGCCCAAATTAAAAATGGAAAGAAACAAAAATAGACAGATGACCCTCTGTGGGGCTTCTGGGTTGCTCAGTTCAGAGTGTTGTTGATCTCTTTCTCTGGATCAACTAAAATACTCTTCTAAATACCATAATGGTGTGCCTCCCCACAAATTGCCAACGAGTTCTATGAAAAAATTAGATTTTCAATGGCTGTGACAAATTTTCATCAAAGTAGGGGATGGCGAAAATAGCTGACCTCTGATTGCCAAAATGAAAAATTGAAAGAAAAAACAAAACCCAAGAATCTCAAAAAATGAGTCTTCTAGCTGCTTGTAGGTTCCTTCATTAGCTATTGATTGGTTGGTGATCCCATTGATGAATTTTTTGCAATGATGAGAGGAGCAAGATTCTGAAGATTTCCTGAAGAGTTCTGCAATGGTTCTTCACTAGTTGTTTCACCATCACAAGTCGGTAGATATTTGTATCTTTGTATGAAGGAGAAACGACTCAAACAAGAGATGAGTTTCTCGACAAAACAGAGAGACGAGGTTTCTGTGCCACTACCGAAGAGGAACAAAACTCTTTAGAGGTGCTTACAAGGTAGCCCCATTCACTGATTTCTGCTCTAATACCCGACACAATTCAAAAAGAAAGAAATTAGAGAGAAAAACTTTGTAGTGCTTTTGTTCCAGTGATGGCCTATTTATATGAGTTCTTGATACAAAGTGGGTAAGTTGAGACTCTTAACTGCAGTTATCCACAGAGATTATCTTAATCTTATTGTTACAACCACTTTCCTATTTGCAACATGATTATCGGTTTATTAACCCATGCCCCAATATCAACAGGATTATGAGTCCCATGCCCCTCTATGATAATGACTGTATATGTGACAGTTTGGATGTCAGAAATTCTACAGAGGATCCCTCTTACTTCTTGTCTTAATCTTATCTTTCCCTAACAGTCCTTAAAGATTGGAGTCCCATTATTAATTCACATTATAGACTTCATATGGTAAATTGCCACTTTTGAAAGGTTTTGAGGACGGATCACATTTGTTAATGACTTTTGTTTGTACCTTTGAGTTTTCTAAAACCTTTTGTATAAATCTTTTTGCCTCCCTACCATTGCATAGAAAAGGTGAAAAATAGTCGAGACAAAAAAAGAAAAAAAAAAAATATTTAACCTTTTCATTTCTTATTTTCTTTTCAATTTACAATTTTCAATTCACAATAGACCAATTGGATAAATAAAATTTGTATTATATTTGTTCTTAATCATAGTTCATTCTTTACATTTTTTTTTTTAAAATAAACTTTGTACATTGTATAGACTTTGCCACCCCTGCTCTTCTGCCTCTGAATTTCTGTTTGACACATTGCAGTATTAGTTGTATTGTTTTCAAGGGAAACTGGTATTCATTTGCTCATCCTGTTCTTATTGCTGTTATTTCACATATTCAGCAACTCTCTGTTCTGTCTTTCAGTCTTCTCCTGCTCCGAAAGTATGATGAAAGAAGTTACACGGAGAGGGCATTTCCATGCTACAAACTCATCATGGCGGACATCATGAAACAGCTGAAAGAAGTTGGTTTTAGAGGGGAAGAGTAAATGCCCTCTGATGTAATTTTATCTGGGGGCATTAAGTTGGGTTTTCAAAGCGGATACTGAATTCTATGTACATTAGATAATAGAGGAGATCCATTTATGCTTCACATCACATTGGTTCCACCTTCATACCTTGGGAAAACTCTGGATCTTTGTTCTTCCCGGGTTGGATGGGGAAAATATATAGGACTGATTGTTTTACCTTGCTTGTGTGAATTACCTAATATTTTTCTTTGGAATCTACAGAGTTCATGGATAGCTACAGTTTCAGGCTGCTGAACTGGCGCTGTGGACATGAGCATACCTGTGCTGCTATCTCGCTTGCATTCACTGTCATTATATCATGATGAGCTATAACTGTGCACATTGTGTTCTGGCTGAATTTTGCAGATATTGTTTGGGATTGAATGTGGCCCCTATATCAAAATAGCGTATAAGAAGCATGCTCATTTTGTAGCCAACTATCTGATATTTCCCATGTATCTTCGTGAAATCTTTTATTAGTATGCCAAGAAAACATGTCTGTATCTGCAGTTCATCGAGCAGGGTCACCCATCACTGTAGTATTTAAGTATGTCACAAACCAACTGGAGGGTGAGATCACTTTCTCCTTGTGGAGAAGTAGGCTCTACCGTGCAGACCTTACAAGGATATCGTATAGTTGGTTACACGTGAGTGTGCTCGCAAGACAGGTTCTGCATTTTTTTTGTTTTTTAATACTATATATGTTGTTGACAAGTAGTAAAGCAAAACAGGATCATTGATACCCTGAATGGATCTCAATGTATCGGCCTAGTTGTGTTAGCAACTCATTTTCCGTCTCCCCTTGTTCGATGGAAGGGAGGTTATTTGATGATATTTTTGGATATTCACCTCTGCTGCTTCATTTTTAACCACTTCTACAAATACAAGCATTATAAACCCGAAGAATTCAGTTACAAGAAACAGACGGCCATTAATGAATGGTTAAATATTTTTAGGAAGATCCTGTTCTCCTAGGGGTCCGTCTCCCTGTTATTTCTCAGCGTGACGACTTGTGGACAGAAGTCCCATGTTCAAGATCTGGGCATGGCGTGGATTGGACTTGGTATGTTAGCTGCCTAGCAACCATCGTAGTGTTGACACCATTTTATTATAGAAATAGGTAAAATACTTAAAATTTCTGTACATGTATTTATGATAATCAATTCAAATTATAAGATCTGTATATCCAATAAAAAAAAAAACCCTAGATATCTTTACATGTAGGCCATTAAACTTGCCAAAACCAGATTTGTGTGGAACTGATACAAGGTGAAACATTGAGTTTGACCCATTTAAATTAGATGTGGTCCCAACTGACATTTGCCACTTTGGAGGATTCAGATCTTCAAGTTGTGAATTAACGATCTTAGATTAGATTTTGACACCATTCAACTTTATTTTTTACATTTATGTAAAATTGATAGTTCACTTTAGCAAGTAGCACCATTGGGCCTCACCCTTTTGCCGCATGTCCTACTTGGAAAGGTAGAAATGGTAATATATTAAAAAAGGGAGTAGTGCAAAGGGTCCAGGTAATGACAGGATGATGTGCCACTCCATCTGTCATGGGATTTCTCACGGAATCGTAGATATTAAGGGAGAATTGCGGGGGATTGAGGTTTGAAGAAGTGAATTGTTGATGATCTTGACGAAATAGTCCATAGGTATGACTGGTTAAGGGCCTAATGGATAGGCAAAAAATAGTGTAAATTGAAGTTAAATGGGTCATAATGGTTAGAGTTTCCAACCCTATCCTATTTGATGAGTTTGGCTTGCATATGAAGTATTGTTGTACACCACGTATATATCCATTTCACTTCAACTCTAAATATTCGTCTTGAGTACTTCATAGCAAACATCCAAACAGAGTAGGGAAAGGAATATAGAGAAATGGATGGTGTAAGGGTCATTAATTGGTGGCAGCATTAAATGCTTGTAAGGCCAAAAACCGGAGGGAGGCCTTGCTATAGCGAGGACTCTGCTCGCTAGAGTTAGCGTGGCACAGAACGCCCAGTTCGATACGGACTCTATGCAAGAGTTTTATAATGCTTGTAATTCTTAGTAGATTATCACTAGGGATCTTATGCACGGATTTGGAGCTATAAATTGGGTATTCCTCTCAACCTAAATAGACGCACCACCTCTCTCATTAATCTGAGTAAGAGATATCTTAAAGAAGAAATTATTCTCTAGAGCCATTGAGAGATTGTTTTGAATGGTCGTTCTAAAAAGTTTTATTGCTTTAACTCTTTTGTAGAAGATTGATCATCTTGGTTGACAAGGTGCGAGGAAATTAAGTAAGGAGAATGGTGCACAATGGAAGTCATGGCAATAAAAGTTGTGCAGGAACGACTACAGTTCTTCGGTCGATGTTTTGACTGAGGTAAAGGAGCTGAGAGTATATCTTCTAACTGTTCGTGAGTTCTTGGTTTCAAAATTGTGGTTTTTCTATCAGGAAAGGGTTTCTACGTTAAATTTGTGTCTACCTTCTTGTGGTGATTACTTGGTAGATTTATTTGCCAGCTCTATCTTGTTTAATTGGTTATATCCGCTGCATTGATTTGATTAATTATACTAGCATCCATTCTAGTAGGTTTTGCGGAACTTTAAATTGGTATCAAAGCGGGTTGCACTATTCTTTTGTATAGATCCTATTTTTGCTAGAATGGATATCTACTACGAACGCACTTCAACCAATAAACCTCCTCTGTTGGATGGTAACAATTATGCTTATTTGAAAGCCATGATGGTTGCCTTGTTGAAAGCCATAGATCTGAAAGTTTGGAAATCTACAGTGAATGGCTATTCATTGCCTACTATTACTGCTAATGTGGTAACTAGTCCCAAACCTGAAGATAAGTGCCCTAAAGAAGAAGAGTTGGCTGACACTTGTAACTCTAGGGCTTTGAATGCTATTTATAATAAAGTTACTATGTCTGAGTTTTGAAGAATTTTTACATGCACTACAGCAAAAGAAGCTTGGGATATCCTGCAAACTATGCATGAAAGGACTGACACTGTCAAACAATCAAAACTTCAGAAGTTGTATACAGACTTTGAAACCATAAAGATGGAAGAATATGAGTCTTTCAATGAATTTAATAGTAAGCTGAATGCAATTATCAATGATACCTTTAACTTGGGAGAACCAATTCCTGAAAACGGAACTGTTAAAAAGATTTTGAAGTCTCTCCCAGAAAGTAGGGGTGTAATGGTTCGGTTAACCAGTGATTTTAGGAAAACCGTTAACCGAACCGTAACCGCGGTTTTTTTGTCTTTAAAAATCGTATCTATAACCGTATGTATAAAAACCGTGGAAAACCGAACCGCGGTTAACCACGGTAAACGGTTTGGTTACGGTTAATAACCGTAGAAAAATCTAACAGCTCTGCTGATGACATTGGAACATCTGATCTCACTACATTGGGTTAGATTCCATCTTCTGTCATTGATCTCATGTAATCATCTTTCTATCATCTCTTACAGTTGATGATTGCTTATGTATAAATCCTTAAGCCATCTACTGACATTTAAACTTGTGACTTCACCTGATCTTGCATTTCACATTGTAAAACTACATAGCATTGACAAAAGAGATGATAAAATAAAGAAAATATTGGAGAGAGATTTTATGCGCCATTGGCCAAATGGGTGGAGCCAGCGGGTCATTTTCTGTCCACCAACAGGGAGACCGAGACATTCTGCAACCAGCCAAGGGAATTTTTAAAGGGCTTCCAAAGCAGATAGAGACCAAGATTGGAAAGGGGATCAAACAAGAACCTCCACAAATCCCCCAAATCCAGTATCATCCAACTGAACCCCCATATATATATATATATAATACAAGAGAGAGAGCATCATATGGTTCTGTTTGTTCACACATTCAAATGCTTTGTCAACTCTGAACATTACATGGAGGCCACAAAAAATGTAAAAAACATTCTCAAATCCAAGCTTGAATACTGATCCAAAAAAAAAAAAACCATTACGCCCATCACATTGAACATTACAGAACCTTCAAATATCGCATTCAATGGCTTATCTTGCACATGGGAAAAATTCTGAATAAAAGAAAGGGCTTTAAAACAAACGCCATTCAAGGAAAAGAAAAGGTCAGAGACAGAAGGAGAGCCTCATACCAACTTGGTTACTTCCATATGCTTAGAATACAAGTATTATTACAAGCACAGAACCAAACAGCTTCCATAACCCTAATCCTGATAACCTATTTGAGAATCGGGACCTTCTTGATGCTATTTCCCATAGGAAACTAACATTACTTGGATAGAAGTGCAGGCTTACTTCTCAATACAGACTGGTAGACATAGTTCTACAATATCTAATTAATTCTCTGCAAGTCTGAAAAATTGAACCAATTCAAGTAACTAACTTCATCAAGAAAAGGCTATTAAAAAAAATAATCAAGAAAAGGTTTTCAAATCAGCTCTCTCTTATCGGCTAGGTTTCAATCATCCTTAGGAAGTTAGCTGGTTCAACTTATATAGAATCCAGATAGTTACAGGATCATAAATATGAAAATGGAATAACAATTAACAACGAACACGTGTGCATTCCTCTACAACTAAACTCAATTACTGAAGTGGTCAAGGAGCAGTTACTGAATACTGCTTGTTGTAAATCCACTTACCAATGACCAATGGGCTTAAATATCAAACACAAACGCATGCCACACAGATAGACAATGCAGGTAGGAGGTAAAGAAAGCTAACAAAAGATAAACATCAAATATTCCACACAACAATTGCAGAAACAGTGAAAACTTATCTTATATCGTCTTTGCCTTTCTCCAAACATTTGTAGATGATCAAAACAAACATAGACATTATATCAACCACTTAAACATTCTAAACACATCATATTTCATGAAACCATCTCCATAATTCAAGAAGTGCAAACTTGGGTGTTAAGACAGACTAAAAATCATCTTCAAACAAGAGGGAGGTTGATGAAGTGAGCAGCCGAGTTTTGCAACAATTGCCTTCTATTCAACATGGCTTCAATTCAAGCCTCATCAAAATCAAATTCTGATAAAAACGAAAATCATTATTAATCATTTGATCTAATTTAAATTCACCACAAATTTGAAATAACATGAAATCTCAAGAGAATTAAGGAATGTTTTACCTAACTCCTCGAAGGCCTGAAATTCCTCCGTGACATCTTCCAAATCAGCTGCTACATTTGAACCTCGAAACCAATCTTGTGCACAAATCAGGCCTTCTACTGTTTTCGGAGATAGAGAGCTATGATATGGATCCAACACACGTCCTCCCGTACTAAATGTAGATTCCGAAGCAACAGTAGAGACGGGAATAGCTAGAATATCTCCTGCAACTTGAGAAAGAACTAGATACCTTGAAGCATTTACTTTCCACCAAGCCAAAATATCGAAACTAGAATTGGCTTGAACCTTTTCACAAGGAAAATCCAAGTATTGTTTAACTTCATTTTTGTCCACATTATTTTCTACTTCTGCCATATGCTTTTCATATTCCTCCGAGAGATTATCATTTTCATTAAAAATGAGTTGGTCAACCTCCAATTCATCATTTTGACTCGAAGATGAAGCATTACATGACTCAAGTTGTTGGTACTCCACATACAAAGTATTAAGTGTATCCATTATCTTTTCAGTAAGCTCAACCACCGTGGAAGACTCAAGTTTGAAATGCTTTTCATAACACCATGACACATATGTCAACTTGTAACGTGGATCCAACACAATAGCAATCAACAACATCATATTCATTTTCTCAACTGGTTCCCAGTACTTATGAAATTTCAATTTCACTTTGACAGCCATAGCTTTTAAACAAGGATCAAAACCACACATCAAGGTATTCAATTTGTTTTCAATGGAAGAGACTATAGAAAAATACAAATGAGAAGTCACATATGAAGTGCCAGACAACTTAGTTGTAGCATCATAGAATTTCTGCAAAAAAGTGGTCAAGAGCCTACAGTCTTCCCAATCCTCGAAGGTAGGAGGTCCACCTACGTCCTCAAGTTCCTTCTTAAATTCATCATCATCATCAATCATTCGATCAAATGCCTTTTCAAATTTAGCTGCAGTTTCCAACATCAGAAATGTAGAATTCCACCTAGTTGTAACATCCAAACACAACATCCTTCTACAATCTATTCCCTCATTCTCCACACAAGACTTAAATATTTGTGCCCTTTGTGGAGAGCTCCTAGCATATTTCACAGCAGCCCTAATTCGATTGATGGCACCATCCAACTCATCAAATCCATCTTTCACAATCAAATTCAATACATGTGCACAACATCTCAATTGAAAAGCCTAAAATAAAACTGTCATTTCTCTTAAAGAACTTTCTCTTCAAATATGTAAAGGCAGTGTCATTTGATGTAGCGTTGTCAACAGTTAATGTGCAAAGTTTCTGAATTCACCAATCAACTAAACATTCATCAATCCTTCGACCTATTGCCTCACCTTTGTGGCTAGAAATCACACAAAAATTTAAGATTTTTTTGTGCAAGTTCTAGTCTTTATCGATCCAATGAGACGTAAGGCACATATAAGAAAGATTCTGATTTGATGTCCATGCACCAGTAGTGAGACATATCCTTTGTTTACTCTTCAATTTTTTTCTCTCCACCGCATACAAAGCTATACAATCTTTAGCAATTGTAACACGTGAAATAGGTATGAATAGGGGCTGCATCATGCTACAAAAGCACCTAAAACCCTCATTCTCTACAAGTTTGAAAGCCAATTCATCTAAGATGATCATTTTTGCAAGTTCCTCTCTACAAACATCCTGACTAAATTTCCAAAGTGCAATAGGATTCACATTTTCAGCTCCACTACTAGACTTCATTATTGATGTAATTTTCTTTTGTCTCTGACTATTTGCATTTATATTTTCTGGAAACTTAGGACAGATTTTCATATGATTCCTCATTGCACTAGTTCCATTAGCACTCAACCACTTAACAGAAGCATCACAATGGCCACAATGGAGAGTATACTGAATCTTAGGGTCATAATTATCAAGTCTAGAAAAATGCTGCCAAATATCTGATTCTTTGTTATTTTTTCTTTTGAGAGAGGATACCTGACTTTGACAGTGACTAACAGTAACAGAGTTAGTTCCAGGTTGAGGAGCATCAGGCGGAGCAGCATCAGACTGAGGAAGTGGAGTCTCAACCATACTTGACATAAAAATCTGACAATGAAATTGAACTAAACTAACTAGTTCTCTTTAATTGATCAAAGTGTAATTATACCATATAAAATTGCAATTGTGAATAGGCTATCCAACAAATGAATACCCTCAACCAAACAAGAACAATAAGCAAACACTGTTAACCCACATCTTTATCAATGATTAAACAATAATTTTATAGAAGCAAACATTCCAAATTCAACCCTCTACAGCATCCAGTTTTCACTCTGATGGGATACCATCATTTCTTATCCAGACACTACAAAACCTATCACTTCAAGAAGCCTAAAAATTCAAGATATACCAAAAAACAACATTGAAAATTGAGATGCAACCATGCAAGAATACACTCCAGTAAAATGCACCAAACCATAGATATAAAAGCCAAAAAAAAATAAAAAAAATCACATCCACCAAGAACAAAGAAAGCCAAAGAAAGACTAAAAGGGTTTCAGTTAAATAAATTCAGAAATCTCATGAATCAAAACTCAATCTATCAATCACAAAAAAAAAAAAAAAAAAAAAAAAAAAAAAAAAAAAACAGCGTAGTTTATGATGTATCAATCCTTGCACACAAAACAATAAGAAGAGAAGAAGCGGAAGGAAAAAAAAAAAAAAAAGCCACATATTTTCAAATTTCAAGATGCAGAAACCCTAATTCAAACTCCATTACCAAAACAATCACCACATAAATGGGGAAAAAAATACACAAATCAGACACTTCAAGATCAAGGAAAGAAAACGATATCCCAAAAAAGAAAAAACTTCAAACCCAACAAAGAACATCAAAAGAATTCAAAACTCCTCATGAATCAACCCCCTCATTTTTTATACGATCTCCAATTCAAATCAGAAATTAACATACACAAACCACATATTAAAAAAAAAAATTGTTGGAATGGGGAGCTGTAGTCATAATCCCTCATCAACATGACGATAAACAGAATGAGCCAAAAGAAGAGCGAAAGGGAGAGTGCAGAGAGGGAGAGAGAGCAGAGAGATGGAGATGGAGAGAGAGAGCGAAAAGGAGAGCAAGGGATAGAGAGCAAAGAGGGAGAAAGGAGAGATGGAAAGATGCAGCCAGGGAGAGGGATAGGGAAATGGGAAGAAGAAGGGGGATAGAAAGGCAGGGGAGAGGGCGGCGTGGAAGAGGAAGAAGAAGAGAAAGAGGGAGGAGAGGGTGCGATGTGTGTGCAGGTGGTAGAGAAGAGGGGAGGGGTGTACCTGGCGATGAGGGAGATGGCGACTGGCGACGGTGCTGCACTGCTGCGTGTGGGCTTGGCGGAGGTGGGAGCATTGCTGCCGTGCTGTGCGTGGACGAGAGAGGGGAGCTGGAGGAGGAGAGATGGAAAGGAGAGATAGATTAGAGGGAGAGGCGATGAGATGATTGAGATCGTTGAGAGGGAGGCGTCGAGGCAATGAGAGACAGGCGATGAGATCTAGGGTTTGGTTTTCCATCTGCATCAGTGCATCTTATGTATGAGTAACGAATATTTCGTCCCCCCCATATCTTTTTCTTTTATTTGTTATTAGTACGGTTAACCGCATACGTTTAACCGAACCGTATATTACGGTTCGGTTCAGTTAATAATCGTGAATTATTACGGAAAACCATAACTGAACCGAACCGTGCGGTTTTTTGGTTTTATTAACCGTAACCGAACCGAACCGTCAAAACACGGTTATTAACCGTGGTTCGGTTCGGTTCGGTTAGATGGTTTTTTCTTACACCCCTACCAGAAAGGTTTGATGGAAAGGTTGTAGCCATAGATGAAAATAAAACTCTGAATACGCTTAAAGTTGATGAGTTGGTGGCAACCTACTAACTTTTAAAGCAAGCCTTAGTCTAATGGAAAGACACAATCTAAAGGTATTGCTTTGAAAGTGTCCAAGGAATCATAAAAAAAGCTGCAAGTGATTCAGATTCAGATTCCGATGAAATTGATCCTCAAGTTGCTGTACAGTTCATGAAGCAATTCTAGCTTTTTATAAAGGGGAAGAAAACCAATGTGACAATCTCTAAAAATTCTGGAAAAAATAAATCTTTTAAAGGGATTTAATGCTGTGAGTGTCAAGACTATGGACATATTGCTAATGACTGTGGAAATAAAAAATCTAAAAAGAAGGCTTTGAATACTACTTGGGGAGATAAAACTTCTGATGAGAATGATGAAAATCCTGAGTCTGACAAGCCTAACACTGGTAATGGGAAGTTTATTGCTTTTTTGGCAACTTCTGGTTCTACTACTTCCCATATTTCTTCCTAAGCTGAGACTGATCAATAGATTGCGTCAGAGGAAGAATCAGATTGGAAAGCTGAATATGAAATACTTTTCAAGAAAACCATAAAGATGGTTAAAGTGAATGAAAAAGTTGTTATCAACTGGAAAGTGTCTGAAGAGCTGAATACCTCATTGAAAGATAAACTTGCAGAAGTACTTGTTAAACTACAAAAAATGGAGGATGAGAATAACAAGTTGGCTGACAATTTGACTACAGAATCACAAAAGTGTGACTTACTTTATTCTGATTTGAAGACTTTGAAAGCAGAGAATTCCGATATGAATGGAAGACTTAAGATGGTTCTATCTAAGTTACATACTCCTAAAGCTTCATTGAATATGATGAGCACTGGATCGAGAAAATTAGATGACATCCTGTGCAGTCAAAAGGCACACATTGACAAGCATGACATTGGCTACCCTGATGGAGCATCCACATCCACTGCCAAAAGTACAAACTATTTTGTTAAAAATTCAGTTGTTACTAATCCTGTTGTTAATGTTACTAAGAAAGCTCCAAAGAAGACGAATGTGTCACATCCTAAATGAATTCTCACTTGTCATCATTGTGGAATTAAATGACACATTCATCCCTATTGCAATAAGCTGCGATGTTTACCGAATCAAAAGCAATGGAAAACATAGAAGGATAAGCTGAAAAAAAAGAAGAAAAGAATACTAAAGTTGTTTGGGTCAAGAAAGAAGACCTACCTTCTATGTTGGTATACACTTTGCTCAAGTGTTTAAATTTGCGAGTGTGTCCGCCAAAGCCTCATCATCCCTGATCTCCAAGATCGAGCCCCCACCCCTGTGTTGATACGAAGATCATATTGAGGGGGAGTCAATATTGAGGGGGCGTTGTTGCATACAGATTGACAGAAACTGCATGATGCTAGTTGTTTGTCAATTATAGACAAATACAGGGGAGAAGAATGGATCTAGGGGGAGCTTTAGAGGCTAAGGCAATTCAAATTTAGAAGTTTAAGCAAAGGCAATACATAATCTACAGTGCTAGATTTTTTTTTTAAATTCAATGTATTTTGGGTTTTTCTTTTGGGTAGATCATACTGTATTATTTTAGGGAGTTTTGTTCAAGAATTGCCATAAGGGGGTGATTGTAAAGGTCATTAATTGGTGATAGCATTTAATACTTGTCATGTCAAAAACCAAGAGGAGGGCCTTGCTATAGGGAGCGTGGCGCAGAACGCCCAATTCTACCCGGACTCTATGCAAGAGTTCTATAATGCTTGTAATTCTTAGTGGATTATCACTAGGAGTCCTATGCACGGATTTGGAGCTATAAATTGGACGTTCCTCTTAACCCAAACAGACACACCACTTCCCTCATTAGTCTGAGTAAGAGATATCTTAGAGAGAGAAATATTCTCTATAGTCATTGAGAGATTGTTCTGAAGGGCTTCTCTAGAAGGTTTTGTTACTTCTACTCTCTTGTAGAAGATTGACCATTTTGGTTGACAAGGTGCGAGGAGATCAAGTAAGGAGAACGGTGCATAGTGGAAGTCGTGGCAATGAAAGTTGTGCAGGAACGACTACAGTCCTTAGGTCGAGGTACTAACTGAGGTAAATGAGCTGTGAGTATATCTTGTAACTGTTCGTGAGTTCTTGATTTCAAAATTGTGATTTTTCTCTCTGGAAAGGGTTTCCACTTTAAATTTATCTCGGCCTTCTTGTGGTGATTTCTTAGTAGATTTTTTTGCTAGTTCTATATTGTTTGATTGATTACATCCGCTGTATTGATTTGATTAATTAGACTAGCATCCATTTTAGTAGGTTTTGTGGAACTTTCAGCTGGGATGATAGATTAGTTCCCTATCATCTCTAAAATAGGAAAAAATAATAGGACAAAAGAATCTTTGGCTATAATCTCTAATAAAAAAAAATAGGAGGTTAAAAGAGAGATTTTAGGACTTGGGACCAAAGAATCGTTGATTTAAGAATCTTTGGTTATCATCTCTAATAAAAAGTTGGGCGACAAGAGATTTTAGGATTTGGGACCAAAGAATTGTTTCCACCGGGTCACGGGTTGCATTGGGATTTGAAAAAGAAAGACATTTGGGAGAAAGGTGGAAAGTCCAAAGGCCTAATGTTTGATAGAGAGAGATTTTAGGACTTTAAATGGGTATTAAAAAAAGTATATATATATATATAGTATAGCTTAGGAGAGACTTGAGAGCCTTACCCAGGGGGCAGCTCATCTAAGCTAAAGCTTAGGATAAAGTACGCTCAAGTGTGTGGTGGGACCCACTTGGGGTTGGGGATGGGGGGATTTCAATGACTCCATGGGACCCTCTTCTTTGTAAAAAAATCAGCATTAACCGTGGTTTTTATCATCTCCATCTGGGCCCCAAAAGTTCAATGGTCAATAGTCTATTCAGATCGGTACACAGCCGATCCAACGGTCTAATAAATTTGGATATGACCAAAAGTTGGTGGACATGTGCAATTCGGGGGAGAGGGGGGGCGGGGGGCGTGTGTTTGGTCCATTTGAATGGACCAAGAGTGTACCCCACAAGTGTGAGCTTACGGAATTTTATCATAAGCTTTAGCTTAGGAGAGTCTTTTGGGGCTCTCATAAGCTACAGCTTATGTTATCACAATCTGAAAAAATGTTAGTCTCACAAATCAAAGTCGACTATCTCTATTTTTAGCATGATGGTACTGAAAAATCCAGTTCTTATTGGATTTATCTTGATTTTGGAGACGATGATTTGAGGCAGTTTACGATGGAAATAATTTTGCAGACGATTTCAACTTAGAATAATATAAGTTGTAGCTTTAGGAGAGCCCATCTCTCTTTATATATAGGGAATTCTAAAAAACGCCCCACTTTAAAAATATAGTAAATTAGCGAAAAGTCCTTGAAATGGAACGTTTAAAGGCTCTAGCCCACACAAGTTTCATTTAACCTAGATACACCACATCAAACATTTTCATAACTGATTTTCCCTTTCAATTGTTTAGGCATAAGATTTTGAATTTTAAGATTTCAAATCTTCCATTCTCCCTCACTCATACTCATAGTAGGGCAAGGTTCTCTCTCATTCTTTAGAACCACCTTTGGAGAGGAAGAAGACCAGATGCAACGCTTCACTTCTTCGGTGACGTCGAGAACCCTGGAGCCTTTGTTTCCTCAGAGATTGCCAACCTACAAAGATCGTTTTATCTCCGTCTTCCGTCTTCTTCTCTTGATCAAGAGTGCTGCCCACCTCTGAAGTCCAGATCAAGTCTGGAAGAACCTGAGACCAAGTCTCGTTCTCTAGTGAGCAAGTATGTCGATCACGTGCAGACCCACAGAGATTGGATTCTGTTGTCAGGCCTCTCTTTTCTGATGACGGCGAGTTTTCTGTTTCTCGGTGATGGCGGCAACACCCTTCTTTTCTCTTGATCTGGATTAGGCAACGGTGGCCCCAACTTTGATATGATCCACCTTGCTCGTCTCCGCTCTACCTTCCTCTGCGCTTTCTGATCTGGCGATGGCAACTTGGCGATCGGCGTCGTTCTCGTTATTCTTCTTTTGCTTCCAAACAGAGATCCTGTGTGTCATGTCCCCCAAAATAAGAATTAGGGAAAAACGTGAAAAATAAATAAATTTCAAATTCCTGTGTTTAATACAACACAAGCTTCCAAAAGTGGACCCACAAAAAAATCCTCAATATGTGGTGAGTCAAAATAAATTTCATTAAATGCAGCGGAAGCTTTATTCAATTGGTAATCAATGTTCATAAATGAAACCCAACACAAAAATCAAATAAACATTAATAGTTAAAATTGCATAATTATAAAATTTCTAAAAGAGGTCTCAACACTAAAAGAAAGTTCATTAAAATAATTCTAAGATGACGTTCTCTCTTGTGCTGGTTCAGACGGCTCCAAAGCCATCTCCGGCATCCCACTCGGGTTCAACAGTTGGCTCAAACGTTTGAAACGCTTGATCCTCCTCCGTCTCCTGGGTAAAGTAGGGCTCAGTACCTATGCACCAAATATTACAAAGTGAATAGCAAGAACATAATCATAATTCGAAATTTAATACGATAACGAGCAGAATATAGACAAGTGTGATCATAACGAAATAATGACAAATATAATAACGATAACGAATGTATGACATAAAACCAAATGGCATAAAAGAGCAATATAAAATCACACGGTGACAAGTGTCCCCGTTGTGGGTGGTCAACCCTAAATAAATCGGGAAAGCCCGTCCATAACGTCGGTGGTCATAAACCGATCAAAACAAAATCAGGATAACCTGTCCATAATCAAAGCGGATTATAAGTGATCCGGTCACATTGGTGATCAACCGTCCATATATCGATCTGCAGTCGTCCATAAAATGACCCACATATACACATAAACATATATTCATAATAGACCTGATTGATAATGCTCTACACAAAAATCATAAGTCAAAATAAAGTATTTGCCATTCCACATTTCATATCATATTCGAATAGTCATTTACATATGCAAATCCGAATGTCAAAGGATAATCACAAGCCAATCCTAAGTCAAACATAAGGTCTCGTACCCAATAACCACATGAATCTCTAATGGATAAAAGATCAACGCATCTCTTCTAAGCCAATGGTGCATGGACCCAATTAAGGGTTTTCCAATAGGGATCAGTTGAGCTCGAATCCATTAGGATTTGCCCGAAGTTATATGAAGCACCAAACCCCATGTTAGTAAGATACCGTGTGCCCTGACGATATTTTACTCGGTTCAAAGATCTAATTAATAGAGTTCAAAAAAATATAAGTTTAACACATTAAACCTAAGATATCATTTAATATCTAATTTACAAATAATAATGATAAATAAGGAAAAATCTTAGTTTATAATTTTAGAAACTTAAGGTCCCATCTTAGTGTAATTCCAAGAATATAACTCTTAAGGGTCTAAATGGGTTCTTTAAAGGTAAAGGGTCTTTTCCTAATTTCCATAAACCTAAGGGCTAGACAATACTTTAACCAAACTCAAAAGTCACATGGATTACATAAGCACCATGTCATCATCCATCTCCATTCCCTCACTACTTTATTCATGCTCCTGTGCATATCAGTTACACAGCCACACCAAAACGTGTTCCCCAGAACGAGTTGTTGAACAACTGGAGCAACTAAATGGCTGGCTGGTGGGCCCCACTGATCAAACCTCAAGATCAGACCCACCCATCATGGTCGCCCAGGGCCCCTCTACCAGATCCATGGCCCAGATAAATCATCAGGTAGTCTCCCCAGGCCCCACAACCAAATCAAACAAAAGAAAACACCTCATTATTAAGTCACGCCTCTAATTCCTAAAACCATTAGATGGTGGGCCAAACATGGTCCACCTCACACGGGTCCCACATCCCTAAGGTCGCCCGTGGGTCCTCCTCCGGATCCACGGATCAGATCGGTCATTGGGTGATCCACCATGGGTCCCACTTCCAAAACACGGTATAGCTCTCATCCACCTGTGTTCTCTTGTTACAGTATCCAATTCTCCCTGCTCCCTGAACTATGTGGTTCCCCCTGCTCATCAAGACCACTTCGAAAAGTGGTCTCACATCCCTAAACACAAATTTACACAAGATGAAAAGGGGTTTTGAAATCAGGGGTGGGCGGTGGTCATCATAAAAACCGAAATTACCACAGTAAATATATAATTTGAAGAAATCAATTGAGTTTCTAATTTCACCACGAAAACAGATTTGCACCACATAATAAATAAAAAAGAAAAGCAACAAAGGGTTTCTACATGCATTGACATGCCAATCAATGAGAAAACAAGTATTAAATCTATAAATCATGATTAGGTACTTGCCTTTTACCGGGGTGAAGAAAAATACACAGATCCTAAACTGCGATTCCCACAGCGCTTGATAATAATCCTATCACCGATCTGACAAAGAATATGGGAAAGGAATGCTCAGATGAACAGATCTATGGTATTCCTACCCAAAACCTAACATTGGAAAGAATAGAAAGATAACCTAAGAATATAGACCTACTCCTAATGATTTGAGGAGAGGGTTACCTGAGATAAGAAGATTGAACGAAGAATGCTGATATCCTCTGATCTTGATTCTGATGGCTGGATTCTAAAGCTGATATGGCTTGGGAAGTTGAAAGAGGAAGAAGACGAAGATAACCGGGAGGAGTTGCAGAGATTAGTGGGGAGAGATAAGAAGGGTTTCGTTAAAAAAGGGATTAGGTTAAAAAGAATACTACTGGGCTTAAGTCATTGGGTCAAACTACGGGTCAGGCCATCTACCCATTAACCCAACTCATCAATCTACGCATCTAATCTAACGTGTGCCCCACTTAATCCTACCCACTTAATTAACTAAAATACATTCAATTAAAATAATAATAATATTTAATTAAAATATAATAAAATAATAAATATGTGGGACCGGGATCTTACATTGTGCACCAGCAACACCTTCCGAGATGAAGTCTCGGATTTGATCTATTTGGGTAAATCCGAATCCTCTGTTTCTAGATCACAGCAAAGGGTGATAACCTATGAACTGTCGGCGACAACCTTCCAATTTTGCTTCAATGTCTGCAACACCGCCCGAGCTGACCACTCCTATGGCCCACTTACGATTTGTGTCGATCTCTAACTCCTATCTTCTGTTGCAATGGTGACTGGATCTGGAGTTCGGACTCTTTGCTTTCTGCAAAGACAACCTTTGTGTTGCTGCTTCCGAAATCTTTGTGAACCTGCGATTGATCCGTGTGGCATTCCTTGAGATCAACATCAGATCTCCGTGTTCTTCGATTGCGCTTAGCCCTAGGCTCTATCAAGAGATCTCCACCTTGAGTAAAAACCGAGGATCTTCAACCTCGCTCTGATACAGGCTCAAAACCCCGTCTTAGTTGCAAGCAAAAGGGTTTCTAAATTGAAGAATCCAACCGGAAGAGAGAGATTTATATGAGTTTTTGTTAAATTTATTTAAGTTTTTGTCAAATTTATTTGAGTTTTGCTTAAATTTATCTGTGCTTTTATCAAATTTATTTGTGTTTTTGGCAAATTTATCTTACTTTTTTTAAAAATTTATCTAAGTTTTTAGAAAATCTATCTGAGTTTTTTGGCAAATTTATTTGTGTTTTTTGAAATATGTTTGTGTTTTTTAATTTTATTTGTTTCTTTTCAGATTTATTTGTGTATTTTCAAATTTATTTGCGTTTTTTGAAATAAATTTAACTGAATTTTGGCAAAAATACTTGAGTTTTTGGCAAATTTTTCTGAAATTTGAAAAATTGGTTTATCTTAATTTTGGCAATTGTATTTGTGTTTTTAAACTTTATTTAAGTCTTTTGAAATTTATTTGCATCTTTTGAAATTTATTTATATCTTTTGAATTTTATTTGGATCTTTTGAATTTTATTTGCATCTTTTAAAATTTATTTATATTTTTTGAAATTTATTTGGATCTTTTGAAATTTATTTGTGTCTTTTTAAATTTCTCTGCATTTTTTGAAATTATTGTTTTTTTTTAATTTATTTGTATTTTTTTTTTAAATTTATTTGCATTGTTTGAAACTTAAGTATTGTTTTTTAGAATTTATTTGAAAACCTCATTAATGGGATTTCATTAATTGTTGTCGACTGCCATTTTGTTCACCATTATTAATGGCATATTTAAGGTTCAAGTTGATCTAAGGTCAACAAGGTTAGAAAGTGAAATGTTCAGGACCAGTTGCCAAATGCTTGTTAAAAATAACCCTTTTTCCGCCCCTCTTTTTTTTATCATGAGGCCCATGTTGAGTTAATCTAGTCTTTTCACAAACTAACCCCTGTGAATAGTCATAAGTCCAAGTTTAACTTTCTTTCAACTTTTCTTCACCATTGCATTGAAATCATAATAAAATGATGTGTCCAAACCATTAAACTTTAGAGCCATAGATCAAAAGGTTAGGATGTTTTTATGGACTTAAGATTCTGCATATAGATAGACCTCTACATGGATCTTTCCATCCAATGAACTTTCATGATCATCATGCATCTCAATGGGCACAACTAGGAGGGCATTTTTTCTTAAAAAAATGCTTGGACACGATGTAGCTCTCCCCTATATATATATATATATATATATAAAAGCAATAAAAAACCTTGTTGTGAAGGGTGACACATCAGCGCTTTCAAATCTTACGAGGACACATCCAAAGCTCTCATGGACGCACACGGCATCATGGCTAAATTTAAGTGAACAATACACCCATTCAAACTTTTTTGGAAATGGATTTCCTTTTGAGTTCGAAATTGTCCGGGGTCTTTGATTTCAAATCTCTTAGAATTAAGGAAACTTAACTATCGTAGCAAATCTCCTAAATATGAAGTCAACTAGGACGTACGACTTTGTTTTATTTTCCAATTCCTTAAACGTAACAAGACATCAAGCCTTCATATCGTATCAATCAAATCTAGCATTTGAATATAATGTGAAGCGAGTAATGCACGTTGACTGTTGGTCTGATTCCGGCAACATTCCATTCTATTGATCAATACCAACTCATAATAATAGATAATCACCATTAATCACAACATTGAATACATGACTTAATAGGACGGTGGGTATAACTTTATCTGAAGAGATTTTCAATCCAACGGTCAAACATGAGCCCTTGTCTCGAAGTATCTAGAGTTTCTCGAAAGGGACTAACATTGAATAGGTGGGCCTTTTGTCCGAACTTTTAGGTCAAGGTCAGATTTTTAGAGCTGAAGGGTTGTGATCATTTGATTTTGTTGACAGGTGACGTTAAGAGAAAATGATGGGGCAACTGATGTTGATGGTCTGGTTTATTGACGAAGATATGAAATTTGCACATACCATTGCTACTGGTTTTGAGATTGCAGGTGGCCTACATGTTGGTATTGGCTAACTTATTTTTCTATACCTGATTTGAAGTTTTGTTTGTTTTTCTTTTAGAGAAATATTTTTATTCGTATTAAAGTTTTTTTTTTGTCTGTTTCTAATTTATTTTTTATCAAAGATATATCAAATCTATACCTCTATTTGAATGTGGTTTTCCTTCACTTAACCACAAGCTTTGAAATCACAAATCCTGAATTTTTAAAATATGTCAGAACAGGTGTAACATCTCTCCACTATCCTCTCTCCCCAGTCTACTCTCTCCACCATCCTCTCTCTCTACTATCCTCTTTCGAACTGCTCTCTCTAACTAAATTTGGAACTGTTTTCTCTCTCCAATCTACTAATGCAAATACACAGAGTATGAAAAAAAATTATGGTAGAAAAAAAAATTATGGTAGGCTCTCACGAAATCAAGGTGACCCATAACTTTTTGATGGAATCACTGTGTGCCTCACCTTAAAATGATGCAATCATATTGCAGCCCAATCTGTAAAGATTATGTGATTTGTGTAAATTTTATTTTTGACCCATCAATTTTATTTTTGATGGAATCACTGTGTGCCCCACCTTAAAATGATAGTAGGGTTATAGGTGATGACGAAATCAATGTGACCCATCAATTTTTGATGAAATCACTGTATGCCCCACCTTAAAATGATGGTGGGCTCTGACGAAATCAATGTGACCCATCAATTTTTAATGGAATCACTGTGTGCCCACCTTAAAATGATGGTATGATTTGTACATAATCATCATTACAGTTAAATTGCTAGATTTGAGTAATTATGGCAGGCTCTGACGAAATCAATGTGACCCATCAATTTTTGATGGAATCACTGTGTGCCCCACCTTAAAATGATGCAATCATATTGCAGCCCAATCAGCCCAATCTAAAAAGATTATGTGATTTGGGTAAGATCCCACATCATTTTAGCTAGTCATACTCACAATTAAGTTCATATGAGATTGATGTTAAAATTCTGTATAGTAGGAAGGGATTATGCATGATTTGAACCAATGGATTAATAGATCTAATGATTTATTCAGTGCCCTATTTTCTTTTTCTAAATTTTTATTCCCTTTTATATTCACCGCTCATTAATGGCCTCAAAGAGAGTGAAATTGGCAAGAGTTTCGGCTCATTAATGATAAAGATATTAGGTCTAATTCATCCTAGATTTTTGGACCTATATAGGGCCAGATTTTTTGTCCAATTCCTGATTTTTATTGGGTCTAAACCAAACCTGATTTTTCGGTGTAAATCATGACAAATTTTGGGTCATTTCAAGACAGAATATTGGGTCGAAACCATGCCAGATTTTGGAGCATACATAAGGCCATATTTTGGGTCTAAAATAATTATATTGTTAATAACTGCCTTGAATCAAAGAGTAAAGGACTACAAATAAAACAATTAAACAAACTTAGTTTTCATAGAATAATTATTAAATGATGTACTCTGATAAAAATTATAATTTGCATAGAATAATTTATATGGAGAGTTATAATCCCTTTAAATTTGATAATTTGTATTATGACATTATAATTTCCCTCCTCTCCTTCCACCTCCCTCTTCCTTTCTTCCTCACATGACTTACCTACTGCACATCCCTGATGCGCTGTCTCCCTACACAGACTGCTGCACCCCCTTCCTCATCCATTTACTTGAATAAAACCCATGCATACTCATTTCGTTCCTTTTTCGAGTTGAATTTAGTTTTATTTTTTATTTTTATGATATTCAATGCATCGAATATGCCCATGCATTTTAGCAAAATTGTCTATTCTATTTAATTAATTTCTTCATGCATCAAACATGCCCACGCATCTAATACGCTCATCCACCTAAATTAGCATTACCATTTTTTTTAGTTTGATTTATTTTGCTCCTAACCCATGCATTAAAAATATGTTCATGCATTAATATGCACACACACCATAGAGCTTGGTTACTTTTTATTCCTTTTTAGATAAACTTGACATTATAATTACATAAAAAAAAATCAACAAAAACAACAAAACCAAAACAGAACAACCAATCCAAAAGTCCAAAAAAAAAAAACAAAAAGTAAAGAAAAAAAAAACAGAAGAAAAAAAAACAATTCTAAGTATTAGATTAATTAGAAAAATTAGCTTAGGTTTAATAATTAATTGTCATCTCCTTCTCCCCTCACATTAGGATTAGGGAATTTAATTAGGAAGTTATAAATTAGTTAGATCAATGAATAAATAAAAATTAATAGCTCTCCTCTCCTCCCTTTTCACTAGGGCTAGGAAGACCAATTTAGGGAATTTTAGATTCTAGAACAAAACCAAAAATAAAAAAAATAATAAAAACCAAAAGGACCAAAAACAAAGTAAAAAATATTAAAAACCCTAAAATATTAATAAAATTAGAGTTAGAAATTAAATAGTAGTTTACACTGACCAGGTCAGACGCCAGACTAAGATCTAGGTCTTTCCCAGCCGGGCTAGATTACTTTTAGTTTCTTTAATCTCATTTAGTTAGGCCCCACTCTTTCTTTGGGCCCGCTAAGGGACCGGGAGAGCGGATGAGGGCAGTTTGGACCCTAGGACAGGGTGGAGATCCATTAGGGAAATGGATTAGTCAGATTAAATCCAAGTAGAAAATAAAAAAGAATTTACTGAACTATTCTGACATATTGACCGGCGCCTAGATTAAACCAATTTCAAATGTAGTTAGGGGTCTAGGTAGATAATTCCACGCTAATTCTTTTAATTATTTACTTACTTTTTTTTCAGATATATTCTACGAAATTATTAGATCTTGTCGGCGACGTGACTGGAACACAAACCCGAGTATATTGAAGGAGCTATAGGGATTCTCATTGAGGTATTTAATAATTCTGTTTTGGCTGAAATCAAATAATGAAGATTTGTCAAATCTTATGGATCATGCGTGTTCAGGCATTTTATCATATGTTGAAGCATAAACAAGTTATATTACATGTTTTTCAACAAATTGGTTGCTAGATGTTGTCCAATTTCAACCACATCTTATTGTTATTTTTTAAATCAAATTATGAAGAATTGTCACATCTTATGGATCATGATGTGTCTTTGGTTTTTTTTTCAACATGTTTTTTCTTTTTTCAAACTGAGGTATTTAGTATTTTGTATGTGTTGAATTACATGTTAGCATCACCAAAGAATAACAACCTGCCAAAATAGAGTAAGAAGAAATAAACAACCAAAATGAAATAACTATTGTTCATAAACTAAAAATGACATAGGATTTAATGCCTTGCGAACTTAAACAACTGTAGGAATATGGTACTAGGTATAACTGCAAGCCTATGATGAATTAGAGACCCGAGCTTACTATTAAGCAAGTAATTTATTTTTAGAAATTCTTTATTTAATGAAATTTTCATTTTAAAGAAGACCACATTTTATTAAGCTATCTTCAAACAGAAGCTTCGTATGGAAAAAAAAAAAAAAAACTTTCTTCACATATGAACCGGGGCCTGGATTAAACAAATTCCAAATGCAGTTAGAGGTTTAGGCAGATAATTCCCGGTTCAATTCTTTTTTTTTTTAACTGACTTTTATTCAAATATAATCTACAGTATTAGTATTTGGTTATTTTCATTATATAAGTGATGTTATCAAGCCTTTCTTATTGTGGCATGTAACTCATTGACACTATTATCCAAGTATAATTTATATGTTTGTCCTACATCTATAACATCGAATCTGTAGCATTGGGTCCCTGTAGAGCAAGGAGTTTCATAAGTTTACTGACTAGATAAAAGAAAAGATAAATAATTTAAAAAAAAAGGACTTTTCACTGAAAATGAACATAAAAAAATATAAGGACCATATCCAAGTTAAACAAAAAAAAAAAAAAAAAAAAAGGGAAACAAAATAAACGGAGAAAAACCCAAATTATGTAAAACCCAAAAAAGAATAATAAAAAAATGATATGTTACGCAATATTGTCAAAATGAACTTTAATGGTAATACATGTAGGTGAAACACGCTCTTACAAAAAGGGTAATGATATAAAATACCTAAGAACTTTTTGATAAATTAAAAAAATTACCCAAATACACAAATACGGTCATTGACTTAACAGGCATGATTATTTTGTTTGATATTGTCTGTGTTATAATTTGTACATATTTTGGATTTCTAGATATTAACTTAACCGTTTCAAACGATGAATTTGATGCCTTTTAATTTGTATAATTAATACGGATGTGTATAGTGTGGACCCCGTGTTATTCAAATTACATTTACTTGATTTATTCTGTTGTTTTATTGTGAATATGTCTTTTATTTTGTTTTTCTTACAAGTGCCCTGGCTTCATCAAACACTATTTACACCTCACGTAAAGAATAAAACATTTGAAAAAACACATAAAGACCAAATTAGCAACAAGAAAAAAAGGACTCAACAGTTTACTACTTATTAAATTTAATAAAAATAATTTATATAAGTCTGTGCATTTGGTGGTTATGTGGTCTGTGCATAGCACGGGGTTTTGCTAGTAAATCACTATTTCTTTGTTTGGCCGAGGATTTGTGCCAGCCTCTGTTGCTAGTAAAGGTTTAGAGAAATTTTAGGACCATAGCAATGCATGACACGTGGTGCTAAGGTGGACACTGCAAGGAGTCTCCAAAATGCCACGTGTTGTTCCTTGGTGGACTCATATTATAACGACTAGTGATAAGGGATGAGGTGGATTGAAGATCCAGGGACACCTATTTCTAATTTAGGGAGGAAGAGAATGGGACTTTTGGAGTCCTTTTAGATCTTACTTTTTAGTATAAGAGGTCCGCGTGAGACGAAAATAAATATATTTTTAATTATAGATATTTCTAGCTATTTTAATGAATTATAAATGAATGTTAATATATAATTCATAACTTGATCACAATTAACATAGAACTTTAAAAACCCAAGGTCTAAAAGATTAAATAAGTAAAATAATCCAATCAAATTATCTAATACATTGTATTGGAAGAATTGCTTCATTATAGAGGATAACGGCGGAGAAAAATATATCATCTGATAAAGAAGAAGCATATAAAAGTATTGTCAGTTTGAACCCTTTTTGAAACAATTTTACTTGATTATAGGTGCGTCTAAAGGCCACACTCACAGAGAAAAAAAATAAGTTTTTTAGCTTGTACATGAACAACAATGAACACAATTCAATTCAATACCACAAACAAAGAACTCAAGAAAGTTCTCAGTTGGGTTATTTCTAAAAGCACAAAGAAATTTTAATAATAAAAATAGAAGAAAAAAAAAAACAAAAGTAGAAAAGCAAAGCTAAAAATATCAAATAAGTGTGCCCCAAAGCCTTGAGGGGAAAAAACACTGTGATGCTTAGATTTGAGAGAGATTAAAGGATTTAACACTTTGAGTTCTAGAGTTGTTAAAGAAAATCACACTTGATAAAACTGTGTAAAAAACTATGTGAAATAGAACTTAATTTCAGAATTAAGATTTGTATAGATAGCCAAATAGGATCCCACAAGATGGGTTGGGTTTTTGTTTGTACTTGATCATTTTCCCCTTAATTTTAATGGTAAAAATGTCTTAGTTATGTGACTTTTTCTATAGTGTCCACTATAGTAGGATCCACAAGCTGGCAGTTATGTCTGTGATGAGGTTTTTTAGAGTTATCTTATCTCAAAGAGATTATGTCATTGATAAGAGGGATAGCAATGAGAGAGATATTAGGGAGGAGTTTGGATTGAGTAATTAGATAGGGGAGCGATCTTGATTGAGAGATTTTGGGAAAATTTATACTTCAGAGAAGATTAGATAGGAAATGGATTTCTAAAGAGTGCATCAACGTGGCCTTTTGAGAAGACCCTAATGCATGTGACATGTTGTGTCACGCCCCCAAATCCGGGATCCCAAAACCACATGGACACCTAATTTGGGGACGCGGACAGCCAGGGTCTAAGTTCGTTGTGAGGTCCGATTTAAATTTTTTTTAACATATTTAATTATGAACATTTAATCAGAAACATTTATATGAAAATATGCAGAAGCAATAGTAATCATCGGCGGAACCTATATGACCATAGATCTACATATAGGTATCAATCATCATGTATCAAACCATAAGGTACAAGTCCCGTCTATCATATTTCAGTTTTGAAACAAAAGAGTTTATGATTTTTCACAATCCACAAATCTACTAAAAAATCCACATCTAATATCAACTCCCGAAATAGTGTCTCACCCTCAATCAGAGTGATTAGTTGTATCACCATATTCCTTGTCAAAATTAGTTGTTGCTGGCGTCTCATAGAACGCCTCTGTCGAGACCCCGGACCCGAGCCTGCGACTAAGGTTCCCACAGGTTTCTGCGGTGAGGATTCCCAAAACAAGCACGGGGCTCACACGAACAATGATTTGCGGAAGCATGTAGCATATCTCATCTCAACAAATTACATTATATAAAGTCATCATAAATAAGTATCTTTGAGATATAATTTTAGAAGCGGAAATATAACACATCATTATCCTAAAGTTTAAGTTTCAAGGATAGCAAAAGTATATTAAAGTTAAGATTACAATCCCAAATTAAGAGGCCAACAGAGGCCAATACATCTCCATAGAAACAAAAGATGAATCCCCTAGCAAAGTGGAATGCGTCTCACAATCCCACCCGACGTCTAAACTACGTCGTCGGGTTGCTACTTACGAGCTGGGGGTGGCTCAACAGCCTCCTCCGGACGCTCTTCCTCAAAGGCAACATCACCGGCATTTGGGCACCAAAACAAAAAGTATCAAACACAATGGTTTGGCAGGTAATCAATTTAGGCATGGGCTTGTCTCAACAAAGTTTGAAAGAAAAATATTAATTAAATTGATGAATTGAAAACAACACATATCTAAGATACATTTTTCGAGAAACAAAAGTTCATGAACGATATACAAAACGAAACTAGCATGAATATATATATAAAATATAATGATTGGTCAACCCACAATAAGCCCATCCTTCCTCCGTCATACATGATGACAAGAGTAAGCACAACATGCAAAACACGATCCCACGCCACACAAGGTAGATGGGGAGGCCGGCCGCGGAACCGGAACAAGCACGATGTGTATAAAATACACGACTAATCTGCAGATAGTCCACATGTTTAAGGACCCCTAGATAGTGGATCAGACTGAAGGGGCAGTCCAAGTTCAGTGGTATTCGACGGAATTAATGAATGCACAATACACATGATACTTACACAAAACTTATCAAAAATAGGGGATATACACTTGCTAAAACGAACAAGGCAAAACTAACAAGAATAGCATAAGCTATTGTAATATGAAGCTGAAGAAGTGATCCCCATTTACACATTCTTGAACAACTCAAAACGGAACTAAAACTTGCAAGATAAAACAAGTGCGAAACGATATTCAATATATCAAAACCGAGACTCAAAACAAGCTAGTCAAGTCCATGCTAAGAACCTTCATTTGATCATTGTGTACTTGAAACCCAATATCAGTGTTTAGAGATAGTTCGGTGCTCCGAAGTTATGAGATATTTCAAGTTTCAATGGCACAATATCAAGCTAAAAGCCATAGTCTGGTTTTCATCCTTCTAAAAATCCCCTCACAACCCCCTTTTATTTCTTCTTCATGCCTTACTACAGGTACAACATCAGGTCCGCTGGAGCGGTTAACAATCCGCTCGAGCGGACGCATCCAAAAACTCCATCGCTCGAGCTAAACCCCAGTTCGCTCGAGTGAACGAGGTTTTGTCTCGCCCACCGCCAGTCAGTATCAGGTCCGCACGAGCGACCCCAAGTTTGCTCGAGTGAAGCTGTTCTAGAAGCTAGATTGCTCGAGCACACTCCCAAGCTCGCTCGAGCGAGCACCCTTCTGGTCTGCTCCTCGCCAAGCAGTAGCCTGTTCGCTCGAGTGACCCCAAGGTTCACTCAAGCGGACAGCCTGCTGGCTGATCCGTTCAACACAGAACTCCTCTTCCTTTACAATTTTTTTTCTGATCTCCTCTCTCTCTCATTCTCAAAACAATGCCACCCTACATATCCCATGAACCTCCATGCTCTCCAAGGGATCATTTCAACCATTTAAACCCATTCATATCAATAATCAAACATTTACATCTCCATTTCTCATTCAACCAAATCACACTTTCTAAACAACTATTGGCTTGTAACTCAACACAGAACTTCAGAAGTTTGAAAAGCAATTCACATCAATACATGTAAATTAAATGAAAGCTGAATAAGAATGGTTTAGAGTACATAGATTGCAAACTTAATAACACAATGATGCATTTTTAACATGAAAATACAATCCAAAACACACATGCACATCACTCCTAGAAAGATTACTTGCCTTTTTCCTAAATGCCAATAAAAAATGCCAATCAAAGACTTCTCCAAGAACCTCTCTTATGGCTGAACCGAAATCTACAAGAAACCCCAAGAAAATCCTTCAAAAATCCCAAAAAATTTGAAAACAAGAACTCATTTCGAAATCGGGTTTGCATGCTTAAAAAACAAAATCATTAGGAGTTCATAAGACTCCATTAACAACATGGAAGGAAGCTTTTACCTATAACTATCCAAACAAGGAGCAAGGGAGAAGAAGAGAGGGTAGCCCAGTTGGAGAATTCAAGAAAAAGGTAGCAATAGAAAGCTTAAGATGAGAGGAAGAAGAAGATGAGCTCAGCTTTTCATTTGGAGATCAAGAAGTGAGGCGTGCAAGAGGAAGAAGGGGAGAAGAAATGAGTTCTCTTCTCAAGCTCAAGTTCTTAACAGTTGCAGGAACACAGTGATTCCAAAACGTGAGGGAGAGTGAAGGAGATGGACTAACTTAAGTTAAATGGGTTTGTGGGCCCCATTTGATATTAGAACTTGAAGTGGCTAAAACATTGACTTGTGTGCCCCGGATGAAATCGACGAAGAAGACAAAAATGATCACCGAAAGATCTAGTTTCCAAAAAATATAAAGTTGACATGATTTTGAGATTTTGAAATTTGTGTCCAAATTTGGGTGTGAAAGGATTGTTTTACCCTTTTTGGCCAAAATGCGGATTTTTGGGTTTCAAATGAGGACAGATTAAATACAGAAGTTGTGGGAAGACATAAAACCATTCAAAATAAATAAAAATCATGATTTAAATAAAAAATCCAAAATCATCCTCCTATGCTCACACGTGCACTCAGGGCGTCCATGAGCGTGTCTGACTAAAACCAAGCGCTCTCAAAATTCTCAAAGCTAATTCCAAAACTAAAGTAAAATAGATTCTAACCCAACGAACACTAAACCCTCTTATGACTAATCACTCACTTAATTAACACTAATCACGTTAATCCCGGGTCGAGGTCTGACAGCCTCGCCCTCCTGGATATCGGAAGAGGACCTCACCTACAACACAAAGGTTAGAAAAAGGTCAGATTTAATGATTTGGTGTGTGTGTGTGTGTGCGTACGCGCGTGTGTGTATATATATATAGAGAGAGAGAGAGGAATCTTTTTTTGCATCCATCTCTCACCATAACATGGGGGACACTTACATGGTTTTTCCTCTTTGCACATTGTAAGGTCCCCGACCTTAATAGGGTGTTTAAATTCCTAATATTGGCGATTAGCCTAATTAATTATGATTCTAGCCAATTAGGTAGGTTTAGTAGCTAAGCGAGTTTCTTTTATCATTAGAAAGTGATTTGCGAAGTTTAGTTTGATTCCGAGTGCGATTACTCTTAATAGGGGGTTATGTTGTGATTAATAAGAAAATTTGGTATTTTTCCGAAAATTTTTGTTTCCCTGAATTTGGGTTTGTTGGAAAGATCTTGTCGCGCTCATCAATTTCCGTTCTTGCCTTGTCATGATTCGACGCCTCAAAGTCCCTCAAATAATTGCTTTTCTCTCATTTCACTCAAATGGACATTTTGGACTTTCCCCCTCCCTCCCTCCCTCATTTTAACCCTAACCCAGCCCTATCACTCAGTTCTTCCTCCCTTCACTCAACACAGCTGCTGAAGCTTCTTCTTCTTCACTCCTCTTCATCTCTCTCTTCTTGCATGTGGAGCTTAGAGGCCATCCCAAAGACAACCAACTGAACTATTCTCCTCCTCGCATCTCCTTCATCTCTTAGACCCATTTGGGTGAGTTTTCCTCAACCCCTTCTTCCCTAAATACTTCCTCATTGTTGTAGAGACCTTGTATGTTAATAGATTTTTTTTCTTTTTTCTTCCTTGTTGTTCTCTAGGTGTAGAAGAAGGGTTTTTGGGAAGTGGTTTGGCTAGGGTGTGAGTGGAGAGCTTTCCTCCCCAATTTCTCTCTCAAATTTCCATCTCTTTCATCCCCTTTAGTGAAGGCAAGTAGAATAGCTCTATATTTTTGTACATGCATGTATGTTTATTGAATTCGTGCTAATGTAGTTGCCTAGACAACCTTTAATTCCAAGCTTGACTATGTTTTATTTGGAATTTACATGTTAATTAGGAATGTGATGTTATGGACTTGAAATGGGTGGGTTGGTAAATTGAATGGATTGTGGTTTGGAGGAGAGCATGGTGACTCAGTTTTGTGCAGGTTACAACCTTTGGAAAGGCTTGAAATTGGTGGGAAATGGTTTGGAAGGAATGAGATCAGAAAATCTAGCAAACAGGGGAACCTCGGGAGGTTTCTGACTCCAGGCGTCTAGACGCTAGAAGGCAGTGTCTCAGGGTGCCTGGACTGTTGTCGGGCATCCGGACACCGGGAACCTGCAGGGGGTATTAAAAGTTGACCATTTCGAAATGCCCATAACTTTTGACCCCTATGTTGGATTTGGGAGTTCTATATACCGTTGGAATGTTTTTGAAGCGTAGAATTCAATGGTATACTTATCTTTATGATTAGAGGTTGGAAAAGGAAGTGGGTATTGGATCAATGAACCAAGCATTTATGTCTTTTGGAAAGGGACTCTAAACCTACTTGGACCCCTAGGTGGACACCCATGGACCTTAACCTTGCATGACTAACTTGGGGAGATGAAAAAGGAGCATGTTTCTCCTGGTGTGCTTCGTCGGTTGTCCGGGATTTTTCGTATATCAATGTAACTTGGCCGAATACGTGTGGAAATGAGTTAATTGGTGCCCAACAACTTCCGTACATCATGGGCCCGCCAAATTAAGACACAATTGACTCATTCTCCATACGTACTCTGTTGGGGACACATTCGATATACGGTGGACAACTCTTGACCTAGGATTGGCTTGTTCTTCACTATTGACTCGCGAATCTTGTATCCGTACTTTATCATACCTTGTACACTCTATCTTTTATACTTGTATAATTTGTAACTTAACTTATAGAAATAGGATTTGACCAGACTTTGAGTGTATCCTTAGGTACCTTGTCTTATATTGATGAACACGTATGGATAGATTTGAAAGGGGACTACTCATGGAACTTGGAACTTGGAACTTTACTTGTATCTTGACTTGATTTGGAGTAGCCTTCAGCTTGCTATCTTGTACTTGGAAACCTGTCTGCGTGTATTATCTTGGGACTTGTGTTGTGTGGAAACCATCATCGCCATCTTGCATTCATGACCGGCTGCAGTCTGATGATTCTAGAGTGGGCCGGATACCGGACACTAGGGTGGGCAGTCGGCTTTGGACGGTGTCCATGGCGCGAATAGCTAGGGGGGGGCTAGGACCGTACTGCTATTCCTACGACCGGGAGCTAGGATCCCCCTAGAGCAGGACTTTGGGTATTCGTAGTCGGCTTGGACATCACTTATACCCCCGGGAGATGGCTAGGACATCCTCGGAGTCTCCTCTTGCTTGGCATTGCATTTCATGGATGGTTATTCTTGTTTATCTTGTTAGGATTTATTATGTTACTTGATTATCGTATTATTCATGCTTTATGCCTAGCTTGTACCTTGTCATCTTATGATCATGTATTTGTCTTTACTCTTTTTTGAAACATATTATGAATAATGTATATTGCTTATCTTCTTGCTAACATATTATTGATCCTTTATTCCATGGTGTGCAGAGGACACCTACTACTATTACGCCACCCGGATGATGAGGCAATCCCAGAGGATCCTCAACCAAGGGAGGAGGACGAGGTACGAGAGTAGGGTGCTGATGACGTAGCTTAGCGTCATCACTCCCGGCACTAGTGCGCGTTACATGGGGATATCTTATCGTGCCACCTCATCTCACCTTTTTGGGTTTAGATATTTTGGACCTATCATACTTTTGTATATCTTTTGTACTAGGACCTAGGTTTTTGGGATGGTCCTGATGTTTATAAACTTTATGTGTTTTCTCTTTTGAAACTTGAATATATAATGAAATGAAATCTATACTTGCTTTGATATCTCTACAGGTTTAACGAATGTGTTTCCTGGACAAGTCCCATTGATTATTTGTTAATGAGGCTCAACTACACAATCCTCACAGCGGACTTCGATCCTTGGGCATTATGGGTAAATTTTTTTAATTAGCCCTAAATTTCATACCCCGGATCCGGTCTAATCACTAATCAGGTTCGGGGTCGCGACAGAGTGGTATCAGAGCAATGGATGGTTTCTCAGGGTAAATTTTGTAAAAACAATAGGACGCGTGTGAGGATTTACGTTAGCCTAGTGTTCGTAGTATGTTTTATATTCTTATAGCCTTGTGTTGGTAGTTCTGGGTTGCATATGGCCTAACTCATATTTTCTTGCAGTGACATGGCTAATAGCGGACAATCAGGATCGGATTCCACGCCTCCCATACCGGATAGCCAATTTTAGCAATTCATCAATGCTTATATGCAACCACAGACATAGTAGACAGAATGTGATAGTAAATAGAGAGATGAACAAGTCGCCTTTCAAGCTCAGATGGTACCTGCCATAAAGTGCTTCAAAAGGTGTCATGCCGATGCTAGAATGGTAGCTATTGTTGTATGCAAACTCACAAAGTGGTAAGTACTCATCCCACTGAACCTTGAAATCTACCACATAAGCACATAGCATGTCTTCAAGAGTTTGTATAGTACGTTCAGATTGACCATCTGTCTGAGGGTGATACGCTGTGCTGAACTAAAGCCTAGTACCCATGGATTCATGTAGAGTCTTCCAAAACCTCGAAACAAATCTGCTATCTCGGTCTGAAGTGATGGATACTGGCTGACTATGTCGACTGACAATCTCGTTGAGGAATAGTTCTGCAAGAGGTGCCATGTGCATCTTATTCCCTGTCTTCATTGGAATGAAGTGAGCAGACTTCATGAGATGATCCACGATGATCCAAATCACATTATTCCCCTTCTTAGTATTAGGTAAATCGAAAACGAAGTCCATGGTAATGTGCTTTCATTTCCACTCAGGAATCTCTAATGGCTGAAGCAAACTTGGACCTTTCTGATGTTCTGGTTTAATTAACTAGCAAGTTAAACAATGAGACACGAAAGCCGTTATTTCTCGTTTCATGTTGTTCCACCAAAAACGGTTTTTCAAGTTATGGTACATATTCGTGCTACCCGAATGCATAGAGTACCTTGCACCGTGGGCTTCGGTCATTATCTCATTCTTTAAATCATCCACATTAGGTACATACTACCGATCACGAAAGTATAATACTCCGTCCACCATCCTAAAGTCCGGACGCTCTACAATACACACCATAATCTTTGCTAAGTCTGGATCTTGTAACTGATTGTCCTTAATCTTCTAAATAAAGGTAGGTTCATATACTATCATGTTCGCTAACATTACACCTTTCTTAGCGGTTGCACTTCCACACTCAATTCTTCCAACTACTGGAAAACACTGACTCCTCTTAGACTAGCTATGACCACTAGTTTTCTGCTCAAAGGATCAACTACTACGTTCACTTTCCCCGGATGATACTTGATTGGGAAGTCATAGTCTTTGATGTACTCCATCCACCATCTCTGCCTCATGTTCAGTTCCTTCTGCAAAAACAAGTATTGCAAACTCCGGTGGTATGAATGAACTTCAAATTTCTCTCCGTAGACGTAGTGTCTCCACATTTTCAAAGCAAAAACGACTGTTACTAACTCCAAGTCATGAGTTGCATAATTCTTCTCATGATCTTTCAACTGTCTCGAACCATAGGCAATCACCTTGCCATCATGCATCAATACACAGCCTAGTCCCACATTTGACACATCTGTAAAAACAATAAATCCGCCACTGCCCGTGTGATGCGTGTTAGTGTGGAGATTTGATTTTTAATTTAAAAAAAGATTGATCTCAATCTTTTTGAATTTGTTATTTGGATCCCAACAACTTTTATGTTCACTTCGTTTGAATTCGAACCCCAGAAATCGTGTTTTTCGAGAAAAAGGAGAAAAATTGTCTTTTCACACCCAATCTGTGCATAAATTTCAAATTTTGAAAATTCTGAGGAAAATATACTTTTTGAAAACAAGATTTTTCGACAATCATTTTTCTCTTCTTCGTTGACTTCATTCGAGACCCACAGATGGGAGTTTTAAGCCTTTGAAGTATTAGGGCCATTGGGGCCCACACTTTCCCACTTATAATATATATGCGTGGGTCTTCCTTCTTCTTCATTCTTCATTCTTCATTCGTTTCCTGCAACTGAACTCAAGGAGTTCTTTTCTTCCCCACACCTCCTCTCTTCTGCATGCCATTGAAATCAAACTCAACTTGAGAAATAAATTACACCATTATCTTTCTCATCTCCCAAGCTTTCCATTAATACTATTTTCTAAAGATTTCAGCTGGGTTCATCCTCTTCTCCAAGCTTCTCTTCTTGTTTGGACATCCTAGAGGTAAGCAATGGCTACCCACTTATAACTATGGGTTCTTTTGACTCTTAGGAACCTTCCAATCAAGCATGTAAGGTGTTCTCTTGGAGGACTCCATTGTTTTCCAATTTTGTGGAGTTTGAGTTGTATTTCATGGGTTTTTTTTGTGTAGGTGGGATAATTGCTGTGTGGAAGAGTGTTGGAGTGTGATTAGTACCCCATTTCAGTTAAAGGCAAGTGAATAAATTAGATAAAGTGATGCATGCAATTTAAATATGATCTTCTCAAAATTTTGTATCTTTACATTTCCTATGCTATAAAGGTTTTCTCTACAATTAATTGGTTTGATTCCTTTTTAATTAGCTCAGTCTTATTTATGCTATGTTTCTTTTGAGATGTTGCTTCAGAAATCTGAGCCCTGTTGTCTATTAAACTTTCTGAATTGTAGCAATTGTTTCTCAACGTTTTGTACTCCTGATGAATTGAAAAACTATGTTCATATCAAATTTTGGTAAATGGAATGGATTGGTAGGTTTGTGGTTGAATGAGGTGTGATTCAGTTATGAGGAGTGCAAGTATTGCAAGTGAATGAATGGGGAAAAGAATGCAGGAAGGAAGCAGAAAATCTGACTTGAAAGAAATCCACACTCAGAAAAGTTGGTCAGGTATCGGTTAACTGAAGTGGCGACCGAACGCCAGTTCGGCTAGCCAACAGGTGACCGACTTTAATTCGTTCGCAATTATAGAATCGCGCTTGTCATCAGGAGATCTGTCGGTCTGTTGTCGGTTAGCCAACAGGTAACCGACGTCCAACTGAGGGGTGACCGAACTCCATTTCGGTTCCATTTCCAGAGTGCGATTTTTCCTGATTTAGGATTTGACGGTCAGCCGTCGGTCAGTTGGCGGCTAGCCGACATGCCCTACCTCGGCTAGCCAACAGGTGACCGAGAGCTGACCGAATTTTAAAATTTGCCTGTTTTGTGGGATTTTGGATTGGATTGAAAACCCAAAATATTCTAAAAGCCTTCAACTTGATAATGTGCATTTGGGATCTGGAATGTTGTTCCACCTTCACGGCACCAATCCACGTATATATAAACTTCGACATTCTAGTTCAAAATCCACAAAGGACAAATGATGTGGTCTTAGCATATGAATGGTGTATGGGTTTGAGTGATTCACCACGTTTGAAATAATCGATAAAACTACTCGTTTGATTTGTTCGTAATTGTACATTTGTGCTTTGCCAATAGTAGTTCTTTTTATCAATGGAAATATATTTTGTTAGTTTGATTGTATCTTTTGGATTTTGATTGACACCACTAAGCTTGGGTTACTTGTCAGGCTGATCACCCGGCTTAGGATCCTCAATAATTTGCCAACTGCAGTTTGGACCCTCTGTTTGTTTGCTCCGGCCATGGCAACGGTTTCTGTCTATTCCGGCCATCTCGTATGGCAACGGTTTTGCACCGGCCATTTTGCATGGCAACAGTTCTGTTCTGACCATTTTGTATAGCAACGGTTTCTGTCTGTATGCTCTTATTATTTCGGTATTAGGAGAATATAGCTAAATGTGGGTTGCTAATGTTTTGATTATTTATCAGTTAGTTTGAAATGATTTAAATGTGAATTTCCTCTATGTACAGAAATTGTTATTTTAACTCATCTTTATTTATGCTTTGTTTTAAACGCACTTTATGATTTTAAATATGAAATTGATAAAACTTGTATATCTTATGTGTTTTATTCACCTGCCAGACCGTCGTGTCTGATACTCTTTTGTTTGGTGCCAGATATAAAACCCGTTGCTGCTGAGGTGGAGCGCACGGTTGAGATGGTAAAACCTCCGTTGGAGCATGAGTAGCAGCCTAATGATGTCATGTAGACATCGAATTGGGACTTGAGCTTGGATGACATATTTTGGGAGTAACATTTATTTTGGGAACTTTTTCTTATTAGCCTTTGTTGGCTTTTGTTGGGATGTATAACTTTAATATACTTTTGTGACCTTCATAACTTTAATTTTAACTCTGGGTTTATGCTATAAATATATTTCTCTTTTTTATGCAAACCTTGCTTATCTATCATTATGTTTCCTCATATTTTTTTTTGCTATATGCTTCTGCACATTGCTATTTGTTGTAAATTGATTAATTGGTTGTGATGGATCGTCTGGAATCCTCACCACGGAATCCTGTGGGAAAATAATTAGTGTGCGGGCGAAATTTTCTAACTTGCTCTGCCGCAACCCCGAATTAAAGACTTGATTATCAGGGCCTTGGTCTGGGGGCGTGACATCTGTCCATACAAATGGCACACTTTTCCGAGTCAACTTTGTCAAGGGTGCTGCAATGGATGAAAGACCTTAGACGAATCTTCGGTAATAACCTGCTAATCCCAAAAGGCTTCTGATTTCTGTCACACTGCTTGACCTTTTCCAACTGACAACTGCTTCTATCTTGGATGATCTTGTTGTTTATGTTCTCAAATTTGTATGCCCGTTTGACAGCTTCATCAGAAGTAGTGGGTGGCACTACTCTTGTGGCATCTCTCTCAATGATTGGGTTCAACCCTTCCAATTATTTGGTGATCTTCTTCTGCACGGTGTCCACGAGTTCTGGGGCATATCTAACTAACCGCTCGAATTTGGTGACTATTCGAGAACGGTCATACTCCCTTATTTGAGTTGCTGGAACTCAACAGCTTTCTGTCTCTTGACATGAAAAGGGATGTACTTGTCTGTAAACTGAGTTTTGAAGGCTTCCCACGCACCCTTGTTGGCCATTGTCAAATACGGTTCTTTAACCGTTTACCATCATGTGTCTACAAGTCCGAAGAACAAGGAGGCTGTAAGATGCACTTTTTGTCGTCTTGTGCATGTTAAGACATCAAATATTTTCTCGGTGTTTGCCAACCAGTCATCTGCATGTAATGGGTCTTCTTGGCCTGAGAATTATTTCGGTGCCCTCTTCTTGAACCTCTGAAAGAGTAGATTAGGGTCGTGATCCTTATTGTTGATGACAATGTTTGGCCCCAAAGGTTGCATAGGCTGGGGTTGAGGTCTATTTTGCAAACCTCTAGAAGTTGTCGCTGCACTTGAGCCATTTCTTCATCTTTCTTGGCCATTTTCTCTTGGAATCTAGCTTGATTCTCGTTAGCTTGCCTCTGCTTATCTAACATAGCTTGCATGAGTTCTTGGAACGGTGTAGCAGTAGGAGTAATAGTTGGATAGGTTTCATGACTGTTACTACCCGAAGCATTCTGATTTGTTGGCATTTTCCTTGGAGGCATGATGCTGCAAAACAAATTGTTAGTACATAATAACAAGTTTTAGGTTGGTATCTAAGTCCCATTCTAAACGATCTAACGAGCTCACTGATCCCCGCCATGTCCCTAAGATTTCTAGTTTCTTTTAAGTGCCTGAAACATGTCCCACTCTGATACCAGTCCTGTCGCAACCCCGGACCGAGGCCCGGGCCTCGCGTCATAAATGCAATGAGATTTATAGTGATTAATGATTATCCCACAGGTTCCCGCGGTGAGGATCCCGACAAAACGTGCAAGACAGAACTCACATATCAAAGGTTGCGAAAGAATGTAGCAAATCACATCAAGACAAAACATTTGATATAAAAACCATACTTGCATAAGTAAAATCATTTAAGATATGAGTTTCAGAGAGAGAAACATAAACAGGACATTTCCCATTATATTCAAGTTCAAGGTTAACAGAAGTGTATTGCTTAGTTACAACCCAATCAGAGGCCAATAAAGGCCAATGCATTCCCAAAAGAATCAAAAGGAAAAACCATATCCAAAAAGTTATGCGTCTCAAGATCCCGCCTAACGTCTAGATGACGTCATCGGGTTGCCACTCACTAGCTGGGGGACGCACCTCCTCAAAGGCAACGTCGACTACACCTGAGCACCAAAACAACAAGGATCAAATACGATGGTTTAGCAAGAAATACATTTAGACATGAGCGTAAAAACAATTAGAAGTTGAAAGAAACATTGCTAAGATCATTTACTGAATTTAAACAAAAAACAGTGCTGAGATGCATTTCCGATAATAGAACGAGCGTGAATACTTATAATATCATGAATAGATAACCCACATTGAGCCCATCCTTTCTCTATCATACATGATGAAAAGAGTAAGTAGAACAGAACAGAACAAAACAAAACAGGATCCCGCACCATAAAAGGTAAATGGGTACCGGCCACGTTACCGATCAAGACAGGATGTATATATAATATACGACTAATCTGCAGATAGTCCAAGTGTTTAAGGACCCCAAGACAGTGGATCAAATTGAAGGGGCAGTCTAAGCTTAGTGGTATTCATCAAACATCATGAATGCACAAAACAAGATGAAACATATACAAGATAGGTCGAAAATAGGGAAAATCACTTATCAAAACAGGGCAAAGCAAAACTAATCAGGAATAGCATAAGCTATAGCAAAACGAAGCTTAAAAAGTGATCCCCTCACTAGTACTTGAAACAGATCAAGACATGTCTGATGTTGTAATCCAAGACTTATGCAAAACAATATACATAGTGTCAAACTGAGAATTCGAAGCAAGCTTGTCAAGTATATGTTAAGGCCCTTCATTTGACCCTCATGTATTTGAAAACCCAAATATCAGAATAAAACGGATTGGTGCTCCCGAAGCTAAAGAAAATTTTGAGTTCCAAATGCACAATATCAAGCTAAAGGCCCTTAAACATATTCTGGTTTTCATTCCCCAAGGAAATCCATAAAAACAGGCCATTTTTGAAATTCAGTTGGCTCTCAGTCACCTGTCGGCTAGCCGCGGAGGTGCAAGTCGGCTAGCTACCAGCTGACCACTTGGTCCTACTCAGGAAAATGCCACATTCTGGGGATGTAACTGTGAGACCCCACCCCTGGTGGGCCCTCAGTTTAAATTTTATAATAATTAATAAGGTATGTTCTATCTTTAATATGCTATTTAATAGGGAATTAGTAGAATAGTTTATAATATCCCTAAGTTTTAGATATAGTTTTAATTTAATTTATGTTAGGTTTGATTAGATTAGAGATTAATTATAATTAGCACTAATGGAATGGGCTTGAGAGTGAAACTTTCTAGAACCTACCTAATTACCCAACTACCCATGGCCCCATTTCAATTCCATTTAGAACCAAAATACCCTTTAGGTAATTAGCCTAAAACCCTAATCTATATAAACCTAAGCTATTGCAAAAGAGCCTAAAACCCTAATTGCCTCTCATCTTCCCCAATTAACCTACCTTCCTCCCCAAGCAACCCCAATTTGCCCCAAATCCTAGCACAAGGAGGCTAGAGACTCTCCCCATTGGCAACTATCACTCCATTGGATCTCTCTCTCACCTCAATTTCCATTTCCTTCTTCACTAAGGCAAGTACCCTATGTAATTTCATTGGATGCATGCTCTCCTTCCTTGTTTCTATAATTACATTTCAATGTTTTGATAATGCTAGTTTAGATATTCTCTTGAGCTTGTTTTCATGGTAAAATGGCCATTGATGGATGGGTGTACCCATTTGGAAGATCAATGTCCGGATGGATTGATGGATGGTTGGGCATTGAAGTGTTTTTCTTTTCTTGTATGTTTATGCGATGAGATGTGTGGATTGGATGTGCTTAGGGATGATATGGATGAAAAACAGATTGAAGGAAGTTACTGTAAAGAGGTTTCCGGAGGTGAAACCGTGAGGGGTCTTTTGTTTGCGTTGATACCGGGACCCAGGTGGGCCACCCGATGATCGATCCGATCCGTAGATCTGAAAGAGGACCCACGGGCGACCCTAGAGGAGGGGGTCCCATGGTGAGAGGACACCCCTTGGCCCACTATCTAGTGTCTGATTAGAGGGAGAGAGAACTTTTAGTAGAAAACCAGTTTTGGCTTCGATTGATTGTGGGACCCACTAGATGATCCGATTGTGAATCGGGTCCCCACATCTGATAGGGGACCCATGGGCGACCTCAGGGTTGGTGGACCCGTGAGGAGTGGGTCCCGTTTGACCCACCATCCAAGCCTCTCAATTGTTGCAGACGGTAGTAAGATAGAAAGAGGGCAGATTCGTTTTGGGATTGTGGGGCCTAGGTGGGCCACCGATTGCAGATCAGACCCCTACATCTTCTAGTGGGGCCCTGGGCGACCTTGGAGAGCAGGTCCCATCATGGATTGGGCGAGTGGACCCCACCATCCAAGTTTCCCAGTTGTTGCAGGCATGAGGCGGATGGGTTCTGCTCTGTGGACAACTTTCTTAAGAGGCTGATGGGTTGGAATAGAAAAAGAGAAAAGAGAGGAAAGAAGAGAGAAAGAGGGTGACCTGTGGGGATAGAGATCAGATAGTGGTATGGTAGAATGGGGGTGCATGGGAAACTTTAGCCACTACCTTTTTACTTTTAACTTTGGTACTTTCCCCCATTTGTTTCAAAAATTAGGAAAAGAAGCCCAGCGGTCTTTTATAAACTCCAAACTAGACTTTTGACTTATTTTTTAGAATAAAATAAAGAAAGAGAGGGGGTGATGGCTGGGGCATGTTTTGGATGGGTCCATTTGTTTTGGAATAATTGTAAACATGGGCACAACATATTATTAGTGAATTAATTACCTGACCATTAGTTTAGGAAATTAGAAATAAAAAACTCATTAGTCTTTAATAGAACTAATTGGAGTTTAGACCCTTAAGATTTTTACTTTTAGGAAAATTATATTAGATTTTAGAATTAGAATAAGCCCTGAGCATTGTAGGAACCTAATTGGAATTCTAGTGTATGACCTGGATTTTTCCTCAAACCCAAAGTTCAGTGTGTGGGGTCGACCGGACACACTGAAAACTGCAGAAGTTGAGATTTGGCCTGGAATCTGTTGATTCAGGTAGACCTGTGTATCAGGTCGACTGGCTGGCCACCTGGCCGATCGGGTACACTGGAAATTCCAGAATCCAAGCTAAGTCCCAACCCTGATTCCCGTGGAGCAGATCAACCCAGCAACATTATAAACAGTAAGTTGTGAGTTTAGTCTAGGTTTTGTGATTGATCGATTGTGGGGCCCATTGACCATCCAAATGAACTTCCATTAATGTGCCAAGCACGAGTCAATGGTGTGGCTCAGCCTTGACTCGTGGGGTCCACCAATTGAGGTTTTAGGATTCGAATCATCATTGACTCGAACCTTAATTGTAGCCCATGGTGTCCACAACCTCAGGAGCACCAGATTTTCTATTCTTGACACATGAGACTACAGTTAAGGATCCAATCAAGTGATGAGGCCTGAACCAAGTGTGGACCACTACCTAGGACTGGTCCTTTGCCTATTTACACTTGATTCCCTGTTTTAAGGATTTCATGAGTTGCTCTTTTCTCTTATCCTTGTTGTTGTCTTAAACTTGTTAATTAATGGAAACTGAAGGACATAAACCTAGGATTACTTAGAGGTGACCCTATGTAGTGTTTGGAGATAATTTACCCGTGTCTGTGTCTAGGTGGGCCCTCATACGGCCTAAGATTGGGGATGTGAAACCATAGTATGAAGAGGTTTAGGATAAATGATTAGTTAACTCATTGTATATGAGAATAGGATGAATGTTTAAGGAATGGACATGGTATGGTACTTGTGTTACCTCAGGCCACGGTTGTGAGCCTTGGAGTGGATCCAATGTTGTTGGACTTGGACTTGTTGTTAGACTGTGTTCCATGTTGTACCTTAACCTCTTAGAGACCTGGGTAGGACCTTGCTCACGCAAGATTAGCCTAGAGAGACACAGACCCGTACTTAGTTTCCCGAGTCGGCACTGAACATTCACTCAGTTGTTCTAAGCTTAGCCAGTTGACTGATCATCTCTGGTAGGAGTTATGTTATGGTTACTTAGAGCTATCATGATGAGCTGTGATTAGACGGACGGTGTGATACCGCGTCCGGGTTAATCTAATAAAGGGGTGTGATCGGTGAGATAAAGGGGTGTGATCGGTGTGATAAAGGGGTGTGATCGGTGTAATGTATATTGTATGTTATATTTATCAGGGCTGTTATCCCTTGCATGGTTATTACCCTTTCCCCACCGCAAACTGTTTATGGTATGGGACGTTTACAGTACGGGAGGGCCGCGGCATAATATCCCGCGGTGTATCTAGCTTGTGTGAATGTGCCTCTTGTTATCTATGTAGATTAGATACTTTATCTTTCTGATTCTAAACTGCTATTACTGCTCAACTACCTAGATTATGTATTCTGTTCACTCATATGATTATATACCTGTCATTACTCTCTTTTGTTGTGTACATCTGGTGTTATCTGCATATGGTGCCTTGCCAGATCTTTGGTGCTTAGGTCCAGACCTTGATCCCGCGAGTGACGCGATCCACGAGGCGCCTGTAGTCGGGGACTACGGATGGGGGCCGGCTGACCAGGTGGTCGAGCCGGTGGACGGAGAGCCTGCACTGGAGGGTTAAGTGCAGATGTGTTTTGGGATTTGAGAGTCCATTTTTGTAGTGCGATTGGGTAGGTTAGACTGATATGTATATACACTTGATATTCACACTTTGAGATTATTATCAGGCTTCCGCACTTTTACATCTAATATATATACTTGATACCTTTGCTTTCGCTATCTTTTCTTTCGCTTCCGCATATAACTGTTGATTATGATGTTGATTAAAAAAGTTTTAAAATTTGACCTCACTGCGGACTACGATCTTGGAAGTTCTCGGTTTTTCCGGGAAGTAGGGCGCCAACTTTGGATACCTTAGTGTTATCTTCGGTATTCAGAATTGGGGCGTTACAGTAACTGAACATATTCGGTCACCTGTCGGCTAGTCGTGGAGGTACATGTCGGCTAGCCGTCAGCTGACCTCATGGTTCCAGGCAGCTACAGCATTCTGTATTTCTAACTGCGCGTCTCGACGACCTGGCGGTTCCTTGGAGGTTAGTCGTAGTCAAATTTCAGCTAGCCGCTAGTGCTGCCCAGAAAAATGAGCATTCTATGTTTCTAACCGAAACTGGGTCAGCTAGCCGCCGAGGTGACCGCCAGCTGCGGAAATAGCACAGCAGATTAGATTTCAAGCCTTGTCTTCTCCAAACAGTTTTCCAACACAAATGGGGTTTTAAGCAAACATAACTTGACATAAAAGAAGCCATTCAAATCATACAAGATCATGCATGTGCAAGCTTAAAAATAGATTTCTAAACACAAACCAACAAGTTGCTATAAGCACCAAAAAAAAAGCTAGAAATTACAATTGGGGTTAAAATGACCTCCAAAACAAATCATGCATTGAGGAAACTAAAGAGATTACTTGCCTTAGACCAAACAATGCAAATCCACCCTCCCTTAAAGATCCTACCCAAGATAAGAGCCAGGATCTACAAAAGCCCCAAAAAGAACCTCAAAAACCCATACATTTGAAAAGAAAAGAACCCATTTTGAAAAAGGGTTTGCAAGCATGTAAAACAAGATCTTTAGGAGCTAAAAGGACTCCATTGCAAAGGTGGGTTGAAGCTCTTACCTAAAGATGCCCAAGCAAGAAGAAAGGAAGAAGATGAAGAGCTCAACCAGTCGCAAACATCCAACAAATGGATCTTAAGAAAAGCTTGGAATGAGAGGAAGAAGATAGTGAGATCAAATCTTCAATCCAAGCTCAAGAGGTTGAAATGCAAGGAGAAGATGGAGAGAAAAAGGAGAACCCTCAAAGCCTTGGATGTGAAACCCACGGACGTATGCAAGAATGAATGGGAGTGAGGGAGAAAAGGGGATGTTTGGTGTTGAGTGAGAGTGGGCCTCATCAGGTCTAGAACTTCAAAGGGTTAAAACATGTTCTTACGGGCCCCGAACGAGATCGACGAAGAAGGATAAAACGATCCCTGAAAAATCTAGTTTCCAAAAAGTATACTTTTGACATAGTTCCGAGATATCGAAAATCGTGTCCAAATTTGGGCTGCAAAAACAATTTTACCCCTTTTTGGAGAAAATACAGGTTTATGGGCTTTAAACATGGACGTACTAAATACGAAAAGTTGTAGAGAATAATAAAACCAATCAAACGAAGTCAAAATCACAATAAAAACAGAAATCTAGAATCAACCTCCTATGCTTACACGTGCACTCAGGGCCTTCATGAGCGTGTTGGACTCAACCAACGCTCTCAAAATTCCCAAAACTAACTCCAAGGCTAAATCAAGTCATTCTAACTCAACGATTACTAATACTTCTTAAAAGTAAAAACTCTCTTAATTAACACTAATTGAGCTAATCTGGGTTGGGTCTAACACCCACATATGCAGAATCAAGCTAATCGCAATCAGGAACAGCGACAAGCCGCTCCTCAAAACCAACCACCAACTAGACAGCCTCAGCAGCAGCAGCAAGGCAGACAACAAGTCAAGAACCAGAATGGTCGTCCTCTACAGCAAAACAGAAATGCACAAGGAAGACAAAATCAGGCACAGAACAGGCCACAGCAGCAAGGACGGTCATATCATCTCAACCGTGTGGATGCCGACACTGCAGGTGACGTGGTAGAAAGTAAACTTCTTATTTGTGGAGTAGAAGCTCAAATTTTATTTTGATCCTGGATCCACCCATTCATTCTTATCTCCTATGTTTGCCAAGATGATTGATATACCATCTAGAGAACTTGATTATATATTGACTGTCACTACTTCAGTAGGTAAACAAGTTGTGTGTAGCACCTATTACCCTAGCTGCTCAGTTATAATAGGAGAAGTCAACCTACCAGCAGACCTTATCATCTTGGACATGCATGATTTTAATGTTATCTTAAGCATTGATTGGTTAGAAACATATCATGCAACCATGGATTGTTTTAGTAAAACCATCACCTTGAAGGTGAAAGGAGAACATGCAAACTTAATGATTCAAGGAAACAAGAAGAAAACACAGGCAAGATTTATCTTAGCAATGAAAGCTGGTAGATTAGTACAGAATGGTTGTGGAGCCTTTATTACGTTTATCACGGAGGATAAACGGTCCCAAGGGGTGGAGGAAATCCCTGTCGTGTGCGAGTTTCCGGATGTTTTTCCAGAAGAAATCTCGAGATTGCCACCGATTAGAGAAGTTGAGTTCACAATTGAGCTTCTTCCAGGGATAGCACCGGTCTCTATCGCACCTTACAGAATGGCTCCAGCAGAATTAGGTGAATTAAAACTTCAGTTGCAAGAACTTTTGAGAAAGGGTTTTATTAGGCCAAGTGTTTCACCTTGGGGAGCACCAGTGTTATTTGTGAAAAAGAAAGATGGGAAGTTGAAGATGTGCATTGGCTACAGAAAGTTGAATCATGTGACAGTCAAGAATAAGTACCCGTTGCCAAGGATAGATGAGTTGTTTGATCAATTGCAAGGGGCAACCTATTTTTCCAAGATCGATTTGAGGTTTGGGTATTATCAGTTGCGGGTTAAAAAGTCAGACGTGCCTAAAATAGCTTTCCGAACAAGATATGGGCATTATGAATTCTTGGTGATGCCATTCGGGTTGACAAACGCACCCACAGTATTTATGGCTCTCATGAACAAAGTCTTTGCACAATATCTAGATCAATTTACAGTGGTGTTTATAGACGATGTCCTCGTGTATTCTAAAAGTAAGGAAGAGCATGAGGAACACTTGAGGACGTCATTACAACTTTTGAGGGACGACTATCTCTATGCAAAGCTCAGCAAGTGTGAATTCTGGTTAGAACAGATTGCTTTTCTAGGCCATGCTATCTCGAAAAAGGGTTTAGCAGTGGATCCATCCAAGATTGAAGCTGTTGTCAGTTGGAAAAGGCCTAGCAGTGTGTCAGAAATTAGAAGCTTTTTGGGGCTAGCAAGCTATTACAAGAGATTTGTCCAAGGTTTTTCGTCCATCACAACTCCATTGACAAAATTGACCAGGAAGGGTGTGCCATTCGTATGGACAAACCAGTTTGAAGAAAGTTTTCAAGAATTGAAGAGGAAATTAACCACAGCCCCAATTCTCACCTTACCGTCAGGAAGTGGCAGATGCATTGTGTATACGGATGCATCAAATGTAGGATTGGGTTGTGTGCTTACACAGAATGGTAAAGTAATTGCTTATGGCTCAAGGCAATTAAAAGATCACGAGAGGAACTATGCAACTCATGACTTGGAGTTAGCAGCAGTTGTTTTTGCTCTGAAAATGTGGAGACACTACCTCTATGGAGAGAAATTTGAAGTCCATTCAGACCACCAGAGTTTATAGTACCTGTTCTCATAGAAAGAATTGAATATAGGCAGAGACGGTGGATGGAGTACATCAAGGACTATGACTTTCCCATCAAGTATCATCCGGGCAAAGTGAACATAGTAGCTGATGCCTTAAGCAGGAAATCAGTGGTTATGGTTAGTCTAAGAGGAGTTAATGTTCTTCAGCAGTTTGAAGAGTTGGGTGTGGAAGTGCAACAATTATGGAAGGGTGTGGTGTTGGTAAATATGACTGTGTCGGAACCTACCTTCATCAAGAAGATCAAAGACAGCTGGTTACAAGATCCAGACTTGGCAAAGATTGTGGAACACATTGAAGAACATCCAAACTTTAGGATAGCGAATGGAGTGTTGTATTTCCGCGATCGGTTGTGTGTGCCTAACATTAATGATCTGAATAATGTGATAATGACTGAGGCCCACAGTACGAGATACTCTATGCATCGGGTAGTATCAAAATGTACCATAACTTGAAGACCTGATTCTGATGGAATAAGAGATTGCAGCTTTTGTGTCTCATTGTCTCACTTGTCAATTGATTAAGCCAGAGCATCAGAAACCTCTCGGTTTGCTTCAACCACTAGAAATTCCGGAGTGGAAATGGGAGCATACCACAATGGATTTTATCTCCGGTTTGCCAACTACCAAGAAAGGGAACAATGCAATTTGGGTTATTGTAGATCGTCTTACGAAGTCTGCTCATTTTATTCCTATGAAGATAGGGAGCAATATGCACATGGCACCACTTGCAGAATTGGTCATGAATGAGATTGTCAGTAAACATGGTCAATCGGTCTCTATTACTTTAGACCAAGATAACAAATTTGTTTCAAGGTTTTGGAAGACTCTGCTTGAATCTATGGACACCAAGTTGCAATTTAGCACAGCGTATCACCCACAGACTAATGGTCAATCAGAGTGGACTATACAGACTCTTGAAAACATGTTACGTGCCTGTGTACTAGATTTCAAGGTTCAGTGGGATGAATACTTGCCACTCTGTGAGTTTGCATATAATAATAACTACCACTCCAGCATTGGTATGACACCTTTCGAAGCTCTTTATGGCAGAAGATGCAGAACCCTAGTTTGTTGGGAAGAAGTCGGTGTTCGTAGCTTTCACAGACAAATAATAGTTGGGGAAACTAGTGACAAGATCAAGTTAATTCAATAGAGTTTGAAGATCACCCGAAGTAGGCAGAAGAGTTATGCTGACACTCGCCGAAGAGACATGCAGTTTAAAGAGGGTAACAAGGTGTTTTTGAAGATATCACCGGTTAGAGGCACTCTAAGGTTTGGACAGAATGGCAAGTTAGCAAGAAGGTATATTGGCCCGTATGAAATTCTGAGGAAGGTTGGAGACGTTGCTTATAGACTCGCGCTACCACCAGAGCTCTCCGGGGTACACAATGTTTTTCACGTTTCTATGTTGAAGAAATACATTCTGAATCCTTCTCATGTACTACAGCATGAGCCACTGGAAATTCGAAAAGATGCCTCATATGTGGAAAAGCCGATCGGAATCATCGATACCAAGGAACAGGAATTGAGAAACCGCACTATTCATTGGGTCAAAGTGCTTTGGGAAAACCACGACCAGAAGAAGGGACGTGTGAACTGAAAGAGCAAGTTTAGAGAAAGTATCCCCATTTGTTGCCCGAGGTAAAATTGTTTCTTATTTGGAGGACCAAATAACCTAAAGGGTGGAGGATGTCAAACCTCGACCCAGGGTTTACGCGATTAGTGATAATTAAGTCAGTGCTTAGTTTTAAGAGGGTTTAGTATTCGTTGGGTTAGAATATGGTTTGGTTTAGTTTTGGAATTAGCTATGGGAAATTTTGATAGCGTTGGTTTTAGTCAAACACACTCGAGGATGCCCTGAGTGCACGTGTGAGCATGGGAGGGTGATTTTGGATTTTTAATATAAATTGTGGATTTGATTTATTTTGAAGGATTTTATAATTTCCTACAACTTTTGTATCTAGTCTGTCCTTGTTCAAAACCCCGAAATCCATGTTTTGGCTAAAAAGGGGTAAAAGTGTCTTTTCACACCCAAATCTGGACCAAAATTTTGGAATCTTAAAACTATGCCAAATTTATACTTTTTGGAAACTAGATTTTTCGATAATCATTTTGTTCTTCTTCGTCGTTTTCATTCAGGGCCCATAAATCGATGTTTTTACGATCCCAAGTTTTTAGTTGATGGGGCCCACAAAACCACTCAATATTTAAACCCCTTCTCCTTCCTCACCCACGTCTTACAACCCCTTGTTCCTACAACTATCTCAGGAGAGAAAAGTCTTCTTCTCCCTTATCTTTTCTCTTGCATGCCTTAGCTAGAGATCCCTAAATAAAAATCTGAAGATATTCCCCATCTTCCTCTCAACCCAAGCTTTCCTTTGATATAGTTTTCTTGGATTTTCCTGCTGAATGGGACTTTCATCTTCCTCTCTTCTTCTTGCTTGATTAGCTACAGGTGAGACCTCTTCTTCTTCTCTTCTATGGCATCTTTTTAACTCCTAGAGAGCTTGTTTTCCTAACATGCAATGCCCATTTCGAAATGGGCTTTTTGATTTCAAAATTTGTTATGTTTTGAGGTTTTTCCATGGGGTTTTTGTAGACTTTCGATTCAGCTCGTGGGTAGGATCCTTGACGGAGATTGTTTTGCATTTTAGATTAGCAAGTGGTTCAAGGCAAGTGATCTCTTTAGCCTTTTTAAGTGCATGTTAAGTTTGGAAGTCCTTTTTATTTCAAATAACTGATTTCTACTTCTAGCTTTCTCTTGCGTTATGTTACATGCTTGAAATCACTTGAAATGCTTCTTTTTATGCTTACATGTATGAGTTTTAGTATATTACACTAATCTTGTAATTTGTCAAATTAGAAGCTTGTTGGGTTGTAAATTTCTTGATTCAAATGGTTTGATTCATGGTTTTGATGTATGGAAAATGGAGGAGTATGGAATGTGAAGTATTTGAAAGGGGGTTTTTGATTGATGAAATGGAATGTGGATATGTTGAGATGGAAGAGCATGTAGGCTCATTTTTATTGCAGGAAAGTGCTGGAATAGAAAGGAGAATGGTTGGAGAAAGAAAGGGTTGGACAGCTTCAGAAATTTGAAATTTCGTAAAAGGTCGGTCAACTGGCGATTAGCTGTCGGCTAGCCGACAGGTGACCGATAGCCAACCGAACCGGTTCGATTCCATTTCCAGTAACTTGTTTTTACAACAGGGGGGCGTCGGCTGTCACGACCCGAGCCCGAGATCAGGGTTCCCACGGCCAAACCCCGAGTCGCGAACACCATACTTACTCCCGTAAACCTCGAATCGCCGAAGCCAATACGAGATTCACAAGAGATCTTACATATACCTGTCAAATGTACATTTTTGCGGAAATATATATATACATTGACATCCAACTTTAATATGTACAAGTCCTTTACAGAAAGTAAAGTTTACTTACACATCTCATTTTCTATTGAAATCAACCATGCATATTCAAATACAATGCATGTGATTACTATTTACATCAAAATAAATCTATTCAAAATGTTTCCAAAACTCGCTAAACTGGTCGCCTCCGATTTACACCCATTCATTCAATCCTCCTGGAGGAACCGAATTGGTCTCCTCCGCTGACGGCGCGGTCTCGGAACCACTGGCACGGGCAACTTGGCATGTAATGTCATCAATAACACTGTGAACACGACGGTTCAACAATGTATACACAATTCTATGATAATCATATGTTTAGCATTTTGGTTCCAAAGTATAACAATTCTATACAAGTCAATTCAATTCAATTCAATTCAATTCATATAGTTCTTCCCTGAAGGAAGCATTTAATTCATGTAATTATTCAATTCATGTAGTTCTCCCCTGTAGAGAGCATTCAATTCATTATATACACTTTATCAAGTGTCTTTTCGTTGTCCTCTGGCATGGCGGAAGGCGCACCATTCACAACCCAGCCTTTCAAGGACTCATTTCATTTCAATATTTCTCACTTTATTAAGTGGCTTTTCAAATATGTGGGATTTAACAGTGTCTTAATCAGAGATCACCGACATCACTACGGAGCTCCGGAACGCTCCATCTACTGCAGCAGACTTAATCTTTCATAAATTACAGTGTTTGTTCACTTCAGTTCTTTCCTTTTCATTTCATTACATTTCATTTCATAAGTCAACACATTATTCAATGATAGCTCAACAAGGAGCATAACAGTAATAGACGAGAGAGGACAAGCCAACTCAAGTCATAACAAGTAAATTTCCTAAAACAACATTCGGGTGAAACGTTCATTATGCAATGTAGGTGTTATTTTAGATGACATCACTTTTTAGTGAAATTTACATTCACATAAGTTTAGCTAACACCCATGAAGGTTTAGGAAAATATCAGAAATCAATTCTGATATCCCCTCAATTTCGGTCACCTCGTCGGTTACCTAGCGGTTAGCCGCATTATGGATTTCGGCTGACCGAACCCCATTCGGTCAGCTTTCCAGAATTTCTCCGTTTACTAATAATTTGCTCAATTCGGTCACCTATTCGGTTACCTACTCGGCTGACCGAAATTCAAATTTCGGTTAGCCGAATTTCTTCGGTCAGCTTACGGTTCGTTTTCCAGAAGCTAAACTTCTGATGGAAAAACCCTGACACGATTTTCAGTCACCTTGCGGTCAACCCTCGGCTAGGCGAACTCACAATTTCGGCTAGCCGACCTATGTCGGTCAGCTCTCGGTCAGGTGTCGGCGGCTAACCGAATTGCGCTCAGAAGTTCAGAAAATTCTGAACCGAATTTTCTGTAACTGAACTCCTTGAGTTCTAACAAGTCACTTAACATTTGAAATCAATATAATTGAGTATACTTGCCTTGTTTGGAAACTAATCAGCAAGAATTCCCTTGTCTAGCTTGAATCCAAGATGAAATTCTCAAGCCAAACCTTCTTTTGAACCTAAGGACCAATCAATCCATTCAAGAAAAGTCTAATGAGTTTCTTATGTAAGAAACCATTCCAAATCACCAAAGTGAACTCAGAAATCCTAAAAACAACATAATTCACTTACTTGTAACCTCTTTGGTGGAAATCTTGAGATCTTCTCAAGTTTAAACTCCAAGAAAGTAAGAAAAGAGATGAAGAAGATGATGGTGAAGATGGAGTCCCTCTTCACAAGCACTTGCCAACTCTCCCAATCATCACTCAATGAAGAGAAATTGGAAGAAAGAAGAAGAAGAGAAAGAAAGAGAAGAAGAGAGATTGGCTGGGATGAAGGAATGAACTCAAATGAGTTCATCCACATCTTATAAGCCCTCAATTGCATTAAACCCCCCAACCCCCCTCCTATTTCTCTAATTACAATTTAAGTCAAATGAATGGTCATTTGAACTAATTCACGCTGAATGGAATCATTACATTTACGGAAGTTAACGTACTCCTCTAGATACACGTGTGAGTATCAAGAGTTTCCGTATTCGACGAAATACGCGTAAATTCGTATTTACGAAAAAGTCCTTACATTACTTGATTTAGCCTAAAACCATTTCAATTCATTCATACTATTCACTACTCTTTTCCATTAAGCTCAATTTGTCCATTTGAGCCACATTCTACATCAATTTAGCCATTAATCAACATTAATTCAATCTAACATGTTGAATTAGCATTAATCCCGATTAATTAGAGTTAATCTTAATTAACTCGGGACAGGGTGTTACATCGGCCAGCTAGCAGCTAGCCGACCCGTACTACTTCGGCTGGCCGACATCCAACCGAACACCAGTTCGGTTCCATTTCCAAAATGGTGTACTTTCCTGATGGGGACCAGGCGGTCAGCCGTCGGTCAGCTGGTGGCTAGCTAACATTCACCACCTCGGCTAGCCGACAGGTGACCGAGAGCTAACCGAGTTTCAATTTAGACTTGTTTTGTAATATTTTCCGAGGAAATGAAAACCTGAATATGATTAGGAACTTTTAGCTTGAGATTGTGCGTTTGAAACTTTGAAATGTCTTTAACTTCCGGGGCACCAATTCTTTTTTAAATTTCGACATTTGAGTTCCAAACACACAAAGATAAAATGAAAGGTTTTAACATATACGTGACTAATTTATTTTGAGATTTTGATTTTGATACAACGAATATCGTTTAGCACTTATTTTGTCTTGCAAGTATCAGCTTTGTTTTGAATTGTTCCAAAACCATAATGGGGATCACTTTTTCAGCTTTGTTTTGTTATAGCTTCGGCTACCTTTGTTTAGTCTTGCCTTGCTTTGTCTTAATAAGTATATCCCTCTATTTTCGATAATTTGTGTACAAGTGTTATTATGTTTTGTGCATTTATGATCTTCGTTAAATTCTACTGAGCTTGGACTGCCCTTCCAATCTGATCCACTAGTTAGGGGGTCCTTAAACATATGGACTATCTGCAAATTAATCATGTAACTATACACACCTTTGCTTTGTTCCGGCTCCACGGCCGGTCTTCCCGCCCACCTTGTGTGGCTCGGGCCTTTACTTTGCTTCGCTTTGCTTTGCTTTGTCTTTGCTTGCTCTTGTCATCATGTATGACGGAGAAAGGATGAGCTCAATGTGGATTTACGAATCATGATGTTTTTCTTGCAATCATGCTAGCTCTGTCTCGTTTATTATTTAAGTTTTGTCTCGAATTCATTAAATGATTTTAAGCATTGTTTATTTTAGATTTTAAAATGAATTATATTATGTCTAAATTGATCACTTGTCATACCGTCGTGTCTAATCCATTTGTTTTGGTGCTCAGATGCAGGCGCAGACGCCTTTGAGGAGAAGCGCCGGGAGAAGGCTATCGAACCGCCCCCAGTCCGTGAGTGGCAACCCGACGACGTCATCTAGATGTCTGGTGGGGACTTGAGTTGCGATATACTTGGCTTGGGATTCATGTTTTGGTTTATTTTGAGATGTATTGGCCTCTGTTGGCCTCTTATATTTTGAGATTGTAAACTTAACTTTGTCTAACGTACTTTTGTTAACTTGAAACTTAAACTATGTTGGGAATGCAATGTTATATTTCCCCTTTGATTATATGTCCTGATAATTTAATTGATCTATACATTGTAAAATCATTATGAGGTCATCTTGACATGTATTGAGAGGGAAACTTGATGTTACACAATGTGTTTTATTTAGATGAGATTTGCTACATGCTTCCACAAACTATTGTTCTTGTGAGTCCCATATTTGTTATGGGAATCATCACCGCAGAAACCTGTGGGAACATCAGTCGCGGGCCGGGTCTAGAATCTTGGTCTGAGGTCGCGGTAGGAAGGCTCCAACATCTCTCTATTATTTGTGGAACAGGTGGAAAAAGTATTCATGAGTATTGGAGGTTGATTAGGGAAACACGCACGCGATCAATCACACCACAAGCAATCACTCGACACAAGAGATTTATGTGATTCGGTAATTGCCTACGTCCACGAGGCTATGAGCTTTCTGCTCGATTTCACTATGGATGAAATTGGGCAAATCATTACAAGGATTCTAAACCCTCAAACACTTAGCTTACTCTCTCCCCACAAATCTCTCTCACAGCCTCTCCCTGTACAATGCTCTCTGTGTTCCCCTCGCTTGCTTGCTTGCAAAGAATAACCCTAGAGAGTATTTATAAGGAACTAGCCCTAATGAGTTGGGCCCTAAGTAAACTGCTCAACAAGGCCCAGTGAACCTTTAAAGCCAAATCCAACAATCTCAGCCTTGGCGAAAAATGCCTGACCCTTTGAAGAATTGTTGGTGTGTGTTTATAACACCTGTACCTTATGGGAACACTCTCCCACTATATATGTATTTGATTGGAGATGAGGTGCACCTTTAATCTCTAACAAGAGGAGAGATTGAACAAGCCCAGGCAATGCCTGAACTTCTCTGTAATAACTGGCTTAGTAAGCATATCAGATGCAATCTCATCTATGTGAGTCTTCTGAATAGAGATCTCACATTTAGCAATCCAATCTCGAATTCTGTGATACATAATAGGAATGTGCTTTGTCCGTGCATGATATACCTGATTCTTCGTCAAACAAATTGCACTTTCACTATCACGATGTAGCGAGGATGATTCCTACTTAATCCCGATTTCATTTACTAAACCTCTCATCCAGGTTGCTTCTTTAGAAGCCTCCATAACCGCCATGTATTCTACTTTTGTAGTGGATAATGCTGATGTAGACTGAAGCATCGATCTCTAGCTTATCGGTTTGCTGGCAAGCATATAAACATATTCCGTGGTGGATCTTCTCTTGTCCAGATCTCCTGTAAAATTAGAATCTACATACCCTATTACACTTTCTGACCCCTGTTTTCCTTAAAAAACTATTCTCAAGTCTTTGGTGCCTTTCAAGTATCTTGGAACCCAGTTTACAGTATTCCAATGCTCTTTCCCTGAATTCGCTATGTACTTACTCACTACACCAACTGATCGAGCAATATCTGGTCTTGTGCAAACCATGATATACATTAAACATCCTAACGCAGTAACATCCGGTATCTTGGGCATTTCTTCATTTGTACTTGGACATTGTCGCGACCCCAAATCCCTCATCCGGATTAAGATGCGATCAAGGCGGATGGAGCCGCGACGGCGCATGAAAGACGAGAACTGGTGTGACCCCAATCCGAGTGCCATTTAGTTTCACCCCCATGATTCCGCAATATGAGATTCTGCAGGAGTCCCCGATCCACGAGGACCTTCATGGCGGAAGCTTGCTGAGGGCCATTTCATGAATAATGCATAAATATCATAGTACAATGGCAATACCAGAATGGTTAGCAGAAAGGAATTCATTCCATTAATTAGTATTCAGGTTTAACAAAAGATTAAGTTTAATTACGACCCATAATATGACCGTACAAAAACACAGGCCCAATACTTACAATTATCGAAAGATGATATTCCCAAAAAATAATAAAAACCCAAAAGATAGTGTTATGAGCTCTGCAGCTCTGGCACGTATTCAAGATAAAAGGCACAGTTTGTAGGTATAAAGCAGAATATAAAAGACATGTTAATTAAACAGAGATCAGGTGACAGTATGTCTAAGCAAGGTCAGTGCATCATGAGTAAAATAGTAGAATCGATGATAACAGAAAGTATGAGTCCCTATCACGAGGGTACCTGGTCTGCCCCGGATAGGTCCCAGTCATGGGCATACCTGGTCTGCCCTGGACTAGGCTGATAGTACCTAAAACTCAATCGGGAGTCCCTATCACGGGGGTACCCGGTCTGCCCTGGATAGGTCCCTGTCATGGGGGTACCTGATCTACCCCTGACAAGGCTGCTAGTACTTAAAACTCAACCGGGAGTCCCTATCACGAGGGTACCTGGTCTGCCCTGGATAGGTCCCTGTCATGGGGGTACTTGATCTACCCTGGACAAGGTGGATACATTGATGACACCAGTCACACGCAGGACTACAAACCGTAACCGCAGTGCGCAATATATACACATCCATATATGGTAAATGCTAGAAAAATGGCTTGGTGGTGCTATCTCGAAAATCAAAGCAGAATGCAGAATTCCAAAGCTTAATTAGAAGTTAATGAGTAATTCGGTTACTCACGAGATATATTTTCAAGTATAGGGTTTTCTAGACAAAAGAATGCTAAAAACCATAAATAATGTTGATTCGGCTTTTAAAACGGTAACCGGAATTAAACGGGTTTCAAAACAATATTTTTTAAGGCAGGAAAATTCTACATAAAAACATGCAACACTTCGGGTAGGAATAGGGAAACCCAAAACGGGTGGCGGGAAAACAAGATGATCCAGGTAATCTCAGAAAGGCAAGGCAATAAATGGGCACACACAAACCAAGAAACTCTTATGGATCCGAGTACATCCAATGGTCAAGCAATACGAAAATCACCCGCTAAGACCTATGGAGTCCCGTGTGGCAAGATGATAAAAATCGGGTTTGCAAGATACTTGATAAAAGTACAAAAAGTTTGATTGAAATAATCCGACAATGTAAGTACGGTGATTTCCAAGGTTACACGGTCAAAGGAATAGATATTGGAGTGTTTTCATACACTTGATGCATTCGGAAGTTGGAAATATCCAATCCCTAAGTTCGGATAAAATTACAAGTCACTATGCTCCACATGCATTCACAAATGCTCGGTTTGATTTTTGAATAGAAATTAATGTCGGGCGAGGTTCGGGTGTGGGTACACCAAAATTCTAAAGAGTTAAGGCCCAAGTCAATGATTTCCATTCACTTGGTTTTTAATAATTATCAAGGTATCAATGGCCCACTCTCAGTGCACCAAAAGTTGTGTTTGGAAGGCGTAGAAATAACTTCATTTTCTTCCTGGAAATTGTGGTGCTCTTAAAGGAAAAACAAGAGTTCAGGTTGCATTCGGACGTAGACGGAACTTAAAGAAAAACAAGGGGGGGTTCTGCGGTTCCCGACGTCCCACCTCACCACAAGCAGCAGCTGGCCGCTGCACCAGCTGATGTTAGGTGGATCAGCTGCTGCACGTTGCAACCTTGCTGATGTTAGGTGGGGTCCAGCTGTAGATGGTCCAAAGGGGAGGGGGGGTAGGGTACTGCATAGTGGCCGTAAGGAAAGTCAAGCTGTAAGGAAAGTCAAGAGCCACAAAAATATTAGCCGCTGGAGACAAAAGGACAGGTGCTGGCCGCTGGGGTTAAAATTTATAGCCACTGGGAGTTGAAATTTATGGCCGATGAGAGTAGAAATTGTTTTTATGGCCACTGGAATTGCACATGGGTTGGCCACTGAAATCAGGTGATGATGGGCAGCTGGAGACATGAAAAACTTGTAGCCGCTGGATGGGGGTTTGACCAAGGGAAGCGTGCATGGGCTGCTTCATTAGCCGCTGGGATAAAATTTTATGGCCGCTGGAACAAGAAGGTGTTAGATTGTGTGGTCTCAAGCCAGTAGATGATGTAATAAATTGACTTAGGTTCAGTTTCGCATCTCTACTTTTCCCCTCTTATTGGCTTAAAGCTGATTAGAACCTGTTTTAGCATGTTTGGTTGGACCTTTTGCTGTGTCAATTTCAAATGACAATAAGGCACTTTGTCTCTGTTTCATAAAGTCCCAAAAAGTGGCAGAATTCAATCAGTGAAAATGCTCTGAAGCGGGTAGACATGGCTATGCACAGTAAAACTGACGTTAATTTGGCCAGTACCCTTTTTTCAATTTTTTCTTACCTTATGGGACCCACAACCATGATCCACACCGTTAGAAATGTGAAGAAGGTCTAACACGACCATGTATTCAAATTTCAGCCGTTGATCTTTCTTGAATCTCGAGATATTTGCAAAAAGAACGTGAGCCCTTTGATCTAATATTCTGGACATTGTGTACCCCATCATCATGATCTGATATGTTGATTCCCCTTGGATGGCCAAAAACGGCCACAGGTCCAAAAATGAGCCTCTAAATCCAAGTGGATCTTGAGATATTTATAAAAAAAAAAAATTTGACCGTTGATGTACCATGATAATTGACTGAGGTTTGAAATTGTACACGGCAGTGTGGTTTTTTCTTTTCTTTTCTTTTCTTTTTTTTGTAAATTCAGCCACCAGAAGTCATGATCCAAACCATTGGATATATTTAGAAGATCAAGCACGACTATGGGTCAAAATTTTAGCCGTTGGATCATCATAGATTTTGATATATTTACAAAAAACTACAAACCTTTTTATCTACTTTTTTTAAGACCATGGCCCCCAAATGGAAGATCCAAACCATTAATTCTCTTTGTAAGGCTAAACACAACTATGACGTCAAGTTTCAATACTTGAATCCTCATGGATCTTGAGATATTTATGAAAAATTTTCAACCATTGTTTTAAAAATGTCTATTTCAATTATTTTTTCTATGTAACCAAACAAACTATTTCTACACCATCTATTTCAAACAGGGTCATTTGAAACAAATCTGTTTTAAATAGATCTATCTCATATAGATAAGAGACGCCAAACATGGCCTTATATCAATATAATTATGCTTTCCTTTCATGAGATAAATGGTGCTTTATTTACTTGTTTGCACACAACTAATACAAATGATATAAAGGTTCATGAGATGAACCGCAGTCCATAAGTATATTAGATGTAATACATGTATGTGGATGAGATCCACATACAGGAGACATATGTCACAAATCTTATACTTGAATCGTTTCACAACTAGTGATGAGATTTGGCATCTCATCTGATAAGGTTGTAGCATTATGATCACTATGAGATAGTGTGGTCTGTCTCGATCATCAGAGTGTAGGACTCTGGATCATTCTACAGGTACATTGGATGTATTAAAGGACCATGAGAAGCATCTTATGAAACACTATCTTTACTTTAAGGTTTGCTCTCATAATTCCCTAACAATAAGCTCTTAATCCTGAGACATTGATGAACTCAAGTTTCTATCTATTCATTTGCTTTGAGTCACCAATGAGTGAGGCCAACTGTAGGTCAACACCTCGGTGTCTTGGGTACATGGTAGTGGGACAGTGGGAACATTTAATAGTCAAGATGGAATCTATCTTTATTATCCCCTTGTTCCAATTAATGTATTTATTATTAGTAAGTGCGCACCCATTTCAATTAAAAGTTAATTGGATGGTACTGATGATCACTGTGATTGATTGGATCTCAAGGATAATAAGATGTGGATCTAAATTGGTGGGACGGGTTTAGTCCAATTGATCCATGGATATTGATAGAGGGGCCTACTTGTAGTGATAAGGAAGTTTATGGTCTTCTTGTAATTTATTCCTAAGACTGGAGTTCAATTGTATTTATATAGTGGAGTTATTTGCAATTAACTGTGAGCCCGGATTGTACATGAGATGTGGGGTCACGGTGTCTCAGTTGGAGCCAGCTTTTTATGGAATCCCTAGTGGTCCCCACGCTAGCCCAAGATTGGATCATTACTAATTCTACTTAAACTCAAAAGGAAAGGAATTGGAAAGTTACTATATTCTATTTAAAGTGAGACTTCTAATAATGGTAATAGTAAGAAGAGCAAGTTACTAATTACTTATGGAAGTGGGACTTCTATTTTAATTAGTAAGAGGAGATGGCTTGGAGCTATAAAAGGAGATACATGGGGCTGGACGTCCTACACCCTTGGAGTCCACGCGCAGCCCTTGTGTGCAAGAGTTGTACTCTTCTCCTCTCTTTTCTCTTCTAATTTCTCTTTTGATTTCCCTTAGAGCTTCTAGTTGTTTTCTCTTGGAGATCCCACATATCTCCTTGACGAAAGAGATCTGAGATGAGTCATAGCGTGGAAGGCTAAGAGGTGTTGGAGATTCTGATTTGATTTGTAAAAGAGTTCTTCAACAAAGAAAGAGATCAACTTCTCCATTAGAGCACAACTGAACTCCCAATGTATAATCTACTTCTTTGTTTGTTGTGGATTTTGTGATTGCTTGTTTGCTGTTGTTTCTATCTTCTAGATAGAGTTTTCTACTGTGCATGATCATGAGAAAAAGGCCATGGATCATGGATTGGGTTTTGAAGCCTTATGGATGCTTGATCCCTGTGTTAAGCGGGTCAAAAGTTTTGTAAACCTATCCACGGGGCGCACCCATTTCCAACAGAAGGTGTTGGAACAGCTGGCATCAGCTGATATGATCTTGGCTCAAGGGAGAGGAACATGACATGTAGGGTGAGTGCATGGGTACTAGCCGCTAGGAAATACTAAGATTGGCCGGTTGATGTTATGGTTGTTTGCTAGCCTGCAGCTGCTGGCCATACCTGCAAACTGGGTCCCATAGTTGATTCACTGGGGCACTGTCCACTGTAGGATTCCAGTAGGGTCCCAAAACTGATTATTTAAAGGGTCTTTTAATCCCCAAAAATTCAATTCATCAAGATAGTTAACAAGATTACTAAAACAAAATAAATAAACGAAACCCATGATGAGAAAAGACAAAGAACTTAATCATTTACAATTATGAACATGAATCCAATTCCAACTTAACCAAAATCAATGCATTTTAATATCAACCAAAATTAACCCACAAATTATGCTAATTAAATAAGGTACTTGCCTCCAAAATATCAAGCACACTACACAGCCTTAATCTCACGGTCAAACCAAGCTCCACAAGGAGCTTTCTCTTCCAAACAAAGTGTAAGAACCCGCCCCGAGAGACCGCAATTAGTATTAATTAAGTCGTGTGTTAGTTCTAAGTGAGATTAGTGGATTTTGTTTAAGTTGGGATTAGAATAGCTTTTACATAGCTTTGGGGAATTTTGAGAGCCTTTTTATTAATGGGACCCTTTGGGGGTTCCTTTGTGGTGTCTTTGCGTGAGCATGGGGGATTATCCACGATTCTTAAAATTCATGTTTTAATCCCATTTGATTGATCTCATTAAACCTACAACTTTCGTGGTTACTCCATTCCCGTTTGAGACCTCGAAACCCTACTTTTCTAATGTTAGGGGCAAAACAGTCTTTCTGCACAAAAATCTGGATACAAATTTCAATGTCTCCGAAACCCGCGAAATATATACTTTTAGGAAACTAGGTTTTTCGGTGAATGTTTCTTCCTTCTTCGTCGAATTCATCCGAGGCCAGGAAATCCATGTTCTAAGCCCAACAAGTTTGGTTAGTGGTGGGACCCACTTCCAGTCTCTATATAAGAAGAACCCACCTCTAACTTTTCCCTTTTCTTGCTACTTTTCATTGTGGAAGGGCTTGGCTCCAACCTAGGGTTTTCTCCTTGGTTCTTCTTGCTTTTCATCTTCAATCCACCAACAACCATTGGCTAATGGAAAAATGGAGGTCATCATCTTCTTCCTCTCTATGAAGGCTTCTCATTGGTATTTTTGTAGAGGAATCCACCCACTCTTGGGTGTTTCTTGAGCTAACTCTTGCCATTTGAGGAACTTCCAAGTTAGCAAACCTTCCAATCTTCTAGATTTGTGCTTTCCTAATGCATGAGTCTTCTCCTCTCCTATTGGAAGCCCCCTCTCTCTATTTCATGGTTTTGACTATTTAGGGTTTCTGATGGGTTTGTATTTTGGGGGTTTTGTGTAGTTGGAGATTGGTGGGTTGAGAGGGTGTTTAGGAGCTTGATTAGATATTTTGAAAGCCAAGGCAAGTGGATGAATTGATTGTTTGAATGATTTCATGTTTTATGTAAAAATATGGGTTCCTCATTATTTGCTTCTCCCTATTTTTCCTATATGGTTTCTATTGATTTTGAAATGTGCATATTGATGGATATTTCCCTCTTGCTTAGTCTCTTGAAAATATATGCATTATATTTGGTTAAAGTTGTTTTTGTCAAGTGGTTTTTCCCATGAATGGTAGGTGTTTCTTGAGGTGGGAAATGAATGTGATTGATGGTTTTGGTGGAGGGGTTGTTGGAGGAGTAATTATGGTTTTGGGAAGGCAAAGTGACCTAAATGGTTGTGGAAAAGTAGTGGTTCAAAGGAGGTTTGAGATGGAAGATAGAGGAGAGCCCGCACTGCATTGGACTGCAGTTTCTGAAGCAGTCCGCTGGAGCGGACCCACATTCGCTCGAGCAAACCCCTCCAAAAACTTGTTAGCTCGAGCCAGCCTTCGGGTTCACTTGAGCTAACCCTTCCAATGGTCAGTCCGCTCGAGCGAACCCCATCCAGAGGCCAGTTGGCTCGAGCCAACCATTGATTATCTCGAGCCAACCTGACTCGTGCCAGTCCGCTCGAGCGAACCTGTGTCTACTTGAGCGGACCCTCCCAGAAGCTCTGCATGTCAGGCCTGGGGCTCTGTTGGGGATTGGGAAATGATGTTCTAATGGCTGGAAAAGGTCTGTTTGAGGCCCCAATGCAATGATGAGACCCAATAAATGGTAACGGAGCCCGATTGAGAAAGAAACCTGTCATGGAGATATATTAAGGACCCTCTTTGACTGACCAAAGTATATGGAACACTTGAAATGCCTTGATCCTCAGGAGTGCCAAGCCGACAACATAATTTGACATACGAGTGTCCAATACACCTTGATTTAGACCGTTAGGCCTCAATGTATGGTTTGGAATTTAAAGAAATCCATGGTATTCTCTTCCACTTAAATTTCACATATTTTTGCCTGTTTCATGTGACATTGCTAGTTTTGCTTTGAAGATATTGATACATACACTGAATGTGTCCTGCTAGCTTGTACCTACATAACCAGCTATTAATGTGATATATATGCCTACGAGCACCTTGTCCCACCTGCCTCGGTGTTATACACCAACATAGATATGTAATGTCCTGCTCATTTCTTGTGACATATGTGTCGGCAGCACTAAGCTTGGATGTCTTTGTCGGTTTGATCCACAAACTTGGGGGTCCCTCTTGCTCCTGCCAGCTGCAATCTAGGTCCTGTCATGCCCCGTGACCCAGTTCCGCGGCCGTGGTCTTGTCTAGCTATATGTATATGTATATGTTTCATTGGCTCTCGTCACTTCGCATGTCTGACACCAACGCCTTGAATGTGCTCTCATCACATTAGTGAGGGAGGATTTAACTTTGGTGTAGTTGCTATCTTGTCAATTCATGTTCCTTGGTACCTTACATGTTTTATATTATACATGTGTTTTGAATAAATGATACATCTTTTCTTATAAAAATTATTGCTTTGACAGATTTTAAATATTTTTCCTAATATACTCTTTGAATTACTGCATTGTTATATCTATTCACCCACCTGCCAGACCGTCGTGTCTGACCCACTCTTTTGGTACTCAGGTCCAGTTTTCCCCCTTCCCAAGGAGGAGCCAGAAGAGGTGGCCGGAGAGCCGCAACGCATAGGCGAATGGCAGGCTAACGATGTCATCTAGGCATTCGGTCAAGCCTTGAGATACGAAACATTTTGGGGATAGAGATTAACACATTTTGGGAAATTCTTTTGGTTGTATTGGCCTTTGTTGGCCTCTAATTTTGGGGAAATGATTAACTGAATTCATGTTTTGTATAAATACTAACTTTATATTTTGGGAATGACCTTGATCATTGCTCACTCTAACATCATGTTGTTTATGCTTGGGTTATCAGCCTTGAATTATGACCAAAGGTTACTAAACTTAGTTTGCTACACGCTTCCGCATCCCGAATGAGAATGAATTGTATGTGTATGATATTCTCACCGCGGAAACCTATGGGAAATTAATTAAATGTATATATCATGGTTATCATCACACTCCATCATTAGCTCGCCGATCCCGAATTAGGAGCGCCCTCCGTGCACTAACCCCGATCCGGGGTAGTGACACAAAGCCCACGCAAAACTCCCTAAAATCAAAACCCAAATACTATAAAAAACTAAACCCAAAACAATACACACTAATGGTGAAGAAGATAGATTCTAAACTAGGAGGGACAAGGGCCTACCTCTTTGAAGATCAAAGAAAGGAGAGGTGATTGATGCAGGGGCTGCCACAGTCGGATTCGCACCCAATAAGATTATGTTGCGAAGAGAGTGACGAGAAATTGCTTGGCCGGGTTAGATTTGCAAGAGCAGTCTCCACTATGAAGTTCTTCAAGTTGTCATGGAAGGAAAGGAGAAGGAGAAAAAGAAGAGAGAAGGAGAGAAACTTCTCTTTGGTCATAGCTGGTGGAAATGAGGATGTTAAATGGGTTGTAGTGGTGGTAAGTGGAACATTTAAGATGGTAGGTGGCCATTGATGAAGTAGGTGGTGGTAGTTGAGATATTTTGCAAGGCTTAAGTTGTGAGTTTGCTACCACCTTAGCCAAGCTTGGGGCACGCTAACAAAGGTCTTCGAGACTCCGGACAGATTTAGTCGAAGAAGAAGAATTGTAGATCTAACGAAGAGCTTTCCAATAAACCAAGAATCAGAATTTTCAGAGATCAGTTGCAGAATTTATGATTTTCCAAAATACGATAAAATCTCGAAAAATGTGCAGAGGCCAAATTGGGCTTTCTGGACCTCGGATGAGTTCGGACTGAACGTGAAAGTTGTTGGGAAGGTCAAGATCGAACTTTTGAGCTCAAGAAGCAATTTTATAAAAAAAAATTCCCAAAATACCCTGAAAAATCTCGGAATTCTAACTTAACCCGAAAAAAGTCGAGTTCTCACAAAACTCATCAAAACTCAACAGAACCAAAACAGACTTGGTTCTAATCCCAAGAAACTATCGATTATCCTCTAATCAAGCGTCCTTAGCCACTAAATGTAATAAATAAGCGTAATCTCAATAATTAAAAATCGGGTTCTTACAGACATTGCCTGGCACTCAATTGAAGTGACCTACAAGTGGAGTAAACACGGGCTTGGCATTCTGCATATAGAGTTTCTCAAGTACCTTTAAGATATATTTTTTCTGTGATAACCACAGCTTTTCAGCCTTTCTATCCCTCCTAATTTCCAAACCCAACATCTTTGTGGCTACCTAAAGGTCTCTCATGTCAAACTTCTTTTTCAATTGAGATTTTAGTTCATTTATTTTTTGTATGTCCTTGCATGCAATAAGCATGCCATCCACTAAAGTAGCATTATAATGAATGAATTATCATCAAGCATCTTGAAATAAACACAATGATCATGCTCACATCGTCGGGATCCAGTCTGCATCATGTAGGAGTCAAAGTGCTTGTACCATCATCTCGGAGATTGTTTCAACCCGTACAATGATTCTTCAATTTGCAAACATAGTCTTCTTTCTTGGCTTCCTTGAATCCTTCAGGTTGCTTTATGCAAATTATTTCCTCCAAGTCACATTGAAGGAAAGTTGTCTTTACATCTAACTGATTGAGCTCTATGTTGAACAGTGCTACCAAAGGCAATAACACCCTGATCGATGTATGCTTAACAACTGGGGAAAATATCTCATCATAGCGAACCCCTTCTTTCTATGACTATCCATTTTCTACTAGATGTGCCTTGAACCTTGGTGTGTCATTTTCTTGCAATACTTCTTTTTTCCGAAACACCCATTTGCAACCTATTGGTTTTCTTTCTTTGGGTTTTGGAACTAACTCCCAAACGGAGTTCTTTTGGAGAGATTCCATCTCATCCATCATAGCACCCATCCAACCTTCAATTTTGCTGCTTTTCATAGCCTCTTGAAATATGGTTGGATCAACACTGCTATGATCAGAGCAAAATGTACCTCATCCCATCCATCTCTTTGAGGTGGCTTGATGGTTCTCTTTGCTCTTCTCGGTGCTACACTTGTGGGCTCCTCTTTAGCCTCATATTTTTCCTCTCATCTAGATGTAATAATGCAAAATCCGACATTTGGGATCTACGGGCACATTGTGCCAAATGGTGCAGTCTCAACATGTCAACGGGACGTGTATTTGAAAATTGGGCGTTAAATCTAGATTCGCCAAATGTACACGGTTTACTTTTATTGTTCAATTTTACTCGTTTTAGACTTCATCCTCATGCCCGTTCGACTCTTGGCCTGCTAATTTTATCCCTTTTTCAACTTACCACCTAATTTTGCTCGTTTTACTAAAATCAATCAGTTTTATTATTTCATGTGTTCCAGTGAGCGCTTGTGTGTACCTCATGAGGACTACTTATTATGCCCGTGTGTGTGCTTGGTTTAGCATGTTGAGTAGTTCCCCACTATATTATATGTGTTAGTTCCCCATAGATTATCAAGTTGGCACCACTAAGCTTAGGCCACCTCATCGGCTTGTCCACCGGCCTAGGGTCCTAACTCATTTTAGCCAACTATAGATTGAGTTCTAACTAGTGTGATTTTGTCACCCGGTACCGCGGCCAGTGCCTAGTGTGATGGTAAGTTATAGTAGCTCATTATATGTATATCTAGCTAGTTCTTGCCATCTTGTGTGACATAGAATATACATATTTTAGTGTGCTCCTGTCACTTCGGTGATGGAGAATATAACTTCGACAAACCACACATGACTAACAGGTTGTTGGTGTTATGCAATTGGAAGTGTTATGTCCGGATTTTCGTCATTGGATGCCGACCTCCTAGTGTATGATGTCAACCGACCATATTGTGGTTCATGCTTGGTTGACCACTTGGGCAACCGGCCATATTAGAATTACCCTATTTGTTTGCTAACCTAGTTTTCTAGCTTGGAAATGTACACTATGATATTCCATTGACCCTAATTTTTTATGAGACCATAGTAGGAGATGCCTAAACTTGATATTGACCTACAAATAGATTAAAATGAAATTTAGCCAGAAATAAACTAATTAAACATTAATGTGACCAAAGAGGTTGTGTTTATTGAAATTAAATTCCAAAACGCCAATGCATGGCACACATTAGTTTCTCATGTTGTTATTAAACACTCTAAACCTTATAATGGACCTTGTAGTTAATTTTGATAATCAATTCCTATATTCAATCCTTCCGTCCAGAACCATCGAGCAGGACTTCTTTTAATTAAGTGGCCGCCTGGGGTACCAACTGGGGATGTGGATTGATATATTGATTAACATATAGTCGTATTTTATCAGTTATGAGATGTTGTTATGAATATAAATATATTTTAAGTATCTTTAAAATACATGTTTTTATTTTACAAGAAACATCTGTATTTTGTTAAACGTGGATATATGTAAACGAGCATGCTCTGATATTGGCATTTGTGAGGCCCCACCCCTTGTGGACCCACACTGTATTTGAATTGTGTAAATTATAGTATATGATATCTAATTATACTAATTAATAGGGGCTAGTAAGGGTAGCTTAGTATTTTCCTAGGATTTGAGCCTATTTTCTAGAAATTAGTCCATTTTGGTGATTTACTAGAACCTATAGGGTATTAGATGGGTTTTAATAGGTTTGTTAGTTACTTAGAGGCTCTTGCTGATAATTAGAATCAATAGGAGGGGTTTCTACATAAGAATTTTCAAAGTACACCTAAAATTTCCTAAATGCCCATGTACTTATCCTAAACTTGAATTGGACCCAAAGGGCAACTTGGACCTTTCCTTTTCAACACAAATCTATATAAGAGAGAGATCTCTCCCATGCCAAATGATCTCTCCCTCTATTTCTCTGTACTCTCCCTCATTTCCCTCCAATTCTCTCTCTAAAATCTTAGATCTAGAGTTTCTAACTACAAGGAGAAGCTACTACAAGCTACTATTATTCTCTCTAGAGGAACTCTCTCATCTCCTAGATCTCTTCTCTCTCTCTACAAAACAAGGTAATTCTCTCTCTAGCTCAATTTCCTCGGAGTTTTCTTTCTTTAGAATTTCATTTTCCTTATATAATTCTCTTGTGGATCTGGGTTTGGGAGCTGTTGATCTTCTTAGATCTAAGATTTAGGGTTATTTGAGAGATTGGAAGCCATATGAGCTTTGGATCTTGTATTTGGAGCTTGGATTTCTATTTTCTAGCCAAAATACTTTGCAATTTGAGTATAGGCAAGTACAATATACATATTTAGCATAAAATGCATGTTCTTGTTTGATTCTGTAATTTCAATCCTCATGGGATGGTTGATTGCTAGATCTATCTTTTAAGCCTTGTTTTCATGGATTTTTGGCCATTGATGGATGGATTTTCCCATTTGGAAGATCAATGGCCAAGTTGATGATGGATTTGTAATTGTTGGAATAGCTTTGACGTGTGTGAATGGTTTTATGATGATTGGAGGCGATTTGGATTGGTTTTGATGGAAATTGAAGTGAAATAAAAAAATGGCATGAATCTGGAAAACTGAATTTCGTATGTACTCGCTCGACCGCCCATGGAGGATGTCGACCGGATACACAGGAAATTCAGAGAAACAATTGGAGGCTGAAACGTCTCTCAGTCACTGGAATTTAGTTTATCCGGTCAACTGATGCGAATCTCGCAAGTATACGGTTGTCTCAAATAATATAGACTATGGAAGTCCAAATATCGTTCCCACGAGGATCGTTACAAGGAAAATAACAATGATCAATGAAAATGAGTATCAACTCAAATATAGCTAACAAAAGTAAATGGAGATAACAAAAACAATGGAAACAAGAAACAAGATAATAACAAAGGAAATAAAAAAATACAAACTAAAAGAAAACAAGAAATTAGATAACAAAGAGATGTTAGTAAAAATAGAAAAACTCAGGTGAAAAAAAAACAAAGAATAAGGTTAGTAACAAGTTAATAACAAAGTTAATAATAAAAGCAAAATAACATGGTTAATACAAGAACAATGGAGCAATGTTAAATAGATCAAGTGAATAAATGTGTGAAAATAACAAGTGAAAGATAGAATCAAACTAATTTAAGTAAAACAAGCAACAAGCAATACTAATGGATAGGTCAAACCATTTAGAATCCACTAAGTGACACTAATCCAACACTAATACTCTTCCCTTTTCCCAAACAAATACTCTAATCTAATGACAAATCAATGCTTAGATTTGGAAAATAAAACTTTAAAGCTCTAAAATAGAAATTAACAATCTAATATCCAAGACTTTATTCCCTTCATAAAAGAAAAGATTCCTAATGATTGTTTATCAAAAGTAAACATAAAACATCAAAAGTAAACATATAACATCAAAAGATATTAAAACCTAAGCATGGTTTATCAAACATAAGCATAGATAGTAAAAAGAATGCTAAGATGGAAAATAAGGATAGAAGGTTGCACAATGCAATGAAAACAAATATATTCCAACTTGTTAAGTACATAAACAAGGGAATTAAGATAAAGAGCATAAGCAAAAGGGATAGCATCAACTTAGCTTCATTTAGAATATCCAATCAAAGAGGTTAGCCACCCAATGGAGAAGACAAAGCTTTCATTTCCATTCTAAATTTTCAATTATTACAACGGTTTCCTCACTTTCTCTTTACAATTGCTCTCAATTACATGAATAGCTTAAGTAAAGAGGATGAGGCTCTCATTGCTTTTGTATTTAATGCCTAGAACTCCCTTCCTTCTATAGAAACATTTGCCTTGCTCTCTTTTGATTTCTTTCCAATGTGGGACTTCACAAGAAAGTAAACATGAACATATGAATGTGATTTCCGTGTTAGAAAACAGCTCCCAGATTGATGTACGATTTGGATCCCCGAAGCGTCCGAATTGGGAAAAATATTGTGCAATATGATTTGCAGATCTTTGAACAAGCTTTCCAATGCTTCTGAAATCATCTCAATCGAACACCCAAGTAAAAAGATATGGTCAAAATACCAATCCAAATCTTCTTTTTTTTTTCTTATTACTGGCCTAACTTTGTCATTTCTTCATCCAATTGCCTTCTAAACTTATCCTTACGCTCTTTAACTCTTGAATCTCAACTTTAAGTTTCAAATTAATCTTCAATTAACACCTACAAAGAGAAATTAATATAATTGAGAGTATTTTTTAACATATTTTATATGGAAGTCATTGAAACTCATATTAATGCATACAAATTGGCCATCTATAATGGAAAATATAAGCAAAGCATGATGGGGAGGACAATCATGATTTTATGCTAAAAATAGTGTTTTGAGTTCTTTTATCTTTGAAAACTCATGAAATAATACTATAAAAGTGTAACTTTTGTGAACTCATCATTGACTACCCTGGCTAGGATGTCGACCAGCTACGCTACACGGTATGCTCTGAGAGACAAGTCGGGTCCTAGTAATCCATGTGTATCCGGTCGACCAACCTAGCAGGATGTCGACCGGACACACTGCAGAACTCCAGAACATGAAATCTGTCTGCCAGATTTATGTCTATAAGTCCATGTGTATGGGGTCAACCAGGGTACCCATGATGTCAACTAGATACAATAGCTAGGCAGGATGTCGACCTTGGCGTCATAATCCCGTCCTTCACAGTGTACCCGGTGGACCACCCATGGAGGATGTCAACCGAATACACTACAAACATTGAATTTCAGATTTTTAATTTTGATATTGTGATCTGTTGTGAGCCCATTGACCATCAAAGTGGACTTCCATTGATGAGTCAAGCACGAGTCAAGGGTTAGGCTTAATCTTGACTCATAGGGGCCACCAAAGTAGAGTCTATTGTATTGAATGGATTTTGATTCAATCTTTAAACGTCGTCGAAGATGCTCGTAACTTCAGGAGCACCAAATACAATTTCCTTGGTATTTGAAACTTTATTTAGGAATTGAATTGACTAACATGGACATGGACCTAAACCTGAAAAGAGGGCCATGACCTAGGGTTTGATCTTTGCTATCTTTTCCATTTATTGGCATGGTTCTGGGGGTATGTTAGGTTTTATTTATTGTTGTTCACTTTTGTATCTATCTATTATTTAATACCAGATAATTAAATGAAAACCGGAGGACCTGAACCTAGGATTTTCTAGTGGTGACCCGGATTTATCGATGAAGATCATTTAACCTGTGTCTGTGGCTAGCGGGCCATCATATGGCTTAAGGATGGATGGATATGATTACCTTAGAAGAGCGGACTATTATTATGACTTGTAACCCCATTTATGAATGGGCAATGAAATAAACAATGCTGGACTAGGATCTTGATGTATTTGGACAATGATGCACTTGGATTGTATGGGCTAAGACCATGACATGGTGGGTCATGGCTGTGTATTTGATTATGGATTTGGACTATAGATTGTATGTATGGATTAGACTTGGATGCCGGACCTTTTATGGATATGTTATGACCTTATTTGTGCAAGGATAGCCTAGACAGACATAAACATTTACTTATTTCCTTGACTCGACGTTAAACTTTCACTTGGTTGTTATAAGCTTAGGCTTGAACTGATCATCCTTGGTGAGAGCTATTGTTTGTGGATGCAGCCATCATGATGGGCTATGGTTTAGACGGTCGGCAGACTCCGACAAGTATATAGTACGTTCACTGTCGGTAGACTCCGGTAACGGCATATACACTTTTTAGGGTTTTTATATATTATTGGCGGGGCTTGTTATCCATTGCATTGCACTTTATTTTCCTATCACAATTGGTTGACAGTGTGGAGGGCTGCGGCATAATATCTCACAGTGGCCAGCTCGTGCGAATGTGCCATATTGATAGATGGTGATCTAGATGCTTTACTTCCTTATTGATTCTATTTGCGATACTTTGCACGATTACCTAACATTGTACATTTGTTACTCTTATGATATTAACATCGCCTCTATTATATTTTGATGCATACATCCTATATTACTTATACAATGTGCCTTACCTGATCCTTGGATCTAACCCATCATTTGGTAATTAAGTATTATTCCCCACCCCGAGGGTGACGCGCTCGTCGAGGCGTGTAAGACCCCGACCCTTAACTTTCATGCTTAGTGTGTTTTTAGTTATGGGTTAGTTCTCCAAGAGAGTTTTGAGCCTAATTGAGTTAGATTGTGGTTTAGAATTTTTTTTCTATAGCTTTGGGGAATTTTGAGAGCGATTACACCCAGTCTGACAGCCTAAATATGCCTTGGATTGTACGTGTCAGCATGGGAGGATTGTTCTTGATTTTGAAAAAAATCCCAAATTTTGGTTTCTTTTAATAGGTCAAATTAGCCCAAACAACTTTTGTGTTTAGACCAATCCCATTCGAAGCCCAGAAGATCGTGTTTTGGCCCAAAAGGGAGAAATTGACTTTTCACACCCAAATTTGGACATGATTCTCGAAATCTTAAAACCATGTCAAAAGTATACTTTTTGAGAACTAGATTTTGTGAAGATCATTTTAGTCTGCTTCGTCGAGTTCATCCAAGGCCCAAAAAGCCTAGTTCCAAGCCCACGAAGAGTTTTAAGTTGTGGGTCCCACTACCATCAATCTATAGAAGCCCATCTTTTTCTTTCTTCTTCATTTTTCTTTCCCAAACGAGAATGGAGTTGCAGGGCACCCAGCTGAGCTTCACTCTTCTTCTTCCTTGCTTCTTTTCTCTTCCAAATCCCTACTAAACTTTACCAAATTGAATATTGGATCACACCATTGCCTTCCTCTCCTCCTAAGCTTTCTATTGCTATAATTTTCTTGGAGCTTCCAGCTAGACAGCCCCTTCATCTTCTTCCTTCTTTCTTGTTTGAATAGCTTCAGGTGAGAACTTCTTTCCATCTCTTTAATGGAGCCTTTTGAGCTTCTAAGGAACCCATTTCTCTAACATGCAAACCCATTTTCAAAATAGGGGTTTTGATTGTCAAATTTGTTGATTTTTGAAGAAAATCTTTGGGGTTTTTTGTAGATTTCAATTTAGCTCTTGAGAGTGATCTTAAGGAAGGTTTTGGGTTAACATTTGGGTCAAAGGCAAGTGACCTCTTTAGTTATTCCTAATGCATGTTAAGTGTAGATATTATTTTGAATTAAAATGCTTGATTTCCATTGTTAATTTTACACTTTTGTGATATTAATATGCTTGGGATATTTGGAACACATTTTTTTTAGCTTGCATGCATATGTTCTAATATAATTTGAAAAGCTCTCAATTAGTCAAGTTGGGTTCTGTTTTGAATTTGCAATTTCCTTGTTTTGGATAGCTTGATTGATGGTTTTGCTGATGGTTATTAATAATTGAAGAATAGAGGAGTTTGGTGATGTGGAATTGGTTGGAAAATTATTGTCTTTGGAGGAGAGCATGTAGGCTCTGAAAATCTAGAGAATTTGATAAGGATGAAAGGAAGTGAAATGGGAAAAAGAATGGAGGAGAAAAACAGAAAAAAGATCTGACTTGAAATGAACTGCACCACGCACAGGGGCGGTGAGCTGTCGGCTAGCCGATAGGTGACGGACAGGTAAGCGAACTCTGTCGGTTCCAATTCCAGAAGCTTGTATTTTGGCAAGAGGTTCGTCGGTCGGCTATCGGTTAGCCGACAGGTAAACGACAGCCAACCGGGGGGTGACCGAACTCTATTTCGGTTCCATTTCCAGAATGTTATTTTTCTAACTCGAGACTAGGCGGTCAGCCGTCGGTCAGCTGGCGGATAGCCGACCTGCACTGCCTCAACTAGCTGACATGTGACCGAGATCTGATCGAATTTTAAGATTTGCCTGTTTTGTGGAAATTTCTTGGGAAATGAAAACTAGAATATATTTAAGGGCTTTTAACTTGATATTGTGCATATGGAACTCGAAATGTATTTTACCTTCAGGGGCACCAATTCGTTTTAAATCCCAACATTTGGGTTTCAATTACTTAAGAATCAAATGAAAGGTCTTAGCATATACTTGAAGGTCTGTTTTGAAAACTTAGTTTTGACACGAAGGATATCATTTTGCACTTGTTTTGACTTGAAAATACATGATTCTCTCAAATTAGCTTTGATTTGACAAATTTTTCCTGTTTTGCCTGTCATGGTCTATTTTTACTTGTTTTACTACAAAAACCACGTGGGCTCATGATTTCTCATATTTTGCAACCAATAAACATGTGGGCGGACTACTCACCATGCTTTAATGGATTTTGAACATTTCTTCTTGAAAGATTTTGATTTAAGGAAACTCATGGGGACAACTTTGTGCTTGTACATGTTAAATAGCTTATGCTATCTTGTCTTGCTTTGCGTGCACCGTCCACCTCATGTGGTCGATGAGGGAAATGTGAGAACTTGGTCTAGGCGACACCCTTAACCACGGGGCGTAGTGTGTCAACCACGGGCTTCAAATGGCAAGTCTCCACTAGCCATTCTCGGAAAGGTTCAGGTTGCTTGCTCTGTCCACCTCGCGTGGCGAATGATATCTTGTCTTGTCTTATCTTGAAAAGTAGTTTCCCTTTTTACGTGATTTGTCTCATAAATATATTTTCGTTTTGTGCATTCATGAATTCCGTTGAATACCACTAAGCCTAGACTGCCCTCTTAGTCCGATCCAATAGTTAGGTGGTCCTTAAACATAAGGACTATCTACAGATTAGTCATGTATTTATACACATCTTTACTTTGTTCCGGTTCCGCGACTGGCCTTCCCGCCCACCTTGTGTGGCTCGGGCCTTTGCTTTGTTTCGCTTTGCTTCGCTTTGTCTTTGCTTGCTCCTGTCATTATGTATGACGGAGAAAGGATGAGTTCAATATGGATTTACGAATCATGATGTTTTCTTGTGATCATGCTAGCTTTGTTTTGCCTTTTGTTCATGTACTATTTCAAATTCACTAAATGGTTTTAAGCACTAGATCATATGTACTCATGCTAGTTTTGTCTCATATATCGTTCATGGACTTTTGTTTTCTTGAAAGGCATATTGTTCAAGCATTGTTTTAAGATTTGTAACCTGTTTTAGATTCATTATATGGTTTTAAACATTGTTCTTATAAATTATAAATGATTTACACTCATGCCTAAATTGATCACCAGCCAGACCGTCGTGTCTGACCTTGTTCGTTTAGTGTTCTAGGTAGCAGGTTCTTCACCCCGAGCCTAATACTTGTATTGGCTGAGAGCCACGAGTTTTGCAGGATGGTTGTGTCAATGATGTCATATAGACATCGTGCATGACTCTGGAGATTCGTACACACCTGGGTAGTATTTATTCTTAACTTGTTGTTTTGTAAGGCTTTTGTTAGCCTATTTTCCTTGAGATTGTAATTAATGCACTTGTTAAATTATAACTTGAATATTCTTGGGTAATGATAAGCCTATTACTGTCAGCTCTGTATATTTTGATATTATGTTTGTTCCAGTCTGAGTATGAATATTGCCATGACGGCTTTATGCTGACGGGTTGAGTGACACACGGAATCTGATGGCCACGGGCTCCGGGTTGCAACACCACTTAAGCTTCCGTAAAATGTTCTTGATGTGTTTGAAAATTTTGTCTTCCTCACACACGTGTATCCTAGGGAGAAATATTATTTATCACTTACTTCTCAATTCGCGTCCCTGAGGTCGGACCACTGCAGGGATCCGGATTCGGGGGCGTGACAAGGCGCCCATAGCTGAGAAGTAGGGTGGGGGCCAACAAATCAAGAGATTGAGCCAGAGACTGGAGCGCCTATACTTGGGTTTAAGTAATGCTTTATTTTGGGATTTTAAGTGACTTTTAATGTGAGTAGGGGGGATCATTTATCCGGTATTTACACCTTATTACTTTACACTTTGAGATTAGCATAGACTGATGCCCTGCTACGTTTACCTTATGGGTTTGATACCTTATTAGCTTCCTCATTTATATGTTATTGCTTCCGCTATTTTCTATATGCTTTCGCACTTAACAATTGAATACACATATTGGTAAAAAGTTTTAAATTAGACCTCATTGCGGACCTACAATCTTAGAAGTTCCCGGACTATTCAGGAAGTAGCGCGCCAAATTCGAATACATTGGCTGTAAACTCGATATTCCGAATTGGGGCGTTACAACATTACTTAGCTCGGTCCTTCTGGAACTGGACACGGTGAAGGTTGGATTGTCTCATTCTATATACTAGCAGCAACTTAGTTCCATTCTCCGTGGTGTATTTATACTCCAGCTACCTCTGTATTCTATTTTCTAAAATCTGTTACCACCTTTTGTTATACAAGGTACCCACTATATTATGTTTATTAAATCTTCTCTTAATTAAGATCAAGACAAGTTAGCTAATGTGGTTTTGCCCCCTAGCTATTTTGATATTATGGTATCTTAGATCGCTTGCATTGCAAAGATTTATCTTGTTCATTAGTTATCGGGCTATTTCCGTTATTACCAACTATATATTAAATTTATTATGTTTACACAGATATCAGCTATATCATATTATTGTTTAGCATATCAGTCTCTTGCTAGTTTATTTGGTGTAACCTATGGCATTTTGGGTTCTATGATAAGGAGACCTAGGATTTCAGTTAAGTTCTACATATATCATATAGACATTGGATTCCATGAGCTACACTATCATGTGAAGGGTTTTCATTATGTTCAGTTGTACTAACCTTTGTTGGTCTTTAACTTGGGTTGTAAATTAAATACTCTTGTTTTCTGTATTAACTTAAGTATTATGAATAAAATAGATCTGTATATGCTTTGTTTTGATCTATAACTAGGAACTTATTATCTCGTAGGCAAATCACGTTCCTAGATTTGGTATACGTAGGCTAAATCGAATGTGGGACATGACACAAGCCCACCGGATCTCACATGTGATCAATACAACTTTGCACAACCGTTATATTGATTGCATCTAAAACACAAGATTCAGATTTTGACTTAAAAATATCATTTTGTGGGCTCTCACTTGCAGAGGAAAAAGTTGAAGACAAGGAAGATTCCAATGAGGTACGACCTCTTAAAAACAACAATATTTCTTACTTTGCTCTTTTATATTTTTATATGCCAATTTGGATACTTTACGTGTAACACTTTCTTTTTCTTTCACTTTTGTTTTGCAGCGTATGAAGTTTATTTGTTTGATTGAAAGGTCCTTATAGTTTTTTGTATATCAGAGCTCTTCTAAGACTATAGATGGGATTGGAAGCTAGAGATTTTTTTAATATATCTTTGAACCTTTTTATTCTAATAGAAACATATTTGTTTCACACTTTTTTTCCATTCCTTATTTTTATTATTTTTAATTATTTTGGGGCTTTAAATCACGAATCCAAACCATCAATCCTCTTTAAAGCCCCAAAAAATTTTAAAGGGTCAAATTTCAACCGTTTGATGATCACGTAGTTTGAATTATTTACAAAAAAATCTCAATCCCTTAGAGCTACTTTTTTGGACTTCTATGGACCACAAAATCAATATCTGAACAATTCAATCTCTTTTCAGGGCTGAAAATCTTTATAGAATCAAATTTTAGGTTTTACCTCATTATATATTTTAAGAAATATGAGAGAAATTGTGAACCTTTGGGTGTACTCAAATAATGGTATGTGCCTCACATGTGTCTTGCTAAACGACCTATTTTTAAAACGCCCGTTTCAAACAAATCTATATAGTACAAATCTATTTCAAAATATGTCAAGTTTGTCAAACAAACCATTCTAATGCTCTTTTTGAGGATGGGCTTGTAGTCGTTTGACACAAAGTTTTGGAAAAAACCAAAATTTTAAGAATGTTGAGAAGCAAAAGGAAAAAGATTCCAAAAACATATCTAGGCACACACTAAATTTTGTAAAAGAAATTGAATTATAAATTTTTGGGGGTAAAATTTTTTATTTCTAAAATGTCTTTTAACTTAAAATAATAAGGTTATAATTTTACTATCACAAGCAATAAAACAAATATCTTAATCACATGTTAAAAATAATGATAATCAGTACTAATATCACTATCATCTTATGCATTTATATATTATAATATCATATATATTATATTAGTTTATATTTATATTATATTATATCTTTTCCCATTTCAATATAAATTAAATAAGAAAATATCATATTTTTATTTTTTTATAAATTCTTAAAAGATTAAATAAATCTTAATTTCTATTAATTATAATGTCATGCTAAATTCAGGAGTGTTTTACCAGTCCAATTCAAGTTTGGAAAAACTTGTGACTCGGACTTAACTAGTCTAATGCAAATGAAAAAAAAAAAAAAAAGACTCAAATAGAGTCAATGGGGAGACGACTCAAGAGAGTCATATTTTTTTCAAATAATTTTAAGAACATTCAAAAATCAATTCATTACTTATAAAATATAAACATATACTTATTTACATGCATTCATGATAATCAATTCAAATTAATAAATTTATATATACAAGAAAAGTACAACAATAAGGAAAATAAAAGAAAGATAATTGGATATGATATAATTTGTTTGTCCAAATATAGAATGTAAAATATCAAAAGTAAGCTTCAAATTATATTATAGTTATCATTTTTAAATTACTAATTTCAAATCTCATGCACAATTATTTATAAATAAAATTTAATTATTTAAAAATAGATCTACTTATTAAATGGTTCGGAATGCAAAAAACTTGTTAAAATGAGATGACTCGGCTAAGTCTTTTCTGTTTTTGACTCGGTCCTTTGTCAAGATGAGATGACTCAAGAGAGTTAGAGACGACTCGAGAGTTTTTCAACTATGTCTAATCTAACCATTAAAAAAATTCAATGTAAATTTTTATATATCATGGTTTTGATTGTGATTGCTAGACCGGATTTGGTGTTTTTATATATAAATATATATATATATATATATATATATAGTAAAAAGATCTCTGTGCTAATCCGTGGAACGGTAAAACCCCTGTGCCTCCCTACTACTACCAAAAGGGCTTTTCTTCCTTAAAACGAAACCCTAGTTCTATCCATCGTAACAAACCCTAACCCTAATCCTGCCAGGAGACTTAGATTTGATTTTCCTTTTCGATAGAGGCCTTGTCGATGCCCAATCCAAGCGAGCTGCTGCAGGGCCAAAGGGTGGAGAACCTATTTAAATGCCCTTCTCCTTCTCCTTGTCTACTCATTTCTCAGTTTCCTCTCGTTTCATGTATCCCATCTCTTCTTCTCTCGATTCGCTGCTCCTTGGAACTAGGTTTCAGATCCTAGTCTTCACTTCCTCTCCAAAACGGCATCTTTTAGTCGCCCATAGACAGAAAACGGTCTCAGGTCTCACTTCATTGCGCTTGCGGCTTCGAAATCGCGGAACAGATGAGTAATAATCCCAAGGTATGCGAAGGGTTTATTGGATTTGTGATTTTGATTGGAGGGTTTGTAAGTTGAACGAATGCTAATCTCATGGGGTTCGTTGCCTCTTTTTTTAGCTGTTGATTGATATGAGAAACATGGTAGAGGATTGTTTTTTTTAATTGAGAAACTAACTTGGTTGGTGAATTGTATGGTTATTTGTTGGATTTGGGGTGGTCTGGAACTTTCTAATTGCCGTAGCTTGGATAACGTTTTAGTGGGTTTCATTTTCCTTGAGAAATCTACGTTGTTGATTGGCGATGTTGATGATATGAGAAAAAGTTACACAATCAATTCCACTGGCAATGTGGGGTCAATTTTCTTGCTGCCACAAATACAAATACAAAGACATATGGGTTGGCTACCGCACGGGTTAGTAAGTAGCAGGGAGTCTTAAGGTTATGAGAGAAGCATACCATTAGATGAACCCTGTACTTTCTTCATTGAGGGTGACTCCTATTTATTTATTTGTTGATTGAGAAAAGCGGTGCATTCTTCTCTCTCATAAATGTGCTTAAAGACCTGGATAACATTTATTGATTCACTTTTATTAGACCATATATCATGGCTGGTTCATGGTGACTAATTGGTATGCTTTGACAATGAGGAAACATCCTTTACCTTTCAGTTGAAGCTTCAAAGACAAATTTAGGGTGAGCACAATATTTCCAACTTATAATATGCTGTTGGTGTTTTTCAAAAAAAAAAAAAAAAAAAATGCTGTTGGTGTTTAAATGTTCTGCCTGAAGTATTGAACATAAAACAAATATTCTAAGATGTAAATTATAAGGTTACCAAAAAAAGAAGGACAGTTCTATTTTTGAAATGCCTTACTGTAATGTCTTATATTTTTATATCAGAATCTTTGAACCGTGTAACTTTTTCCATGTTATTGATACTGACTGAAACAAGAAAAGCATTTGGCTGCCACGTTATGTGGCATTTGAATTTCTATATCATGTGTTGTTACAATCATGTACGCTGTGTTTTTTATTTTTATTTTGGTTTGTTCTTGCTTTCAGGTTGTTGTATTTGGGTCATTTACTGAAGATGAAGCCAGGTTGTTTCAACAACAATCAAAGAAAGATGTTTCAGAACAAAATGAACTGCAATTTGGCTCTTTGGACTTTGCAACTGTCAGATCGTTGGGAGCTTTTAAAGTTCAGTGTAAACAGAATGGTTCTCCACATTGGTCAGAAGATGACCAGCCATCCAAGCTAGTTACAATAGAAGAAAAACTGAAGAACGAAACGGATGATGTTTTAAAAAGAATTTCAGGAAATGCAAAATCAAATGGAACCCCTGAAGATCAGTCTTCTTGTTGCTTTCCTCTTAGTAATGGGGTTAGCAATCATGAAGAAACCAACATTGAATTAAGTTCTCTGTGTTTATCTCAAAACAAAACGGGGAATGGAATGCCATTGAGAAGCCCAAAGGACAGCTTTGAGTATAGAAGATCAGCAGATGAGAATGTAGTGGCTGCATCAAAAAACTCCATTCAGAATGAGTCCCACATTGGCTCCTCCACCGTTGTGGCTTCCAAAGATGATTTTCCTACAACTTTTACGGAACAAGGAACAGCTGCTGAAACTCTGCCCGCTAAAAATCTGCTGCCACGGGGCTTAATCAACTTGGGAAATCTTTGCTTTCTTAATGCAACATTGCAGGCTCTTCTTTCTTGTCCTCCATTCGCTCAACTGTTGCAGAAACTAAGAACTCGTAATATTCCAAAGGTTTCAATATTTTGAAATGCGTCTGAGATGCCTTGTGTTTTCCTTTCATTACTTATCTTGTGCCTTTTAACTTCAAAAATCAGTGCTCGATTCTAGTTTTGTTAATTTAAATTTATATTATTTCTATTTTTTATTCCCTTTTTAATATATAAAAGAAAGAAAGATGTTGTCATTTTCTACGATCATTGATTTTTATTGTGAGCTGTGCTTTCTTGTTTAGGTCGGTTATCCAACACTGCGAGCATTTGTTGAGTTTATCTCCGACGTTGACATGCCCAATGATTTGTGTTTGAAGAAGACTGAGATGGTTCTTGAGACTGGGAGACCTTTCAGCCCCATTATGTTTGAACCTGTCTTGAAAAATTTCACACCAGACCTACCAACTAGCATGTCGGGCAGGCCGAGGTTTGTTCTCATTTTTATTGGCACCCCCCATTGATTATGGAAAGCACTTCAGCCTCCGATAATTCCATGATTACATGCACATGCAATGCACTAGGTTTTCACGTCAATATTCAGTTTTGCATGTGTGGTTGATTTTCTATACCACATTATATTTGGAGTTGTATTTGCTCATCCATTGGCAAAGCCATGTATGTTCTTTTTTCTGTAGAAAGATATCATTGCATTTTGATCTTGATTTGTTTGCTTCTATTGGAATGCAATCTTGTTCTCAACTTTTATTTAGCTTTAGGAATTTTGTTTTAGGTTGTACATATAACTTTTTGTTCTTTGTATTATACTTAACTAGAACTTTTATATACCAGAATACTACTTCTCATGCATGTTTTCAAACTTCTGGTTAACCTTGTTAAGTATCCTATTCATTTTGCAGGCAAGAAGATGCTCAGGAGTTTCTTAGTTTTGTCATGGATCAAATGCATGATGAATTGTTAAAACTTAATGGTTGCCTCTTAAATTTGAACGGGAATGCATCGTCTTTAATTTCATCCCCTGAAGATGATGATTGGGAGACTGTTGGACCGAAGAACAAGTCTGCAGTGACCAGGACACAGACCTTCAAGCCATCTGAATTAAGTGACATCTTTGGAGGACAATTAAGAAGTGTTGTCAAGGCAAGAGGTGGGTTGATTTTGAATTGGTAAATTCTTGAATGGATTCTTTAATGAAATTTACTAGTTTCTCTTCATGCTTTGAGCTGAAAACCACTTTAATGTCCCTTTTTTTGAACTAACAATTGTCTGTCATTTTAAAACCAAAATATGGATGTTTATTAGTTTATGTTTTATATTTCTTTATTGTGAAAATTAGTTTAGTTCAACTTGTCAGCAGCATGGGAATTGAACTTGAGCTTTTCTCACGGTGATTTCTTGTGTACTTAGTGCTATTTCACACATGCAGTCAGAAACGTTTGGGCCAATAACTGCTTGGTCTTGAGAACAAGATCCCTATCAATTACCTAACTTATGGTGATAACCTTAATTCTTGCTGCATCCTTTAATTGCTGTTTCATTGTTGAACTTCTTAAATTATCAATAACTGCCAGTCCACGAAGCTTTGATCAACATATTACTTGATTTTGGTATGGTTAGAAAATCTACCATTGGATGCTACTGCAAACACTGTCAGTTGAACTGGATTTTCATTTACCATTCCAGGAAAAAAAAAAAAAACTGGATTTTCATTTAAGTTTGCAAAAATGATTTGTACTGTTTATGATGGGTTTATGGTTTTTTTATTAAGAAAACATGTAAACTGTCACCACCCTGGTCCGGATCAGTGGCAAACTCCGCATTCCGGGATCGCGGCTGCATGCGCACTGGGGATAATGATGCCAAATAAAACTTTTGCCCGCTTGCTGCATTTCCCACATGATTCGGCTTGTGAGATTTAGCTTACATTTTACCCTTGTTCAAGAGGACTGACAAGTGGAAGCTTGTGTGGAAATAAATAGACGAAAACATAAGCATAAATACAATGTCAAGATATGAGAGTAGTACAAAACTCAATATATGTTGATATTTAAGTAGAATTAACAAAGTATATTTTTATTACAACCCATAGAAAGTCGAGGCCTGAGAGAATGGCCAAAATACAGTCCAATGCTAAAACAAAAACTCAAAAGATAATCTTCCGAAGTGTTGCTCTCATGCGCTAGCCCGATGCTTTAAACGACATTTTCTGTGCTCCACTACACTAGCCCCTGTGGTTCCTCTGCAACCGCCATCTCCTCGTTGGCAAAGGTAAGGGATTCGTCATCCACAACACCAAGTGTAGGATCGAACAACAGCCTAGCAAGTACTCAAAATAAACAGCATAGCATGCTGCATAATTATAATTAAATGACAGGTTAAATTAATAAATGAGTAAAGCATGAAGATTACGTATTTATGCATGAATGAAATACTGAGTAAACATGATAAACAATACTCTTACATGAGTAAACTAGACAAGTAAAGATAAAAGGGAAATTTTCAAAACAGGGCTTAAGTTTTGCCCAGACTTCAACTCAGGACAAATAAAAACTCACATTTCAAAATAGGGCTTAAGTTTTCCATTAACATTTCAAACGAGGACATCCGGCGAGATATGAGTTTTCCCAGCGACTTTTCTCTCCATTTTCCTACGAGAATCTAAAATGCCCTCAAAAGCTTTATAGTAAATGAGCAAGATGGGGTGTTCAATACTATTTTAATAATAATTTCTCTATTTTCTTATGAGATCCAATCTAATAGTGGGTAAAGGATCAATGAGCATCAAAACTTGGCATGGTACCAAATCAAGGTAAGGATATAGGCGTGAAAGGAGCTAAATTGATCAAAGGTTGGCCCAAGTAGGCACTATTGAATTGGACTTTATGTGTAATCTATTTGCAAGAGGAAATTTACTTTAAGTGAGTCTTATGTAGGTAATAAGGGAACGGGCCATTTCTTGAGTGGTTTAGATTTTTCATAAGTGGGCCCGCTAACATTATTAGTCGATCAACTCTGCCCCCACTAGAAGAAAATCCTGGCTCCGTCCCTTATTAGGTGTGTTTAGATGCTAATTAATTAGTTTTGTGAGTAAGAATAGTGTTTCGTAAATTTCAGGAAGTTTTGAGAGCGTTTGGACTCCTTCTAGTACCTAGAAGGTAGTTATGATTTTGGGGATAGTCGAAGGGTATTTTAGGAATTTCAGAAAATTGTTGTTTTGAGCTTAGTAGATTGATAAAATTGTCCTGAACAACTTTCGTGTTCAACTCTTGTCCATTCAATGCTCGGAAACCCCTCATTTCATCGCATTTCTCTTGACTAGGGGCAATCATCATTTTTTTCCGTCACTGCCATCGGATTCCCCACCTTTGATTCCATCTTCTCCTTTGTTTTCACAAGGATCCACGCTTGGCCAATTCCCCATTTTCGTTTTTTTTGCTGGCTAGGGCTCTTAGAGGTAAGATCTCTCTTTCTTTCCTTTTGATTCGTGTTTAGGAGTTTTTTCTCCCTAGAATTCCTACATGCGAGCCTTATCTCCAACGATTTCCTAGTTTTGAGTTTTCATGGCTTGTCTAGTGTTTTGTTTCACTGCATTAATCACTAGTGGTCACCATGCATAATACTTATCCGATATCACCCAACTACATGTTTTTATGCCTGATCTTGTTTGACCTAGAGTGGACGTAGTAGACCTTATTTTGGATAGGATGGGCTGTACCTTACCCTTTGGACTTGTGTAAGTCATTATCGAGGGCATAGCAAGTATTGAGTTGCCCAGCTTCTTCCTTTAGTTTGAAGGGATCCCCGGTATGACATACTCAGTCAGTATGCGCGCATTCATTGCCCTGCAGCCTTCTGAATTGTCTGAATCTGACAAACCTTTCTTACGCGTTTCTGGGCTAGCCAGTTCATGCTGAAATTATGCCCGTTTGTTCAAAACGCACATATGTTTGTACGCAGCCTAATCTAGCTTGCATCATCTTGTTTTGCCTATTTATCTTTCTACCTTGTCTAGTCTTGCATGGTAATGTCAAGGGACGGAGCCAGGATTTTCTTCTAGTGGGGGCAGAGTTGATCGACCAATAATGTTAGCAAGCCCACTTATGAAAAATCTAAACCATTCAACAAATGGCCCCTTCCCGTATTACCTACATAAGACTCACTAAAAGTAAATTCCTCTTACAAATAGATTACACATAAAGCCCAATATTGGATCTCATAAGAAAATAGAGAAATTATTATTAAAATAGTATTAGACTTTAAGGTTGTGAAATCAAGAGCTAGGATGGTTTCAATGTTCGTGGATGCCATCTACCCAAAAGAGATAATAAAAAGAGAAGGAAAAAAGAAAACATGACATAAGAGTTCCACGAAATTACACTCACTTATAAAACATCTAAATTGTTGAAAAACAGCCTCCTCATGGTATAGACCTTTTTAGATTTCATTCAAATGAGCCAACTTAAGATTCTTAACTTCAAAAAAATTACTCCATAAATTTTTTTTTAAAAAATTCAATTTTTTCGTATAGATCAATTTGACTTGGGCCCAGATCATATTGAGTTATGTTTTTTCATAGAGAACTAGAGCATTTATTTCATGGGGTTTATGTTTTTCCAAAGTATACCTCACTCCAGAGCTTCGTCCCTAGAGGACCCACATTCCGAGCCTGTTTAATTTTATTAAGCGGGCTGCACTCAAGAGCTTCATTAAATGCTCTCTAAACATGGTTGGGTGGGACATTGGAGGAGTATGGATCCCCTGTTTCATTGAAACAGGGAGATACTGTTTTATCCTATCAACATTCACCAGTTGTATAAAATCTCATGCCAGCTAATGCACCTTCTTAGTTGCTTCCTTTGAATGAAAAAAGAAAAGAAGAGATTTTAGGATGACTTGCCACGGAGGGGGAGAGAGATAATACCATAAGTTTCATATAATACTATAAGATTCTATCTTTTAGGAAAAGAAAAGATCAATAATGCCCTTAGTAAGACAAGAATACTTCTCAAATAGTAGAGATAGTTGAGGAAGGGCATAAAATAAAAATGGCTAAATTTACTCCTATATTTTCTCTTGTTATTAAACATGAAAAGAAAACTGATTGGGGGCAATTGCCCACACGACCTCCCCTCCCTCCGTCCCTGCACTTAATTAGCCGCTAAGCGCAATTAGTTACTAAAAATCACATCATTAGGAATCGGGATCTTACAAAATTCTATCGTGATTATTCGTTGCTTCATGACAAATTAAGCTCGCTCTAAATCTAAGTGTTTTAATCTGATAAATTTATGTTTTTTATTAAAAAAATGGAAGCATTTATTGCTTCTTGAGAAAGCAAGCTCGCTCTAAAAACTAATTCATTGCTTCTTGACAAAGCAAGCTTGCTCGAAAAATAAGTTTTTAATCTGATTAAAAAAAACAAGTGGTTTAAAAGCCTTAGTTTAAGCATCATCACCTTGGTTGTATATGGCTGGGAGGGTTTGGTCTTTCCGGCCCAGCCCACCTCTATAATGCCTTGGTGTGAGGCCATCCCAAATGATGACCCAACTTTAAGAAAACTAGGCTATAGGCCTGATGGTGAAGGAGCTTGATTAGCCCCACATCAACCCCCAATTTTACCCCAAAAGGGCAAACAAATAAAAATAAAATAAAATTGTTGCAGCTTTTGTATTAGCAACTGGTGGGCCTTACAGACGCCCTTGCACAGTTGGAAGGTGTTCATTGCCTTGACCATGAGGTAATGGGTTTGAGTCAATGTTAGTTATCTATAGGGGAGAGGAGAAACAAAGAGAAAAAAATGATAACTGGATAAGATAAGCGACACAAGATAGTTATGGAGTGGGTGAGGGCATCAGATAAAGAGGGCCTGAAAGAAAGCCCTAAATAATATTTTTGAAGTTGGAAGTTCAAGTCATTTTAAAGAAGTTATGACTATGCAGGACCATTCAAAAGAAAAAGAATATAGTTATGACTATGCAGGTTGGGCCTCTGGGCCTGCAATATTTAGTCTGTTGTGACCTCTATTACTATCTTTGCTTAGAATAGGCAGAGGGTAAACCCAAATAAAACCTATGGGTGCAGTCTAAAGTGGGCCCTGCCCTGGCCCAGCCCATGTACAACCTTATCCTATCCATGTTGCTGCACTCTCCCAATTTGGAATCTTTCACCTATCCCTCTTGTTCACACTCTGAGAAACACTGCCTTGCAGCTCTATCTTTATGAACCCAATCCCATAAGGAATGTAAATGAGCAGAGCCAAACTGAACTTGAATAAGCAGTTGAGCTCGATCCCGCTTGACCTCAACCTGACTCTCTATTCCAAAATCAAGCTCAAGCTCGATTTTAAACAAGCTGAACCAAGTTAAGTTTGAATCAGCTTCATTTTTTCTGAATATTATATTTGTGATTGTGATACATGTATATTATATGTGAAACTTTTGTAGACTATCATCAGTACATTTTTTATATGTGGGTCCCACTTGAAAATAATATTTACCCAATTGAAACTGAAACAGCTTGAGCTAGCTTAGAAGCTGGGCTTGGCTTGTTCACATCCCTAATTTTCAAGTGAATTTTGAGTTTTTCTACCTTTTTCATCAATGAAGCATTTTTTAATCTCTCTCTCTCTCTCTCTCTCTCTCTCTCTCACACACACACACACACACACACACGCTCTTACACTTAATCATTATTATACCTGATCTTCTTAATACAATTTTGTTCTGTTCTCATTTTTACCATAACATGTTCATGGAAAGAGCCAACAAAACTGAAGTTCAATTTCTAATATTCTATTTTCAACACAAAGAAATTAGTAATTTTAAGTAAATACTGCATAATTGAACATTATTTTGGGTCCAGCGGATGGTTATCTCATTTAGCCAGCCCCAACATAGTTGAGACAAGGCTTTGATGATGATGATGATGGATAGTTATCTCATTTGTGTTTTTCTATTCTCCCTGTAAATTCTAGGAGACCTCATATTTCAGCATTGGCAATGAATGAAAGTGAATTTTCAAGTTTTTGATCTTTCACTGACCTAAAAAATTGGTTTATTTTCTCAATATTTTTCTTTTGTCTAGGCTCAATTATGTGTTGGAAAATACCCACATTTTCTAATGAATCAATTTTCCTTGTCATAATGCATACTTAAGTGGTAGATGCTTGGAATGCTCATATTTAGTTGGTGATCCACGAAATTGAAGCTTCAAGACCACATTTTCTAATGAATCGATTTTCCTTGCCATAATGCATACTTGCTTAAGTGGTAGATGCTTAGAATACTCATATTTAGTTTGTGATCCATGAAATTGAAGTTTTAAGTTATTCACCTTTCACCGACCTAAAAAAAGTGGTTACATTTACCCAACATTTGTCTAGGCTCATCTATGTGTAGGTAGATGCCCACATTTTCTGGTGAATTGATTTTCCTGTCATAATGCATGCTAGCTTATGTAAGTGATAGATTCGTGGAAACTCAGATGCTCATTAACTGCTCAAGTACAGATGCATGATTCTTGCTGTGTCTACCGGGCAAGTGCACTTGGTGATTTATTATCTATTTTTTATGTTTAGGTAAGAAGGCATCAGCTACAGTTCAGCCCTTCCTTTTGCTCCACCTTGATATCTTCTCAGAGGCTGTCCATACTATTGAAGATGCACTCCGTCTCTTTTCTGCCCCAGAAGCACTGGAAGGTTACAGAACATCAGCTGGGAAGGTAATCTGCTTTACTGTCTGCGGCTACCTTATTGGTCTTTTGACTGTTTCTGTGAAGTGCATTATAAGTAAAATGATTTTTCGTGTTGTCACACGTGATCAGCCAAACAATGGGCCCCATGGACCCCATCCCAATAACTGTTAAACTTGGGCCAATGCCAATTCATGGGGCATCTAATCAGGGAGATTGAGCACGTGACCAGTCAGGTGGTGGGTACACGCTATTGATTCCCAAATGGGAGACAGACCATGCAAGATATAACACATGTATGGACTCTTGATCTAGTTTGACAAAATTAAGGTGCAATGAAATTATATCGCTAGGCCAATCCCCCTACGCTTAATGCCCTCATAATGTTTGGGCATTGGGTGCTCATCCAATTAGATTAATCTTTTTTTATTGGTAATAGGAAATGCTTTATTAATAAGGAAACAACAACATACAACACCCCACAAGAAAGGGGGAAAACAGGGGTTTCAGAGTATTTTACGGTCTATACCCCCACTAAAAGTGATTATATAATAAAAGCCACCCAAGGAGAAACTCTGTACAACCCCTGTATAGCGATAACCTATGATGCACGGATACTTCAAAATGGGCAACGTATCATGTCGTATCGTATCCGATACTTCACCTTTTATGTGTAAAATTTGTATTCTTTTCATGTCCATGGCATATCCCTATTGTATCCATGCCGTGTTTGGGCATCATAGGCTATAACATCCGCCATACTATTGGCTGGCCTAACCTCACGACAAAACACCAATTCATATGAGAGGATAATTCCATAATCTCATTCAAATAAAATTGGAATTTCCATAGCTTAGGACTGAATAGCGAAAACCATAGCACTGCATATGCCGAATCAATATCCGCAATCAATTAGTTGAGATTTTCATTTGCCTGAAACCGTACAGGCATTTGCTCAATCAGTCTCCACTATCAATTTGGCAAACAAAAATCGTTCAGCTGACTTAGAATTTTGGTTAAATGTTTCAGAATTTTCATTGTGGAAAGAACATAAATATGTATATATTATATATAATAAAAACAAAACAAATAATATATGTTAACGTTACGATAGAGTCCATTTTCCTATAGGTGAAATTGGCTAGGTCCTATTTCCTCTTAAGAGTTTTTTTTTTTACCCCGGAAAGGGGAATTTTGTTTACCAACAGAAGCAAACGGAAAACTATTAGAGCGAAATTTGGCTAAGCCCTATTTCCCTTTAGAGTGAAAGTTGTCTAGGGCTTAGTTCTATTTGAGTAAAATTTGGCGGTGACCCTTTTTTTCAAGTGAAAATTTGTTGGGGCCTATTTTTCCTATCAAAGTGAAATTTAGCTAAAGTCGGTATCCTATTTGAGTAAAATTTAGCTAGGGCCTATTTTCCTATCGGAGTGAAATTTGGCTAGGCCCCTAAAAATGTAGTTTGGCTCATTGACCAAACCAAAAAAAAAACACTTGGCCATTTCGGCCAGAACAAACTGAAATTCATAACTAAATGTGAGTGCCATGGGTTTTATCAGCAATCTTCCTTAGTGTTTTCTCTGCAAACTCTAAGGTGTTGTATTGGCATTATCCCTTTCTTATCACTATTTTTTTACCACCTTTCTAGGTCATTCAGCTTTGTTTGCTCACTTATGCCCCTCATCTCTAAAATTATATGTATAATCAGACCTTGAAGTTTGAACAGCAACATAAAAAAAAACGGCTCTTATCTCTCAGGCCTCAGCAACATCTAGCTTTGTTTGCTGTAATCTCAACCATGGTCAGTATTATTATATTCTTTTGGGTGTCCTGCTGCTTTCTATTGCATGTCTGGTAAAATTTTAGTTCTAGGAATAGTGGTAAAGAAAAGGGTAACAGATCTACAAGATTTGGCAGTTCCAAGTTTTAAATTTGCGCTCATGCTGATGATTTTGGCAAAGTGGTTTTGTGCAGGCTGGGGTGGTCAGTGCTAGCAAATCTGTGAAGATCCAAATGCTATCCAAGATACTGATCATGCACTTGATGCGATTCAGCTATGGAAGCAAAGGAAGCACAAAATTGCATAAGCCTGTTCGCTTTCCCCTTGAATTGTGTCTTGGACGGGACCTACTTGTCTCTCCATCTTCGGAGGTAAGTTTCCTGGAGCAATGATTGGTTCTGTTTTATGCTTACCTTTTCTGCTTTGAATCATTTCTGCTTATTTAAATATATCCACTTGTTGAGTTTTTCCGGCAGTACTATATCTCGTTAAGGCTTAAAGACCCATCTTATGCAAGATTATGTTGGTTTTTTATGGTTCAAAATAGCGGCCATATTATTGGCCGTAGCGGGTAAGACCATTGCGCTATTTTGAAAATAGTGGCATCGCAGTCTAAAATTTAGTAGAGCCAAGCGTTTTAATTTAAAATATTTTTTTTTTCCTAAAGTTATCTCTACCCTTATATGGTTCAAAATCATTAAAAAAACATAAGATTGGTAGCCACATAAAATTCAAATTTTATTTATCATTTAAAAAATTCACACTGCTACATATCTCGCCGCAACCGCTACGTAGTGTTTTGGCCACTGGCCACTACGCTGGCTGTAACCACTATTTTGATTCTTGGTGGACTTGCCTTTATATCTTAGTGTCAAAAGGAATCGACATGGTTCCTGCTTGAAGGAATAGGCTCCCAATAAATCCTCCTTTTTTTTTTTTTTTTTTCGCTCTAATAGGAGGGTTTGGTTGTTGCTGGGCTCTTCCTCATTCTCTCCCCGAGCTTTTCCAAGCTTGGAAGGTTCCAATTGGGGACCCTAGAGGTAAAATGATGTGGCGGTTATCTTTCCTAGCGGTGATCTGGACGATTTGAAAGGAAAGAAACTCAAAATGTTTTGGAGGAATTGCTGTTGGTGAAAGTAGGCTAGTGGAGAAAACGAAGTTTTTGGTAGCTCTATGGGTGTCTATTCTCCCTTTTTTTAAGAGATATTCATTAGATCAAATTGTGTTTCATTGGAAAGAGGTGGCCTTTTCTATGACAGGGCCTTAGTTTGTTCTGTTGTGCCTTTTTGCTTTCAGTACTATACTCTTGTACTGCTTGCTCCTTTTAATGAAAGTAACCATTAAAAAAAAAAAAAAAAAAATCCTGTTTTTCCTTGGGCGCTATAGCTCATTCTAGTGTTGTAAGCACGCACAGAGAACTCCTTATATTTTATTTTTAACAGGGACGAAGATATGAGCTTGTTGCTACAATTACCCACCATGGGAGGGAACCTTCGAAGGGGCATTACACTGCTGATGCCAGATATTCTGATGGCCAATGGCTGCGATATGATGATGCATCTGTTACTGCTGTGGGCACCGGCAAGGTGTTGCATGATCAGGCTTATGTTCTTTTCTACAGGCAGTTGTAGATTCGATCATAGAACTGTTTGTTGAAAATGACTCTTGTGATGTGAGCTTTAATGGAAGATTGTGGTGCATATGAATGGGCGAGTTGGTGCATGGAACGTGTTGTTATCACCATGCATTTTGAGATGTTCAGTTTGCATTAGGATCCTTCAGGTGAAAGGTCTTTCTCATTATTACTTAGAGTTTGGGAGGCCAGGTTTTCAGGTAAATTGTTTAGACCTATCCGTGCATCTTTGAGGGCACTGGAAAGTAATGATGTAGCTAGGTCTCCTAATTTGATCCTGTGTATAAGATACTATAACGATAGAAGTTCTCAAGGAATACTGTTGTTATTATAGGGCTGTGATGGTGGTGATAATGATGTTGACGATTCCCTCGATTTACAATGGCAGTCATACATCTCTTTGGCTTGGGCTGATCTTCAAGGCGTTAATGAATCAAGAATTTCTTTATGGGCTTTTTAAAATGAATTCAAGCCGGATTTATTAAAATCAAAACTAAAGGTGGAAGCTTATCTAAAATCAATTGACTTAAAATGGGGCCCTATAATTATTAGACATGTGGTCATCTGGACCGCTTACGTCTACAATCTCCCACTTGGTCCTAACTTATGTAAAGACCGCGGGGTTATGTCTAATGCATTCCTCAACCAATATTGTGGCATTCTGGGCATTATGGTTGAAAGCAGATCTATTTGCATCTTGATTTTTGAAGTTTAACTTTGACTGGGGTGATATGTATCAATGGATTATTTATATGGAAATATATTGTTACGTTTCCAAGCATGCAATCTAATGGCATTGGTCCCTTCTATTTGAAGGGAAATTTGGGATATGAAAGCCTTGATGGGGTGGGCATGTCAGGTTCGCTATTTGTACGGGTGTTAGCCTATCTGTTGGACCTAGAAGAAGTAACCCAAGTCCAATTCAATGCGGTCTGCACTGGGTCAGCCCTGTGATGATTGGAAATGCAGCTCACGGTTTCAGAAATGGCTATTTTAGGTTTTTGCGAGTTCAATCTAATGCCGGTCTAACCTAACCGCCAGCGCTTGAAATACCAGTATGTATATATGTTGATAATTTAAAAAAAAAAAAAAACAAATAGATGAATATTTTGGTAAAAAGATAAATAGTTGTTAAAATATTAAGAATTTAGCTTCATATAAATTAATCAGAAGTAAAAATTTATTGGTGTTGGAAGATATGTTAAAACTTTTGAGAAGACTTTTTAAACCTTTTGGAAGATCTAAATTTTTTTGGGAGTGGGTGTTGATGTCTAAGAAGTAGAAAGTATATTAAAGTAATTAAATAATATAAGATTAATGCAAAATAAGAAATTAACATGAAGATTTGTAGGAAAAGGTGCATAATCGGAATTTTCGACGTGTATTATTTGTACTTTTAAAAATAGGTACTAAATCCAAACCCACTCATGGTTCTTGTTGGCACCTCGATATCACGCATGTGCCCCAGGATCGATCCTCAGGCCTTTAGGTTGGCACTATTACTCTTTACCAGTAACCCGACTTAGCAAAGAAGTGAAAACCATACAGAGAAAGATACAAAAAGGTGTACAAACCACATGCCACTTAACTAAGATGAGATCTTGAAGAACTTACATGAGATGTGGGGGACAGATGCTCACTTGAAGCCAAATCTAAAGAATTCTCTAGTGGTCGCTATGCTAGCTCTAAAAAAGAGTTTTCTTTTAATTGGAACTCATAGGGAAAGGAGGAGTACGGTACATAAGATAATTAGAAGTGAGACTTTTAAATATATTAGGAGAGAGAGAGAGTTCCAAAAACTATAAATAAGGGCCAAGAGTGGAGGTCCCAGAGCATGCTTGCACGCCCAAGGGTTGGATGTCCTCTCTCTCTCTCTCTCTCTCTCTCTCTCCTTTGCTCTAATTTCCCCGCTTTAGTGCTTAGAGTTTCTTCTCAATTGAGATCCCACCATTCTCTTTGAGAAGTTCTCTAAGAAAGGATTATAGTGTGGAAGATCGCAAGGCCTAAGAGATCAAATATGTGAAAGGGTTTCACGGCATCAAGAACATCAACTTCTCGATTTGAATGCAACCAGTTAAATTATCGATCTTCTTGGTTGTGTGTGCTTGTTTAGATTTGTCTTTTGATGATAGATCTTTGATCTTAATAAATTAGATAGTGGTTTTAATCTTGGGATTGGGTTCTTGGCCTTTTGGGTGTTTGATCCTGACATAAAGAGGGTCAAAAGTTTTGAAACCCATCTAGAAGGCCCGCCTGCTTCTAACAGTAATTGTTAGATTGTATGTCTTCAATTCAGTGGATGATGTGATTAAATTCATTTATTATCTTAACTGATTTATATTTCCATGTGTCATTCATGAGATGAATGGGATATTATTTTATAGTTGCACATAATTAATACAGAATGACATGATTGTTCATGAGATAAACATGAGCCCTTAAGTATATTAAATGTGATCCGGGCATGTGAATGAGATTCACTTGTAAAAGACATAGATCACAACTCTTATACTTGAAGTATTTTTACAACTAGTGATGAGATTGGACATCTTAACTGAAAATGTTGTAGCACTGCAATTACTATGAGCTAGTGTGGTTTATCTCAAATATCATAGTGGAAAACTTTAGATTGTTGTGCTAGTGCATTGGATGCACTAAATGACCATGAGTAGCGGCTTATACTAAATATTGTCTCTAATTAAGGAATGATATCATAATTTCCAAACAATAGGCTCTCAATCTTGAGAAAGTAATGGACTTGAGTTTCTACTATGCATCTACTTAAACTTGCCAATGAGCAAGGCCAACTGTAGGTTAATACCTTGGTATCTTGGGTGGATGATAGTCATGGGAACATATATTCTCAAGATGGAATCTATCATCTACAAGAGAAATATCCCCTTTGTGCTGATTAATGAAATTAATTATCGGTAAGTGCACACCTGTCTTGATTAGGAGTTAATCGGATGATATCGATAATCAGTGTGATTAATTGGATCACAAGGATGATAAGAGGTGGATCCAACTTGGTTCGACAGTTTAACTCCAATGGATCCTTGGATATAATTGATGGAGGGGCATGCTTACAGTAAATGGAAAGTTTAGGGCCTTCTTGTAAATATTCCTAGGACTGGAGTGTACTTGTACCTATTTAGTGGGATTATTTACAATTAATTGTAGAACTGGAACTTACATGAGATGTGGGGTCTAGATGCTTCAGTTGGAGCCAGATCTAAGGAATCCCTAGTGGTTCCCATGCTAGCCCTAAGAAAGAGAAAGTTTTATTCCAATTGGAACTCATAAGGAAAAAAGGAGTAGGATAAATAAGAGAATTAGAATTGAGACTTCTAAATATATTAGGAGAGAGAGAGAGAGAGTTCCAAAAACTATAAATGGGAGCTAGGAGTGGACATCCTAGAGCATGCTTGTATGCCCAAGGGTTGACGTCCACTAAGTCTCCCTCTATCTCTTTTTTCTCATCTGGTTGCCCCACATCAGTTCCTAGGGTTTCTTCTCAATTGAGACCCCACCATTCTCTTCAAGAAGTTCTCTACAAAAGGGACATAGCATGGAAGGTCACAAGGCCTAGGAGATCAAATCTGCGAAAGAGTTTTGCAGACTAAAAAACACCAACTTCTCAATTTGAGCTCAACAAAGCTCCTCAAGTATAAATCTGCAATCTTAAAAGATCTTCTTGGTTGTGTGTGTGCTTGTTTAGATCTATCTTTTGATGATAGATCATTGATCCAAATACATGAGATATGAGTTTTAGATCTTGGGATTGGGTTCTTGGTCTTTCGGATGATTGATCCCTGCATTAAGAGGTCAAAAGTTTGGAAAACCCATCTAGAAGGCCACCTACTTCCAACAGGTTTAGTATACCACAACCATCCTTTTACATTGTCTTGCATGTCAATTCCGGGAACCACTAAAGTCCTATAATCATGCTTCATATGTTTCTAGTGCAGCTTAAACATATAAATGCTACAATCTCTTCATAAGCAATTACAAAGGTGTCATATGCAAAAACATGTTCGAATAACATCTAGAAAATTAGTTAATAGTTTGAAACTTAAAGCACACAGAAAAAAATATGAAGAGATTTGAATCTCTTAGGAATTAGGACGAATTTTAGTTGTGCAACTAGAATAGAGGACATCATGGCACCATCAACATCACTGATTTCATCAAACCTGATAACATCATTATCTTTACCTTAATCTTATTAGATTGATCTGGGTTCACTAAAAGAAATCCTAGTGAAAACCACAAGCAATAATGTACATGGGCCCAATTATGAAACACAAGCAAAAACAAATATAATCCCTTGACATGGATTGTAAGACCCCATCCCTAATTAATTATCACTAGTGTTGATTCATCTTACTTAGGTCTTCATTAATTTGGTTTAGTGTTAAAATAGCTTTTGAGTTAGTTTGGTTGCGAATGGATTGAGATTTGACTTAGGAAGGGTAGATTTGTTATTCAACTATTGAGAGGGGTATTATCACAGCCACGAAAATTATTAGTGGTTGAATCGGATCCGGGGTGTGAGATTTAGGGCTAATTAGAAAGATTGAAGTTCACTGTGAGGATTGTGTATTTGAACCTCATTTAATATTTTAATTTATGAAACCTGTGAGGATTGTGTATTTGAACCTCATTTAATATTTTAATCTATGAAACCTGTGAGGATTGTGTATTTGAACCTCATTTAATATTTTAATCTATGGAACCTGTGAGGATTGTGTGTTTGAACCTCATTTAATATTTTAATCTACGGAACCTGTATATTACCACTCATCTAATCACCTCTACAAGTATCAGTGCAAGTATGTATTTCATCCCATTTAGATATTTAAGTCTCAAATACAAAAGAACATATACAGTTTATAAACAAGGGGCCACCCAAAAACCCTAGCCACTAACAAAAGATATACATGAATGAATATGTAAGAGTCCAAAAGATCAAAGACACAAAAGATGACATCTAGAAAAGAGATATGACAGGTGTTCCCATGTTACGCCCACACATGCCGGGAGAGATGACACTATGCTGCATCATCGGCATACCACTCTTGTTGCTCCTCCTCCTCCGGCTGAGGATCCTCTGGGATCGCCTCAGTATCCAGCTCGATGAAGTAGATGGTGCCGTCTGCACACCAAGGAATAAAGTCTACAAACGTTGGCAAGAAGATAAGCAGTGTATAATTGATTTAACATGTGTCAAATAAGAGTAAAGACAAGTAAAATCATAAGATGACAAGAATAAGAAGCGAGGCCTGTAAGCATGAGTATAGAACATGAATCAAGTAACAATAATGCTAGCATCAACTAGCAAAAGCAAACACCAACACATGAAATGCGATGCACAAGAAAAAAGAGACTCTGAGGGTATCCAAGCAACCTCCTGGGGGTATCAACGGCGCCCAAGCCAACTACCAACACCCAAAAGTCCGGCTTTAGTGGTATCCAAAGCTACCTACCAGGGATAACAACGCCATCCATGCCGACTACCATTATCCTGAACTGTTGACGCTATCCAAAGCTGACTGCCCATCCCGGTGTCTATGTACCGGCCCACCATAAAAACCCCCAAACTGTAGCTGGTCATAAATACAATCCTCTCCACCATAGATCCTACTGTCGTTGGATAAGGTATAGTTGTGTGGTGCTTACCATGGAATACAAGACAAGCACATTTGGTTAGAATAATACAAGAATATTGAGGACTATCCCACTGAAGCCTATTTTAAGACACGTCCAGGAATTCCCACCGTATGGTCCTCTAATAAAATCCATCCATCAATATAAGCCTAGCCACATGGATTCACCAAATATAAGATACAGGCAAGGGTCCCTAAGGATACACTCTAAGCTTGGTTCAAGTCGTAAGCCTAAGCAAGTCGTATTCTTATATTATACAAGTGTTTTATGGAGATAGAGCGTACAAGGATATGGTAAACAATGGATACAAGTTAATTAATCAAGGAGGAAGATACGAGCCAATCCTAGGTCAATGGTTGTCCACGTGTACGGTACGTGTCCCCGACGAAGTGTGCATGGAGTCGGAGTCATCAATATCTAGTTAGTGAGCTCTTGGTGTACTGGAAGTTACGAAACATTAATGATTCAATTTCCATGCATATTCGGTTAAGGCACAGACCCCACACTCAATCCCCAGACAACCTAAAAGGCACACCTAGCCAAACGTGCTCTATTTCCAATTCCCCATATTGGTCATAAAAGGGTAGGGTCAATGGGTCCCACACCTAAGGCCCCCACCTAGGTTAGAAGTCCCGTTTCCAAGAGGTTCATAAAGTCCCAGCTCGGTCGACCCAGGCGCGACCCTGTTGCCTTGGTGATATCATAGGCAGAATCTCCCTTGGGTCAACCCAAGCCAAGTCTGGGTCAACTCAACTGTCATAATGGGTGTGAACTGAACCAAAATTGGCTCTGTTCAAGGGTTTTTCCGTTCTCCTTCTCCTTAAGCCTTTCCAAAGGCTTTTACCTGCATAAAATGAGCCTCCATGCTCCCCAAAATTCTATTCGTTCTCATCCAAATTAATTACCAAACCCAGCCCACCAATTGGGTCCAATTACGATTGTTTTCCTAGAATTAGCATATAATACTAAATCCAACATGTATAAGCATGGGATTACAAGGTGTTTGTGAAATTAACCAATTAGAAAAGTCAAGGCACACAGCATGCTATATACACAATGCTATTCCACTTGCCTTTGATCAAAGGAAGAGAAGTTGAGGAAATTGGAACTCCCGACTCAACCAAGGTCAACCCACCTATCCAAATGGCTCTCTACCACTCCTAGAGGACAAAGGAAAGGAAAGAAATGGGATTGAGTGACTTGCAAAGGTGTAGCAGCAACCAAAGAGAATCTGACAAGGGGAATTTGGGGAAAACTTACCAGATTTGCACCTATGGGCTCGGAATGGCTCTCATTGAGCCTGATTTGGCTGAAAAAATGAGAAGAAAAGAAGAAAAGATGGAGTTTCAGCTGATTGTATGAAGAGATGAAATGAAAAAGAGGGAAAGAAAAGCATTGGTTGATGGCTTATTAAAGGCTTGGTTGTGAAATGACCAAATTAGCCCTCCCGAATAAAATAACGGAAACATGATTAAACAAGGGCCTTAGAGACATCGGATCGCGACGCTCCAACATATAAAACGATGAGCACAACGAGACCTTTCCAATGATCCCAAATTCGGCGAAATCTGAATTTCCAAAAAAAAAATCCACTCAATTTTTTCAAAATTGCAAGGTTCCCCTGCTATGCTAAACGCGCTTGGATTCGCATGAAACTTCATGACATCTCCCTAATGACAAAAGAAACTTGCTCAACCACTAATCCCACAGAATTAACTAACATTGTAATTAATTAATCTAATTGCGAGATTAAGAAACTAAACCTAATAGTAAGGTCAAGGACCTTACAGGTATTTTCAAAAATATGTTAAATGTTAGCTCATTACATAGATAGAATTACTCCGAGGAACCTTCATGGTCAACTCGTAGCCACTCGATGTCTCAAAATCCTCTGTTTCACGGTTATACACTAGAATGTGGACATAATTGTCATTTTAAAAGTTGAGTTTTCTTTTAGAACCTCAAAATATGTCATTTTTGGGCTCATTGGAAAGCAAATTAATTTGGAGAAACTTTCGTTATTGGCCTGGACCCATTCGACGCCCCAAAGCCTTTTATTTTTAGCATTATTTTCATTTAAGTGGGAGGGACGTAAGCGTCATTTCTAAAAATCTTGATTGTGTATAAAAGATAGTCATCTCCTTCTTCTTCCTCCATTTTTGTTCTTGTCCAACCCAAACGATCAAACCAGCAGCCGGTCGCACACTACTCCTCCATTTCCACCTCAAACCACTATTTCAAGCTGGAAGGATTTCTCCCCACATTTCCACAACTCCGGCTATACCATTTCTCCGTAATCCAAGCCCCGCGACCCCCATCAACGACCATCTCTTCTTTGTTGAGGCTTCAACAAGCAAGATATTCCTCTCATCTTATAGACTCAAGTTTAGGACCCCATTTCCACTCTAGATCCCAACATGCATGGTGTTTCTCCAACTCTTTCCTTGTCTTTCAATTTTTGTAGGATTTTGGGTCTAAACTCAGTGATTTTTAGGAAAAGAGGGATTCCAATAATAGATCATGTTTCAAAGGTTCTAATGAGCAATTTTGAAGAATCAAGGCAAGTGAGATTCCATGATTTCAATTCCAAGCATATTTGGTAATTCAATTTTGGTGCCTCATACATGTTAGAGTACTTTCTATGTTCGATCGCATGTTAACTATGGAAAGCTAATATGGAACTTGGTAATGTATTTTCTGGGCCTTAGAAGCACTCCTAAGACCTTAGAAATGAAGCTAAGATGAGGAATCCCCAAAATTTGAAGTACGTAGAGTAGTTCGGTGGTTCGCTCCAGAACTTGTTGGTGGTCAACTTGACAAACCAAACCAATGAGTGGCCACTTGACTATTCAGCTGACTAAACCATTGATTGACAAAAGCACTCGGCAGTTTGGCAACCTGAAAACCTGCTTTCTCTTTTGTTTTTGTACTTGGCCTTGGACTTATATACTATGGGCCCTTGTAGGCACTACTCCTCGACCTTAGTGGACTGAAACCCGGGTCTTTTTATGTATGTACCATAGGCTCTAAAAAGGAGGTTCAAAAACCATTTTTGGGTCGGGAGCATAGCCTCTGCAACCCCAGCAGGGGCCGGTTGCCCCTTGCGCCCCCAGTGAACTTAGGGCGGAGTTCGACTTGCATACTGCTATGGATTCTTGCCAATAGGACTTAAGTTAGGTTGTGAACATAAACCCCTTGACTCACCAATAAAGTTAAGTATGATTAAGAGCAAGTGATGTTTGAATTAATCAAATTACGAGTTGTTTGGATACATGTGTGGTATAATGTTACATCATGGGTATGCAAGCGTGGGACCTTAGTTGCCAACCATCTTCAAAACACCAACGTAGTGATATGCTACCGATAACTAGGATCTCATTGCTATGTAGAGATGAATGGCCTTGTACTAACATGTGGATGACAACCTTGCTTCTTAGAATTGGTAGAGTACACTATCATGCCTTACATAGTATGTATTCAGCCCTATTGACATTAATGAGCTTAAATGACCTTTGTATGAGGGATACCGACATCCTTATATGCTTATGCCGAAGGATAGATAGGTATTAGTAAGAGTCTGAACCACAATCCTTGGGAATATAGACCCACCGGTAAAACCCCTATCTCTGGTAATTCTTGAGTCACATCGAGGAGTATGAAATGCTCTAATTGAGTTAGTCTTATGGCTTTATTAGGGATCGAACACGCTTGCGATCTACGAGAACACAATTAATCACACACAGACACGAGATTTACGTGGTTCGATAAACTTGCCTAGGCCCACGAGAGATTCAAGTCGGTTCACTATTCTTGGAGATCACCCACAAAAAGAACAACCCTCTTCTTGTGATACACAAGAGTACAATCCCTCATCGCCTCTCTTGGTTTCTCTCAATCTATCAGACAATCTCTATCTTACAGTACAATGCTCTCACAACCCAGTATAAATATATGAAACCCTAAACCTCTAGACACTCACTACCGTCGGATTTGACCTTATAAAAATGGTCCAGATTAAACCTATAAATTACTGATTAACCCCTGTAAATCACATAATATCTAGATCAGGCTTCACCAACCCATCAGGCGTAGCATGCACTCACATGCCTTACTTTAGCCTATGGACTTGATAGGACCCACGGTATGGTTGGTTGGATGGAGTGGCTCGCATTTTATGCAATGCACCCTTTCAAACTAATTGGGTTCAACCTTTTTTCTACCCATTTTGGGGCCAACTCTAGTATTGCGAAATGCTTCCTAATTTTAGGGTGGGTTGGATATAATGGAATTGGGTTCACTAAGACTCACCCAAGCATATACACTTAAGTACTATAGTGCTCATGCTACATTTCATGTTTTGTATACTCATGCTCACATGTTCATGTTATGTTCCATGTTCTACGTATTTATGTTTATCTATTTATGTAAGGATCATATTTTAAATGTATGACCATAACGTCTGTGTCTTCCTTGAAGAAAGGCAAGCGGGTAGAGTGGAATACCCTACTTGCGTAGGAAGGGGTTCGCATATGGGCTGGGTTTGCGGAGTGACCTCCACCTCATTAGTTATCAAGTATGTTATTGTCGTGCCTTGGGTTTAAGTTCTTTGTGACTCCCCTAAAGAAGGGTAAGTGAGTAAAGTGGACCAGCTTGCCTGCACTGGAAGGGGGCGGCACTTGGTCTTGGGTACCGGATTTACCTCCTTGGTGTATGATTCACGCATGTCATGTATCATGCTTATGCATGATTTATTATTCATGATTTACGTTTCCGTCATTGCTTTTGCATTTTGGGCACAGTTAGTTCATGATACTCGTTTATACATTAATTACTCATTTTATTGTATAGTTGTTGCTCATGTATGTTCATCCATCTGTAGTTTACATTGCCACAACTTGTACTCATGCATGTCATATATTGCTAGCCTTACCATGCATATTGAATTTGTAATTATGGATTGTCTACTTGCTATGACTATGACTGTTGGCATGTAAAAAATCACACATGCACCTCAATAGATATAGTCAGATAAGAGCAAGTGTGAAGGTCTGCACCACAAACATGGAGTCAATGAAGATTAATAAAAACTTCAGATGTCATTGGAAGCCCAAGAAAAAGCTCAACATTGAAAATCAACTCCATGTCTGAGAGTTTCAAGGTGCTCAAACATGGACCCTGATGAATTCTTAGAGTTTTTAGAGATGAAGCCAATAATAGCTCAGAGGGGTCAAGTCAAGATGAATCTCACTTCAAGGTTAGAGAATGCATATTCAAGGTATTCTCCAAAGTTTCAAAGCAATCCAAGGTCATTTGAACAGAAACCTAGCCAAAGGGTCTCCAAACCCTAGCTCGCAGGCATGAACTGGAATTCCACATTCCGCCAACTTCCAGGGGACAAAAATCATTCAAAAGGTCAAACACATGTTCAAAAATAAATTAAGGCCTTTTGGGTTGAGATCCAAGTAAAGAACAAGTGAAGTCAACTCAAGTCACATATGTACAAACGCGCAAGGCCGAAGCCCACCTTAGCAACTTTCAGAGCCTCCATCGAGACAAAATCTATTCCAAAGACTAATGATGGACTTTAAAGGAGTTTCCCTAAGATTGGAGGGCAATTGGGGTTAATTGGACCCATTTCTCACATATTGACCCTCCATGTTTGAATGGCTTTCAGACATGAACCACTGGGACCCACTTTGATCCAATTCTAAAAGGCAAACTAAGACGAAATCTTCCCTGATGTTCCATCTCAAGTCTCAAGAAGGTTTCCTACAATTTCAAGTCCATCAGAGATCATTTGATATCAAAGTGCTAGGAAACAGGGGTGTGCAAACATGAAGTCCAAAGACCATTTTTCGAGCTCAAACAATGATGAAATTTTCCTCAAAGTTTGAAAATCATCCCAAAATGGATCCCACAAAGTTTCAAAATATTTGGAGATCATCTGGGCCTATTTCCCATGAAATAGGATCCCATGCATGTTTGCTTAGACACGAATCCATGTTTGTCTGATCGGACATGGACTTCATGTCTGATAACATACTGTATTCACTGACACGGCACACCAGTGAGTTTTTGCGCCCATTTTCGAATTGTAACTTCTTGGAATTGCTGCAACTGCCCTTCTACTCTATAAATAGGGCTTTTGTGCGACCATTCAAAGGATACACACCATTCTTATCCTCTTCAAAAGCATTTATCTCTCTCCAATCCTCTCCAAACTTAGAAGGATTCCTCCCTTATCATATTATCTCTTCAAGAAGGTGAGGTTCTGTCTCTAGGTTCTGCAACATCCATTTTAGCCTTACGAAATCCAGTCTTCAACCTTTGAAGATGTTCCTCCAAAGGGAGAGACTCAGTGGTGGACCCATGATTTTCATTTGGGTGGGGCTAAATTTTTACAAGACTAAACATTTGAAAAAAAAAATTATTAGACTTTGGTAGATTTCTTTACAGTACCAAATATCACCTATATGTTTTTCTTTAGAAAACTTTCAACTCGTAGAACTCAACTAGATGCATGAAGTCATTGAAGATTGGGCAATGAAGAGATTAGGATGTTAATAAGAAGTACTAAAAAGCATAAGATAGATAAAAGAATTATTCTGACCTTGGTTTTAAATACTCAAACTCACGTTATCATATTTCACTAAATTTATATGTCAAAGTCAATGCCCAATGGAAGTCACTGAAAATTCAAGGTGAGTAGGTGTGTGAGAAAAACTAAATAGAAGAACATTTTGAGGACACCCATCATTTCCCGTTTCACTTTCTCAAAGCCTCCAGCCTTTGGCTAATGAGAGTGGAATTCCATCTTTGAATCATAGTGGAAATAAGAAGACATGATAATGGGAATGGATTTGGTCATCTTTGGGTTTTTTGTAGATACGCTCAAATTTAGTGGTTTAGGGCTTAGAGTTTGGATTAGAATTTTGGGGATTCAAGGTTTGGAATTAGGATTTGGAGATTAATTTAGGTTTAGAGTGATTAGGAAGGATTATACTAGATATGTTTGGTAGATGAAGATGCAGTAGCCTACACAATGCATACGAACTGGCAAAGAGGAGCTTGATCAACAATCAAAGCGAAGAGGTTTTGAAAGAAGAGGTCACAGAAAAGGGAACGATGTGTTGCCACCACGTTTTCTTTTTTTCACCAACGAAGCTTTACATATGTGGCGCTATCTTTAGACGTATGTGGAGCGACAAGTTTGGACATGTGGGGGCATGTACCAAAGCCCCATTCAACTCTATTCGGATCTCAATTTTGACCTGGGGCGACTGCCTCAAATCATGCCCTAAATTACTCCAACGTAGGTCCGCCCATACTTCAAGACGCCATTCAACTCTCTAGGAATTTCAATTTCGACCTGGGGTGACTGTCCCAGGTTACTACAATGTAGGTCCACCCCTGGAGAGACTGATATTCATGGCCTTACCCTATCTTTTCAATAAAAAATGATTGCTCAGTCATTTTTCTTTGTCTTTATCACTCAAAGGAGTAAGAGTGTCTTTGTTTGTGTCACAACCCGAGCCCGAGATTAGGATTACTCCGGACAAACCCCGAGTCGTGATCTTCATACTTACTTCCGTAAACTCCGAATTAACCGAAGTTAAGATGAAATCCACAAGGGATAACATACATTCACACCTGTCAAATGTACAATTTTGCGGAAATATATATACATTGACGAAACAATGTAAAACAGTACAAGTTCTTTACCTCAAAGTAAAGTTCAATATACACATTCACTTTGCTATTTAAGTCAACCACTGCATATTCAAAATACAATGCAGGTGACAACCATTCACTCACCAAAATGAATACACATGTATTTCTCAAAATATTTCAAAAGGTTTTTAATTGAATTGCCCTCCGATCTACGTCCACTCAATCAATCCTCTTGGAGGAATCTGATTAGCCTCCTCCTCAGGCGGCTGCCTCTACAATATCGACACAAGCAACTGAGCCTGTAATGTCATCAATAACACTGTGAACACGACGGTTTAACAATGTATACACAGGTCTATGATAGTACATGCAAATAAACCTGTTTATCAATTCTATAAACAAAATTTCAATAATTCTAAACAACTCAAATTAATGACAGTAATCTATACATTAAAGTCAAGTAACAATACTGACAAGATTTGGCAACTACCATAGTATACTTTCCATTCAGTGGTTCCCAAGAGGGATCATTAAGTTATCCGATTAACGGATTTAGTATTTCATTCATTCAGTTTTCAGTGAGTGCACTTTATTAAGTGGCTTATTATTCAATATGTGTGTGATCTACCAGTGTCTTGATCAGACATCATTGGCATCACCACGGAGCTCCGGAACACCCCATTCCATTTGCTGCAGTAGGATTGCTCATTAATTCATTGCGTTAACTAATTCCATTAATTCATTTCATTTCAGCTCAATAACGAGCTAAGAACTACTATGTAGTGCCAGACTCAGTAATCGAATCAAACCAATAAATCCTACTCAAACTTTTAAACCAACATTCAGGTGAAACGTTCGTTATCTATTATGTGTGTCATTCTCGATGACATCACTTTAATTGAAATTTACACATTCTGTTAACCTTAGCTAACACCTATGAAGGCTTAGTTAATTTATAGGACACTTATGTACCTAAAAAGCATCCATGTTTCCAAAAAAAACCCAAAACCAATTGGACTCAGTTAAGTTCGGTCAGTTGTTCAGTCAACACCGGTTAACCGAACACTGTCGGTCAACTACTCAGTTAACCCTCGGATAACCGAACTTCATCGGTCAACCACTCGGTCACCTGGCAGTTCGAAATCCAGAAGCTTCAGATTTTCTGACACTTTTGGAACTGTGCTCGGTCACCTGTCGGTCTACCAAACACTCACTTGTCAGTTAACCGAATCTGAGTTTGATTACCCCTCAGTTCGCAATCCAGAGAGCTCTAGATGAGCTCGGTCAGTAGTTCGGTCACCTGTCGGTTAACCGAATTGCGATTTCGGCTTACCGAACCAGCTTTCCAGAAATTGGATTTTCCCGCGAAATTCAACCCAGAAGGGTCGGTTAGGTGTCGGTCAACAGTTCGGCTAACCGAACTGCTCCTAGAACTTCAGAAAATTTCTGAATCGAAATTCAAATTTTGAGGTTTTTGAGCTCAAACAAGTTCAATAACATCCTAAATCATAAGAGATGAGTATACTTACCTTGTTTGGAGATTAATTAGCAAAAATCCCCTTGTATAGCTTGATCCTTGAGATGAAATCTCCAATTTGAAACCCTCTTTGAACCCAAAATCAAAACCAATTCACAAATAGAACTTAAATGAGTTTTTTGTGCTATAAAACATTATAAACCATTGAATAGAATTGGAAAGTTCTGTAATCAATCAAAGCACTTACTTGTAGTCCTAGGGCAAGGAAGGTTGAGCTTCCTTTCAAGCTTTAGCGCCAAGAAAATAGAAAGAGAGCTAGAGGAAGAAGATGAAGTAACTCAACTCTGCTTGAATCACTTCAACCTTCAACACTTGATGAAGAAATCAAAAGGAAGGAAGAAGAAACGAGTCTAGGGTTTGTTCCTTAAACTCCAGGGCTGGAAAATGAGTGAATGACTCATTTGGGTTCATCCAAACCCTTATAAGCCCAGCTTTTGCATAAAACCCCCTTCACTTCTATTATTTACACTTCAAGTCAAATGAAAGGTCATTTGATCCAATTTACGTCGAATGGAACTGTGTCTATTACGAAAGTTAACGTACCCCTTGAGATACACGCATTGGTATCAAGAGTAACTGTATTCGACGAAATACGCGAAAATTCGTATTTACGAAAAAGTCCTTGTACCACATGGTTTAAGTCTAAAATCAATTCAAATCATTTAATGTCATTCATTATCCTTTCATTAAACTCAAATTAATCATTTGAGACAAATTCAATTCAATTTGGTCGTTAACCATTCTTAGTTTAATTATCAATGCTTAATTAGCATTAATTTTGATTAATTGGAGTTAATCTTGATTAACTCGGAACGGGGTGTCAAAGTTTGAGACTTGGTTGTCCAAGCCCTCTTCTTGGCTTCATTCTGGTTCTTCATATCGATATGTCCCATAATGACACAACCTTTAACACCCACTGGCACACAAACCAGTTACTCCTTTGAACTGTACATACACAGTCCTTGATAAACGAGTGATGATTGCCAAAGATTGTTGTCAGTCAAAGTTAGTTTTTACTCATCCACATACTATAAGATCATCCCAAACCCATTATAGAGGCACCATATTGGCCTAGGGGAGAAAAAAGAAGAGGAGGTGGAGGAGATACATAGGCAGAGAGCCATGGCCGAGCAAACAGAGAGCTCTCGGACATGAACTAACAAAAGTGATTTGCAGTCTTTTTGTCATGTATTATGTGTAATTTTTGTATTGTTGTTCTTTTTTCAGTTTAAAACCATCTGAGGCCGGATGGAGGGGTTGTAAAAAATTTTGTAAATAACCTGCATCCACAAGACTTGAAATGAGAACTCATGTAATACAAATTGAAGGAATGAATACTAAGTTTCTCCTATTTTCTGTGTTACAATCTTGTGATCACGCCACAAAAATTGTTTTCACAATTTTCTGCCATCAGAATTACATAGTTTAATGATGCTACTCTCGCTGCTATATGTGACGACTCCATTGCTAGTGAGCAGGAAATTACGGCGGTCAAAGAGACTCCGCAGGCATCAATGAGTGGAGTGCAGACGATGTGATGTGACGTTAGGTTTTGCACCAAGAGTTTTGCTACATTTTAGGAGTAGACATATATTTTGGATTTTGTTGTATTATGTACTAGCCTTTGTTGGCGTTTTATGTTGGGGATGTAATTAATGAACTTTTTTTACAACTTTAACATGCTATGGGAATGAATTGTCCTGTTTTCTTATCATCCTCTACAATTCATGGTTTATGTTGAGATATTTAGTCTGATATTACCATAAGTTCACAACCATGTGTGAAATGCACTAGTGTAGCGACATGGAATCCTGGGGCCTGAGACGTCGGGTCGTGACCGACGTAAGCTTCCGTAAAATGCTCATTTAAGTGGTGGAGTCTTAATATTCTCAATCGCGGATCGTGGGAAAAAATATTTTACCATACAAACCCCAAGGTTCATGCCTTCGGATACGGATCTTTGCGGTAATCCGGTTTGGAGGCGTGACATGGATGCACAGGCTTTCATCAATAAAGTAGATAAGCCCAATTTACAACTCAAATATGCTTAAGATCATTGGGAAGAAAAGAAAAGAAAAGGAAACACAATACTTGGTTCAACTTTCTAGCACAATGATCATCAATAAAATCCTAGAACAATTCCAATCAAACACAAATCACTATAAGTAAAAGGGAGAAATTCATCAACAATTTCATCCCACTTTATAAGTTCTACCAAATCACTGTTACAAATTGATCAAATTACAAAACTAACAAATCCATGTAACCCCTAATTTGAGTAGTTTTGCTTCAGGTAAACAGATATGCAATCACTTTGATTTGTGAGCATTCAAATTAATTATCATACTTTGATAGGATTGACAATGAAATCATGAATTAAGTCTTGGAAGTCTGATGAAGCCCAAAGCTATAGGATCAAACTTAATCAGCCTTAAACTCTTTTACCAAATTTGATATCGCTCAAAAACTCATTTAAATGGATGTGATTTGGAGGAGCAAAGGCAATAAGATTGTATTTTTCATTGTTTTGTCACTTTTTCCTTATTATTTTTTGTTCTTCCTATGGAAAATTTAGGGAGTCATTAATTCATTTTCATTCCATTATAATTTTCTTTAGCTTATCAAGACAAGATTCTATTTGTTTATTTCTCCATTGCTTTCTATTTGTTAAATAAGTAGTGACTTGTTCTAATTCTTTTTTATTTTTTAGGCTTTGTAGACTTAAAAAGTTCTCAGTTATCATCATTGTTCTACTCTTTTTATTGAGGATCTTACGGGAAAAATCTCAGAACTTGGTCATTCCTCAGGAAGGGTCCCCACAGATTGTACAGCATAAACGGGCTCATCAGGCCTTCTTTCGTTTTTTAATAACTTGGAGAACTTCTATGTATCTTCCCTCAGGAACCTTTCCATCTTTTTTACTAGATGGTGTTCTTCAATAGCAAGTGGTCAAATGTAGGCTGCTTGTAGATGTCAGCAAAGTCAATGATATTACTATCACCACTTTGTGACAAATTCACCAACATTATAAACTGTCACCTTTAGTTGAAACAGTCATTATCTATTCATTAAATAATTAGTTACTCTTGTTTCTAGGAAAGAGAAATTCCGTGTTGGGTTACAAAACAATCTCTATATGTATGTAATGCCATGGCGCATGGTGTTCTTCTTTGTTGTTGGTGTTGGTTACTTGCTTCCTTAAAAGAAAAAAAAAAAAAAAAAAAAACCTCTTCTTTTTATCAAAAGAAAAGGATGGAGAAGTTCACGAGGGAAGATACGTAGAAGCGTCCATGCTAAATCAAGTGACTGGAAGATGGAGTGAGGGAGATGGAAAAAAGGAGGAGAGGAATAAGAAGACATTGGGAGATGTAGTGACTAGCGACGCTAACGTGTAACGCCCTAATTCCGAATGCCGATGTTACCTCGGAGGTACCCGAAATTAGAGCGCTACTTCCAGGAAAGTCCAAGAACTTCCAAGATCATAGTCCACAGTAAGGTCCAATTTAAAACTTTTGAAAAAATATAATGATCAACAGTTAATTGCGGAAGCATAAGATAGATAGCGGAAGCAAATATGGTATCTCAATCATATATCAAATGTAGTAGGGCATCTATCTACTAATCTCAAAGTAAGATATAAAGTCTGTACATAACAGAATAATGAAAACCCTTGCCCACAACAAGAGTCACTCAAAAACCCCAAAATAAGACTACACTCAAACTCCTTGCGCAGGCACTCCATCCTCCAGCTCAACCACTTGGTCAGTTTGTACCCATCCATAGTCTCCAGCTACGGGCGCCTCGACAAGCGCGTTGTTCTCGGGATCTGGGTTAATACTTAAGCACCAATAATGGGTCAGATCCAAAGATCTACCAAGGCACAGTATACAAGTAACACAAGATATATGCATCAAAGGGAATAGAGACAATCATAATACCATAAGATTAACAACGGTACAAATACTAAGCAATTGAGCAAGATGTATCAAAACGGAATCATAATAAAAGATAAAGCATCTAATCTAACCATACAACAATGTGACACATTCATACAAGTTGGATACTGCAGGATATTATGCTGCGGCCCTCCCATACTGTACACAGTCGCGGCGAGGAAACAAAGTAATAGTGCAAGGGATGACGAGCCCCGCCAATAATAACAACAACAATATCAACACCCTCACACTCAATAGACTAGAACCGATATCACACCGTCCGTCTAGCCATAGCTCATCATGATAGCTCTCAATAGTAACCAATATAGCTCTCATAAATGATGATCAGTCCAAAGGCTAAGCTTATAACAACTGAGTGAATGTTAATGCCAAGTCAATGAACAAATAAAGGTCTGTATCTGTCTAGGCATACCTTGTGCGAGCAATGTCCTACCAAGTCCATAAGAGGTCCACGGGATAGGTCCAAGTCTATAAATACAATCCAAGTCCAAGTCCACCATTGGATCCATGCTAAGGCCCACCAACATCGTGGCCTTAGTTCAAAATAGTCCAAGTATAACATCCAAGTCCAATTCAATAATATTCAGTCCATTCCCATTCATAATGGGTCACAAGTCCACAACATCCAACCCCTTCATACTAAGGTATCACAACATCCATCCTTAGGCTATATGATGGCTTACCTAGCCACGGAGACTGGTAATTAATTACCAATTCACAACATCAGGTCACCACTAGGTAATCCTAGGTTTAGGTCATCCAATTTCCATTTAATTAAAATGTATTAACAATAGAAATGATACAAGAGTGATATTAAAGAATCAAGTATAATAAATCTCTAAAACCAAGGAAATCAAAGGGAAATACCAAAGGTCCAACCTCAGTAATGCCCCCCTTTTCAGGTCCAGGTCCATGTCAGTCCATTTGATTCCTAAATGAAGTTTCAGATGCCAAGGATACTGTGTTTGGTGCTTCAGAAGTTACGGGCATCTTCGACAACATTTAAGGATCGAATCGACGTCCAATCAACACACTAGACCATACTTAGTGGCCCCCATGAGTCAAGGTTAAGCCACGCCATTGACTCATGCTTGACACATCAATAGAAGTCCATTTGGATGATCAATAGGCCTCACAATAGATCACACAACAAAAAATTATAAAATTGGAAATCTTAGTCTGTAGTGTATCCGGTTAACATCCCCAAGGGCTAGTCGACCGGGTACACTGGGAAGGTCATGATTCTGACTCCCAGGTCGAAATCTAGTGCAATGTGTCCGGTCGACCTCCAGGCATGGTCAGTCAACTGCACACACTGAAAACCTTGGAAAATCACTTGGCAAGTAGAGAGCTGGACTTTGAAATTCTGCAGCATGTCCAGTAGACATCCTGGCCCGAGTGTCGACCAAGTACACTAGAATTCTGAGTCTAAGAGAGAATTCCAGTCCCAATTATTTCTCTGAAAATTCTTTGCATCCAGTCAACATCACACCCAGGATGTCGACCGGGTACACTAATTTTCTGGGCCTGAAAAAGAAATCAACTCTCAGTTAAAAACCAGAATTCTCTGTGTATTCGGTCGACATCACCGTTAGGGTGTCAACCAGGTACATTGGGAATTTGAAAACCCAGATTTCTACAACTTCTCTTAATCAATCCAATTTCCATCAAAACCACCACCAATCTCGTTCATTCATCATGGAAACATACAAAAATAATAAAAGCACTTCAATCTTCACCAAACCTTCCTCAGTTGGGCCATTGGTCTTCCAAATGATCAATCTCATCCATCAATGGCTAAAAACCATGAAAACAAGCTCAACAAAGGTAGATCTATGAAATCAAACATCAAATAAGTTGAAACTACAAAATCAACAGCAAGTAAACATGCATTCTATGCTAAATTGGTATATTGCACTTGCCTCAATCCAATTGTAATGAAAATAGCAAGTAGAAGAGAAAGCCAAGCTCCAAGTAGAAAATCCAAGCTCCTAGGGTAATCCAATCACTCAATCAAACCAAAAAACCAGATCTAAAGAGATCTCTAACTCATAATCTCATATGCACAAGATAATTGCAATAAGGAAGAGAATCTAGAGAGAGAGAAATATCTAAGGGAATTGAACTAGAAGAAGAAAAATACCTTGATTAGAAGAGAGAGATGAGATCTATAAGATAGAGAATGATTCTTAGAAGAGATGATAGCTGAGGTTGCACATGATCTCCTTTTTCTTGTAGCTAGGGTTCTAGATCTAGGGTTTTTAGAGAGAGAAAAGGAGGAAAATGAGGGAATTGGAGGGAAAATGAGCGAGAAGAGAGAAAATAGAGGAAAATGAGAGAGAAAGAGAGATGAATGCTCGTTTGGGATGGGAGGGTTTAGTTTTATAGCTTATGTTGAGTGGCAATGACCAAAGGGTCCTTCTTAGGTTAGTGAAAAATGAGGATAAGTACAAGGGTAGTTAGGTCTTTTGGGATATTCTTATGTGGAAACCCCTCCTATTAACTCTATTTATTAATTAGGGCTTCTAACTAACTAAAAAACTCTAATAATTACAATTGACACCCTATAGAACTTATAAACTACAAAAAGACACTAATTCCTAAAAAATAAGCTAAAGTACTACTCTACCCGTACTAATCCCTACTAGATAGTATAATTAGATAATCTATACTATAATTTATAGTATTCAAAACAAAGTGAGGGTCCACAAGAGGTGGGACCTCACATAGCATCGCTCCTCTTAAAGTTATAAAAAAAAATGAAAGAAGCCACCATCCATCATCTCATGATGAACAAACCCGGACAAACAAAAAAAAAAAAAAAAAAAACTGCTGATAAAAAGGGTCGGGGCTGCCGGTAAAAGTGAGTTTTGGTTGCCGGTAAAAGTCAAGCACCCAACTCGGGGTTTTTGTAGAAAGCTGCGATTTTGCTCAAACTTGTCCCTTTTTATGCATTCAGAAAACATAATACATGCATAAAAATATCAAAATTGTTCCTTACATAGCCTTAGGTCTATCATCTTCGCATCTTATGCAAAGATTGGATTTAGATGACTGATCTAACAAGATTAGAGATGAGGTATGGCTCTGATACCAATTATTGGAAGTAGGTGGGCCTTGTGGATAGGTTTTCAAAACTTTTTACGTGCTTGAATCAGGGATCAAGTTTCATATGTCCAGAAACCACATCCAAGATCCAAAACCTCAAACTCATAATCAAGATCAATAAAACACTATCTTTAAGATAGAAATTAGCGGCAACAAAATCTTCTATAAAAATCCACAACATACAAGGAATAGATCATACCTTGGAGGCTTGTGAATGCTCTCACGGAGAAGAAAACAATTTGCTTAATGAGGAACTCTTTCTTTGTAGCAAACTAAGATCTTCAAGACCTTGTTGTCTTCCACAATATGACCCGTTTTAGATCTATTTTCTCAAGAGAATGGTGGGGTCTCCAAAAGAAAACCAACTAGAAGCCCTTAAAGAAAACTAGAAGAGAGAGAGGAGAGAGGAGTAATTCTTGCTTTGGGCATGCAACACTCTTATTGGATTAGTAGTGGACATCCAAGGCTCTCCCTTATTTATATTTTTTGGCGACCGCCTCTTCTTACTAATTAATAGAAGTCCTACTTCCAATACAATTAGTAACTTCCCATTCCTTTCCTTTCTTGATTTCAAGTAGAATTAGTAATGATCTAATAATTGGGCTAGTGTGGGGACCACTAGGGATTCCATAGAAAGCTAGCTCCAACTAGGACACCTTGACCCCACATCTCATGTGCAATCCGGGCCCTCAGTTAATTGCAAATAATTTCACTAAATAAATGCAACTGAACTCCAGTCTTACGAATAAATTTCAAGAAGACCCTGAACTTCCATATGACCACAAGTAGGCCCCTCAATCTATATCCATGGACTAATTGAATTAAATATGTCCAACAAATTTAGATCCACATTTTATTATCCTTGAGACTCAATCAATTACAGTGATCATCAGTACCATCCAACCGACTCTTAATTGAAATGGGTGCGTACTTACCAATGATAAATCTATTAATTGGCATAGGGGGATAATGAGGATAGATTTCATCTTAACAATTAAATGTTCCCACAGTCCTATTGCCACGTACCCAAGACACCGAAGTGTTGACCTACAATTAGCCTTACTACTTGATGACTCAAAGCAAATGAATAGATAGAATCTTGAGTTCATAAATGTCTCAGAATTAAGAGTCTATTGCTTGGAAATTATGAGAGAAAACCTTAGAGTAAAGACAACGTTCCATAAGGTACATCTCATGGTCCTTCAATACATCTAATGTACCAGCACAATGATCAAGAGTCTATCTAATGTACCAGCACAATGATTAAGAGTCTTATACTCCGATGATTGAGACAAATCACAGTATCTCATAGTGATCATAATGCTGCAATCTTGTCAAATGGGATACCCAATCTCATCACTGGGATATCCAATCTCATCACCGGTTGTGAATCAATTTAAGTATAAGATATGTGACATGTCTCCCACATGTGGATCTCATCCACACATATGTATTACATCTAATATACTCGTGGGCTCCGGTTCATTTCAAGAACCATCATGTCATTCGTATTGGTTATGTGCACACAAGTACTAAAACATCATTCATCTCATGAAAAGAAAACGTGATTATATTGAAATAAATCAATTTATTACATCATCTACTAGATTGAGACCACACAATCGAATAATAAATGATAAGGAAAGTAAAGGAAAATGAGGGATATCACCTGGGTACCGCTTAACATAAGGTGGAATGGAGGAAAACGGGGATGACGCCCCCAACTCGAACCAAAGTACCTGCGAAATGTTAGCGGCAAGCAAGAAAAACAAAAACAAAGAAAACCTACGAAGGAAAATGCAAACCTGAAAAAAGATATGACTCGGCACTTCCTTCATGTATATCTCCTTTATTTTAGGAATTAAACACCTTTGCATTTCCTGAGACGGTTTAAAATTATCTTTGCAATGAATGCGGTGTATGCAGATGGAGGGGTCAATGCCTTTCAAATCGGCAACTAACCAGCCGATTGCACTCTTGTGCTCTTTCAACACATCCAAGATCTGACCTTCCCGATCGTCAAATAGATCAGAAGCAATGATAACTGGCAAGGTATCCTCAAGTTGAAGAGCTTTTTCCATGAGCTCATCAACAACATCGACTGCAAAGTAGTCATCCTTTCCGGAGGTTGATGAGAGGCCCTAAAAGCATTCAGCCTCACTTTCATATTATTAAAGGAAACATCCATAACTCCGGTGCGGCAATTAATGTTCGCATTGGCTGTGGCCAAAAAGGGCCGGCCAAGAATGACAAGAGTTTGTTTCCTCGAGTTTTGCACTGGTTCATGTCAAAGACGATGAAATTGACAGGAAAAAAGAACTTGTCGACCTTGACCAGAATATCCTCAATTATGCCCCGGGGCACCCTGATAGGTCTATCAGTAAGTTGGAAGGTAACTTGAGTGGGCTTCAATTCCCCTAGCCCATTCTGCTCATGCACTAAGTAAGGCAAGAGATTGACATTTGCTCCAAGATCCAATAATGCATGATTAATGATGTGACTCCTAATTGCACAATTAATGGTGGGAGTGCTAGGATCTGTCAGCTTGGGAGGAGTGTCATTATGGATAATCGAGTTCACTTGCTCGGTGAGCAAAATCTTCTTGGGCACATGAGATTTAGATTTGCGCTTTTGAGTGCACAAATCTTTTATAAATTTAGCGTACGAAGGGACTTGTTGATGCATCCAGTAAAGGTAGGTTGATCTTTACTTACTTGAACACTTTTAACATCTCATCCATGGTTGCTCCCCTTTTACTAAAGGGAGAGGGTGTGTCAAGACAAGTGGGAAAAGGGGCTTTTGGCACATATGGGGGTGCCACAACCGAGACAGATGAAGAACTGGGAGGGGTGGCCTCATTTCCCTTGGAAACCATTTCAGCCTCAAAACCCTTGGGATTGGCTGTAGACTCTCTCACTTCCTTCTTAGGCTCCCCAAGCCTAGTCTCAACTTCAAGCTCATTCCTTAATGTGACAACCATTTTCGCTTGCTCATGATAGGTATCATGTGGTTGCGAGCTACTACCCATCTCGAATGCATTCTTAGGATTGACCGTGGGTTGGCTAGGCAAACGTCCATCCTCTCTTCTATTTAGAGCATTAGTTATTTGCCCTATCTGAGCCTCTGGCTTGGCTATGGACTGAGAGTGAGAATGGGCCAGCTGAGTGCTTGCTTTGAGCTCCTGCAGCACTGTCTCTTCAAAGGATGGATTCCTTTGCGGTGGATAAGGGTTGGGGTGCTTGTAGGACTGTTGCGAATGATAGGCTATATAATTAATAGAAAAATTCTGCCTTTGTGGTTGATAGGATGAAGTGCCCTGGCCGGGGGACTTCCAGGCAAAATTATGGTGATTGCGCCATCCCGGGTTATAAGTATTTGAAAATAGGTAATTTCTCAGTTTGGAGAACCACTGTGCAGCATTCACCTGTTCTTGCACAAATTCAGGAATTTGAGAGGCTGTAGGACAATTGCTCACAAAATGAGCGGGACTGAAGCACAAAGCACAAACACCCTGAAAGGATGGGGATTGGAGAGATTGACCCACAGATAATAGCTTATCCAACTTTTGGGTCAAGGCAGCCACTTGAGTGGTGAGTTCATTAGATGGTTGAATTTCAAATACCCTCTAGGTTTTTTAGCGTTAGAGGCTGCTGGCCTCTTCAATCTAGCAGCGTAGGCATAGTGTTGAAAGGTCTCACTCATATTCTCGAAAAGCTCCCAATTCTCATCCTCATTTTTTAACATAATCGATCCCCCACTGGTGGTGACTACATGTTTTGCCATTCAGGAGACAATCCATCATAAAAGAACTGTACCAATTGCCACTTGGCAATTTGGTGATGGACACTTCCTAATGAGATCCTTGAACCTATCCCACGCCTCATGAAATTGTTCACTATCAGCTTGGGCGAACGATGTAATGGATCTCCTGTACTAATTGGTTTTGCCCGCAGAGAAATATTTATCTAAGAATTTTTGTTCTAGTTGGGCCTAAGTTATGATGGAGTTTGTAGGTAAAGTACTTAACCAATACTTAGCTTTGTTATTTAGTGAAAATGGAAAAAAAACATCTTTAGGGCATCACTACTGAAATTATTTATTCTCACAGAGGAACAAATAACCAGGAAGTCATCAATGTGATTGTATGGGTTTTCATTGTTCAAGCCATAGAAAGAAGGAATAAGATTGATTATACTAGGTTTGATTACATACTGAGCTGCCTGAACTGTAAGCAGCTGAATACACGATGGTAACGCATATTGCTAAGGAGTACAGTGCTCCTTCAAGGGCTGGAGAGGTGGTGGAGGGGGTGGATTGTTCGCCCCACCTCTTTCCTTCAATTGGTGAAGTTGTGTGTGGAAAATAAGATGAGTGCTTTGAAAAAGCTAAATATGTACACACACAACTCTTACTACAAGTTATAAAAAAAAAATCAAAAAGTCTAGAGCTTACAGTGCTTTGGGTAGAGAAAAGAGATTTCCTTGAGTAAAATTTTGTCTATTGTGAACTCTCTTGGGTCCTTGCACTAACTCTAGGATTTTTTTATTATTTTAGAATCAATAACCTGCAATAATGATAGGAAAAGAAGTGAGTAAGAATGAAAAAGTTAAATAAAAATATGAAAAAAAAAACTAATGTTAGAATTAAAAGAAACAAACAACCGTGCTAATTGTCCCACGTAGTGGCGGCAAAATTTGATCATCCCAAAATAAGGTTTGCAAATATAATTTATACTTAGCTACTATATCTACTCGCGAGAGTAGAGATGTTAACTGAGTATCATATCCACTGAGACAGAAAGGCTAAGTTGTGTTGGTTCCAAAATTCTTAAATTAATCCTATTAGAAAACGAAGTACTGATTTGATGAGTTTGATTCCTAAATTAGCAATTTAAAGACAATATTTGATTCAATCGAAGAAAAGATCTTAGGGTACAAATCCACTCTACCATCGTAGAATGACGAGTATAGATCTAGGGTTTCACTATCAACGCTTTAAAGACTCGTTCTGGTTACAAACCTTTACAGAGTCAACAAAGAGGGGATGTGGGTTTAGATTGGGGCATAACCTATCTCTATGGCATAGATTATCTTAGATCTAACAGTACATTCATTCAAGCATCATTATATGACTAGTATTCGAATCTACAATATTAAAATACTAAAAATAGATATTGCATTAATAAAGAAAATCCAATCAATGGATAATATTCATGTCATATAACCAAAAGCGTTCAAAGTAAAACCCTAGAACCCGTACATCACCAAAAATACAAGATTAGGGCTCCATCGCAACCTTAAGGTGGGGAGTTAGTTACTCATTGAGAGAGATTGACGAAGAATCCTTGACGAAATCCCCATTGGCGCTCTTCCCAATCCTCCAAAATCAGCCTTTAGTTCTTCTCTCAAGATGTGAATGACCTAAAAACAAGTTTGGCTCACTTTTTGTAACTTTTTCATCAAAAATCTCTTCAAATCGCCTTAGGAGATAGACTTCACCGGGGTCTGGCGTCCAGACGCTAGCTTCCTTGCGTTCGGACGCTAGAAAGCAAAGTCTAAAAAGGGAGTTGCGCAGGTTCTTGTATCCAGATGCCAAGAGATAGTATGCTCCGGTTCTTTGTGTGAAGGCTCTATCTTTCTCTAATTAGCTCTGAATTCCTTCTCTTCACCTAAAACATCTGAAAACATTAAAATAATAGAAATAAGGTCATATACTACCATCCCAAGGTGTAACAAAGTCATCATTGAGGGGACTTAAATGTACGTTTTAGGTTCTCATCAGACCCTTCCCAAGGAGTGGCCAAATTCTGAGATTCTTCCCGTATAATCCTCCTTTTTTTTATAAATCTTTTGTAGCAATTCCAAAGCAAGATGACATTCTTTCTCTAGAAAGCTAAGAAACGGTTGACAAAAGGAAGGCCAAACTCATTCCTCATGCATATGCGTTAGAAAAAAAACTCTCATTGGTTGGTTAAAGCCTCCTCTCTTATCAAAGCCTCTTTTCGATCCGAAATGCCTCTTCCACCAAGAGGTTCGTCTCGTGCTCCTCTTCTAGATTTGAATTGCCTCTTCCATCCATCCATCCACTCACTCACAAAACGCTCTTGTCTTCTCTATTTATTCTCCCACTTCCCCATCATCTCCTTGTAGACACCTCATTTGGCTCCTATGATAGCCTTAAATACCTATCATATATAGCGATGCCCCAATTTCACCCATAATTGAATGATTAATGACATAATTCAGATTAATTAACGACGATGAAGATTCTTGTTGCTAATTTTAGACTTAGTTCGACGATTTCTAGAAATTCGCGAGAGAAAATCCAAGTCACGTCAAGATCTTGAGTCCAATTCACTACTCACACAAGGAGTGAACCATGACACTACTCAAACCCTTTCCGGACCACTTAAGACATGCTTAGGCCAATCCCTCTAAAGACCATACTTAGTTTGCCAAAATGTCACCCGATTAGCCTAAGTTAGGAAATCGAATCCATTGGTCCATAGATTCCCCATATTTTTCAACCCTTATTTGTCAAGACATTTAGACCATTGAATTCCTCACTTCGAGAGCTTTCCGGCGATATGTAGAACGTCCAAATCCGATGAGCGAGTCAAAAGTTATGAGCTTCCGAAGTTTGCCTTAGAAAAAATGACGAAACTCCATCTGGGCACCACCCATGTGGCGCCCATCCCACTAAAATTCACCTAGGCGCCCCATGCTGGGCGCCCACACAGTCCAGGACCACCTAGGCACCCCATGGTGGGCGCCCAGCCTCCACATTTCACTAGTTGGCCTAAAAATAGCCCGGGACCACTCAACGTAGGGACCGAACTCCGAAAATGAATCGACCCCACCTAGGCACCACCCATGTGGCACCTACCCTCCTAAGTTCCACATAGGCACCAACCCTGTGGTGCCCACACCTCCTAGAATCACCCAGGCACCCCATGGTGGGCGTCCACCTTGAAATTTACTAGTTTGGTTCGAGATTAGACCGGGACCCCTCGCACGTAAGGACCAAGCATCGAAGACGAACCGAACCACCTAGGCACCACCCATGTGGCGCCTAGCCTTTAAATTCACCTGGGCACCACCCATGTGGCGCCCAGCCTATTAAGTGCTAATGTAGGTCCCCCCCAGCTGAAGATATATCCGTTCAATCTCGACTCCAAATGAGACCAAGGACCAAAAGCGAAGCACGAACCAGCTGGGCACCACCCTGTGGGCGCCCACTCTCTCCAGGATCACCTGGGTGCCACCCTGTGGGCGCCCAGACTGCGCGGGCCATGTGGGCGCCACCCCATGGGCGCCCATCCTCCCTCCAAACCCTAGTTCACCCTAAAACAACTTAAGCCGCCTAGGGATGCGTGAGACCTTCTAGAAACCCGAAATAATGAAGCCCTAGCCCTTCTAAACTCGTCCCAAACCTATATAATCCCTCTTAACTTCATTTACAAAGGAGGCTACCCAAAAACCCTAAGAAAAGAGGCAAAAGGAGAGAATAGAAAAAGAAGAAGAAAGGTAGCCACCATTAGAGAAGAACTTCAGATCTATAGTAGAGGAAGGAGAAAGAGAGGAGGAGGCTTCCATATCTTCAACTGGAGCTATGGATCTTTGCGAAAGCTTCGTTTTAGGAACTTGAGGAACGCGTCATATACCGGTATTCCTAGATCTCTCCTTTCTTTTTCTATATTCCATTACCATTCATTCTTAGAAATATGCTTAGGACCATTTGAGCATCGTAGATCTACATTAGCTTGTGATAAAAATAGTATTAGTGCATCATCATGTTAGTAACATGTTTAGGTTCATTCTAACATAGTAGATTTGCTTTGATTTCGTAGTTCTAATTGCATAGCTAGGTCAGATCTCGCATTAGCATCATCATCATCATCATTTGTATCAAAGAGGTCGCAAGCAGCCCTTGGCAGAAAGGCTGGGCGCCACCCCCTGGGCGCCTGCCCTCTTCGGAACCATCTGGGCGCCACCCACTGGGCACCTACCCTCACCCGAACCACCTGGGCGCCCACCCTTCTAAGACAGGGTCCGGGTTATAGATCTCCGCCCGTTGCATCGTTTGCTCGTAGTTTTGTTAGTTGCATCACTAGTAGTTCGAATTAAGACATTCGCATTAGTCGCTGAATATTGGAAGTTGTGTTGAAAACACTAAGATTCTTGTGCATTCGTTGTGTTCGGTTGAAAACCCTGACTGAGCAGAGTAGGCACCACAGGGGTGGCGCCTAAGTGGATTTTTCCACTTTTGTGCACAACTTCAAATCTTCCGCATTTAGTTCATTTAGAAACTGCATATTAATGATATGTTAGGTTGTTTGATCTGTTCTGAACTTCGAATTACCATTTTTGTCACACTTCACATCATATCATTTGAACCACACATCCATAGAAAATCCCAAAAAAATCATAAAACATAAAATCCCTTCTTCTCTTTCCTTACTCTCTAGTAAATTAGAGGAGAAACCAAAAACAAATTAAAAGATATTCAAAAACCCAAAAAGAGTAGTTAGATAGTCTAAGTTATTAAATTTAGTGCCTAAGTAGGACAAATCCTAAGATTAATTAAAACAACATAATTAGTAAACTTAAGCAACATCACATCATTAAGAGTTCTAAAACATTAAGACCCTAATTAATTCGGATTTAGAAATAACTAAGAACTTTAAAAATACAAAAAAACCAAAACCCCAAAAAACAGCCACCTGGGCGCCACCCCCTGGCCGCCCATCCTTCCACAGCCACCTGGGCGCTACCCTCTGGGCGCCCAGCCTACTCATTCCCTAAGACAACCCGGTTAAAGCTTAAGTTAATTAGTTAAGACTTTAAACTAATCTGAATCAACACAGTAAAACATTTTAAACCTAGAATAAGTAAACCTTAATCAACTTAATCTCTAATTAACTCAAAAACTCAAAACCAACAAAACTCTAAAAAGTCCACCTGGGCGCCACCCCCTGGGTGCCCAGCCTGCACTGCCACCTGGGCACCACCCCCTTGGCGCCCATCCTATCCCGTCTCTAAAGAACCCCTAATTAAAACTTCTAATTAATCACAACCCAAATTTAATCCTAGTTAACATAACAAAACACTTTTAAATTTAAGAAACCTAAAACCTCAATCAACTTAGACTTGAACCAACCTAAAAACACAAAAGCAACCCGAAACCACAAAACAGACACCTGGGCGCCACCCCCTGGGCGCCCAGCCTGCCTTTACACTTGGGCACCACCCTCCTGGCGCCTATCTTATCCCATTCCCTTAGAAACCACCACTTAATTAAACTTAATCGATTAAACCCGAATTAACACCTTAAAACACTATTAACCTAAAAGACTCGAAACCTTAATCAATTTGGAATCAAACCAACTTAGAAAATACAAAACGAATAAACCACAAAACATCCACTTGGGCGCCACCCCCTTGGTGCCTATCCTTCCACATCCACTTGGGCGCCACCCCCTTGGTGCCTATCCTGCCGCATCCACTTGGGCGCCACCCCCTTGGTGCCTATCCTTCCGCATCCACTTGGGCACCACCCTCCTGGCGCCCGTCCTACCCAATCACTAGGAAACCCCACTTGAAATTAAATTCGAAGTCAATCACGATCAACACACCGGAACACCCTTGAAATCTAAAACAATCGGAACTATAAACCCGAATAGACTTGAAACATCGAACCAACTCGGACGCACAAGACAGACACTTGGGCGCCACCCCCTGGGCGCCCATCCTGTCACCTCCACCTGGGCACCACTCTCTTGGCGCCCAGCCTCTCCCGTCATTAAAGCCAAATTAATTGAAACCGAATTTAATCTTAATCATCGCAACATAACATTTTTTAATTTAAAATACATTAAACCATAAAGCAACCACAAATCAACCTAAAAAATACTGAACCGACCCGAACCACAGAATAATTCACCCGGGCGCCACACCCTTGGCGCCCATCTGTCAAATCCACCTGGGCACCACACCCTGGGCGCCCAGCTTCCCCGTTTTCAGAAAAAACTCAATTCACAACTTAGCCCAATTAATTGACGTTTAAATAAATCCCAATCGAATACGAATAGCATTCAACATCCAAACACACTCAGTCCTTTAATCAAATTAAACTTAAATTGACCTAAGAATCACCAAACCGACCGAACCTCAACACAGTCACCTGGGCGCCACCCCTTGGGAGCCCATCCTGCAAATCCACTTGGGCGCCACACCCTGGGCGCCCAGCCTACCTGTCTTCATAAAGTACCCCAACCGACAACTTAACATAATTAATTAACATTTAAACCAATCCGAATCAACATATTAAAACACTTTTAACTTAAAACACTTGAAACTTTAATCGATTTGGACTTAGCACCCAAAGCCCTTACGAACCAACAAACAACCACCTAGGCACCACCCCTGTGGCGCCTATCCTACACTCTAACCTTGGTTCACAACTTCAATTTAAAACGAGTAACTAAACACCTTACCACTTAAATTAATTAAGACCAGAATCTAAAATAGTCTCTAGATCCGAAAACCAATAACTAAGTCCCAACGGAATACTTAAAATCACAAGCCATCAACCTAGGCGCCACCCCCTTGGCGCCTATCCTCTCATTTGCACTAAAACGCGAATTCTAAATTTTGTTTCAAAATCCAGATCCGAATCCCTTTGACATTTGAACATCAGAGAATTAGAACAATTTGAAACATTAAAATTCACCAAGTAAGAACTCCTTGGATTCTGAAAATAACATCGATACCATCGTTGCTAGCCAAACCACCCAGAAACAGCCACTTAGGCGCCACTGTCTGGGCAACCAAGTCACCAGAATATCCTAGGCGCCACCCCCCTGGCGCCCAAGTCTTCTGCCAACCCCGTTTCACTGATTTCGACATCATTTCACGTTTTAAATTAAAACCATAAATTTCAGAACCTTAAACAACTTAAACAGAACCCCAAAATACATTTAATCCACCTCTTAATCAATCTTCAACTCAAAACAAACCGAACCAATTAAAAATCACAATTAATAAGTTGCTTAGGCGCTGAACCATCAAACTCAGGCTATTCATACCCTAGGATTAGATCGGATTTCCCCGTTAGGTAGCTTAGCGCATTAGGCTTCGCCCCATCACTTTTCCTGTTCCGTTAGGGGACTGGGAGAGCTGATGTGGGCGGTCTAGGACCTTAGGTTAGGGTTAATTCGATGATCAGTAGTAAAGCACTAATCACGTAAATCCAAGTAAAATCCCCTAGTTAGGCCCTTCTAGCCCCCATATTGAAAAGCCATAAAAACTATAAAACCAACAAAATAAACCCAAAAATAATTTTCCTTTATTTCTTCCTCCACCTCAGGTGCCAGATATTTAATCGAACTTAATGATAAAGGGAATAAAGAACTGATTTCTAAAATTGAATAAATGAGAATAACGAGATGAGATGAGTGATTTCGCACACACTTTTAATCAATCACGGCCTATCGGCCACCCTAAAACAAACACTGGCCCATCTGCCATTTTCAATCAATCCTGGCCCATCGGCCACCTTCAATCAATTACGGCCCATCGGCCTTTTACTTTTATCACTCGTGTATCGCACACGAAAAACACAGAAATCACAAGTCAAAGTCTCATTTGCATCATCATTTTGGTTTGAAAAATCAGCCTTTAAACCCAATTTTGCCAAGGGATCAGAAGGGGGTACCCGGGAACGGGGCCGATCCTCTTCTTAAATATTTGGCTCCTCCCCCCTTTTATTTTCTTTATTTTAGTTATTTTGTCTTACTTGGATATACTACGATTATGCTATGTGAGGATTAACCTTTATTCGGACTTTAACTCATGACCCTGAATTGACCCAAAATTAAAGAGACCCAAAGAGACCCAAATTAATGTGACAGGACAACCGTCGTGTGTTGCCGGCAGCACATTAGACGAGAGGAAGAACCCACCTTATTATTTTTCTCCCCATATTTCTTCGACTTTTGTCAAAGAACGGTGTTACGGCCGTACCGTAGCTGGCGATCGTGATCCATCGATTTTGAGGGTAGTCGGAATCCTCATTTTCGATGTAAAATTTAAATAGCATATATATAGATGAATGGAGATTTCCCCAAACCATGCCTCTCTTGGAGAGGAAAATTGGGGGGGTCGAAATTCACATCCGACACTCCTGTCTCTCTTTCTCTAGATGAAGAGAAGATTCATATCACTAGCAGTACTGAAAAGAAGCCATGGCCAAGGAATCTATCTAAGGGAAACGCCCCCTCACAGTACGCTCTTCCTCTTCATATTCCTTGAGAGAAATGCCCCTCTTTTAAAGAAACGACATTCCTCTGTTCCTTATATCATGCACGTTTTCATATACAGTCCTTATCTGGACTCTCTATTTCTTTTTCGTATTTTAATCTTGAGACCCACTTCAAAAGGGGATTTAATACCCAAAGGAGACTGACCCCATCATCACATTGATGGAAAGAACAAAAAGGAGAGGTTTTTAACATTGGGCCTGGATTTATAGCGTCATACTTCACCAATGCTAGTTCCGTTTCCACCTTGCGAGTGATGTGGGCTTGTTACCAATCTCTCAGCTTCAACTTCAGCTTTAGTTTATAAACTGGAATTTCCTATTAATGATCTATTTTTTTTTTCCTCTTGTATTTATTTAGTGTTTTTCTAGATTATATAGTTTTTTATTCTATGAGTTTGTTGCAAGTTGCAAATTGAAAGGAGGATTGATTTATGAATTTATGATCTTCCGCCTCGCCTCATGGCATGAATGCTGTCCTTGAGTGGTTTGTATGCTAATTTGAGGCTCCTCTCACAGCAACCATTCCCATGTGAGGCGTCCATCCCAAGCGAGCTTTTGCAGGTTTTCCCTCTCTTCCCCTCCATGTGATTTGGTGCTTCTTTTTTTTTTTTTTCATGTCGTGTAATTTTTTTTTATGATGCGCTGCCTGGCTTATGGTTGAAGGTGATTTCAACTCGGACTTTGAGCTTTTAGAATGATTGGAAATTTAGATTTTACAGCAACTGTGACGAGAGAGCATATATAATATTGACTGAAACCTATGTTTCAAGTTTCAACACATGAAATTCAAAGTTCAGGTTTTTATTTGCCAATGAATTTCTGTTCTTTGTTTTTTTTTTTTTTTTTTAATTATTTGAGATTGTCAGAAATTAGCGGCTCTCTGTTGGGATAATTTTCGTGCATCTCATTCCTGGAAATTTCTTGTTTTGGGAAACTATTGAGAAAATTCATAAATTTTGGAGTTTGTTCGCACATGTGCACTCCTAAGTCCTAAGAAGAGGAACTATTGGAAAAGTGTGGATTTTGAATGAGTTTGATGATGCAAACACACAGTCCCAATGCAAAACCATAACTTGCTGTGGATTTGTGCCCTTTCTCAGTTCTAATGTATGTTTCTAGCCTACTTTCTGTAGATTATTAAATGATTTCACTAATTACGGCTCTAATCTAATTTACCGTGGGGTGTCTCTTTGGGTTATAATTTAATTGAATTTTGTGAAAGATTTACTGTCAACAAAGTTTACTGGGTGTACTGTTTTTCAACTGAAATTTGTGAAGGATTTGCTTCCAGGAGAGTGTAAAGTTCAATCCCTTGCATAGGACCCGGGGGGGGGGGGGGGGGTGGCGCTCTAGCCATTCTATGCACAGGAAATGCTTTGTAAAACTCCTTTTTTGGGTTATGAAAAGATTTGAGCATTGGGCCACTTCGTAGTTTTTTTCCCCAACCATATGCAGTGGCCACCCCTGCCAGGCTAGTTCCACCATGATCCCACCACCCAGTTAGATTAAAGGACACTGTTGTTGGCAATGTTTGGAACATAATTGTTGATTTAAAAAGTGGCCAAAGCATCGTTCTTGTTACTGTTATTTTGTTTTGTTTTGCATGTATTTTCATGGCGTGGTTCTACTGTTGTCCTTAAACCGTCCAAAAGAACAAAGTAGGTCCATCATTACCAATTAATACATTTATAACACAGGTTGAGGAAGAGAAAATACCCAAAGTTGGAAAAAAATTTTTATAACATAGAGGAGGCTTACGATGCTTATAACATTTACTCAAAATTGGCGGGTTTTAGTATCAAACGAAGCTCTAAGACAAGGGTGAATAATAACGTTGTGAGGAAAAAATTTATTTGCTCCAAAGAAGGTTTTAGGAAAGAAAAATTAGGCGGTGACTCTATACAGCAGAGATGGAACTTAGATACGTGGGAAAATTATAGGGCTCACCTTCAAATTAAAAAAAAAAAACAAAAAAAAAAAAAAAACAAAGGAGGGCCAATGGGTGGTGTTTAAAATTATTGTGGAACAACAATGGGTGGTGTTTAAAATTATTGTGGAACATACTCATTTATTAAGTACCTCTAAAAAGACTCATATGCTACAGTCACACCATATAGTCAGCGCTCCCAAGAATAAATTAATCTATACTTATGGGGCTACTAATTTACGGCCAAGGGATCAAATGCCACTTCTAGAGCTACAGGTGGGTGGGAGGGATAAAGTTGGTTTTACTGAGACAGATTTTCGAAATCAAATTAGAAACAAGAGGGAAGAAATAAAATATAAAGATGGTGAAATGTTCTTTGAATACTTTAAACAAATGAAAGAGAGAGACTCAAGCTGTTATTTTGCTATTGAGAAAGATGATGATGATCACATTGAAAATGTGTTTTGGGCTAATTACTATTTCTAGAAGTCATATTCAGAATTTGGGGATGTTGTTTCATTTGATACAACATACAATACAAATAGATATGGTCTTGTTTATGGTGTGTTCACCGGAATTAATCACCATGATCAATCAATATTATTTAGATGTTGTCTAATATCAAATGCAACTTTTGATACATTCGTGTAGGTTTTTAACAAATGGATTGAAGCAATGCAAGGGGACCCGCCAAAGGCGATCTTAACGGACCAAGATTTTGCAATGACAAAAGCGATCGAGTTCGTTTTTCCCACCACATGCCACCGTTATTGCTTGTGGCACATTATGCATAATTTACAAAAGAGTTTGGGTGGAATTGTGATTCATAATCTGAACTTCATCAAAACATTTAAGAAGATTACATACAATTCTATCACAATAGAATATTTTGAGATGGCTTGGAAGGATATGCTTACAGATTTTGATTTTGTAGACAATGAATTGCTGCATTCGATGTACGGTATTCGTGAGATGGGGGTGCCAACGTACTTGAGAGATATATTTTTTGGAGGGATGTCTACAACTTCAAGAAGTGAGAGTATCAATGCCTTCCTTAAGCAACAAGTGACACAGAAGAATGGTTTGTATGATTTTATGTTGCGATATGAGTAAGGCATCGCAACTCAAAAGTATCGTCAGTTGAAGGCTGATCATGACACTATAAATGGAAGACCAAAATTGATGATAGATTTGCCAATGGAGAAGAGGATGTCCAAAATATATACGAAAAAGATGTCCTACAAGTTTCAAGAACAATTCTGTTATATAACATGCGGCATAGTTGAGCTCATATATGATGATATCGAGCAACGTGTTTATATTGTTTCTTTGTTAAAAGATAATCAAGAAATTGAATGAACCGTCTTTTTCAAAAAGGACAACAAAGAAGCAAAATGTTCATGTCAATTATTTGAGATTGAAGGAATTCCATGTGGATATATCATTTGTGTTTTCAAACAAGAGAAAGTTTATGAATTCCCTCAACGGTATATTTTAAAAAGATGGACAAGGTTCGCAAGAATAAATGATGAATTTGACAGCAGAGCATGCTTTTCATTTAATATATATATATATATATATAATATCAATCATAGAGAGGACGAGATAGGAAGGTTTTGATTTGGATTAGGGTGGAGTAAAAATGAACCCCATTAATGATGGTGACCTGGTCTTTAAGAGTACAGATGGTTTTGGCCGTCCATAGACGAGTAGCAGTCATATTAGTGTCCTGTTGGAACGTCTAGGACTCTAGGTTGGGATTGATCGGGAACATTTTAAAGTCCTTTTTCCCTCTCTCAATAACCTCAATAAGCATTACCAGAACTATATCCTCTCTCAATAAGCAATCCAATCCAAGTCTAGATTAAGCAACTGAAATCATCTATGCAGGACTTCTTCTCATCATTTGAGATATGTCACTCTGATCAAATCATCCATGTACGATTTGTGTCGATCACGGTCCAGCAAATGTATCCATAGGAAATCATGCAATGCATATCTGTGTATATCACATTCTAGCCAAAGCCAATAGAAGGAAAGACTGCTTGGCAAATATTTTAATAAATCTTTAAACAAGGAAAGATCACTTGGTACACAGTTATGATTTTTTTTTTCAAAAGTTACATTTATTATAAATGTAATTAAAAGTTCAAAATAAACTTCTAATATGCACCATGGCAGTGTGGAATTTGATTCCCTAATTTGAGTTAAAAGAATTATAATTAATTTACAAACATTTGCCAACATATTATTGAGATGCTATATAGAGACTTCTTATTAATGATTTATGTTTATATAAATATGCTTATCGTTCACTCAGTTTAATTTTAAATTAATTAATACTAAATTTAAATATTAGTTTTAATTTATATTTCAATTGACATGAGACACTAACGGTGCATGGATTTTATGCTAGTTAGTGTTTAAATCTAAATTGGTTAAGTCGTTTAGCTAAATAATATATTTCTTTATTTTAATTTATTTTTCATCAGTAATGTTTTAAAGAAAATTTTAAAATTAAATATATTTCTATTTCTTTTGGCTGAGGCTCAGCATGGGCCCTTTCTTGATAGTGTTCCCTCATACGATGCCATTAAATTATTCACATGCATTAGATGCACATGAGCACCGTGCATCCGCATCCGTTGATGGTGCACTTTTCGAATGGGTCACACACCTCTGTGATTGTTGGGATGGATGCACCGTACGCCTACAAGTCATGCACATGGAAATACTTTCCTAGGATTTTGTATTTACGAAATCTAGAAAAGATCACCTCCAATCAATGCGTCCGCTCACACGTCTGGCGCCCGTTGTAGGCCCATCTAAGTGGACCACACAACAGGGACCTCCTATAGTCCCTAGTCCTGGGGTTTAATACTCATTCAAATGAACTGAGCTGTTGGGTTTACTGTGGACTCATTTGGGACGGTGAAAGACCGTCGGTCGTTGATCAAGGAATTTGGATCAACCATACGTGGATAGGTATAGGCAGGGGAAAAGGATCTTTCGATCGTTGCCAATCCCCTCCGTAGGAGGGGTTTAAGGTGGGCCCCACCTCAGGCGGGGGTTGATAATCGTGGCCTGCATTCTATTCCCCAATCCCAAGTGCGCCTCGCGGGCCAATTGTAGATGCAATCGGGCCGTCCACCGCAGATTGGTTGTCCAAGATTATTACAAATAGGCAGAAGACGCGCCTCATTAATCCAATTCAATCCTCATTTTCGAGCGGTTAGTGTAACTCCCCAAACCGCATGGAGAGGCCTTCTTCTTCATCTTCATCTTCTCCGTCCCAACAGGTTAGAAATCATCTTTTGATCTCTCGCAATCGCAATCTCTCATGCATTCATACGGAAAAAAGCCTTGATTTCTTTGATCCTGATCCTGCCCGTGCTGCCACTACATTCGAAGGTTTCTAGGGTTAGGGTTTCTGTTTTTTCCTTTTACGTGGTCAGTTCTCACGGTCTTTTCTAGGGTGAGGATATTTCCTTAAGTTTACTCAATCTCCCGTCATTTGGTGGCCAAATCTCCAAGGTTTCAATCTTCCTGCTCTATTTTCTGTGTTTTTCTTTTTAGTGCTGATATCTTTACGTTCAAATCTTCTATAAATCGTTTGATTTTGTCAAAGCGGACGACGACGGGAGCAATCTCAACTTGGGGTGGTGTATATATTTTTTGTGTGTTTTTGCTGAGTTTTTGAACGGTTTGTGAGATGCGATCTCGAAGGATTGAAGGCAGCGGCGGTGGCGGCATTAGGATTCGTTCTCCACTGCCTTCAAAGGCCCGCGATCACCACAGGTCCGATTGGCATCCGGATCCGTACAGGGAGGAGCGCTTCAGCCCTCCACTGGAGCGCCAGAGGCCCTCTCGGAGGGCTTTGAGCAGTGGGGAGCGAAGAAGCGCCTCTGTGGAGAGGAGGGGCTTTCCAGGTCATTTTGATTTCGATGGAGGTAGAGATGACAGCGGGGTTCAAATACATCCGCGGCCATTGGATGAGAGCTTCCCATTCCAAGAGTCCTCACACTCTGATTACAGGCACAGGTACTTTGATGTAGACATTGAAGAAAAGCCTAATTCAAAGCATGTTGGTGTGAGTAGCATTGGAGGAGGTAGCAGTGTTGGCAAAGCTGCAAAAGATAAGGGCTTTCTGGGGTATGGATCTTCAGGTTTTGATGGGTTAAGTAAAAATTCCTTGGGCTTGGATGATGGGATGACGAGGAGCTTTATGCTGCCTTCAGATCCAGGATATTCGCCGTCTTTGGGTTTTAATCCAAGCAAAATTGGTGGAAGTAGTACCTATCCTTCCACATCGTCTTCATTTGGGGGCCATTTGAATACAGGCATATCTGAAGATCACCGAATTCGTTTCCATGATCGCCTGGCTTCCAGCAAGCCGCCCACTAGAGAAACATACGAAGAAGAGGATAAACAGGGGATGATGTATTCAAGAGATGTTTCATATCCGCTGCTATCTTCATCATCGGTATCTCAGTCAAAGGCCTTCGGGCCTGCCTCGGGTAGCCTTGCTAGGGACAACCTTTTCAGTTCATATGGTGACGGTTTAAATTTGCAATCAGTTGGTGGATTTGGTGGGACTAGTGGCAAGTTTATGGATTCTTTGGACAGTGATGGACATGGTGTGGGGCGAAAACTCTTTGATTGCCCTATGAATGGCCCCGATATGGAGTTAAAAGATGTGAAACCCTACCGCCGGAGCTTGCTCAGTCCATCCAGGGATGAGCCCCATGCTTATAGCTTCCTTGAACTTGATGAGAGAGACAGGGGTGGCTCAAGGTTTTTGTCTGATGAACCATACAAAACGATGCACCCGAGTGCTCGAGGGAACTATTCTCTTAGGGACCCACTGGGATCAACTTTTACTGGTCCCATACGAGACAGGATTGATGCCACTGATTCTTCACGTGGAAACCAGAGAGAGACTGTTGGAAGTTTATGGGATCACCAAAAAGATGATCCAATCACTAGCTACCATGATATGAATAGAGGAATGCCTTTGACTGTGGACCGCCTTGGAGAACCTTTTAATCCTGGAGACACGCATCTTGAGTTTGTAACAAAAGTAACTCGGGATCATGATTTCATGCATTCTGGTGGTGATGACTATGGCTATGGAAGAGATGTAGGTTCCATGGCTTACAGAGAAAGATTGAAGAGCCCTCCATTATCAGATCATGATCCGGATATTTACAAACTAGATTTGGATACTCAAAGGAGGTCAAATGTGGAGGGCCTTGGAGTTTATGATCCTTCTGAGAGGACAGTCAAAAGAAAGTATGTTATAGATGAGATGAATGGACATGACTCAAGAAGTGCAATAGCTAGGAGTACATCTAGACACTTCCAGAAGCGGAATGGCAAAGATGAGCATGAGAAGTGGGTTGGTAAAGACCGGGTTGGATTATTCGCATCAAAAAGGTTGGGCTTTGGGCGTTTCCCATATAGAATGCCTGGGAAGTCATATAGTGGTTCACATAAAATAAGTTCAGCATGGCTTCCATCTAAGAACGTGCCATTGCGCATGCGAGCAGTGGGCATGCAAGATGCGAGCATGAAAAGGCAGTTGAGACCTGGGGCTCCAGAATTTCATGGCTCATTTGGCAAAAGACACAATTTTAACCGACCACACAAATTTCAAAAGGGATCTCTGGATGATAGGCATGGTGGTGTGAATCTACAAGATGAAGATAAAGCGCCTGTTGTGAAGACTGATCCTCCACAAGGCTCGGAGGAGTTTAAGCAACAAGTCCAAAGGGCCTTCCTTCGGTTTTCTAAACAGTTGAATGAGAATCTGGTTCAGCAAAGAAGATACAGGGAGCAAGGAAAAGCTGGTAGCCTGCTTTGCTTCCCATGTGGCAGGTGTGTCTTCTAATTTGTCATACATTTCAGAAAGGGGAGCCCTGTATATTTTGATTCAGAAGTAATTTTATGTCGTTTCATTAGTTGCCTGCCTCCAAGCATTAAGTTAATCCATGACTCGTGGCAGGAATTTTATTTTACCTTTTGCCACTTTAAGTTTGTGTCTGCTCATGTTAGTGGCGTTGCTGTGATTTTTAGAAGGAATTTACTGTTTAGGTTTCCGTTTTTGGTTTCTATTCAAGTCACGTTATAGTTGTTGAAGATTTTAATAGTTGGCTGTCTGAGGAGTATTGGAAATTTTGAGGGATAGATGAGTTGGGATGTCAAGGAGAGATATTTGTCCATCATAAGGAAGGATGACTGCACTGGTGTTGTAGCTTGTAAATGATCCTTCGTCTAATCTGATGGAATGTAGGCCTGCAATGTAAGCTCAAAGCATTTTTAGGTGTTGAAATCAGCCCAACCTATGATGTATTTTGGGAGATATTGTTTCTGTTCAAAGGAATATTTCAGACCACCCAATAGATTTTGTGACTAAAGATTGGTTTAGTGGGTGATACAACTTGGATAAATGAGTTTTGGTTAACATGAAGTACTATGATCGCCTTTTGGTTGCTGTACGCATAAGATGTTTCAGGCTTTCATCCATGCTGACTTGCTTTAATTGATTGCTGGAGAATCTTGCACCCCTCACTTTTTGGTGTTCAATCAGCAAATCAGAGTAAGTTTGAGTTCTCAAGTCTCAACATGGATTTAAATGCAACTTGCTATTTGGTTGCTCAGTAACTTAGATTGGGAGCTGATTGTTGAAGAGCATCTATGCCGGGATTCTGATATAGACATATGTAGATACGTACGTACATACATATGTATATTATAATTAGCTTTCTGTGAAGTTGCTTATATCTTCGGTTTTTACCCCCAACACCAACCACCACCACTAGGTTTGCACCCATCCGAATGGACTGGACCGTTAGATTGACTGAACACCCATCCAAGTGGACTGGACGTGTGGGCCCCGGATGATAGGGTTAGGATGATCGGATGAGGCTATTTTTTGTGCATAGGAGGGCCCCAACCAGATCTTCAAATACGCCTAGGTCCCATCCTGAAGTGGGCCAGCATGTGGGCCCCACAGCGCGGTGCGCATGGAAGGCTCCATATGCACCTTGCGCATTGGATGAAGTTATATATATATATATATATATATATAATATAATATAAACATAGCTTGCCGGAATCATTGTGAGTCTGAAGCTATCAGGCTCATTAAAATTTCCATTGCTATGATTGGATGAAACTTTCTTCTTTTGTGTCACTATTAGGCAGTAGTTGGTCCTTTGATGAAAGGTTCCTTGCTTATTTCATGCAGGATGATCTGTTGCATTTGTTATTGAACTTTAACTAGGGTTTTACATTAGTTTCCTTTGTACTTCTTGCTGAAGAACATTGGTGCACATAATTGGGGTTCTGGGAGCATTTGCAGATTCTCAAGTTTCCATTGCATTCATGTTAAAAGGCAGTTCTCAGTTTACATTGTCACTTCTCATGTATGATTAGAAGTGAGGCACCTTTTACTATACTTCCCAGTTTAAGTTGGTAGTATTTACAATATCTATCTTCATGGTTACATTGTGATGCAAACACTAGGAAAGCTTTGGATTGAGACTCGAAAGTGCTGAAGCATGCAAAACATCTCCAACGAGGCTGTTGCAAAGAGGACAAACATCACAGGGGAAATAATTTACGAAGGAAAGTTTTTATTCAACTCAGAACTGATTGTGACCTTCTACAATGCTTATAAATAGGAAAAGAAGTCTTTGAGTCCAAGACTCCTAATTGCAGCTAGGAAACTAAATATTAACCAAACTAGGAAACTAAATGAAGGAATGCTACTAAAATTAAAGCTACTCCTAATTGCAACTCATTAAGAAAATAAGAAACAGAATCCTTAGACTTTCTTGGGTCACACACGTGGGCTATGGGCCTGTTTGTAACGGTTCATTGGCTTTCGTTGTTACCATCACTTAAGAAATTTAAGCCATTATTTAAAATAATGAGTAAACTTCAATATCAAGAGAAGTTATCATTACTGCTTCTTCCTTACAATCCATTACAGCTTATAGTGTCTCTCTGGTTCAGTTCAATACTGCTTTGATTATTGCTATTTACTGCTGTTAACATTCTTCTACTTACCATTAAAAATAAAAATACATAAAATAAAAAAAAAACTTTTGTACTTAACCAAATCCATTCCCATCCTAAACCCCCAATACAGTGCATACACCATGGCTCCAATAACCTATTTCTAAGGGCTTGGAAATCTTCCCAGAAAGAGCTTACCATCTTCATGTGGGCCATAGAGGTTTGACACAAAATGAATCCATTCGCAACAGATTTAAACTTCAGAGGTAGGATCCTTTTGGACTTGTTAACATCCAAGAATTCCATAGTCCTTTTATTTCACAGCATCATGGCATCAACAGAAGGAACAGACTCTCACCGATTCCCCCACAATCTAACACTCTGGCTAACCACTTCTTTATTAGTATCATATTACATGGAGACATCGACGTTCTTACTCCTCAACACTCTTTTAACCACAAACCACAACAGCTTTATATGTCCAACCGACTGAAAGGTCAGTGATTAGGCATCTCCCTCTCTATAGAGACAAGTAGGGATAGGTCCCCTGTTGTGTTGGTGAGGGGCTTGGGATACTGTGTGTGGGTGGATGAGTGAGTATTTACTAGAGATAAAAAAGAAAAAAAGAGAAGTTCCGTTAGATCTCCCTGAACTTCTAAGATTCCAACTAATAGATAACATTCGAAGATTGAAAGAAACCACACACAACCAGTTGGCCGCCTGAACTAGAGACCTACTCAGTCAGTGTTACTGCACCCATTTCAGTTTTCTTGGAATCTATGCTCTCTATCTCCATGAATTAATTAACTGCGACTTCTCTACCAATTTTAAATGTGACTCCTAGTTGCTTTCCTACCTTAACCATTTGCACTGCTGATTCTCTACACTGACTGGATGATGCAGGCCAGACCATAGGTTGGCCAACCCATTGGGCCCAATCCATAGGCCCAATGGGACATCTATTTAAATAGGAATCTTATTTAGAGAGTTGATTTATGTAGAAGTATTTAAATTAGGAGTTTTATTTAGTTTGGATTATTAGGCAAGTTTGGTTTCCTTTATTTTTTAGGAAAGTCTTGGTGTCCAAGTTACAGTAGGCTGATCCTACTCTATATATATGGGTGGCCTTCCTCATTGTAATTCATGCTTACTATTATTAATCAATTTATCTCTGAGTTTGAGTTTTCTATTCAGTTATGGTGTTTCCCATTACCGTGAGCGTTCCCTGGTGGCTGAATTCTTCTTTGGATTTGATCAATCCCTTGGGATTGGTCTATTTTCTGATTGAGGATCTGGGGCTGCATCACTGGATTTCTATTCTACTCGTCTGTCTGTTTTTGTCTCCTTCAAACCAAGATTTGAACGTGAATCACCCTACTGACCTTTGCATGCACTACATAGCCTTTGTCCTCATATGGAAGTGAGCCTTAGTTCTCTTCCTCTATTTATCCTTCCTAACTCTGTATCTTTGTGCCTGGGAGCCCCCTCCTCCTATCTCGCCACTGTTATTTCCTAACAGGCTTCGTTCAATCCCACTCTTTTCTTCACAGGATGCGTTCTGACTTCTGAGGGCCTACTATATTGTCTGAAAGAGTAGCACTTTTAGACTGAAATGGGCTCTCAAGAAGTGAGGCTTCGAGCCTACCTGGATTTAGCGAGGAATGGGGCTTGGTGAATCTAGATTGGTTTTGATATTGTGCAAAGTTAATTGGCTGAGTGAGCTGGGCTTTCTGATCCACAACTGGGGATGCTAAAACTTGTGCCAGAAAAGCTTTGCACGAGCTGACAGGATTAAACTTGCTAATCGCTCGTGGGCGTGAACCATCCCCTGACGTCTCCATTCATGCAATGTCCTCTCACATGGATCTGTTAGATCCTTTCCAAAAACGAACCTCTATCAAAACCCTCCTTTGAGCATGAGTCTCTATATTACCTTTAATATCCATCTACGAATATCTCCAGATGACCCAGGTCAATGCTCAAATCTCTGTATGGCATGCTCTCTTTTGAGGCAAATGAGTCTTTTATGTCTTTGGCACTGACTGATGGAGACTAGACTCCGTGGGTCAACACATGTTCCTCTCCTACCTCTCCTTGGTTAAGTTTCCCATACTCTTTTGGTCACCATTCCCAAATCAGTGTCGTTTTTGTAAAAAAATTATCTAACTATTCTCTCCTCTCTCTGTCTCTCATGGTGTGAATAACTCTGATTGCAATAATATTTTCCTTAACAATTCAGCGCCCAGTTGTGCTCAAGCTGCCCTGTGAGACTGAAGATGTTCTTGGTAACTAGTTGGCACCGGCACAAGAAAAGTGGGTGCCAAATTTTCTTGGTTCGATGAAAAGGAAGGCCTCTCTCCAAGATTACAAGTATGGTTCTCCACCACATCAATCTGGGCTTCTTTAAATGATATTAAGCCTTAAACGCTCCAGGGTCTCAAGACAAGGTGAGTGGTAGTCCAAGTGGCAATTGCCTACAAAAGAAGACCCAAAGGTTCATGATCAACCAGCATAAATGGACCTGAGTTCTCAGCAACTCACTTGGATGTTATAAATTTCTGGTTGGAGAAAGAATGAACATATTTATTCACATATTGAATCATAAGTCAATTCATAGTCTTCTTTGATCTTTCTATTTTACGTCTTTTTTCAGTCTGTGAGTCGATTGGTTTTATTTGGAAAGAGAGTTATTATTTTAGTCAAGATAAGCCAAATGGGCATATGGTCACCCAGGCTAGTCTACATATATGCTCTTCAATTCAATACAATGGACTATGTTTTTCTCTCTTCAAATCGAGATGGCTGCTGAATCCTCCTATCTCCATGGTGATGACTCTTTGACTTTTGATTGCTGAATCCTTTGGCTTGGGGATTGGAAGTCTTTTCTCCTCCTACATTTCACCACCACCACCACCACCAGCAGTAATAGCCCCAAGCTCTATAAGTTCTCAACATCCTACTAAGCATCTCAATACTCTCGTCAACATTGTCTAAGCTGTGCCCTACATGGTATAGATGTACAGTTGAAACTCAAGAAGCCAGTGGTGTTCAATGATTTTTGTGAGTAATATTGGCCAATAACTTTATTTCTGTCTGGTAATTTGCAGTGTGAGATACTCATTTTTTTTTTCCTGATTTCAGAAATTCTTTTCATAATTATTTTTATTAGTTCACTTGTTGCTATTAAATAACATTCTGATTTATTAGAAGAATTTTTCTGTAGTATGAGAATGAATATACTCATTAAGCTTTAGTATTGTAGAAAGTTCGCTTCAACCAGTATTTTCTGCCAATATTTGCGGTTGAAATTAATGTTCCAACCTTATTTTTTGTTTTTTAATTTAATGATAAGTCATGCTATGCTTCTTTATCCACCTTACCTGTGTCTAAGTTTTGTTTACTTTGTATTGCTTTCATTTTGGTTTTTTTTCCCCATGTTTTTGCCTTTGTTTCCAGTTTTTTTATCCCAATTTTTACTATTTTACTTCTTAGGCAAGAGGAGACGCTCTTCTGGGTAGCAAATATTGGAAAATTTCGGTTGTGATCACAGATGTGATTACTCATTCTCTTAATATTGAGAGCCACTTACAACCACTTTTGCGTAGTGCATATCTAGCTCCAGCTAGCATTTAGCTCTTTTTTTTTTTTTTTTTTGAATGGTAACTTTTCATTAAAAGCAAGCTGTACGAGAGGACTATACTGACAAGGTTACAAAGAGAAAAGAAAAACCACTACCACAAAACTAGACAACACCAAAGACAATAGGAAACACAAGGAAACAACATTGAACGAAGGCGCCGCATTAGAGAGAGCCACTTCTTTCCAATTTCGCATAATTTGATCCAAGGAGTAGCCTTTGAAATGCTGATTAATGGTTACCCAAGAAGCAACCGAGAACTTAATCTTTTCCAACAAGGATTCGCAGCTCACATACCTCCCCTCAAAACATTTGAAATTTCTTTCCTTCCACAAGATCCGAATAACTGCTAAAAAGGACATTCTCCACAACTCCTTCCCCTTGGGCGACCCTATTGGAGGAGACCATGTTTGATAAAGCTCTAGGATGCACTTTGGGAAAACCCAACTGCACCCAAACCAGTCAACCACCGATCTCCAAATCACTTGAGCAAGAGGTGGTCCACCGATTCCTCATCCCCCAAGAACATGGGACAGCAATTGACCACAATCTTCCCGCATGGCCTTAGATTATCCATAGTAAGGATCCATGTAAGGATCCTTTTACGAAGAGCTATCCATCTAAAGACCACAACTATAGGCAGAGCCTTAATTTTCCAAATTCTACAGGCGGAGCTTTTTGCTTTTTTAAACTACCCTTCCGGCTAAGGCTAAGGAAAAAGAAGAGTCTGAAAATATTCCATCCTTGGAAGCCTTCCACACCTTCACGCCCCCCCGCCCCCCCTCCCCTTCTGCAATATAAGCCCCACTTAAGAGATTGATTAGGGAAATAAATTAGTCTTCCTCATGCTCTTTAAGGTTTCTCCTCAAAATTGGGGCACCATACCTTCTGCTCACCAGAAGACGACAAATAGCAATGAACCCTTGCGTCCTTATTGAGAGCGCAGTTGAAGATGTCTAGGAATTGCTTTGCCGAAACCTTCTCACCCGAACCAACTTGATATGTAATATTCTCCATGAAGTTCTCTTCAATGGAGAGAATACCCTTCCAAATAGCTGAGGCTTTATATAGGATATCATGAACATCCCATCTATTTCTAGAAATACTGTATTTCCTGATCAGTAATTGCTTCCACAGACCATCTGATTCATCTCCTAGTCTCCATAGCCACTTTCCAAGTAAAGCTTGGTTCATTTGTCTAAGAGGTCTTATCCCCAACCCTCCCTCCTTTGATTTACCAACTGAGATCTAGTCAACCCAGTGAAATTTCATCTGTTCACTCCTGTGCCACAAGAAATCTTGTTGTAGCTTCTCAATTCGACTGATGATTGAAACCGGGCACTTAAACGTAGATAGAAAATACACCGGAATGTTTGCCAACACAGATTTGATTAAAGTGACTCTACCTCCTATGGATGAGAAATTTGCCTTTCATATAGATAGCTTTCTCTCAACTCTTTCCACCACTGGATTCCACACATCCTTTCTAACCGAACCCAAACACAGGCAGCCCTAAATAAGAAACTGGAAAGGACCCCACCTTACATCCCAGAATATCTGCATATTGATATAGATGTGCTTCCCCAACTTTGATTCCAATTAGCTCACTTTTGAGAAAGTTAATTTTAAAGCCTGACACAACCTCAAAACATAGAAGAAACTTTGACATTCCTTATCTGATCTTCATCTGCCTTGCAGAAAACCAAAGTGTCATCTGCATACTGCAAGTGAGTGACCAGAGGGACTGCTTGGGGTGATTTAAATCCTCCTAGAAGACCTTCCAATTGTGGCCTTGTTCACCATTCTACCCAAAGCTTCTGCAACTTAAAAAAAAAAAAAAAAAAAAAAAAAAAACCGGAGATAGAGGATTACCTTGCCTAAGACCCCTTTCAGTAGGAAAGAAACCTTTAGGGGATCCAATTATCATAATAGAAAACCAAGCTGAAGACACACATATCTGAACCCAACCTTTCCATTGCTCCCCAAAACCCATTCTTCGAAGCAAAGATTGTAGAAACTGCTAATCCACTCTATGTTAGGCCTTCTCCAAATCCAACTTGCAAATTAACCCTGGTTTTCTCTCTTTATTCCTCGAGTGCACACGTTCATTTGCCACCAAGACTCCATTTGAAATCTGTCTGTCCTCCACGAAGGCTCCTTGCTCTTTAGAAATTATACAAGGACCTTTTGTAATCTCCCTGCAAGGACTTTAGTGAGAATCTTGTAAATGCTGCCAATTGGACTAATAGATCTGAAGTCCCCCTCGCCAATTTCTCCCCCTTTTCTTGGTACGAGTGTGATAAACGACACACCCATGCCTTTAGATAACTTCCCTCTTTCATGAAATTCTTTAACGAAGGCTAGTATATCCTCCTTCAGCAAAGACCAAAAACGTTGGAAAAAAGGCCATTGGGAAACCGTCCTGTCCTGGGGCCTTATCTCTCGCAAGAGAAAATATTGCTTCTCAAACTTCTTCTTCTTCAAATTTCCTTTCTAACCCTGGCTAGCATTTAGCTCCAAGTGCAACATTTCTATTGTTAAGTTGTTTAGGTGTGTCTTCTGCTACTGGAATATTAACGGAGAGAATAGGAAGTCCTGGTTAACTATCAGTTAAAAAGTAGGAAGCTGGATTTGTAGTTAGGTACTCCTGGTTCAATAATTGCCTTGGAATGCTCCACCACCTTACTGCCGGGATCCCCCCTTCGGCAGTGAGCTTGAGCGAGCAATCTTGTTGCGTGAGAGGTCTGGGCATTCCAGTTGTCCATCAAAGTATTGTTACTAAAAATCGGATTATGAGCTTTGTTGCCCTTATATTATTCCAAACGAGGGTTACCAAATTTTTTTATTTTTTTATTTTATTTTATTCCAAATGAGGTAATGGCTCTCTTATTGAATAGCATAAGAAGAATGCAGCTCTGCAAAAATAAAGTATATATTTTGTGAAGGCTTATCTCAGGCTGCAAGAGTTCTCCATTTTTTTTTTTTATCTTTAAAGCAATGGAATTCTTAGATCTGCTTTTCACTTTTATAATAATCACCATACTCTGAAATGGTGATGCCTTTCTAACAGGTGCTTGTCTTATCTTGTATTTGTTCAGCCTCTCGAAGGAGTTTGTGGACACACACAGCTTAGTGACTCATGCGTTCAATTCTTCCAAGGTTGGCTTAAAAACAGATCACTTGGGTCTTCACAAGGCACTCTGTGTTATGATGGGCTGGAACAGTCTGATGGCACCTGACAATGCGAGGGCCTACCAGTCCATTCCTGCTGCAGAGGCTTCTGCTTTGAAAGAGGACCTTATTCTCTGGCCTCCACTCATTGTCATTCATAACAGTTCCATTGGAAAGAAGAATGCTGGCGAACAGGTGGTCATAACCAATGAAAGAATGGAGGAGATACTTAGAGGTCTGCAACTTACATCTAGTACTGTATTTATGCCAAAGTTTTTCAATGCTGTCTTGGTGTTTGCCTAGTATACTCTCAAGTTGTGTAGATTTAAACAAATCAAGACACACCCAAAAGGCCAAAAACCTTGAAAAAAAAAACATAAAAAATTAAATGAAAGTCAAAACTTTTAGGACTCCTGTTTTAATTATTAATTTATTATTAATTAGTTAAAGTTGTTTTAGGCTGCCAGGCTTATTATGTCTTTGTTGATTTGATTAAGGGCTTATTATATCTGAGCTAGATATGTTAATATTGTTGGCTATTGTGAGTTGGATTCTATGAGAATCCAACCTGTTGAATATATTAGAAAGGCCACAACATAATCAAACTTATATTGATCATGTCCCTAAACTGAAAAACGATAACCCAGCATGTACATAATTATCTTTTCCATCCATTTTGTGTAAAGCTAGAAAGTAGAAACTGAGGTCCAATTATAAAATTTGAATTCTCCTGTTTTAAATATTATGGATTAGTTTAAGCAATTATAAGCTGCTGGGCTTATTATATTTGAGTTGATTTGATTCAGTAACATGCTCATTATATCTGAGCTCGATATCTTTATATTGTTGACTGTTGTGGGTTGGATTTTACTTGATCTCTGACTTGTTGAATTAATTAGAAAGGCCACAACTTGATCAAATTTATCATGATCACGGTCCTAAATGCAGATAGCATTTAGCTAGCATGTAAAACGACAAAATACCTATAGCAACTCAACCATCTGCAATGGCCCCCATGATCTACATGCTTTTAATTGGTGTGCATATTGTGTAGAATTACAGCTCGTACTAGGGGGTCGGTTGTTTGCACCCATATACGTATGTAAATGGGGTTCATGCATAACTGTTACACATCTCATGTTTGTTTGCACCAATTATGCATGTGATGCATAAATGATGTTTGAAAATGGTGTGAAAATTGGTGCTAGAAATGGGCCCAAAATTTTCGCACCTCTATCCAATGTAAACATTTACTCATGTTACTGTTCATGGTCAAGCGCTACAGTGAGTTGGAGGACGTTATTTGTGATAGTCTATTTATTTTCAATTTTTTGAGTACTGTAGGCCCCTAAATGAAGACCTGAATTGTTGGATGTCATTTCCAAACCACTCTTCACTAGAGGTTTGCAAGTCTGCTTTCAGGCAATATGATTCTCACGCCCCAAAATCAGGAATTCTGAAAACTGCACGGAACACCGAGTTTGGGAATGCGGACATCCAAGATCTAGGTCCGCTTTGAGGTCCGATTTAAAACTTTTTGAAATACATTTAGTAAAGAACATTTAAGCAGAAGTAGTTAGTGAAATAAGCGGAAGCAATATGAAACATAAATCCAACATCGGTATCCACAACATCTATCAAATCACAAAGTGCAACTCCCAACTAGCATGTTAAAATCCCGGTGTATAGAACAATGAGTTATCACATCCCATCAACAACTACAAAGCCAACATCTAATAACAACTCCCAATCATGTGTTGCACTCCAGCCGCCAAGGTGATTAGACTACATCACCAGCGCCCCACTTGAAGTTCCTAGCTGCTGGCGTCTCAAGGAACGCCTCACCTCCGGGATGTTGGAATGGGACTCACCTATAACACCAAGGTTAGAGGAAAGGTCAGATCCAAAGGATCCAGCAAGACAATATATGTAGAACACAGGATGTACGCATCAAAATAGAATAAGGCAATGAATATGATCAATAGAGTAACAATGGTAGAGAAGCTAAACAACAATGCAGAGTATATATAATGTGCTGAATCAATGTAAATAAGCACCTTATAATCAGTCCATTCATCTATAAAAAAGGCACATCCACACAAGCTAGTACTGCAGGAAATTATGACGCTGCCCTCCCATACTGTAAATGAGTTGCGGTGGGGATGCATGGGATGATAGCCCAACCAAAGCCGGAAAAAGCTGGCCAAAGTTTGGTACCCAAAGTGCAAAGTGGTACCCAGTGGCGTACGTCCACCTCTAAAACCCTATCTAGGTGGCAAAGAGAATTAGCCCCTACCACAGGTGATCATCCCATGGCTGGACCAAAGCTGAGTGGATGTAATTGCTTGACGCAAAGGATCGCAATCAAAGGCAGTGTCTGACTAGGCTTCCCTTGCGTGAGCAAGGTTTACACTTCCAAACAAAAGGTTCCATCCATCCAAACTGTCACCAGCATCCATGCCATTATATCAGAACCATCAACATGATTCAGGCCCTAGGGTTAGGGCTCGCATGGAAGTGCCGAAGCACAATCGGTGCCGAAGCACATGTCCGAAGACACGATAAGTCTCTGCAAAGACGATAACGAGGACAAACCTCAATGGAAAAACTTGAACCATCAACATGATGTAGGCCCTAGGGTTAGGGCTTGCATGGAAGTGCCAAAGCACAATCGGTGCCGAAGCACGTGTCCGAAGACACAATAAGTCTCCGCAGAGACGATAGCGAGGACAGACCTCAATGGAAAAACCTAACTTCAATTAATTAACTCTGTAACCATATAAATAGGAAAACAAATCGTAGGGGCTAAGAAACCTAACAAACTAAGAAGCTAGATAAGAATCCTATCCTAATTACAATTCCTTAAATAAAATTAGAAACTAGTGACATATAATTAGCTAATAAAATATCCTAAATCTACTTGGGCCCTACACATGTGGCTTGAGGTCCATTTGCATCATTCTCCTTGGCTTGGAAAGGACTCGACCTCGAGTTCGGCAAATCTCCGCCTGGGTCGAAGCTCTATCGGACGAACTTTCGATCCATTGGCCGAGCTTGAGCACACATCTTGAAAACTCTCTGCAATCTTTTCCTCCCACTTGAAATAGGCATGATGCATCTTTTGGTTCGATAGTCGAATTGTGTGTGGATGTACGATCGAACCATTGGATACATCTTCTGTGGAATTTGCACCATCAATTCACAATCACCAAGTTTCCATTGTTGAATGTTGATCCCCGAGGATAAAATCAATATGGGGGGCTTCAATTACTTTTTCGTCTTTCCATGTCGCTTGCACCTCTTGATCATCATTGCTCATATAAGAAAATACAAGGCCAAATGTAGTTGTGGAGTGGAGTCTTTAGTGTCTTGCCCTGAATTCTCAGTCAGCATATCTCTCAGTCAGCATATCTTCTGCCATCGGTTCCTTAACATTGTTTGCTATTAATGGCAGTGACTTTCCTTCTTGAAGCGTAACTTTTCCCAGAGGAGATTGTTTAAGCACGTGCTCTACACGAAGTGCTTCCCAATCTCATGAATATTCTCATAGCCATTCATTCTCTCCACTATATCCGGTCTCAAGCCTCTGAGAAAACTAATTAAATCATGTTCCTCGTCATCCTCCATTCCACACACATCTTGGAGCCTTGAAAATTGGTCAGAATATTCAAGAATGGACAACTCTTTTTTCAATTCAAGAAATTGTCGAAAATAATCTTCATTCTCAACATTCCATATTTCATATTTAAGTGCATATTTTGTTTTTTGAAGTGTATTGTAGAATTGACTGATTGAATTTCATCTTGGATTTGAGAATGGACTGACCTTATCAGTAGATCTGCTCTCCACTAATAGGATGGTGAAAGCTGATATAAAATCTGAGTTAAGATGACCCCGTAATTGTGAAAAGAATTTCCAGCCGTCGAGCTACTCAGTTGATGTTCAAGATGATGTCAATGGTTGATGTCACAGTAGTGAAGGCTAGCTTTGCTCTACAAGCGGATTGGAATTCGGAACTGACTTGACCTGGATCTGAAATCAGACTTGGACCCTGATATGATAACAAGCCCACCTGAATTTGATCAGGCACGTGTCACAGGAACATGTAAGGCCCTCTTTGCTCGTCTCATGATTCCTGTAGAAGAATAAGGATGGGAAGGGACCTGTTTGACTGTGACGAAGAAAACTGGTGTGAGGCGATGGGGCACGACAGTTGATGACGGGCTCCACTGACGGTCACTGGAGAAGACGATGCTATTGTTCGGTGGTGCTGTGCTTTTGTCTCCGGTGATAGGTACTTCTCTATCGCAGAGCTCCTTCTCTCTACTTTTTTTTTTTCTTCTGGGTTGGGGTTATGGACTTGGAAGAGGGCGTCGATGGCGTTGGGTTGGGCGGAGATGGGGCTAGGTCGGGCGGCTATGGAGTTGGGTTGGGCAAAAGGAGTTTCGGTGAAGGCCGGAAGAGGTTTTGGTGTTCGGTTGGGGTTGGTGGGTCGCTGGGCACAGGTGGGTTTGGGGTTTGGGAATATCGGGAAGATGAGGTTTGAGATTCTGTAGGACGTTGAGATTGTAGGTTTTGAAGATGGGTGTTCTGGATTTCGGCAGGGGTGTTCGACTATGCTATGCATGTTTCTTTTTTTGGTAGGGGGGATGGTGGTGGGATTGGGAAGGTATGATGACGGTTTAGGGATGGGCGTGATGGCAATGGGGCGTGCCGGGGATGGATGGATGGTGATGGATGATGGAAAGGCTCCGATCAGTGACCGGAAATGGATCGGAGCGATGTGAATCACTGCTCTGATATCAATTGATGTAGGCCCTAGGGTTAGGGCTTGCGTGGAAGTGCCGAAGCACGTGTCTGAAGACACAGTAAGTCTCCACAGAGACGATAACGAGTACACGCCTCAATGGAAAAACCCAACTTTAATAAATCAACTCTCTAAAAATCATCTTCTACAATGCCATTTAAATAGAAAAAAAAATCTTAGGGGATAAAAAAACCAACAAACTAAGAAACTAATCAAACTAGGAAACAAGATAAGAATCCTATCCTAATTACAATTCTTTAAATAAAATTAGAAACTAGTGACATAATTAGCTAATAAAATATCCTAAATCTACTTGGGCCCTACACATGTGGCCTGAGGACCCAAACTGCAAAGTGTCAAAGAGGTACCCAGTGGCGTACGTCCACCTAAAAAACCCCATCTAGATGGCAAAGATAATTAGCCACTACCACAGGTAATCATCCCATGGCTAGACTCTTCAACCGAGTGGATATTATTGCTTGAAGCAAAGGATCACAATCAAAGGCAGTGTTTGATTAGGCTTCCCTTGCATGAGCAAGGTCTACAATTTCAAACAAAAGGTTCCATCCATCCAAACCGTCACCGGCATCCATGCCATGATATGAGAACCAGCAACATATGACATATCAATTCCATCCCAAATAATCCGTCCAAAGTATATTGTTCATTCCATTTGTCCATACAAAGCCCAAAGGTTCCATATCAAAGGCATCCCCATCCATAAGGCCATTGAATAGCCCGCCTAACTTCATACATGGGTAAACCATCTCCATTAAACATACAAGGTCTCCTCTAGGTAAGCCCTAGGTCAGGGGCCTCATTATCATCATTATTAATCCGTTAGTATAAGCACACAACCATCCAAGGGAATAGAGAGCAATGAAATTCAAAAGCAATATTCAAAGATGAATGTATCGAATTCAACAAGGAATGGAACATAAATAGCCAACCTAGGTCAAAGTTCACTTCTTCAAGTGTTAGTGCTGAGCCATTGATGTTTAATGATTGATTCTTGGTGCTTTGATGGTAATTGACATCCAGAGGTCCCTAGTCCACCATCTCCTCGGCCTAACTTGCCTCCCATATCGTACTTTAAACAACCGATGAGTGGATGCTATGCTCAACCATTTATAGGCTATTAGATAGGTTAAACCAGGTCCAAAGGTCAAAAGATACAATTTCTGCATTATGGGGAACCCAAAGTTACGTTTAGCCGTAGCCCTGTTTTGGTTAGCCGCGAGTGTACCACGGGTGGCTCACGGTTGACCAAGGTCAGGTTCATGGTTAGCAGTGAGGTAACTGCTGCACAAACCCTGAAAAATATACAGTTGTGGAAAAGGAACTGTAAGGATCACAGGTTGATCTACCTTGGGCTTACCACATTTTTACCGCGATGTAACTGCTGTATCTGTACTTGAAATTTACACAGTTCTGGGTAAGCAACCGCGGCCATTCACGGTGACCTACTTGGATCTCACGGTTCACCGTGGGTGATCCATGGTTGACCGTGACTTCTCAAAAATCAAATCTCAAATTCGAATTCTCATCTAAACCATTCCGAATCTCCAATTCAATCCAAACACTTGAGATACATTGTTCCTCACATACTACCCCATATTACAACATCAATTAGAGCTTTTCATCCTCAATTGGTATTACAATTTCCAACATGCCTAAGGATCTCAAAACATAGAATATAACTTAGAATATGGATCTCCCTACATCAATCAATGGAATTTAATGTATTTCATATGAGAATCAATGAGAAACACACATGCATGCTATAATTCATACGTATTGCACTTGCCTTGGGTCCAAACTATAGAAATCTCTCCAAAACAAGCCCTCCTAGCCAAGAAAGCCTTAAAATCTTCTACAAAACCCCAAAACCTCAAGATCTAAGCCTCCACAACCAATTCCAAGGGAGAAACATGCATTAGGGCTGGAACTCAACAAAAGAAACTCTGGGGAATGCTAGTGATGGAATTAGGGCTTGAAACTCACCTTGTTGGAAAGAGGAGAGAGATCTATCCAAAGAGAAGATGAGATTTGGGAGAAGAAAGCTGAAAATCTTGTTTCTTGATGAATTCTTAAATGAAGTTTTCAAAGGAATGATAGATCTTGCCCTAGCTTGTGAAGGAAGAAAGGAGAGAGAGAGAGAAGAGAGACAAATGGGAGGGAAAGAGAGGAATTGAAATGAGTGGGAGAGGGTTGTTGGGTTGGTTATGGGTATTGCAATGCAAGTTCAAATGACCAAAATGCCCTCACTTAAATTGTCTTGCAAAGAAGAGTCTCGAGGGTATTTTTGGATAAACAAAGGGAAAGAACAATTTCTCCCAAGGACCCTAGGACCATCTAAACCACAACCAAGGGATCCACTCCCACTCCCTATACTTTAAAAAATTATAAAACACCCCCTTACACTCTCAAAATTACAAATAACCCCCTAAACTCCCAAACTAGGCCTAAAATCTTGACAAACACCTATAATTAAACATCTAACCCCTCTAATTACCCCCAAAATCATACAAGCAAGCATAATTAACATAAATAGACTTAAGAAAAGGCTGAGACCACCTTACAAAGATGATACTTGTGTTTAAGCTCACGACCGTGCCATAAAGAGTCCCATTGTGATTTCTCAATCTTAGGAGCAACCTCCGCCAAACAATTGAAGATAGATTCGAAATAAGTAAGAATATTAGAAAGAGCAATCTTAATGAGGGCTAAATGACCTCCTAAAGAGAGGTATTGATTGAGGACATTAGTTCCAAGCACGTCAAAGATTATCAAAGGCACAAAAAGAAAATGGCATACAGTTTTTCTTTATGGATGGATCATCCTTTCATGGGCCTAATCCATCAAGATCCTGAAGACCCACGGTTGGATCTTTCTTTAAATTAGCATCCATTGTTGGATCTAATATCGGGTTGGATGAAGACCTCATGTGGCAGATTTCTTCATGAAGGCTCCACAATGGGATGTGCCATAGGGGAAGATTACTGAAGATTGCAACAAGAGGACATCAAGGATTTGAGGAATAAAAGAAATGTCAAAGAGGGCCTAAAGAGGGGGCCATGACTTGGCCGTGCATGCATGGGAGTGCATGGCGCATGTTTTTGTGCAATGCCTTTGTGCACAACCACTTTTGTTTTCTTATATTTATTTTCATTCTTTATTTTATTAGTTTATGTTATTTAATAGATGAAGTCTCTTTAAGTTTAGGATTTAATCTGAGCCATTGATTATTATTATTATTTTTATTATTATTTTTTGAACGGTTACTTTCATTAGCTTAAGCAAGCAGTAAAAGAGAGAAATACTGACAAGCTAAGAAGAAAACAAAAAAACCCATAAAAACAAGAAAGGGCCCCTCGCAAAACTAATTTGGCCCTACATAGGAAAAAGCCAGCTCATTCCAGTGCAACATTATCTCTTCTGTATTGTATTTTTTAAAAGAAGGATTAATAGACACCCAAGACGCAACTAGGAACTTAGTTTTCTCTGACAAGCTTTTGTCACTTGTAACAACTTTTTCAAAGCATCGTGAGTTCCTTTCCTTCCAGATTGTCCAGATGACTGCAAGAAAGGTCACTCTCCATAATTCCTTCCTCTTGGAGCCCTATAACGGGCTTTCCACGCCAGGAAGATCTAACGGAGGGAGTTTGGAAGCACCTAGCTACAATCAAACCACTTTACCACCGAGAACCAGATATACTGAGCATATTTGCATTTCACCATCAGGTGGTCCACGAATTCCTCATCTTTTTTAAGTACATGGGGCAGCCATTGATCACTATTTTCCTCCTCCTCCTTAGGTTATCCAAAGTTTTTCTTTTCCGAATAGCCAACCATCTAAATATGACCACCCTTGGAGGGGCCTTAAGCTTCCAGATGTTGCACAACACATTCCTCTCCATTGGGCTGTTAAGAATAGCTGAGAAGAAAGAGGAGACTGAGAAAAGCCCATCTTTAGAAGCAGTCCACACCCTAGTATCCTCCCCTCCATCCAAGATATGCACACCATCCAGAATATTGAGGGGAGCAAGGAGTTGATATTCCTCATGATCCTTTAAATTCCTCCTTAATAGTGGGGGCTCCAAACCACCTGATCCCCAGCTCTTGACATATAGGATCTGACTTTAGTGTCTTGTCCACAGCGCAATTATAGAGGGCTGGAAACTGGACAGCCGGAGCCTTATCTCCAGCCCAACGGTCTTTCCAAAAGAGAGTCCTCTCTGTAGAACCAATATGATATTTAATGCCCAACTGTCTGAGCCATTGATTGTTAGGGCTCCTTATTGTCTTCTTTTGAAGCTTTGTATCTCTTTTTGAGAGAAAGTCAATGATCGTATGAATAAAACTACTTTCAAGGCCTTCTGGAGAGTTTTCTCTCACAAGATCTTCTTTCTTGCCTGTGACAAGGAGTTCGGTGTGGAGCAATGCTCGTTTTTCTTCATAGAAGGTATTTTCTTCCCCATCTCTTTACTACTTTCATTGCTCAAGCCCCAAATCACCATCATCCTCAAGAAATCACCATTAGGAATCCCAAACAGCCCCAAGATCCATGGGCACGCACCCCTAGGCTTGTGCGCATGGATCCCAAAGTGGAATTCTATCACCCCACTCGACCTCCCCTCTTTCCCTTTGCTGGCCGAACCTTCCCCCACCCTTCCGTCCCCTGTCCAACTCATCAAACCCTAGATCTAGTCCTATTTCTTCATCAAACCTTTGATCCAGCCCCAAAATCCCTATTACAACCCTAATCCAGCCCTAGTCCACTATTTGCACCCAAGCCCTAACTCCATTAGACCAGGCCGACTACATCCCACCACATCCATAACCTGGCCGAACCCCATAACCCCACAAATTCACATGGGACTGCATCGTCTAGGCTAGTTTCCCTTGTTCTATATCAGGTATCTTACTTTCCTAGTTGCCAACTTCCTATCCAATCTTTCTACCACTGGGTTATATAAGGAAATAGACGCCCTCCCTAAGCACAACGAAAGACCAAGATACGTAGCCAGAAGAGAGCTAGCCTTGTAACCCCAATGAGTTTGCAGACTCCAAAAGATGATCCAACTCCATGTCCACCCCCAATAAGCTCACTTTAAAATAAGGTTAATCTTAAGGTTAGAAATAGCTTCAAAGCACAACTAGGTAACCTTCATGTTTTGCATTTGATTCTCCTCACCATCGCAATGGATAAGTGTCGTCTGCAAATAGTAAATGAGTAATGGTCGAAGCGTCTCTAGACATACTAAAGCCTGAAATCGAACTAGTATCCCCAACTGCAGTAATCATACAACAAAGCTTCATCCACTATGACTAAACAAAAAAAAGGGAGCATGGTCTCCTTGACGCAACCCCGTTTGTGCAGGACAGAAACCTTTACGAGAGCCATTTAGAAGGATCAAGAAGTAAGCTGACGAGACACTCCATCGAACCCTTCCGTTTAGCGCCAAAACCCAACCTTCTCAACATGTATAGTAAGAATTCCATCTCCACTCTGTCATAAGCCTTTTCAAGATCTAACTTAAAAAGCAAACTTGGACTACTGCAGCTGTTTCGAGAGTGAAGATATTCATTAGCCACAAGTGATGACATTTGAACCATTGAAAGTATCATCTTCCATCTACTTTGTCTAATAGGTCAATCTCCTCATCATTGACAATTGGACTTTCTTCATAATCTTGACTCATCAAAGATAATTTTTTTATCAAAACATTGTTTTGAGAAATACACAGATCTAATCATGGCTGGTGTCATCAACTCCATATACTTCCCAAATTGAAGTGTCAAATTCCTCTCATGATCTTCATCCGACTCATCACCGTAGATCGGATCCTTAAAACCACCATCTTATGATCCATTGTATGGTTCATCATCATCACTCATCAATAATAATCATCACCTTCATAGGCCGACTCATCAAACAACTGATCTTGGGGTTCATTCTGATTCAAACGCTCGGTCAGGATCTCGACTTGTCTATGTATATTCTGGAGTTTCAAGAACAAAAAACCAAATCAACAATCAGGATCCGTCGGCTTTGATACCAATTGACACAGTCAAGGAAGCCAAAATTTTATCACTACCCGATTATTTTCAATCAACAGGATTCACATGTCAATCGAGGAGAAAATAGGGATTCGTTTAATGTTGAGTGTGAAAATCCACTGTAGAAATATTTGATCCAATTGGAGATGCTCAGCCAAGTGGAGAAGAAATAAAAGTGCAACAATGTTACTTTATTCAAATTTCATAACATATATATAAAGTTTAAACATCTTTAAAACCCTAATGAAATCCTAGCCATCCATCAAGATCTTCATAATACGAGGTTTTTCCTTGTAACTTACCTTTAGAGATGACTTTCCCCTCCCCCTTCCCAAAACTATAATTTTCCCAAGTAAATGACAAAATTGCCCAGACCTTTTCTTGAGCCACCTCCATCCCTTGCCTTTTACTTTTCTTTTCTTCTTCGTACGATTTCTCTTTTCCTCTCCCTTTATTAAACCTTTGATCATTTCAACCAGTGTGGACCACCTTTGTGTGAACAAACTGCGTTTACATTTTGGAGTGAAATCTGGTACAGTGAACATATTGGGATGGTTGTTCATATGATCAACTTTGAACAATGAAAGGTGCCCTTGAATAGGTTGAATTAATTATTTCTCCATTTCTTTTTAAAAAAAAGGAATTGCTCTTTTTGTTCATGATCTGAAAATGTACATTTTCTAGGTCCTAACACAAAAATCACATTGATTGATAAATGGTGAAGATGGGACTCGTAAAATTTTAGTTGCGTGTCTTGCTTAGGGCCGATTGGATTGCATGAGAATAATTCTTAGAAATCCCACGGAATCACTTTACCCTTAATTTCTTATCATGAACATATAATTGGCACGCAATGAATGCATGTAAGAAAAGCGAACTAGATGATTGGGCTTAAAAAAAAAAAAGAGAAATCAAAAGCAAAGATGATAACCACATATAATTAAAAAAAGATTTATTAAAATCAAAACTAAAAGGGGAAAGCTTATCAATTGACTTAGAGTGGGGCCCTCCAATTATTAGACGTGTGGTCATGGGGGACCAAAAAGCATACCTTGCACCTTGATCTTGATGATGAGCGGTATGGAGTGATCTAAAGCTTGTCCTGTTGCGAGATCAATGGCCTTTTATCAAAATTCGGTTTTGTCCTATCTCCCTTGTCCAAGGATGAAAATAGCGGTAGCGGATGGCGTAGCGGCCTGCCGCCAAAACGCTACGTAGCGGGCGATACGTAGCGTAGCGGCGCTACGTAGTGGTGTAGCGGTGCGATTTGGAAAAATCGTCAAAAAAATATGAAAAAATTCTAGAAAATCTAGAATATTGGAAAATGAGAGAAAATGTATTTTTTTTGCAAAAGTAACTAAGGTAAGGGGGCGTAGCGGTCCCCTCACTATATGAGGTCCTGTATCGCTATATAAATAGAAAATAAAAGTAATGATCATTTTTTTCACATGTGTTCATGTTGCTTGGTTATGCTAACTTAGAAACTAATGAAAGGCTCAGAAAAGAAAAAAACTATATTATGAAATCAAGACTTAAGAGTACCTAGAGAAAAAAATACATCTACCAAAGGGGGTGTCTAATAGGATGTACTTAGAGAAAAACTCTCTGTATCGACTGTAATTCGACGAGATCATGTGCTTTTTGGTGTTCTTTTAAACATAAAAGGGTAGAAGAGTCGTGTAGAAATGTTATTTGAAGAGAAGAAAAAAAGAAATAAGTCTTATTATGCATTTTAAAAAAAATTGAAAAGTAGGAATTTTTCTCACCCCGTAGCGGCTCCGTAGCGGCCCCGTAGCGGCCCCGTAGCGGACGTAGCGGCCGCTACGGGTGCTGCGGCCGATAAATCGGCCGTAGCGTAGCGGTGGCGGCCGCTACGGCCGATATAGCGGCCGCTACGCTACGTAGCGGCCGCTATTTTCATCCATGCCCTTGTCACTCACTCCAAGATGCGCAAGAGTTAATGGGTACTTTGAAAAAAAACTGAGAGAGGGGACCGGAAAACCCTTTTATAAATAACCCTAGAGAGATTTCTTCACATCAAAGAAATCTATTAGAATTAAGTTTCCTTAATTCCCTCAAAGATTACTCAAACAAGAGTCCTAATGGATTGGGCTTTCTTAAAATGAATTCAAGAAAGATTTATTAAAATAAAAACTACAAGGGGAAAGCTTATCAATTGACTTAGGGTGGGGCCCTTCAATTATTAGACATGTGGTCATGGGGACCACTTACGTCTAACAATCTCCCACTTGGTCCGAATGACCACACAACGATTTTTGTTTTGAAAACTATGCAGTCCACCCTTTTTTTTTTGTTTTGAAAACTACGTTTTATAAAATGACTCAACTTGGATTCAGTTGGTTTTTAAAATCCCAATGAGTGGCCACTCATTTGAAAAAGAAGAAGAAATAGCCCTGTTTATCTTGTTTGTACTAATTCTTATATACTAGTAATTAAGTGAAACCATTAATGCCGATCATGATGGTCAAACATCAATTATGCGACTTAATTCATTCCTTGTACCACAACATTAATAGTTCCATTTAATCAAGTAATAAATTGAGGAAAAGACAATAGGATAGGTCTAAAAGATTCCTATTTGTTGGTCCAAATCAAATTAATCTTTCTTTTCAATAATTCACTAAATGTGCACAAAATTAAGCAAGAAAATGGAATCATCATTAATGAAAATCGATCAATGAAAAAAGGTGTCTAATAAATTAGCATTAATCCTTTCAACCACATACATTAAGGTAACACAATGAGACCCATTTCTCTAACATGATCATTAAAAGCCTCTGCTGGTAATGCTTTGGTCATAGTAGCTATAGTCATGAGCCTTATACTGATTTGCTCTATAGACACTAGACGATCCCGAACTTTCTCTTTTTAACGGCAAGATATTTTATCTAAAAATGTCTTGCAATGATGTAACTCTTGTTGTTTTTAAAGAAGTAAACGGCTGAGGTATTATCACAATAAATTTTTAGCGGTAGAATCCATGATCTGAAGCCCTGAAATGAAATTCCGCAGCCATATAGCTTGAGTAATGGCCTCAAAGCATGCCACAAATTCAGCTTCAAATGTGGAAGAAGCAGTTGGTGCTTGTTTAACGCTTTTCTACGAAACAACCCCCACTAACAAGGAGAAAAATATATCCTGATGTAGTTCTCCTCGTGCCGAGGCACGCAGCAAAATCCAAATCTGAATATCCAATCACTTCCAAGTGATCAGATTTTCTGTAAGTGAGCATTTGTTCTTTGGCCCCCTATAAATATATCATGACTTTCTTTGCTGCCTACCAGTGAACCTCGCATCCCTGTCAAACACGATGTCCAAAGGAATTCCCCATAATTTGTCAATGTTTCTGAAGAAGAGCTTGGCGGTCATCTCTGTAGAAACAGCATGCGGTGCCGGTATAAATGTTGCATTCTTTGAGAACCAACCTACCAAGGCAATGATCAACCTGCAAATTGTCTACCTTGGGATGGTTGACAATGTAGTCCACGGCATAGTTTTCAATTCCGTTCTGTTCTGGCCGGAATTGGCCGGAACGCTCCGGAATTGGCCTTGGGAGGAATACAATGTGCCCCCTAAAAGTTTCCGGTCCCAATCCCTGTCCGTTCCAGTCATTCCGTCCCATTCCAGCTGTTCCGGTTCCAATTCCGGTTCCAATTCCAGACCAATTCTGCCCCATTCCGACAAATATATTTACTTCCATTCATATGTATTTTTCTCATTTTTCAATCTGTGCTGAACTCTCAGACTTTGAACAGTCTTTCGAAGTCCACACAGATGCCGATAGAGCAATCGGTGGTGTGCTGATGCAAGGTGAACACCCTGTTGCCTTTGAAAGTCACAAGGTGAATGACTCAGAGCAGCGCTACTCCACTCATGAGAGGGAGATGACTACGGTGGTGCATTGTCTACGAACTTGGAGGCACTACTTGATGGGTTCGAAGTTCATAGTGTGGACGGGCAATTCGGCAACCAGTTTCTTTCCCATACAGAAGAAACTAACATGGAAGCATGCTCGTTGGCAGGACTTCTTGGCAGAGTTTGACTATGAAATGAGGTATAAAACTGGCAAAAGCAACGTTGTTGCAGATTTCTTGAGTCGCAACATGGGTCCTGAATCCTATGTTAACTTGATGGTGCTTGTTGAAGGGACCACGTTGGACATAGTCAAAACTGAAACGGGAAAGGACCAAGTGCCTGTCAGATTGCTGGGGCAGGTTGTTGAAGGTGTAACTAGGAAATTTTGGGTAGAGGTACTCAAAGGTCATCGTCCCTTCGTGCCGCTGACTGGTGGACTGTGGAAGGAGTTATTGAAGGAGACTCATGACTTCCCTTGGGCTGGACATCCAGGCCAAGAACGCATGCTGGCATTGCCGTCCCGAAGTTATTACAGGCCAGGCATGGAAAATGATGTGGAGCAGTATGTGAAGACATGACTTGTATGTCAGCAAGACTAGGCAGAAAGGAGGAAAGAGGCAGGATTGCTGGAACTAGTTGACAGTAGCAGGTCGATCATTGTCGTGGTGGATTGGTTCTCGAAGTATGTGACGTTTATACCGGCGCCACATGCTGTTTCTGCAGAGATGACCGCCAAGCGCTTCGTCAGAAACATTGTCAAATTGTGGGGAATTCCTTTGGACAGAGTGTCTGACAGGGACGCGAGGTTCACTGGTAGGTTTTGGGCTGCATAGTTTGAGTCGATTGGTACTCAACTTGAGTTTTCCACAAGCAATCAGCCGCAGATGGACGGGCAAATGGAGCGAATCAGTGGCATGTTGGAGGAGTATCTTCGGCACGATGTGACTGCGAATCAGAAGAATTGGGTAGATGTGTTGGATACAACACAATTCTGCTACAATCTTCATCGTAGTTCAGCAACCGGTGCCAGCCCCTTTGAGTAGGCAACAGGCCAACAGCCTCTAGCCCCTCATGAAGTCGCTAAGCATAAATCACAAGGAAGTTGTCCTGCTGCTTATAGATTTGCACGAGAGGGGACATAGATAATTGACAGTGCTAGGGACTTTCTTGAAAGAGCAGTCCGTAGAATGAAGAAATGTGCAGAGAAGAATCCAATTTTCAGAGAATTTCAAGTTGGGGATAAAGTGATGCTGAAACTTACACCTCATATTTGGAAGAAGATTAGAGCCAAGGAGGTCCATAGGAGACTAATTTCAAGGTATGATGGTTCTTTTGAAATTGTGATGAAAGTGGGGAAACTGGCATATAGATTGAATTTGAATGAAAGGATTAAGGTACACCCAGTCTTTCATGTCAGCTTTCTCAAACCTTACCATGAAGACCCAAGTGATCCAAGTTGGGGTGTCTCTTGGAGGGAACCACCAACAATTCGTGCTCAGCTTGGCCGCAAAATTGATAAAATTTTGGCTGACAAAACTGAGGGCGAAAGCAAGAAAAATTGGAGGTACTAGTTACTTGGTACAATGGGAGGGTGCAGAGAATGAACCTTCTTGTGAGAAAGAAACCACTTCGTGGTTGTTTGAAACAGAGATCTAGGAGTACTTGGCATAGAAACGGACAAGGACGTCTGTGGCTCAAGTGGCGGAGGTTTGTTAGCTCCTAAACAGTTGACACTGGGTCAGTGCGCAGAGTGTGCGGCCGATTGGGTGCTCCTAGGCCTAACCGATGCACAAACGGTCCATCGGTGCATGTGGACTGTGTTATGATGCCTTGAATAGTGCATGTTGGTTCCTCGGTGTGGATTGGTGTTACTCTTCATTCGTTGGTGCGGGGTGTTGCGGTGCCTAACTATGCTGTGCTGCACTTGGTGTGTGCAGTGTGTTGTGCTTGGTATGCACTGCGTGCTGCATTGCACGTGGTGTGTGCAGTGTGCTGCACTACACACAGTGTGTGCGGTGTGATGTGCTGCACGTGGTGTGAGCACTCGCTGTGCTGTGTGGCTGGCTGCTTGCATGCAGTGCAGTGCTGCGAGCGACGGGTGTGCATGTGCTGCGGACTAACTCATCGACCAACCTTGTGTTGCTGGCAACAGATAAACTTCCAAGGCAGTTGATGCATGGCAGTTGGGGGGTGGTAGAATCTGTTCACGGTAGTGCAGAAATGACCAGTCCGGTTTATTTCCTCAATCTTGGACATCTATTCCTAGGAGATGGAGGATCATGATCGACAGGGATTTCTTCTATGTAGAATGTATGCCCGCTGGTTGGCACGATGGACCGATGCAGGCTGTTCGCACATGATATGCACTGTATGGCACACCGATGGCCATAGTGGCCTCGGTTGACCACTGGTGGGACTTTGATGGAAAATTGGCACGTTGGTCCCACTCCCTCGTACCTGGGCCCACGCGGTTGAAGCAAATGAAGCCCGAATGCATGCTATGGCACACTCCCGGAGTCGGTGCTGAGGTGTGGTGCTTGTGGGGATGCTTTGGTTGATGTGGCAGCCACGTGTGTAGCAGTTGTGCAGTTGGCTTGGGCCCACCTCTAAAACGATTTGCATATAGATCCATGGTGTGTCCCACAAAATGATATAATGTACTTTAAAAACTGGTTTCATCCAAATAAACCCCAAATAATTTAATTTATATTACAATGGTTCCCATATAAATAACAAACGATTTGCATAGTTTACATTAGCTGTTTAAATCTAATATGCACAATTGAGAAAAGTATAATCAATGATCCTACACACAACCACAAACCCATCCACCATTCGTCATATCTAACCACCATATTCCACCAAGATTTCTGTCTAGACACGTATTGACCATGTGTTTCACTTTTAAAGTGGCTATCATACACATGGACTTCCCTTACATGAGATATCAACGTGCAACATGGTATGAGACAATGGTCAAATCCAGTAGGGCCTCAAACAAATACTGGGATGATCATGGTGCTGGAGCCATCTTAGATCATGGGATATCTGTGTGATCCAAACCAAACATATTAATTAAATAAAGCAAACAAATCACTTGCACGCAATGAATACACATAAGAAAAAGCGAACTAGATGATCGGGCATAAAAAAAAATGAGAAATCAAAAGCGAAGATGATAACCACATATAACTAAAAAAATGGTTATTCTCAGGTCTCAAACTATCATCTTTGGAAAAGGAAAACCCAAAGCATCGTCAATGCATAAATCTAAGCCTAAGCGCTGATACTAATTGTAATTTAAATTCAATTATTATGGGGTTGTTTGGATGAAACACAGTTTGTTAAGTCGATTAGATCATTTTGTGCGACACACCATGGATCTAGATGCAAATCGTTTTAGAGGTGGGGCCTCACTGTCTGTGTTAGTGCTTAGTGCACACGACGTTGAGGCCGTGTCAGACCATGCACGTGCTCTGATCTGGCAATGGCCTCATGTAAATATATATATATATATATATATTGGGAGATGCTCCTATGAGAGATATCTCTCACCTTATATGAGAGATAGGGGTGGATATGGATGGTCCATTAGTTGGCATTAGTTGGCATTGGATTTGGATGTGAGGTGTGAGGGCCCCCACCCCTATCTCTCATATAAGGTGAGAGATATCTCTCATAGGAGCATCTCCCATATATATATATATATACATATGAGCAAGCCTCTCCTAAGCTCAAGCTTAGGATAAAATCTAGTAAGCTCATACTTGTGGGGCCCACCTTTGGTCCATCCAAATGGACCAAACACATGACCCTTCTAAATAGCATGTGCCCACTAATTTTCGGCCAGATCTGAATTTACTGGACCGTTGGATCGACTATATATCGATCCGATTGGACTATTAACTATTAAACTTATGGGGCCATATGGAGATGATAGAAATCACGGTTGTGGCTGATTTTTTGTAGAGAGGAAGATCCCAGGGAGTCCTTGAAATTCCCCCCCATCCCCAGGTGGGTCCCCAGGTGGGCCCCACATATATATATATATATATTCACACACTGTACATTTTAGTTGTATGTGAAGGCTATATACGACATTATGAATAAGTCATTCTAGGACTGATCTAGAATATCAGAGACCTGATCTGGTATAAGATAGTTGCTGTCATCATGCTAATGTCAACACTCGGTCCAGATTGACCAAATCGACTGTTAAAATGGTATTTTGATTATTGTGGAAACATCCGATTTTGGAATTTTAATCCTTCTTCGCATGTGTACTTCTAGAGGTCAGATCTATTTAGTTGATGGTCTGGATTATCCATTCACTCATTCTAATTTTGAGTTACATCAAATAGATGTGAAAGCAATGTTCGTTAATGGGTATTTAGCTGTAGAGTTATATATGAAACAACTAGAAGGATTTGAGGAAAAAGGCAAAGAAAATCTAGTTTGTAGATTAAAGAAATCCATATATGGGCTTAAACAAGCTTCAAGGCAATGGTATAGGAAGTTCAATGATACCATTACATCCTTCGGGTTTAAGGAGAACATTGTTGATCAATGTATATACCTGAAGATCAGTGGGAGCAAGTTCATTATTTTAGTCCTATATGTAGATGACATTCTACTTACTAATACTGATCTATGCTTATTACGTGAAGCAAAAGAATACTTCACAGAGAACTTTTGAAATAAAACATATGGGTGAAGCATCTTTTGTACTTGGAATCGAAATTTTTAGCGGTAGATCTCGAGGACTACTAGGACTTTTCCGGAAGGCCTATATCAATAGAGTTCTTGAAAGATTCAATATGGAGAACTGTTTTGGAGGAAAAACACCTAAATTCAGAGGTGATTAATTCTCCAAGTATCACTGTCCCAATAAAGACAACAAGAGAAGACAGGTGTAGGACATTCCATATGCTTCTGTAGTTGGAAGTCTTTTATCTGCTTAGACTTGTACACGTTCAGACATCATCAGTTTTGCAGTGAGCATGCTTGGATATTTTTTTTATTTTCATAGAGTTGAATTCCTAAGAAATGTTGTCATCGCCTTTCCATTTAAAAAAAAAATTGAAACAAAATCAAAAAGGTCAATTTGATTTGATTTGAAAATTGAGGTCAATCTTGAATTTAGTGTATATTATAACATGGGATGACTATCAAACAATTTAATGCAAAATCTATTGAAGGAAACTGCCAAATAGCTGCAATACTTCAATATTGTAATATTACAATATTTAATTCTAGAAATATTTTCTTCTGCACATATCCAAACATGCCTTAAGATCCAAAAGAATATAAGAATCTGCATGTTAGATCACCACTCAATTACATAATAATGCTATACATTTTCATCCACCCATTTAAGCCAATGCATTTTTAGCCCACAAATGTCACAATACAAGTGTGAAATTTCATCGACCAAAGTTCCAAACCCACACATGACAGTGCATTTCTGATATGCCAACACTATGGGTATTTTGGTCATAAAATGGTGTAGTTGTAGCTGTGGGGAAATATTCAAACTTTGGAAAGGGGCAGGGGAAAACCACCTCTAGAGGTCAGCTACAAGGAAAAACCTCTTAGAATAATGAAGATCCTAAATAATGGAGTCTTATTTCATTCAAAGTAAGAAATAGAGAGAAAAAAAACTTAATAGTATTAGTATGAGATTACTTGCTTGTTGGTCCTGGTAAGATTATTAGGAGATATAAATCCCTAATTGCCTTGTAGAGATTCCACTTAATCCATTCTAATCCTAACAACCTTTCCATGTGAGTATTATTGTACTTAAAATAAGGAGAGGAATAATTCAAATGAAGCAAACAAAGAACCGTATGGACATGATTATGTCATCAGGGATTTCTAGGGGAATGTGGGCCCTAGCTTGTTGACCTTTGTGGGTTTAACTAGATGTTGAACTTTAAGCCAAAATTGGTGACACCTTTTAAATATGATCTTGACTCATCTTGACCATTGATTTTGTGATTTCATCCATTGTTTTTGATTGGGCCCTTGGTAAGGTGGGTTGAGGCCTCATTTGACTGATTATATGATGTATATAATTGACGCCTCGATTTATCACATGATCCATTGGATCTAGGCATACGCTTTTGAATCAATGTGTCACAAGGTGGGTATTGATTCAGGGGATTGCGATTGTGTATTGATGGTCCCTTTTAAGAGCCCAAGTTGCCTAGGAATTGTCATTTTGGGATCGAACAAGACTGCTGTCTCTACATAGAAAGTTAGAGGTGATGGTTCTTGGGGTGGGCGGGCAGGCGGGATAGGAAACAATTTTTGATGTTGATACCAGATTGTTCTAGACATGTACCAAGTTCCAGATTGTCCTTGACATGTACCAAGTATAAGTGTCTACACGCCGTTGCCCGCCAAGATACCCCAGCTCTATGGATTTAGTGCTACGCTTATTTAAGACCACAGCTTTAGGGGTATTATCTCTCTGTTTTCTGTTCCTTTTTTTTTTTCCCGTTGTGAATAGATTTTCAAATATGGTGCACTTTATTTGTGGTAATGTCAATCGAGTCATATAGTGAACAGTTTTTTTAGGAAGATTGTGCGTTATACAAGCATTAAGTGTATTGTTTCTATTTTTTACGTAGTAGATAGATTTTCAAATATGCTGCACTCTTTTGTGTTAATGTCAACGTGAGTCATTGCCAATGTTTTTGTTAAGAAGATAGTGTATTTGTATGGATTGCCTCAGACCATTACATCCGATTGTGTCATGAAATTTGTTAGCCACTTTGGGGAAGCAGTTGGGTACATTAGTTCTTGATTCTTTAGTCCTATCACCTTTACACAGATGGCCAGATTGAGGTTGTGAAGTGGAACCTAGGTAACATGGTGAGAAGTCTTACTGGAACCAGTAGAAGTCAATGGGATATGGTGCTATTGCTAGCAGAATTCACTTGTAATAATTCTGTATACTGTACGACTGGCAAATCTTTATTCTGGATTGGGGATTGCTGGAGTCCAAATGCTTGCTGCAAGCAGGTCAAGCAACAATGCGGAGCCGCTGCCAATCATATATTGTTCAATAATCTAGCACTTTATTTCATAGCTGTATGTTTGGTGTTGTAAACCAAATATATTCTCAGGTGGAAATGCCATATTACATTCTATCTACTGTCATTTTCACTATTATTTACTTATAACTGTGCTTTATTATTATTTGTACTGTTGGCTGCATTTTTATGGCCCATGTGGAATTTCAAAATACATTGCCTTTGCTGCTAGCATGTCAATTGGTTCTGTCAGGTGTGTCCGTAGCCCAGCTTGTTCATCATTGTGCCTCAAATTTTGGCCTAGGTTGGGCCTACAGATTAATTGTCAAACCCAAACCTGGACCTAGTGAAAAATGTCAAGGCCGAGCATGGGCCTGGTCTCATCCCCCATAGATGTTGTCAACACACACCACTACTGCATTCATGTTCGCCCCTTAGATGTATAGTTCCACTACACTTTGATATATCTTGAGCGTGGTTCATAGGAATTAGGAATTCGTTGAATCATGGCAGAGTTCTTAAGTGGTTTTGTTAATAATTGGGTTTCTCTTTCTATTTAAATGACACGTACCGAACAATCCTTTTGGCCTTAACTGTTATCTTACAATCTCCTCTTAGGTTTAATTTTAATTTTAATTTTTTTTTGTGCTGTCAGAAATGGGATTTCGTGCAGGGTCCAAGGTTTGCCGTGGGAAGCCTGCTAATCACAGCATTTTGGTGGTGAAGTTTTTGCCAACCTTCTCTGGGTTGCAAGAAGCCGAAAGGCTTCACAAGTATTATGCTGAAAATAAGCGAGGGAGAAAGGAATTCCACCAGATTGCTTCTGATGACTGCATATCCAGTGGCAAAGTCAGAGAAGCTCCTGTTGGGAAGGTGGAAGAGCTTTTGCTGTATGGATACATGGGGATTGCCGAGGACCTGGATAAACTTGATTTTGAAACAAAAAAAAGGTCTTTGGTTAAGAGCAGGAAGGAGATTGAAGCCATTGCAGACGCTTCCCTCAACTGATTGGGAGAGCTTTTGCCCACACCGTTGTGAGTTAAACTGACTACAGACCTTTTCTGTTAACAAAGCGGAACAGTAGTTACCTATCATATTTTGGATATTTGGTGAAAATAATTTTGGTTTGTGATCCTCTCCTTTACCACCCAGCTGTCATAGCATGGTTGTGAGTCTTAACTTCTATTCATGTATTTGAAATCAGCAATGAATTTCCTTGTGGCATGAGTGAAGTCATATAGTTTTGATATTTGAAGTGCACATTCTGTCCAAGTGGGTCCTGTGGATTGGGGTGAGAGCGTTGAGAGGCCCCTTTTTTTTTTTTTTCTTTTTATTTGACGATTGCTAGAAAACTTCAGAATGGAACATCCTGCCCTTTGTATTGGCAATTAAGGACCCTGTATTTGTTTAACAAAGAATTTTTATGAAGCATATTAAGGACCCTGTTTTTTGATGATAACCATATAGTTGTAGGCCATCACAGGGATTTAAAAATTGGACTCAGCCGACTCAACCCAGACTTGGCCTTCCCAGTCAAGTTGGACTCAGTTGAGTCCCCATGAAACTGCATTTTCCTCCTCTTTGCAAACCCTCCCATAAACCCTTCGCAACAGCCCCTTTCAGACACTAAACCAAAAAGTTTCTTCAAACCCTCTTTCAATCTCCTTATCAAACCCAACCTCTTTCAAGCCCTGAGTCTCTTGTTCAGGTCTTCTTTCAAACCCTAACCGAACAAGTTCCCTCTCAGATCCTCTCAAACCCCTTTCAATTCCTATGATGACCCAATGAAACCTCTTCCAAACCGTCCTTTTCTCTCTGCTGCTGCACCTCTCTTGTGTGTTCAGAGTCAGCCACACAAATGAAACAGAAAAAGGAAAAACCAGTTTAACGGGATGGCTCCGACTCCAGCCTTCTTAAAATTTTATACCTGGGCCAGTATGTTTGGCAGCTGGGTCTTCTTGTCTTTAAGACTTAGGGTGCTCTTATTTTTCAAAAAAAAGGTAAAATACCTTTAAGAGACGAATCGGACTCATCTGTTGATCTGAACCTTTTCTTTATCGATACAACAAATGTTCTCCTGAGCTTCCTACCCAAGCAGAAACAGAAAAATGGAAATCAGGGTTTTACCTGGATTTCAGGATCTCAATCTGCTATTCCGGTTGTCTTAATGTCAATTATCCTGGTTGACTAGGGTAGGAAGAGAACTCATATATTTGTATCTCTAACATAGATGCAAGCTTACTTTGCAATGTACAAGTGGGGTTCTGTTTTGGATCAAATATTTCAAGTTTTTCGATACAATGGGCCATGTAATCTGATTATTGGATTATGAAAACTTGGATAGCAATCCAAGAACATCGATATTCTAACAAATTAACGAGTTGAACCCCAAACTAGATCATTTAATGTTGATGTTGTGACCTACGTAGGGTACCTGTGAGTGCTCATGCCTAATTTGTAAATGACAGGTGTATCCATCTACATATATGGAATGGCAGGCAAACATCATTCTGTCTCAAAGGATGACCAACTGCGAATGTGTGTCGATTGCACCAACCTAAACAAAGCAAGTAAAGGCCCGGGCCTGTCTAGCAAACGGACCAGTGAAAGACAATAAATTCAGCAGTGTGATTTTTTTCATTTTTTTTGGGGACTGTCCCAAGATGTCAAGGCTTTTATGTAACATCTAAGGAGATTTTTTTTTTTCCGAACGAGAGAACCTGAGGAATTAATTAAAAAAAAAACCAACTCAGAACCTTGTTTTGATCTTTGTTCCCCTTCTTTTTCCAAATTTACCATTTTGGTATCAAAACCACGAAACTTAACACCACCAGACCTCCCAACACCCTCCTCCCAATCTCACACACACCATCAGTCGATGTATCAGTATCACCCTCATTGCTCCTCTCCAAACCCTAAAAACCCATGTCTCCTCCAAGAAGGAAGAGATGGAGGAAGATGATAACAGATGCATAAAAGGGTGCCTGTATGAATCGCAGAGGAGTTGAAGATGGAGAGATATTGAAGATGTGGGATTTTCTTCATTTTCTGTATGAATCCTGACATTTTGGTTTTGTGGGTGTTCCAGCTTTCGATTAAAGGAGGAAATTAACTGATAAAGTGTATACAGACCGAAGGGCCTTGGGAGGAAATTGACTCCATGTTCATTCTAATGTCCACTTGACCGGTATCAACATCACCCCATATCTGTTGCTTCTCACCTTCATGAACCGACAACACGCGCGCGCGCGCACACATATATATATATATATTTATCTATGAGATGCTTTTATCATAGACACACAACACACACACACATAATATATATATATATATATATATATAGAGCAAGGCTCTCTTAAGCTCAAGTTTAGGATAAAATTTTGTAAGCTCCATGCTTGTGGGGCCCATCTTTGGTTCATCCAAATGGACCAAACACATGACTCCCCTAAATTGCACATCTCCGCCAACTTTTAATTAGATCCAAATTATCTAAACCGTTGGATCGACTATGTATCGATTCAAATGGACCGTTGACTATTAAACTTTTGGGCCCATATGGAGATGATAGAAATCACGGTTGAAGCTGATTTTTTTGCAGAGAGAAGGATCCCACGGAGTCCTTAAAATCTCCTCATCTCCATCCCCATGTGGGCCCCACAACATACTTGAGCTTACCTTATCCTAAGCTTGAGCTTAGGAGAGCTAGCCCCATATATATATATATATATATATATTTATCTATGAGATGCTTTTATCAGAGATTGGGTAGGGCCCTCACATCCATATTCAATGCCAACAGCTTACATGTGAGGGCTCCCACCCTCATCTCTCATATAAGGTAAGAGCTATATCTCATATGAGCATCTCCCACCCCCATCTCTTATATAAGGTGAGCTATCTCTTATGTGAGCATAGCTATCTCTCATATGAGCATCTCCCTCATATGAGTGATAGCTCTCACCTGATATCAGAAATAGGGGTGGGGGCCCTCACATTTAAGCTGTTGGCATTGGATATGGATGCGAGGGCCCCCACTTTATCTCTCATAATAACGTGAGAGGTGTTCTCATAAGAGCATCTCCCATATATATATATATACACATATATATATATATATGTGGGAGATTCTACTGGTAGATAGAATTTTCATTTTCCCACACAAACTCTCTTTACACACATAATTATAATTTAAAAATTATTTTACTTGTTTTCACACACACCAAAATTCCCAAATTCCCCATCCTTCCATTTCCCCCTTTCTTCCCACACACATCCTCTTCCCTTTCTTGCCACACGCAAATCACAACCGGACCTCTTTACATCTCCGGCGTTCCTTCGGCGTTCCCAGTCCTCTACACCATCTCATATTCCAAAGGTAAATGTTTTTCTCCACCATTACCATTTCATCATTCTTCCCCATTTCTTCTTTACCATTTCATCCACCTTAGATTACCTTTTTTTTCATGAAAACTTATTATGGTGTAAGACCCCGCCCCGAGAGTTTCCTTTTAGTGTTAATTAAGACGCGTTTTAGCTATAAGTGAGATTAGTGGAAATGGGTTAAATCTGGATTAGAATAGCTTTTTATAGCTTTGAATAAATTTGGGAACTCTTGTGATCTAGTGGGGCCCTTTGGGGGTTCCTTTTTATTGTGTCTTGATTAGTTTTGGGATTTATTTAATAATTCTGGAAATCTGTAATTTGCTCCGTTTAATGTATTTTATTATTCCCGACAACTTTTGTATTTGCTCCGTTCTCGTTCGAAACCTCTAAACCCTACTTTGCCATTGATAGGGGTAAAACAGTCTTTTTACACATAATCTGGACACTATTTTCAATGTCTCCGAAACTCGTAAAATATATACTTTTTGGAAAGTAGAAATTTTGACGATTGATTCTTCCTTCTTCGTCGAATCCATCCGAAGCCCGTAGAGCGATGTTTTAGCCCAATTGGATTTTTAAGTTGTGGGACCCATTCAGATTTTCTATATAAGGAGGAGTTCATTCCTTCTTCCCCTTTTCTTGCAACTTTCCCTTGAGAGCATAGAGAGTTCCAGCCCTAGGTTATTCTTGTGCCTTCTTGCTTCTCTATCTCTCAATCTCTCTCAAACCTATTGCTAAAGGTAAAATGGAAGTGGTAATCTTCTTCCCCTCCATGAGAGCTTCATCTTGATATCATTTTTAGAGAGAACCTTACATTCCAAGCTACATTTTGAGCAAGCTCTTGCCATTAGAGGACTTTCCATGTAAGCTCTTCTTCTCATCTCTTGGTTGTGTGTTCTTCTAGCCATGGAGGTACTTCACCTTGATTATTGGAAGCTATCTCCATCTATTTCTTGATTTTGACATTCTAGGGTTGTAATGAATGTATTTTGGGGATTTTTGTGTAGATTGTAGATTTTGAGCTTGATAGTGGGATTAGAGCTTGACTAGCATATTTGGAGACCAAGGCAAGTGAATGAATGGATTTGATTTGAATAAGTTCTTGTTTTATTGAAAATGTAGATTTTTACTATTCCTATTCCCTTAGTTTATTATGTTTCATAATACTTTTGGAAATGTACTTATTGATATGATTTTCCTCCTAGTTAGTTTATGAGAATGTATGCATTCATTCATTAAAGCTTATTTTGGTCATTATGGACTTCTTAAATGATGTTTGTACTTGCATTGAATGAGATTTGTGTTGGAAGGAGAATTAAATGCATTGATGAAATGGTGGTTGGAGGAAAGGGTTAGATGTGGAATGGAAGGGAATAGACCCATCTCATGTTAGGAAATGGTTGGAGTTGAGGTGAAAGGGTTTGGAAAAGAAAGAACTGAAATCTGCACCTGATGTAGAGTTTCCGCAGCTGGGCGGTCAGCGGGCGGTCACCTTGGCGGCTAGCCGACAGGTGACCGGCGGCTAGCCGACCCAGATGCGGTTAGAAACACAGAATGCTGTGTTTTGACAGGCGAACCGCAGTCAGCCCCGCGGTCATCTCGCGGCTAACCGCTAACCAAAAACCCTGTGACCGCCAGGTAGCCGAGATGCGCGGTTAGAAACAAAGAATGCTATATTTTAGCAAGGTAAACCGCGGTCAGCCCCGCGGTCAGCCAGCGTCTAACCGCTTATCACCTCGGCGGCTAACCGCCAGCTAACCGACTAGTGACCGAATTTCACCCAGAATTCCTGAGTCTTTTCTATTATTTTCAGATATGGTATTTAAAGGTTTGGATGAGTTGTTCTAATGCCCTACCACCTTGGAAAGACCCAGGGGATGACATAAGGAGATTGACTTAGAAAGAAACACCATTTCGGAAAGGTATTGGAACTTTTGGATTCATCAACTTGTATAAGAAAACTTGGTATGTCCTCTATCATTTGAGTACCATACTAAGGGTAATAATAGACATACAAGATCCTTATACATGTTGTTTGAATATGGATGCCCCAATATATAGTCCCTAATGGTATAAGGATTCATTGCATTGTTTTACTCAGATTATATGTATAATTACCCGATCCTACTGGTTTTATCTCAAATTCTGATTTATACACCTGATATGTCCTGCCAGCCCCGTTTATGCATGAACAGATAATGATACGAAATGTGTGCTTACGAGCACCATGCCCCGCCTGCCCGAGTGTTTTATACTGATATAGTTTGTATATGTTTTGATTTCTCATGTAACCTATGAGTCGGCACCACTAAGCTTGGACGTCCTTGTCAGTCTGATCAACTGACTTGGGCCTCCCCCTTGTGCTCCCGCCAGTTGCAACTTGGATCCTGTCCTGTCCCGCTACCCGGTTCCGCGGCCGTGGTCTTGTCTAGCTATATGTATATGTATATAATGTTGGTTCTCGTCACTTCGTGTGTTCGAGCCCAACGCACTGAATGTGCTCTCATCACCTTAGTGATAGAGAGGATTTAGCTTTAGTGTGGTTGCCATCTAGTCAGTTCCTGTACCTTGAATACCCCACATGATTTATATTGCATCTGTACTTTAAATGAACCATGCATCCTGTTTTATGACAGTTATCGTTTTAATAAGTTTTCGTTATGTCTAAGATGTGCTTTGATTTCTTTCTTGGTATTATCTATTCACCCACCTGCCAGACCGTCGTGTCTGACCCATTTTTGTGGTACTCAGGTCTAGCTCCCGTTATTGCCTTTGAGGAGGAGCCAGAGGAGGCGGTCAATGAACCGCAACGATTAGTGGAGTGGCAAGCTGACAATGTTATGTAGACATTTGGTTTAGCCTTGAGCTGCGAACATTTTAGGGAGTTTATAGAATGATACTTGATTTATACTTTTGGTTGTACTGGCCTTTGTTGGCCATTATTTTTGGGGAATGTTAATTTAACTTGATCTTTTGTTTAAACTCTAACTTCAAATTTTGGGAATGTTAATGAGGTCATTCCTCACTCTGACATCATGTCATACTTGTGTTTTATCAGTCTCATATAATGAGAATGGATTAAGAGTTTGATTTGCTACACGCTTCCGCACTAATGTAAATGTTCTATGAGTGTGTGTATCCTCACCGCGGAAACCTGTGGGAAATTAAGGAAATGTATAATCATTGTTAAGGGTAGTTCATTACCCCATCCACATCACCGTCACGGTCCCGGGTCCCGGTCCGGGGTCGCGACATATGGGGGATAGATTCCCATTCAATGTAAGCTTTTACAAACACTGGTAGTGTTTTTTCACCCATTTGGGGGTGATTTTAATATCTCATCGCACGGATTTTTCATGCAGAAATTAAGATTGTTCGGTACTGTACTTCCGAATATACAACATATGTTTGGTACTATACATCCGAACATGTGCATTCGGTTCAGAACTGAAATACCGTACATATTGGGGCTTGCAACTCGTTCTAAGAGAGAAGAAAATTAAAAAAAGTGGCAAAAATATGGAAAAATAACAAAGAAATGGAGGAAGATGGAATGAAAAAAGGAACTATTTGATAGTTGATTTCTTCCTTCATTGCACTAGAAAGCCTTAGAGATGGAATGAAAAAAAGATCAAGTACAAGAAGAAAGAAAGATGAAGGAGATGGAGGAAGATGAGTTGCCCAAAATCGTTGTGTGAGGGAACTAGAGAGTGAGATGGGTGGGAGAATGGGATAGGAAAGAAGATGAGCTTATGCGTGAAAAGAGAAAATATTTTTTGAGTTTTTGTGGGATAATGGATATTTTGGTCATTTCATAAAGGGGTAAAAATGTAATAAAAAAAGAAAAATTCCTTGTCTGGGAAAAGTAAAAATTTGTGTGCCAACAGAATGATCCTATATATATATATATATATAGGGGGACATTCATGTGCATCTATCCCTCACCATAGGGTGAGGGCACTTTCCCTTTTACACATGAATTCCTCTTTTGTACTTCACCCTATGTACTTGAAATCCCTATTTTGTACTTGAAAAATACCATTTATAGAAGCATCCCTCACCCTATGGTGAGGGATAGATGCACATGAATATTTCTCATATATATATATATATATATAACGTTACTCTTGAGGGCTCCCCTTACAGGTGGCGCTTCCTGATTTGTTGGAGCAACATTTCTGAAACAGGGGAACCGGACTCCTCTTTAATGTGGGAAATATTCTCCTAGGAGCATTTTGCATATTATAGATATGTGGTCGAGCTCCTGGAGCCTTCTTAAATGTATTCCTGTCATGGATAGTTGGATTGATGGGAAGGTCTCTCGACAGACAAGGAATCATTCAAAAAACTAGCCCCATCAAATTATTTTAAGACCTTACCCAAGTGGGCCCACAGTGCATGTGCAGTCCGTTCGTAGGAGAAAGTTCTCCCTCTTTTTGTAAAAAAATTGTAGAATGTTGATGATTCAATGATCATCGATGGATTATCTTGTCACCATGTTAATAATCTAGTTTATTTAACCTGGAACTCACCTAGGAACGCAAGTAGCAAGCAAGCAAGCATATGGGAATGTTCTCCAACCCAGCAAACTGCATCATGGAGATTGTGAAAATCAAGACTATGGAAGGCTAAGGATATTTTTCTAAGGTGACGGGTGAAGCTTTTCTGTAATTTTATTGGTTTTGTGTGTAGACACAATTAATAGTTGATGTATTTGGCAATTTAACATAGAGAAATAACTTACAATAAAAGTCACGCGCTGCATACTATTTGATGCTTTACTTTCTTAAGATATATAGAATGCTTGGTTAGAACCCTTGACTTCTTATTTTTAGCAAGAATTATCGCATGCTTAGAGCCACTGTGGATATGTGCAAAAGAGATTATTGAGGATTAAGACAATTAATTATTTTCAAAATTATTTGTTAAAAATACATCTTCTTTAAATCCTTTTCTAAAGTAGTCTGACAATCTATTCTATAAAGGACGATTTGGAGCTATCCGTATCTCCAGTTATTAGGAAGAAGAGTGGATCCCGGATCCTTAGGAATCCTTTATCATTATTATTTTCATTTCTTTTTAATTCTGATTTTTGTCTTTGTCATATACAACACATTGTTGTCTGATTTTTATCTTTAAATTGGTTTTTTTGACCAGTTTGTTCATTTTGCAGCAATTTGTTTTTATAGATTGATTGTTAGGATTCTTAGATTAGGAATTTTTATTTGGGATATAATTATTGTAATTAACTTTATTCAAGAACTCAATCCAATTTGGGACCCATTAAAAATTCCTAAGTAGGGTTTTCCACATTGAAAATCTTGTGCCTCAAACCCATAAATAATTCTGATTTGGGACCTTAGCCTGTTTTAAGACTTAAACACAATCTTTCAAAATGACATCCAAGAATGACTTTTTCAACTGCACCCTTTCATGAGCTCTTTTTGTAAGGAGAATGGGGGAGGGGCCTTTTCTTTTGTTATCTTTTAATTTTAATGCTATGATCCATTTACCCGGTGAGAAGAAAAGAAGAAAAATAAAGAAAAAGGGGAGCTATTGAGTGTTGAACATTAGCCACCCCATGCCTAAGGGTCATTGTAGCAAATATCATTATCAAATATAATATTAAATCATGACACTCTTGATGATAAACTTATCTTTTAGGTTTTATGGAGATGATATTACAAAAATTATTAGAGCATTTCCTAGTCTATATTTTTTTCTTGTGCATATTGGTTCTTTTTATCAATATTGTCAAAAATAGAAAATTTCTGAAATTATATATATATAGAAAACCACAAAAAAGATGACTCTAAATAGCCACTAACCGAAAAACATGCCACTAGTCAATATGGCACGGAAGTGGTTCCCTGTGACCATTTCTGTTTTTATTTTTATTTTTATTAAAGATTTAAACGTGTGACGACGTCGTCGCATTCAAACCCATATAATTGCCCGAAACCCCGTTTCCCCTCATTTTCCCCTTCTTCCTCCCATCGTTTTCCCCCTTTCTCTGGTGGTTTCCTTTCCTCCTTCCTAAAAAGGTTCTTACCTTGATGATTTAACCACCCAAAAATAATCATACAACAAAGATAATGAAATGAATAAACTATATATCAAAACCCTAATGAACTTTTCTCGAAAAGTAAACATGAAACTCATGCTTAATGGTAGATACTGCATGAAAGAAGGTCAAACTGTGCTATGCCTACCTCATTAATGTAGATTAACAACCTCCACAAGGAATATTCAATGTTGGGGGAGAGTTTTGTTCTGGTTCATTTTGGTATAGAAAACCAGTAATCGCAGATGATAAAGGTTGGAGAAGAGGCAGATTTAATGAATTAGCAACGACATCAACACTAACTCTAGATATTAAGCGACGACGTCGTCGCTTGTTGAAAAAAAGCAAAAAAAAAAAAAAAAAAGAATATTCTGGCAGGAATACCGGCTCTTTTGCATCAAAACTATGGGTACCTCTTTTGGTTAGCGGACCTCTAAGGTGCTTTTTTGGGTAAAATTCTCATACACACACACACACACCCCATACGTCCTAGGTGCTAAAAATGTGTAGGTTTTGTTCTCGTCGTCGTATCAATGATACTACTGTTACACGATATTTTCCATAAACATTGCATTAAAGGGTGAAATGAAGAAGAGAAATAGGAGTTATGGTTCTAGTAAAAACGGTTGAGAGGAGATGAGGGGACAGATAATAGGCGTAGCTTGAAGGATTTAAATGCGGTCAAAATCAATTTGGTAGTCAAAATTAATTTGGTTGATTTCTCAATTGAAATTAGTCGCTTTCATATATTATAATTCATGGTGGGTTACCAAGTGATAAATATGAATTAATTCTATATAAATAATATACTGATAATTACTATGATGATATCACTTTGGATGTGCTGGACTTAGGTCGTAAACGTTCATTGAACTAGGTGCCCTTTGTTCAATTACACCATTTGTTCAATGTAATTGAATTCGAAGGAGTTCTAAGTTGGATAAAATGAAGGAACACGGGTGAATATCCAAAAATGACTATCAAATGGTCTTCATTAATGGAAATTGTATAAAAGGAGTTGGCGGCCCACAACTAACACCCTAGTAATTCAAATGCTAGAAAGGTTAAGGTCTATTGTGCATCTTCACCTTATTTCCTTCTCTCCTCGTTTTAATGACCCATTGTTGGACCTCGTCTTAACATGAATTCCTATGTATTTAATTTTGTTAGGGTTTGAGTGTTGGCTAATTCATGGGTTAGACAAAACTTTGTGTCCATTGTTTTGTGTTTTTTATTTTTTGAAAAGGACTGTGTTTTTGCTCTGAAGATTGAATCCTGGAAGGATAAGGAGTTCGAAGACTACAAAAATTAGAAGTTAGAAGACTGGAAGGATTAAAGGAAGAAAGTCTTGTATAATTAGAAGTGGAAAATAAGACAGAATTAGAAGTATGCTAAAGGGAGAAAAAGAAGTCTGATAGAATTGGAAGATGAAAGTTTGGAAGGAAATAGAAGTGTTGAAATTTCAGATCAACAAAAAAGGTGTCCGCTTGAGTGCACTTCATTTCGGTCGAGCGGATATAGTCAAAAAGTTGCCAAAAGATGAAACAAAACCTTATCCACTCTAGCGGACCTTCCATTAGCTCGAGCGGACAAGGCGGCAGAGTCATACGAAAATTAGAAATTTGATTCTAATTGTGCCTAAATTGCTTGTCGTAGTCCTAATCATCTTAGGCAACCTTAGGCACGTCTTAAAGGCTATATAAAGAACTCAAGGGCTACCCTAAAGTGTGACTTCACCTCTCAAAGTCCTGAGTTTGAGGTCTACTTGAGAGGATACTTCTCTAGAGTTTTTTTTTTTATTGAAGTCTTGTGCCGAAGAAATCATCTAGAGAGCAACTTCTTTTACTCCCATAGTATAAGGTCATCTTCTTTCGTAAAAGATTTGATAAGTCAAGCGCGGTATTGAATCTGTTGCAATCAATGACGTGAAGTCGTTGAGGCGTGAAGCTACACAAGAGCTAACTGCAGTCCTTAGGTAAGGGATATCTACGGAGGAATCTATGAGTTTCTTGTAATTGCGAGATTCCTAGTGCTTGATTGTTGATCCAGTTCGGATCCGTGGTTTTTCACCCAATTAGGGTTTTCCACGTTATATCCGGTGTCCTTATGGTGTGTGCGTTTGTCCTTTGTTATTTATTTCCGCTGCATAGTTTATTTGGCTTGCATACAATTAGGCTGACGAGTTAACCAATCTAGAGATCTCATACCCGAACCTTCAAATTCAATGAAAGAGAACATGCATTACTTGTTCTTCCATCACTCATTTGAGCAAATCAATCACTAAACTACAAGCCCTACTTGTTCGGGCCAACCAGGTCAGGCTTGTAGCTTTCAATCACTCAATCTAAGTCTGACCCAGATACTTAACAGGCCCAAAATTTAGATTATGATATTGCCTTTATTTTAAAACCTAAGATCGGATCCTGGCCTAAAGCCGACTGGCTCTAGATTGGATCCGGCCTGGTTCAGGCCATGAACATCCCTAATCACATGCGTCAAGTCTCATCTGAAATCTCCTTATTATCGCTGGGAAATAGTGAGCCAATTTTATCGATGTGCGTCTTCCATTGACGAAAAATCTGTGGGAGTGGCAACTAGATCGTAACGTGGATCCTGTATCAAGGGGTGGCAAATGGTTCTGTCAGGTGTCTAACTTGGATAACCGCAAACCCAGCTTGACCTACATAAGCTTTATACTAATGATGGTCAACGCACTTAACCCAAGTTTTCCTAACCTCACATAGAAGCTAGGCACAAGCGCAATCTATTTTGAATACTTTGGCTATATTTGAATATTATGGCTATATCTGAGTTCCTCAGGCATAAAGAAAACGGCCCTAACACAAGTTCTGCTGTTTCCGAATTAGCCTATACATAGAGGCCTTTTTTGGTATCTCTACTCTTTTTTGGATAGATCCATCAAAATAAAGCTATTAAAACAAGAGTTGTAAAAAAAGAAGGTAGAATCAAAAGAAGTATTTTGCAATGCAAAGATCTATGTTGAATAGGCTTTCTTATATCAATGGGTGAAAGTTTTTCATAAATTTCTCGAAATCCACAAGGTATCAAGCCTTAAAAATTGACCCTATGACCGTGTTCAGCATTCCAAAGAGATCTAACTGTTAGATCTTATGTGCTGGTGCCCACATAATCCAGAAAATTGCATCTAATGGCTCACGCACATATCTCGAGATTGGTGATGATCCAAAGGCTGAAATTTGGTGTCATGGCCATGCTCGATTTTTTTAACGCTTTCAATAGTTTGGATCTTGATTTACACTCCCATAAATAATAATAAAAAATTAAAAAAACATTACCGCCCATGGACAAATCCAATAGTGAGCATAATACATCAATGGCTGATACTATTTTGCAAATATCTCGAGATCCACAAGGTAACAAGCCTTGAAAATTAACCACGTTTGACACTACAAACCACTACAAACCACTATTCTCTAAAAAACCTATTAAACCATTCATTGACGCCTCTAAAAATGGGCCTTATGATCCAGGGGCGGAACTAGAAAATATACATTGGGGTGCCACTAAGAAAAAAAAGTTCATGGAGGAGCCAAAAGATAAAAACTGCTAAAGTTCTCATTAAGAACAAGGGGCTTTTAAAAATTTCAAAGGGGCCGGCCCTTGGTTCGATGGCCCTACTCATGGTAAAAAAGTATAAAGTCATTATGTTAGTACCGTCTTCCCACAAAAACAAATATGAACTACAAAGTGCTCTAAATTTGAGCAAACTGTAACATGCACCATACTAAAAATAAATGGGTTAGATAGGTTAAGAAGTTGACCTTAACTCAACCTGTTTAAATATAGGTAAACCAGCAGTTAATACATATATTGTTCAATTCCATTGAAAAATGTTTGAAATTAAACTATCAAGTCCAAAGTCATACATAGTTCTTCTTTTATAGTTCATAAATCTCAATTACACTACAAATAGCCTCAATACTAATTTACAGACCCATTTACACACCTAGAAAGAGTTTTTGATTCAAATAGAATCACCTCAGACCGAACTCAGTTCTGAGTCATCCAATCGATTGGAACTGTAGGTCCGATCGATTAGACCTGTCACGAATTTCAGTTTTAGAATTCTGAAACTGGACTCCTTCTTCCCTTATTCCATTCCACTCATTCACAACTTGCACATAATATGGAACCTCCTGTTCCCTTCTAACTTATTATTCACATACATACACAACTTCTTCCCACTCATTCATTCACATAAACATATATCAATTGTAAAGGATAAAACCGAAATCACACCTACGCAAAGATTAATAAAAGTTTTACTTCCAAAATAGCATCTAGTTACAAGTAAACTATTTATACGTGCCTTTGTTTGAAGTTAATTCACAAAAACCCTCTCTTGCTAGCTTAATTGAGATGAAAACCTCACGATTTCAAACCCTTTTTTCCCAATACTATCACATAATAACTAAAACAGAATTTCTATGAGTTATTTGTGCTAGAAAATACTCCAAATCACCTTAGAGAACTTGAAATACTTACTTGGAACTTGGAGAAAGGAAAAATCTAGATTTCCCTCAAACTTTCACTCTAAAAAAAAATGAAAAAACTTGATGAAAAAGATAAAATTACTAGAATTCTTCTTCAAACACTATCCTCCCTTGACAATTAGTGATGACGATTGGAAAAGAAATGGAAAAAGAAGAAGAAACTGAGTCTAGGGTTTTTACTGCTAATGGCTTGAACTAGAAAGGATTGAATGAATGCATAAATGGGTTCTTTCAAACCCTTATAACATAATTTTTTCATTAAACCCCCTTCCTTATGTTTATTCACACTTTGAGTCAAACTGAGATTCACTTGATCCGTTTCAAGTCAAATGCAAACAAGCCTATTATGAAAGTTGATGTACTGTCCGAGATACACACAATGGTATCAACAGTTACCGTATTCGACAAAATATGCAAATATCTGTATTTACGAAAAAGTCCTTAGTCTTACTAATTTGAGTCTAAAACCGACTCAATTAACTTAGTCTCATCCAAACTCATTCCATTAAGGTCTAATTCAGTTAATTGAGACTAATTTAACTTAATTTGACTATTAACTATGTAACACCCCGACCCAAGTTAAACTTATTTAACATTAATTAAGTATATTTTACTTACTATAATTATGCTTAGATACTAATTAAGTTATTCTCATATAAATTAGTCTTATTTTAGTCTTTGGGTGAGATTATGAGTCATAGGAAGGTAAGTTGTAACCGATTTGACTCGGTTGGTTTGAATCGGGGACTTTTTTGTAATTATCAACTTTCTAAGTTTGCATCATATGCACGTCATCTTGGCATAATTGCATATATTTCGTCAAGCACTCTGATTTTCATATTTAACTCTACCTCATTTGATCAAACCTTGACTGAGTGGACCATCATTTGAATCAAAATGTAAATATACAAAATGGGTGGGCTTTCTTGCAAAAAGGGGGACTCTTATCCATTTAAAACACATTACCCATGTTTGCATTGGTCTGAGAAGAAGAACCCTTCTTCCATTTCATTTCTTTTCTCTCTATTCCTCTTCTTCCTCTTCAAATCCTCTATAGAGACTTGTGGCTTCCCGAGTTTGGAGTTATCTTCATCTCCTTCATCCTTCTCTACCTTCCATTGACAAGAACCTATCTCCACCATCTCATACACCTTTCAAATTCAGATTTCTTGCTAGGGTAAGAATCAAAACCATCCTTGTTTATGTTTTTGAGTTGAAAATGAGTCAAGAGACCCTTATGTCGTGATGCATAAACATTCATTAGCATTTTTATGTGTATTTGTGATTAGGATTTGTGATTAGGGTTTGATATTTGGGGGTTTTGGTTCTTTTAAGCAAAATATTAGAGAAAGGTTTGGAAAGCTTAATTGAGGCAAGCATAAGTTTAATTTAGACTTGCATATTGTCTATTCATTGATTGATTCACAAAATTCTATTTCCTTGATAATTCTAGTTTCTTAATGGAATGTATGATTAGATTAGCTTTATTGTGTTATTTGATGGAGATGTATTGAGGGTGTTTGTGTTGGGAATGAGAGGAAGGAGGCTCAATGGTGTAGGTTTTAAGTTAGAAGAAGTATGAAAATGAAATGGAAGGAAGAAACATGAAAAATCCCAGAATCCGAAATTCTAGAGCGTCCGCTCGAGCGGACATGAGGCCGCTTGAGCGCACAACTCTCTGGGAACACTCGCTTAAGCGGACACAACCGCTCGAGTGGACCCCTCTCTAGATGACCTCGCTTGAGCAGACATGAGCCCGCTCAAGCGGACCTGAAGCTGATGCCGGGGTTCTTTTTAACCAATGAAAAGAGTTAACGATAACTCTTAACCTATGATAACCCTCCATAATCCTCTCTAATAGATAATTATGGTGCACACCTGAACCACTAGGGGGTTAAGATAAAAAAAGACTATTATGACATTAGAATGGAACCTGTAACCCCCTTCTTTGTCTAATGGAAACATCATTAGTCTAACACTATGCCATGAGGGTTGGTTTAGAAGTTCAACGTACCTTTCTTATAATAAGTGATACTAAAACAAGATAGTAGTACATTGGCCCTTCTAAAACTACCTTGCATTGGACAATGAGAGACTATGGGTAATAGATTAGAGTTGGCTAGTAATACCGTGAATTCTCTAAATCTATTACATTTCATATTGAGATTAGATTTCTTCATTGATATCAATTTTGATTAATTAATTAGTTGCATTATGATTTGATTATCCATTTTCCAATTCGTTGTTGCAATTGTCATCCAACTATTTCGGTATTCGATGGAGATTTGAATTGAGTAAGTAACTATGTATATATGATTACAATTCGATTCGATTGTGAACAAATAAATGTAAACTTACTCAAATTCGATTATTATTAGATTCGATCGAGTCGGCACTACTTAACTTCGACCTTGTGATAGCCGACGGGGATAAACTCGATTTAGTATTCGAGACTACTGCAGTAAGTCATTTGGAGCACCGGAACTCCAGACCCGGGTAGCCAGTTAGCCTTTGGCCGGGACACTGGTAACATCCCAACTAGATTCGCTCTCTTTTGATATGATGAGCTCAATGTAGTAGCCACATTAGTATGTTTTATTCCTTATTGATTCGAAAAGTATGAAGTATTCAATTTTTACATAGTCACCTAGTTACTACTTGATATTGACATCTGTTAATCAATTGTCATTTAATTCATTTTGATACATTATGTATTTCCTTATTAATGCCTATACTTGCTGAATCGTCGTATTGAGATACTATTCTTGGCGTCACAGACGTATGTGTAGCTCCCGGTCCTGAGGAGGCCTAGGAGGGAGAGGAGGAGACCAAAGAAGCTTCTCCAGGATTAGAGAAGTGGCCGGACAATGGGCCTATGTAGTCTGGTCCACGGAGAGCAATGTGGATAATTCTTTTGAGATCTGAATTGTAGAGTGTGACTGACTCCTTTTTGTCTGGGTCATACTAGGTAGATACGAGAATCAGTGGAGAACATTTTGTATAGGTTGTAGGGTGATTTTGTAATCCCTACTTTGCTTCTAATGTGTATGTCTTTTGTATAAACTTGATACTTTAACTTTAAATAGGACTATTCAATGAAATGGTACCTAGTTGTCTATTATTTGAGATGCTTCCGCTATTAAATGTTATTGGAAGGTGTTAGTGAGCTAGACTCACAAGTGGAAAAGATGAATTTTCTCCTTCGTGATGTTGTACTTGACTCGAGACAGGTATAATATTATGGGAGGATGCGTGTCGCACCTCGGGGGTTACCCTAGGCCATGGTGATTCGGGACCGGGATATGACAAACCATAATTAGCTTAATTAAACACAATTAATTAGCATTAATCTCAATTAATTCGGGATGGGGTGTAACATTGCAACACCAAGTGGCTTCTAGTTGTGTGATGGAAAACATTTCACTAATTAGTAAGGGCACTTTTATTTAGATGGAGTTGGATTCCTAAGATTTCTAAACTTCCAGTGCAAACACAAAAATACAACTCTTGGATTTCCATTATATATTATATATAAAAGTAAAACCCACATTGAATTTTATCTATTTCTTTTAACTGCATAGACCCAAATAGCCCCTGAGCTATAACCCTTTTAAGAATTATTTCAATCTTCAGCGAAATTTCAATCTAGCCATGGGATCCTCAACCATTGCATGGCAACCCACTCACATTTTCCAGAAAACACGTTTTCATAGTTTTCCTTTCTCCGCTTTCTTTGATTTTTGGCTGGAATATATCATGATCATGGGTTTTCCATTACTAACAGAAAACGCCCTAAAAATGCAATTTTCTAATTGTTTATGCTACTAAAAGAACCAGAGAAACAAGAGAAACATCAAAGATAAATTCAAGCATGACAATGATGGGCCTAATACTGAAAGATAAAACCAAACCCAGATCGTAGAATATTGAGAAGATGTACATCTATGGAGAATAATGGAGATACATAGTGTTGGGTGCATATGAACATCTTCCATCAAGATAATGGGCCAACATCAGTTAAATCAGATCATTTCACATCAAAGAAACCCAAAGTTTCCTTAAAAAAGTTAGAAAATCAGAATTTGAACAAAAATCAATACGAATCTCCACAAGTTGAATGTCTATACTCTATTGCAACTAAATCCATCTAAAAACAAGTAGAACATGAAAAAATGGACAGATAAAAGCTTCCGACACTGAAATCTCCCCAAATATATAGCAAAAGAAGAGAGATAAAAAAGAGGGAACATCAGCCGAAATCAGATCGAAGATAGCGACCACGCACCTAAGTCAAATTAAAAATCTCGTAGAAGTGAGAGGAAGAGTAAAGAGTGAGAAGAAAACCCTAATCACTTTGCAATTTGTGAGAACAAAAAAGAAGCTACTTTTGGCTATTGGCACTATGCAGAAAACCCCATTTCAACTCACAAAAGACAGCTGCATTCAAGCATTAAAGCTTCAAAAACCCCTAACGTTCCAACAAAAATAAGAAGATCGAAGATCGGAAAATGCAGGGAAGTAGATTTCACCTTCTTCTTCTTCTTCTTCCTATACGAGAGACGTTGATCAGATTTGAAACCTTAAAGCTGGAAGCTCCAAACAAAAACCTCAAAGCTCGAAGTTCCAACACAAATCAACCATATGATTAGGGTTTTGAGGGAAGAGAGATCTCAAGCATTAAGGTTTTGGGGAAGAGAGAGATCTCAGAGATTAGGGTTTTGGGGAAGACGAAAAGAGGGTTTGGGACTCTATGATGTGTTTTGAGAGATCTCAGAGAGTCTTGATGATGTGTTTTGAGAGATATGAGATACGATAAAGGCCGAAAATCTTACTTGGGCGCGGAAATAAATACGTATAGTAGCGGAATATACTTTCCGCTATTGTAGGTACAAATAATATTTAGAGTTTTTTACAAAAAGGGCCCTATATTATATGTTTTTACTAAGCCATCCCTTGACTAACAATCAAATTGTGCAAAGGCTAACTGCTTCCATCATCACACTCTTTTTACCATCTTTTGACCAATTTACCCTTAGGAATAACTCAAAATCCATCAGTAGAGCCACATTGCATTGCCAACTTCACAAGGCCTCTCTTCTCACCCTCAACGATTTCCACCATTTCCTCTTCTCTCCCCTTCTCAACGGTCCCTTCATATCCCAGGCATGCCTTTCTTTTATTATTATTATTATTATTAAATTAACTTTTTTTCTAATATTAAATGATGGACTTGTACGATTGGCTGCAGTGGGCTCACTAGTGGGATTGATCATGTGTTAAATGCCTCTTTTGCCATTTCTCAATTGCTTGTTTTAGGGATATAGCAATCTGGCGGTGGGCCAACGATTTAGGTTTATATGAGACTTATTGTGGAATGGGGATTGGGGAAGGGGTGGTTGGAGTTTGTAGTGGGACATTGATGGATTTGGTTAATTATTTTGGTATGCATGAGGGAATCAAGATCATGTTAAGGCAGGCTGGAGAGAATTCTCACTGGCCATTGGTATAAATTCATCATGAGGGGCCACCTATGAAACCCGAACCGCTTGAAATCACCGATCTGCTTTGTATTAGCTCTATGATGAATTACTCCTGATGATCTACTGAATCTCAAATGATACGTTTGACAGGGTCCATGTGAGATCAATGTCTCTAATCACGTATTTCCCTGCCTGATGTCGATAAGATTCTATGAATCTAGAGCTAGAAATTTCCATCTCTCATGTTCTCTCTAATTTCAATTCTTTCAGGTGGGCCATACAGAGTGCACCAAAGAAATTTATATGATCATGTGTGGATCCTAACTCCTCTTGACTGATCATTGGATGTGGTAAGAAGTGGGCCCTAGGAGTCCTTGAGGGTAGATCCTGATTTTGTGGTCTCTTTGTTTGAAGAGAGGAATTGGTTTTGTCTGGTATCTCATTGACTTGAGTGGTAGGGTTGTTGCGTTTCTCTAGGGGTAAATAGGTCAACAATAAAAAGAGAATAGTTATAACATTAGTTAGTTAGCCTTCGCACAGTTTGACTGTTAGTCAAGGAATGTCTTTGTAAAAAACACATAATATGGGGGGCTTGTTAAGGTTTTGTGAAAATGTAGGGGCCTTTTTGTAAAAAACTCTAGAAAATATCATGTGTTGTGACATTTACCTTTTACTTTGCCTTAAATGTAAAACAAATAAATCATGATGGATTTGGTGAACTACAAGTCTTTACTTTACTCTACCACTTTGTAATCATCCTTTTGAAATATTTTTATATTTTAGTAAGTTTTCTAAACGGGGAGCTATAGGAAAAAACATTAAACTTTTTGAAAGAAAAGAATCTTTTCTTTAAATTTTTCTTGCAATACCAAACGTACAAGATTTTATTCTTTAGAAAATGAAAGATTATATATTCTATAAAATATTACCTTCTTGTATATCCAAAGAGGCCCTAAGTGATGAGAACCAAGAAATTAATCATAGCTAGGGAAATAACCCAAAGATTCTCTCATAGAGCACATTGTAAAGGCATGGAAGGCTCAAATAGGTATATGAAGCTATATCAAACCCATTACTTAGGCGATGTGGGATTACCATGTACCAACCCAACGACTTAAGCTGATAGGTGGAAGGCTCAAATAAGTTTATGAAGCCCTATCCAACCCATTACTTTGGCGATGTAGGATGTGGGACTTTCCCAACACCTTTGACCATGGAAAATTGTCCTTTATTGGACGTTCTAGAAAGGAGTGGGTCCCATGTAGTCATGTGGGCCACACTCACTTAGGCCAACATTGTAAACCCTATAATATCTTACAAATGTCCTATCTCTCTTTTTATTTTCATTAAATATGGGTAATATTTGTCTTTGAGACCTTCTAATCTACCTCACATTGATCCTATACTTGTGTGATTGGCATTTATTGAAGAAGAAAGATTCATCTTCTATATGTTAATATACCTACAAGAGTCCAATAAGTCATAAAGCTTAGGCCTCAGTTCCATTCAGTAATCAGGCCATATTTAAAGGCCCCATTCCATCAGTCAAATATATGATCCAGGACCTACGGTGGTAAATCTTAATCCACCCCACTAACTTGACCTAGATTTGACCCACTAAATCCAACATGCATTTTATACTGGTTGATCAGGGATCAAGATAACCCCCAGGTAAGGGTAGGATTACTTAATAAACCCGTTTGAAGGACCCTTGCTTTGAAATGTCTAGCTGTCTCCACACTCTGGACAAGGCTTTTCTGAGATCAACTTTGGTCAAAGAGCGCAATTGATGCAACCTTTAGTGGTCTTTGTCCTAATGAGCTCGAATTCCTAAGGACTCTTTCTAATTGATTTTAATTATGGTTTGGTACCTATGGCGGGGTATGGTTAAGCCTAGTGGGCAAGAATCCGGTACTGATGAAATCCGGTTCTTATCTTTATGGGGCTGATTGCCCTTAACTAAGTGTGTGTATAATTAGATGGTGTGTCAATTAAGCATTCAGACTTTGTAAAGATTAAATCATCCAAGCCCCACTTGCAAGTAAAAGATTCATGGGGTAAAGTTTAGAAACTCTTAAAGCGGGTCCACGCAAATCTTTAAAATGTGCAAGCTTAACCTTTTTTTTTTTTTATAGCAATTTTGCAATTCCGAAAGCAACTTTTTTGCTTAAAAGCAATCCGTGCGATTTCCTTCCTTTTAGAGTACTACAAAACTCAGATTGTAACCTCAATGAAAACGATTAAAGTGCTCAATCTAAATAAACTGCTAAAAATAGCTAACAATTGTTAATAAAATTCCTAAATTGAAAAATCAACCTAATCTAAATTTCACAACCCTAAACTATTGTAATTTGAATGAAAGATGCACTTATAAAACTCATAATGCAGTCCTAAGTTAAATGGACGCCTTGCTGTCAAGTGCTGAAAAAACTCACAGTGTTGGAACCTACTGCACAGGCCCAAGTTTATAGATCTGTACGACCCCCTTTTATTAATCAAAACCTGAAAACAACGAATGAGATGTAATCTCCTAATATGCAAGAATAAAAAAAAAAAAATAGAGACTAAAAAGGATAACAAACAGAGAAGTTATGCTATTATGAAGTTGGCTACTTAAACCAGTTTTTCTGCTGATTGCAGAATCTGCCTGACTGACTGGCTCTGTTTACAGCACTAGAAATATGACTTTCAGAAGGTATTTTCCTCTAAAATTTTTAGGGTTCAAAATATATATGCCAAAGTCCAATCCAGAAAAATTTTGAGTCAAAATGAGTCCTTTTGACTAGTTTTCAAAGTGCGAACTTTTGGGAAAAAACCAGGTCAAATCTGTCAAAAAATTAGTCCTGAAATTTGTCTTCTATGTAACCACTTGAAATCAGTCCGAAATTTAATTAAAATTTAGCAACAAAAACTTGAAAAACAATAACCACAATCATTAAGAAACACAAAAACTAAACCTAATGCAAGTTATGAATGCAACTAACTATAAAAATATGCCATGATATGCAAAAATAATGCTAGGAATCCTAACTAAAAGGTTCTTTTCGAATTGGCTCCCCGACAACGGCGCAAAAAACTTGATATAATCAATAGCAATTATAAAATACCGCAAGTGCACGGGTGTCTAGATGAGGCAGTGGCAAGAATGGGTCAATCCCATAGGGAGCTAATTAAAGAAACTTTTAGATTAAGAAAACTAATTAACTAACAATTAAAGAAATTTTTGGGTATTTAGAAATAAAAACAAGCAACTAATTTAGAAATATGAAATCTACCAATTAATGAAAGTGATTAGAGCATAGGAATCCAATAAGCATCCACCAATTTTTGTTCCAATTTTTACTTCAAATCAAAGAAAAATCAATTTTTTAATTCAGAAAATCTAACTTTTAAAATCCATTTTTATTCATAAAATCCAAAACCCAAGACTTCTTTCACCTCATAAAAGAATAAAAACAATCTAAGTACTACCCATCAAAAGTAAGCATAAACCATTAAAAGATCTAAGCCTATCAAACCTAAGCATAGATAGTTAAAAATCAGTTTTTATTTTTATAAATCAAGAATGGAGATTTGCCTAGGGCACAAAGACAAGTCTATTAATCATTAAGAATATAAAGATAGAACTAAATTAGAAATACAAAACAGATGAAAGGTAATCACTTATCTTCATCCATAGCTCTAATCAAGAACTTATCCCACCATTACAAAAAATACTTCTTGATTTGTCATTAAAGATTGCATATTTACAACTTCTCCTTCAAATACTTGCTTGGACAAGGCCCAAAGCTGCCCAAAATAAAAAAATATGGAGAACTAGAACTAGAACTAGAAAGAGGGGAAAGAAGAAAAAGGGAGGAAGAGAGAGAGAGAGTGAGAGAGAATATAGGCTTGTAATGTCATACACTAATGGCCTCCTTTTTATAGTTTTGCACACCTCCTTTTGTTAAGAGTTGTTTCCTTCTTGAAAAGATTCTTGGCTTAGCTTTCAAGCAAAGCTTCTCACTTAGGCAACAATTTGAATTGGAGAGGATTTTTACTAAGTGTGGCCTCTTGGGCTCCAAGTCTTGCCAAGTTGAACTCCTCAAAGATCTCTCATTTTGCCAATTCTGATAACTTTTTGCAATTCCCCATAGAATTATAATAGCCAACTTCCCGAGGTCATATATTCCTCAATTTATGAAATCTTGGATCCACGGATATCTACTCAAAAAGATCTTTCCAACGGTGGGTAGATTGCGCCAATCCGATACTCGGTTTGAGAGTTATGACCATTTAAATTTGTTGCACCTGAAAATTCCGAGAATAATGGTGCAATTAAGGAACTTTCATGTTGGCATGCTATGGGGTGTGTGGGACCCATGTTGACGTCCAAGGCATGCTTGTAATCTTTCTTTGCTTGCTTATTTGATTCTCTTTCTATATTTGGTATGCTTCTTTACTTGCAACTTTGACTAATCAACTCCCTTTACAAAGTTTCTAATTTTCTCTCTTTCTTGATTTTGGTTTCCAAATTTAGCAAGTCAACGCTATCCTTCCAAATCCGAGTTTCTTTTTTCTTTTTTGAGAATTTTCCAGCTTTCCAACTCCACCAAAATGCTAAGATATGTGGGCCCACCATGAAAGGTGTCTTGCTTTTGATCTCTCTCAAATTTCACTAATGCAGGTCCTATGCACTTTTGATTTCTCCTACAAAAATAAAATTAAATAATGTCAATAATAATCAAGTGTGAGGAATCTAGATGGATTATGCATGGGACCCTACATGCCTACGTAATGCACCAAAAATACTCAACTTTCAAAAAATAGCACATGGTGTCAAACATAGCAGGTATGCATTATTGAAGCTAAAAAAAGTAATTTTGGTGTGATGAATGAGATGAGAACCCTAATTTCACAAACGTCATGCAATGTAATGGATTTTGACCAAGATTCCAACTATGATGCTCAAATGTATGAAATCATGAAATTAAGTATAATTCTATGCAGTTCGAAGAAGAAAATGAGAATCGTGTTAAGGTAAATAAGCAAGAAGTTGCTCAACCAATAACATGTACACAAAATGATCAAAGTAAGAAGCAAAGTGTGAAGATAAAGAAATGTACTCAACATAAGAAAGCTTTGACTTGTGATTTTTGTTGAAAGGGGCATAGAGCTTAGATGTGTTATCTTCGCAGAGGAGCTTGTTTTCGTTGTGGATCTTTGGAACATTTGATTAAAGATTGTCCAAGGAGTAAAAATGTGAGTACAAGTACTACTTCATTAGTGGAAACAATACCAACTACAACAATTTTCTCAGAGATTCCAAGTACTAAGTGCGATTTGAAGGTATGCTGTCTGACTCGCAAGATAGTCAACATGATGTTTATTCTAAGATAATTATATTGAAATGAGTAGACTTGGAGATTTAATATTCATTGGAATATTAGTGAAGTTCTATGTAATGTGTATCATTAAAGTGATGATATGACACTATGGATACAATGTTAACAAGTATGAATCTGATTGGTATACTGAATGAATATGAACTCAACTTTACAACATAATTTGTTAGATGTATTTATTAAGTGTTTCTCCTTTTAGTTAAGCTCTGTGCATACTTATAAGTAAAGTAAGGCTCATGATGACAGAACGGTATTTTTCAAATTTTTCAAGTTATCTGGTGTTGTATTGGATCTTCTTAGCTAGTTTATCATTGGAATTTGAAAGATAAATAGATTCATAATTAAGTTTGTATCAGGGATGAGACCGATGTTTAAGGATTGTTAATATATGATTTCAGTAGATTTTATATGATTGAAGGTGCAGTTAAAGGTATTGTTGGATAAGGATTATACTGAGTCTCACGACGTATTAAATGCAGCGGAAGTGTGATGGGTTAATGAGATGGTATATTGACCACAGACTGTTGAATTGGGATGAATGAATTGTTTGATTAATTTTGGGGTGAAGCTCAGACCCTATGGTAGTTGATGGGTGGGTTGTGCACACTGAAAACATATTTGAAGTTTTGCAATGTTCTGGTAGACTAAGGGTTGCTTTGGCAGGATATATGCTTCGGGAGTGGCTGATACTTGGTGGATGAGTATCAGGAACCATATCATTTCATGAATGACGAAGTAGCCTGGCAGACTTTCAGAGAAAAGTTTCAAAGAAAATTTATACCCGAACATATTACACAACAAAAGAAGATAGAATGTGTTGTCTTACGAAGTCGAACCAAAGCAAGATATGATTATTATGAAATTCTAGTGATATACTTCGGATGATGATTTAGTGATTTGAGTTAAAAGAGCAACATGGTCAACATTTGAGAATGAAGTTCGACGGATCATTGATTACAATGAATGTGATTTTTTGTTAGAATAAGAAACAAAGATGGACTAGTCGGAACTTCAAGATTGAAACAAGTGGTAAGTAGAGAAAGTCCAGAATAAGTGTGCTTGAGATTTAGACTTTCCGAAAAGAATGATATAGAGATTTTCTTTTATCAGTCTTGTTAATTATATGGATCAGGAAAGTTACATCTCCATTTTGTCAGAAAAGTCAGTTTGATCTTAATAGAAGAAAGTTAAGAATGTGAATTTGATTTGAGACTGCAAATAAATATGAGAATGATTCTACGAGCATTGAAGCAGTTCAACAGTTGTTCATTTCATATATCAAGTTCAAGCAGTAGAATTTCCAGCAACAATGATTTCAGATAAATGATCAACAAAGTTTGTTTCACAAACAACAAGATGGGAAGGTAAGAAACTCACTAATACAGAAGCAAATGGAAAATTGAAAGATGCAGATCTGACTAGTAGATTTTACAGAGATGTGACTTTTAGATGAAGACATGCAGTTAGATATATCAAAAGTAATTTTCAGTCATCACTATTTTGAAGTGATTAACTTGAAATTTCATAATCAAGACACAGTGAGAATCAAGACTTGCTTAGCATTTAACTTCAATAAGTTTGATAGCATCATTGGAACAAGGGTATACTGAAGATAGAATGTGATATCAGGATTTTTGTGGTACAATTGTTCTACTATAATAAGGTTCACCATTTGGAAATCAAATGAGGTATGCTTATATGAAAACAGAAATACTGAGAACAATTCTATCTGTAAGATTTCAGTGTGTTACAGATTTCAACAGCACGATTGATTTCAAGCTTGAGCAATCTATTGATTCATGAAAGGAATGACTATGAGAAGAGCCAAGATTGGAAAAGTTGTGAAGTTGAGAATACAATTCAGAACCATCTACAACCTAAGATAAGATATGTTTACATTTGGAGGACCAAATGTCTTGAGGTGGGGGGAATGTGAGATCCTAATTTTCAATTAGGGTCGTTAGTGTTAATTATTCTGTTTATCCTAATTAACCTTGATCAGTCCTTTGATTAGAGATTTTTATTCAACATGAGCTATTTGTAAATTATGTTTTCAAGGAGGACTTGCTTGTGTTTTGGATAAAATATAGAGGGCCATTTGCAAATTTTGGATAAACTCCACCTTAAAGGTGAAGTCTGGCTCCTTCTCCCTTATCAGCTCTCTTTTGTTTCTCTCTCTAGCTCTCTCTCTCTCTTCCTGGCTCTTTCTCTCTCTCAGCTGAACCAGCCAATCCAAGCCCTCTCCCTCTCCTGCTCTCTTTCTTTCTTTCTCCTCTCATCCTTCAGCCATCATCTTCTTCCTTGTTTCTTCTTGTTATTCTCTGTTAAAGCTTGAAGAAAGTTCAATCAAGTGGGTTTTGAGGGGATTCTCAGAGGAATCTTTAGAGATCAATTTAGCTCAGTCCAGAGGCAAGAGACTGATCCGCTAAACCTGGTTATATGTTTTGGATTCAAGAAGTTACATGAATTTCAGAATATTTCCATTAATTTCCAAGTTTTAGATCAAATGATGATTTTGATTATTAAGTTAGAAATTATATGTCTTAATTATGTTTAATGATGTTTTAGAATATGTTTTGAATGCTAGAACATGTTTCTTAAAGATTGGAAGAAGAAAGGACTAAAACAAACATGAAACAGAGAATACCGAAACTGGGATTCTATGAATCCCAGTGTAGGACTGAAACAAACATGAAATAGAGAATCCCGAAACTGGGATTCTAGGAATCCCAGTGTACCCAGTCAACCGGCCACAAAGGATTTTTCTTCTGTGGCGTTTTCTGCGACTGTAACCCTCTTGTATTGATTTTCTTTATACCAGGTCGACCCGATGAGAACCAGGTCGACCGAATACACTGCGGGTTGACTATGATGTCGACTGGCCACACTGTATTTCTTGTTAGTTGCATTTTTTGTAATTGTAACTCTCATGTAGCAACTTCCTTTGTACCAGGTCGACCGGATAAGAACGATGTTGACCGGATACACTGCAGGTGGACTATGATGTTGACCGGACACACTGTATTTACCCAATTAATTTCCAAACTTAGATTCTATAGCCTAGAAATGTACCCTATGATAGTTGAATGACCTTGAAACTTTAGAAGACCATTGTAGGTGATGTCTATGATGACATTAACCTATAATTCTGTTAAATTACCGTTTATCTGGAAATACCACCATTAAACATCAATGTGATACCAAAGAGGTTCTGTTTATTGAATTAACCTCTGAAACACAAAGCTATGGTACACATTAGTGTCTAATGATGATATCCAGTATTTTTAGACTGACTGATGGACATTTTAGATAAGTTAATAGATGTATTCAATCTTATCCGACCAGGACCACTAACCAGGAATCTTAAGCCTATGGTACCATCTAGGGATATGGATTGATGTTCTAATTATCAGATTTTAAGAACGTTTTCTCGTATTTTGCAAGTATATGGTTTGTGGATCCTTTGATGGTCTCATGCTTCTTCGTTTCATAAAAATCCTTTTAGAAATCCCCCACCCCCCAACTTAAACCTAGCACAAATTTTTAGTGGATTGTTTGATGCTCTCATGCTTCCATATATACACATTTTTCACCATGCACGATCTATTCAGCATGATTTCGAGAATTCTGACCAACATATAGGCTTTGTTAACCGAATTTGAAATGTGTCTGTGAAAACTCCATAATCAAGAATATCCGGTGTTCGTAAATATTATGTTGGAAAAGACTCCATTGCTTTTGTGTGTTTTTTTGAGTTTAAGGAATTTTGTGGTAAATTCAACGGTAAATTAGCCTAAAGTCCCTCATATTAGTCTTGTAGGGCCTCTAGTCCAACAACTTTTCCTCCAATGCTTATGGTCCATACAGCTATACATAGTTAGGTGAGAGGTCCTAAGTATGCCAGATCATACATTTGCATGACCGATTTGCCCTTCTTACTGTTTGAAGTTATATTACGAATCTAATCCCTAGTTTTAAGCTCCTTAACTTGATATTTAAGGATTGATTTGCCCCTGTAAACACATCAAAGCTGTCTAACGGATTTTATTTTTTAGTCTTAGATCAAGTTTTGAAATTCAAATGGGAGAGAATATAAATTTATCTGTGATTGAAGTGAATTTATCTGACTTTTTGTAACGAACTCAGATAAATATATAAGCAATGAATTAAACTAAGATAAATTTATCTGACTTCCTAACACAAACTCAGATAAATTTATAAATAATGAAAAATTTATCTGAGTTTGCGATAGAATACTGATAAATTTACATGACTTTGCCTGACCTAGACATAATTTTATCTGAGTTTGATATGAAGTTATCTGTGTTTCCTATGATATAGAGATTGCTCGGGTATGAAGATGATCACTGTTTGTAAATTTTGTAATATTCAGCTTACTTCTTGTTTGGATTGAGCGAAAATGAATTAGAGGAATAAGAAGATGACTCAGACAAAGAAGAAGATGAATCAGAAGAAAAGGAAGGAGGAGGAGGAGGAGAAAAAGAAATGCCTGATTTCTCGCTTCCTTCCTTCTTTGACAAGATTTCGCGATTTAGTCTCGGATAAGGGAATAAGAGGGGCATTATGGACATTTCAAGTATATAAAACTTGAGAAGGGACCTTTGCCTCTACGAAAATAAATCTTGGACCGTTCGTAATAAAATGCAATGTTGAGGGACGTCTGAACAAATGCCCCTAAATTCAATACAAACCTTCACGAGACAATAACTCGTCCTCTATGGGGAACTTAGATGTTTAAAGGCTTGCTGCGCATGCTAAGTGCAGCCATGCTCCATACGAAAGTGACCTTAATTTAGTCTTTCCTTTTGCTTTAGCTTTGCTTGAGATCTAGTAAAGTGTAAGTTGTACTATTTAGGCCCCTCAATAAGGACTTTGTTATACTTCAGACTGATATTATGTCACCTTATTTGTAGATATTTTAGGTGAAGGAGGGAAATCCTAAACCAATTAGAAGAAAATGGCACAACCCATGGACGAACCAGAGCTTTCCACTTCCGGGTGTACGGACGCCAGCTCCTGCGCCCAACATCCCGCATTCTACTTCCGGGCGTCCGGATGTTAGACATAGGTGGAGTCCGTTTTTCTCTACGTTTTGGAGAGAAATTAAAGGAAGATCTATAAAAGGGAGCCTAGAACTTGTTTTTAGGACATTCAAGACTTGAGAGAAGAATTTGAGGCTAGGTTTGGAGGATTGGAAAGAGCGTCAATGGAGATTTCGTCAAGGATTCTGCGCCCATCTCTCTCCATGAGTAACTAAGTCTCTACCTTAGGGTTGCGATGAAGCCCTAATCTTGTACTTTTGGTGATGTATAAGTTCTAGGGTTTTACTTTGAGTGCTTTGATTATATGAAATGAATACTATCCATTGATTGGATTAATGCAATATCTAGTTTTGGTATTTTATTATTGTAGATTTGAATATCAGAATACCAGTCATATAATGGTGCTTGAATAAATATGTTGTTAGATCTAAGATAATCTATGCCATAGAGATAGGTTTTGCCCAAATCTAAACCCGCATGATTTATTTGTTGACTCTATGGAGGTTTGTAATCAAAACGAGTCTTTAAAGCATTAATAGCGAAACCCTAGATCTATATTTGCCATTGTACGCGAGTAGACTGGATTTGCAACCTAAGATCTTTTCTTCAATTGAATCAAACTTTAATTTCAATTTGCTAATTTAGGAATCATAAACCTCAAATCAATACTTCTTTCTCTAGTAGGATTAATTTAGGAATTTAAAAACAACGCAACTTAGCATTTTTATCCTAGTCGATACGATAGCCGACTAACATCACTATTTTCACAAGTAGAGATAGTAGTTAGGTATAATTTATATTTGCAAACCCTATTTTGGGATGATCATTAACCAAAAAAAAAAAGTAGGTTCCAGTTAGGCCTAAACATGTTATCTACAGTGATTGACCCAACCTGACCCCCCCACTCCAAGATTTGAACACTTGAGGTTTAAAATCCCTTGGAAGATCGGCATGCTTTCCGAAGGAAAGGAACCTAATGTTACAAAAGATGAAAAAGTAGTTTTAATCTCAAGAGACTGCCATAAGTGCCCTTTTCTTCTAGGAATATAGTAGCTTTATACTTACTAATCTATAATGTTAGACAGGATCTATCATGCAAGTGAGGATGCTAATGAAATTTGGACTTCGGAATCTGCATCTCAATCATCCAAACAATCAGTAACTTTCAAAGTAAACAGGCTGCAACAGTATCTATCATCGATTTAGATTGTAATGATACATTAGGGGAGGTCATGATCTTCTCAAAGAGGTGGTTATCATACATTGTCTGATTGATCGAGTAATTTGAACCATCCACCTGGTGGGCCATTGCATTGACAGTGACACCACTCCAGTAGAACCATAACCGCCATCCAGTTGATACTGATTCACATGAAAGCTTAGGCAATATGATCAGCAATGATATTGAGAGTGCAGCCTCCCATTCGCCTTCCAACATTGTGGTGGTGATGATTGCTCTCTGCTCAACCTACAAATGAGGTCCTCTGATTAAATAAACAAATAAGACACCTTCCTCACACTAGTTTTGCCCCTTCAATTAGTGGGTCTTAAGATTGAGATTATGGGGAGTTTGTACTGGTTTCCTTTTGCCTTGAAACAGTTAATGTATCACCCTTTTTTTATCAAAAACCCAAATAATCCAGACTGGTTAGTAGAACACCCTCCTACCAGGCGCTGCTTGAATGAACAAGATCAATCGATAATTCTTCAATTAAAAATCCTAGGATGGAAAGTTCAATCTCTGCTACTGTCTCCCCTACCTCCTCAAGATTCCTTCGCCAAACATCACCCTCTCTTTTGAGATCCAATTCCACTGTCATGTCAATAGTGTTCAATGAGACCTCCCGCCAGGACTCGATCCTCTTGCAAACCTTTGCCAGAACTTCCACGTCTGAACTATCCGCTTGAGTCTCTTCCTTGGCAAGGTCCAACAACAGTCGCCTCATGTCCACTGAAAAATCTCCTAATGAAGACAGTGACTCATCTTGCTTCTCATTTCCTTCGTTGTTATTGTTGGTATCAAGTCCTGCTTCCCCTTCTTTAATGACTCTTGATTCTAATTCAAGGGGATCTAGTTCAGCTAGCCTCTCGAACCTTCGGATTTTGCTTAGTAGATTTTTTTTTGCTCCTGAAAGGAAAAGGAAGGACAAAGATAAGGGACACGATGCCTGGCTTGAAAGAGTCAAACACTTTAACTGGGGTAGTTGCAGTAGTTGCCATATAAAGGGTCTATTTTGTTACAAGCAATTTTATCAGAATTTCAAAAAGTTAAAACAGGGCATTGTCCCCTCAAATTCTATGAATCCCCCTTCAATCCAAATTCCAACTTTGAAAAATCAACTCTGCCAGTTTTTGCAGTGCCGGTCCCAACCCCGGATAAAGGAAGAGGGTTGCAGTGGGTGGGTTGATAGCCAAAGTGAAAGTTTTATCACAGCCTCGAGGAAAGAGAGATCTTTTTTCTTACTGAATAGTGACTGTTTTCATTTAGTCGGAAATAGTTCTCATATAGTTAAGAGGGCTAATCCGACTAAAGCTGGCAGCAGATGGCCATTCCATTCTCTGTCACAGCCTCAACATGAATCCTGAGAAATATAGCTGACCCCAACATAGTTGGGGTAAGGCTTTGATGACGATGAGTGATATGAAATGGCACTTGGGGGAGACAGCATTTTGGAGAATTTGGGATCCTCCCAACATGAAAACAGCGCAAAGCAGGTGGAGTTTACCCTGAGGTGATCAGGAACACCAAAGTAGAATGTCTCCCATATGGATGGGAAAAAACTGCAATGGACACCCAAATGGACAACCCTTCGATTGATCTGAATTACTGAAGAATGAGCCACATATGGCCTGTAATTCCTATCAACTTTGCATTGTGAAAGTATAAATCTGGGCTCTAAAATTTAAATTAGAAGTACTTACTGTGTACATTCTTGAAGGACTGTGCAAAGACTTCAGTGTTCTCGTCAAGAACATCATCATCCACGTCATCTTCGAATGGAGGATCCAACACTGAGACAGGACTGAACTGGTCTTTTTCATCTTCATACTCTTTTTCAACAACATTACTGATGCTTCCATCCTCAATGGTGTGCAGGAACACCGGGCTACTTATAACCTAGAAAATCAGCCAGTCTCTCATTAGACAAGATTGCTACTAAAAACATAAGTTGCTATTATGTGACAAATAGTGCACTGTGAGCCAACTATGGGCTAGAGTTGCCCAAACAGGTTTCAAGTGGGCTACCCCAGTCCCCAGTTCAATTGCCTTGGCATTGAGGGCCTTGTGCTGGGTCCATATCTAAATATTTAGCAGGATACCTGAATAGATTGAGCCGGAACCCATGCTTGCCTCAAGGCCCCACTAGATAGTCCAGCCTCTTCTAACTCTCAGCCCAGGTGACTAAACAGGCTGGAATTAATTATACTATGGCCAGCCCAGGTCAACTTGGCCCATTCAAAACCACATGAATAACATCACTCAGCTCAGAATGATATTCACCATCAAATGAGTAGATGGGACTAAAACTGGGTGACAAAGATCAATCTATTGTTGAATATGGCCACAATTCATGACAAAGATCACAGTATCTACATTGTGAGTCCCATAGTACAGATCTCCTCATGTGTGGCAATAGTTTAGCTGTACTTAATCTTTTACTAAAAGGATTGAACCAAATTAAAGAACGAGGATCCTATGTATATGGATAGATATAGATCTTGCATCTATCGATATGTGCATACTTTACCCAGATATACAAGATAAGATCTAAGACTAAACAACTCAATGCTTCTATTGTTGGAGCCGTAATTAATCCTATGGATCCTTACGATTGGTGGATCCTTCTCTGTCCCGTTGTTTCGGACCATAGATCAAGCCAAGGGTCACAACTTCTTTTACTCATCCTGTATATTTGTCCTTTTCATTATGTGTTGCATTAGGAAGTTATTATTCTATTATACAAGATTATGCAAAAATGAATCCTTCCTAGGAGGGAACAAGTAATTGACGAAAAGGCTCCTTCATATATCATATATAGCTTTCCTTTGAATATAGTCACCTTTAAAAATAAAAAAAAATCCTACAAAATCTTTCTTTCGTTCAATAGTTATTCATTACTAGTTTTGCATTTCTCTCCCTAGAGATCTAATCACCAGGTAAAAATACAAAAGAGATGAAATTGGCAAAAAGCCAAATCGAGACATGTGACATCTTGGTGTGGTCTACCGGCTCTACCAAATGCATAGATGGACTGTGGATTAGCTTTGGGTGCCATGAAAAAAACAATGCCTAAAGTTGTTCATCTTTTTAGTTTTTTACCAAATTGCAACACCGTGGGAAGAAGAATAGTAGATGCATCTTTCAAGCTACAGCAAAGTCATTTCAGTTTTACATTAGTGACTAACAGCAGAAGCAAGTTGTTGTAATCACTCCTAAACAACCCTTTCATTTGTCTCACTAAACAACAAAGACAAGTTTTCTTATTTTAGTGACTGATGACAGAGGGAAGTTGCTGTCCTAACTCCAAGACAAACACCCTTCTAAATCTATTATCCAAGGCACTAAGTCGTCTTAAATAACATACAAAACAGGACAAAGACCTGTTTTGTCTTATTCAAGAAATATAATGTGCCCCACTTCACAAGTCAAAGAATGGGAGACCGAGACCCTTACGGTCCAAAGGCCCTAAATATGTTTAGTATAAAGAGCAGTAAAAAGAGGAGTCAAAGTAGAAACATGACATGATGTTTTTTTTCACTTGACTATTACTATATTTCAATGTAAAAAAATAAAATAAAAAATGGAGTGTTAAAGTAATTTACGTTGAAACGCCGCTAAAACTTTTTAGCCCTCCACATGTCATTTATTTAGCACAAAACAATGTGATAAAATGAATTGCATTAAACTTTACTTAAAAAAATATTTTTAATTTACACTCCCTCTCTCGCATGTACTTTACCTCATACTATTTAAAAAAAAAATTAACACACCCCTATCTTTTACTTTAATATACCTTCCTTTTAATTCTTCCATAATTTAACAGCCATCTCCCCTTACTCTCCAACATATGTGAAAATAAATAAATAAATAAATAAATAAAGGCCCAGCCTAAGAACAGGTCCTAAATACTCCACTACAGAGGGTATTTTCGTCATTTTGTCCTTTTATTCCCTCCTCGAGGAACGAGTTTTGAGATAGAAGATGCAGAAGCCGTACCTCCGCCATGAAAAGCGGCGACGACGCCGGCGACGGGAAATCTGGCGTACGGAAGCCGGACAATAGATCCATCTCCGGGCACCTGAGAGGGCTCGAGCAACAACCCCTTTTGCACGAGCGGAAATCCCCTTTCCTCTCTCCACCAAACTCCATCTGTTGCACACACTCTTCCGACCCACTGCAACAGCTCTCCAAATCCAAATCCATCGATTTGTCTCCGGATTCTTCGAACCAGTCACTCCTCTCACAAGAAAACGACAAACCCATCTCCAAAACCTCCTCATTTTGCAGCACAGAACAGAAAGTTGGGGTAGTTTTCCCATTAAACGAATCCCATCTCATAACATCCTTCACCGAAACACGAATCACTCTATCAACCCCTTCTCTATATATTCTCCGCTTCTGGGTTTTCTTCCTCAGCGAGATTCTCTTCAGAATCGATGCAAGAAGCCCAAAGCTGAGGTTTTTGGGGGATTTCTGCCTCGGAGAAGGTGATGCTGAGTGTGGAGCCCGCAAAGCAGCTTCGAGGATAAGAGCAGCGGCATTGTTTGGTTTCCGGCATGGGCTTTTTTCAGGGGTCGTGAAATCGAAGAGGGGTGTGCTTTTGCCGTCACTGGAAGAGAAAGAACAAGTTTTTTTGCAGAGATTTTTGGGAAATGAGGGGTTTTGAGAGATGGCTCTTGATCGTTTGATGTGGAGTCGGGTTTTGTGGGGAGATGGTTTGAGATGAGAGCGCTTTTCGTTGATGTAATTCTTGAGAACGAAAGGCTCTTGCTCTTCTTTCAAGAGCTCGTGGAGATGCATCTTTGCCATTGAGAGAGAGATAGAAGCAGTGGGAAAACAACAGTTCTGGGATGTCTGAATGGAACTGGAATCGATGAAAAGTTGAAGAGATTTCAACTGGTTGTTTGTGGAAGGGAGAAGTGAAACGAAGAGGAACTAAAGCTTTTTAAAGACAAAGTGAGTTTAGAAAGGAAGGAATGAGGAGGCATCGTTTTCGAATCTCGTTTCTGATTTCGACGCCTGCGGTTAAAAAAATGCATTTTTCTCTAAACGGAAAATTGCAATGGCATCCTTATAGTTTTAATCAATTATAAAAAAAAAAACTGAACTCATATATTGATTAGCGGAAACGGATCCCCTGTTTGGTCCAAACAGAGAAACCCTGTTTGGACCAATCAGGGGGTGACACATGGGGAGAACTTTTTTTTTTATTATTGGAAGAGATAGATGTCAGCTGATTTGACTTCTCCTCCTCCATGTGTCACCCCCAATTGGACCAAAAAGGGTCTCAAACAGGGGATCCGGTTCCTTGATTAGCGAGCTGTCCAAAGCTCCACTTGCTTATTCCACAACCCTTTTTTTCAAAACTGTGGCATCCCTCTGTGAAATCTCCAAACTACCCTCCCCCTCGCCTTCCCTCTGTCTCCCTCTCCCTGCTTGCCACCCACCTTCGCCGAACGCCCATCTCTGCTCGCGCCCTCTCCCTCTCTCTCTCCTTCTTCATGTCTCTCTCCCTTTCCCTCTTTCTCTCTCCTTGCTCGCCCCCACCTCCACACGCACTCAACCCTCTCCCCCTCCTTCTCTCCCTTTCCTTCTCCCTATCTTTCTCCCTCTCCTTCTCCCTATTCGCCCCCACCTCCGCGTGCGCCCGACCCTCTCCCTCTCCCTCTCCCTCTATCCTTCTCCCTGTCTCTTTCCCTCTCCTGAGTGGCTGAACGAATTAATATTGTTTGGTCCTGTGATATTGTTCGGCTACTCGGGGCCGAGCACAAGTGGCCGAACAATATGCTCATTTGTTCGTCCCTAAGTGGCCGAACGACAGGGAGAGGGAGAGAGAAACGACGAGCATGGAGAAGGAGAGGGAGAGAGATAGGGAGAAGGAGAGGGTTGGGTACAAGCGAAGTTGGGCGGCGAGCAGGGAGAGGGAGAGAGACAAGGAGAGGGTGTGACAACCATCACGGGATTTGCATAAGATTGTGTTGTTAGAATTTACCCTTATTATTGTAAATCTGATTTATAGATGTTAATCTTATAAGACCCCGAACCTAATTATGGTGATTAAAGGGTATTTAAATGTGATTGGTGCTAATTATGTAGGTTTTGGGGTTCATTTAACTATTGAGTCCGATTGATTACTTTTAGAATAAGTTTCAACTTAAAAAGGGATAGTTTAGTCACTTTGGTCATTGTCAAGGATATTTTGGGAATTTTAGAAAATTACCATTCTTTGTTTAGTAGATAGCTCAAGTTATTTCGAGTAACTTTCTTTTTCATCCCTTGGCCATTCGCTATCTAGAAACCGTCGTTTTACCCTATTTTGCTTAGGCAGGGACATACTCATCATTTTTGTAAAAGTTGAGTCTTCTTTGGCACTCAATTCGGTTGGAAAGCTAATTAGATTTTAGAATTTTTTTATTCATAGCCCGAGATCATCCGAGACCTCGAAGACCTCCGTTTTACCAAATCAATTTGTCACTTAAAGGAGACATGTTCATCATTTTGAAAAACCTAAATTTATATAAACACCTGACCCCTGACTTCATTTCCTCCTTCTCCTGCATGTTTCAACTTTGGTTATTGTTTCTCTTCCTCTCTTATTCATTTTATTCCTCATTTGCACTGGATTTAGGCTGCTATTTTAAAATCTAACGCTGCTAGTGGATTGTACACGCTGAGCTCCATTTCTACCTTCGCTTTCACACAATTCTGTCCACGACAGACCCTCGCCCCCATCATTTTCTTCTGTGTTACAGTTGTTAGAGTTGAGCTTTATCCTCTTTTCGTTTGATTCATGACTATTGCAACCTTGTATCTTGACATTCATGCCTTCTCTCCTTTTCCTTGCTAATTTCTTCTTCTCATCTTTGGTTAGTTTTTGGAGTAGATTTTGGGAAAATTCGTTAGAGGTGATTTTAGTATGTTTGGGAGTGATCTGGAGCTATTTGTAAGCTTAGAGAAGCCAAGGCAAATGTCAATTGCAAGTTCCATAGACATGCATGCTTAATTTCTTGGTTCTTACTTAATTTTCCAACTATGATAGAAACTACATGTTTACAAGCTCAAATTTGTTTTAATCATGTTAATTTACTTGTAACTAAACTTCTAAACATGTTGGCCGGTAAACTCCCTAGCTTAAAAAATACCCAAAGAATTAGGCAAAAGACCCAAAACTTTCACCCGAAATCCAAACCGCTGATCACAATCTGACACTGCATGGCTAGCCGTGGGCTTTGGTACGGCTAGTCGTACAATAATCGCACTACAACAAATGGGATTTTCGGCGACGAAGATATTTGTGACGCAACCAAAAGTGTCGCTAAAAAAAGACTTTTTGCAACGTAAAATTAGACCCGTCACAAGAAGTTAAGTATTTGTAACACAAGACTCCATGCCTCGCAAATAGATACTTTCAGCAATGAATATTGTGCGTCGCAAACAAATGCGTCACAAAAATCGCTGGCGCCAAATGACGGTAAAATTAGTCGCGACGCTATATACACATTTGCGACACAATCATATGTCGTAAATAAGTGTCTCTATTTGCGACGCAATCCCCGCGTTGCGAATAGTTTTATGTTGTAAAAAAGTTAAGGTTATTTGCAATAGTTTCCTTTTTACGTCGCACATAATATCTTATTTGCGACGCTGATGTCTTTGTGTTGCAGATAATTATTATTAGAGACCTCCATCATATGGTGTCATAAAAAATTTAAGCTAAAAGAGTCACTAATTTCTTCCCTCTGCTGCCATTATGAAAAAAAAATTATACATTTATTTGGGAGGCAATTTTGACGTCACAAATAATATTTAGTTACGACAGTACATCTGATGCGTTGCAGATAATGAGTTTACTCGCGATGTGGATTTAAATGCGTCATAGGTAATTTTTTATTAGCGACATTATTTTATAGCGTTGCAAAAAAGATTAAGTGTAATTTTCCCACTTTTTTCCATCTCCCGGCTCCCGCCTTTTGTTTGTTTTTTTTTTTTTAATCGATTCCTTGCCTTTTGTTAATAGTGTTTTATAAACTCAAGTCTCTTTGCCTCCCTCTCTGTGCTTCTGTCTCTCCCTTTGCCCTAAATCCAAACCAAAAATCCAAGATCCCGACGATCCTCTGCGAGATAATAGTGAAATCGAGAAATCCGTCCCAATCTCCTCCAAGGTATTTATATACATTCCTTCCAACTCTCTTCTTCAACATTCATCTTATCGTCTCTTGAATTCCCTTGTTCTTGTTTTCTGCTTTATTTTTAAGGGTATATCGGCACGATTTTGGCAAGTCGACTACTCAATATCTTACACGAGCTCCAGGTCTCCAAATCTATCTCCTCTCACTCTCTCTTTCTCTCATCTCTTTTTGAATCATTCTGTTTTAATTAACATTTGTAGAATTGATGATTTTTCTTTTCTTTTTTTTGAGTACTATGTAGAGATTATCATCGCTTGTGTTTGTGCCCTTACTATCCTTTCTCTGTGTTATGGTTCCTGATTCTGAAATAATGTTATCCTCCTCTGAGTGAAAGAAAAATTTTATGGTGCATTTTAGATGTATATAGAATTTGAATGAGGTGGAATGTCTTACGCCTTGCTCTTTCTTTCCACCATCTTTTCCTGCTGCTCCAAATTAATGTCGGGAATATCATCGTTGTTGTTGATTTACAAATTCCACATCTACGGTCCTCATCTTTCTCATCTTTAAAAGTTTTAAAAGGCTTTTTTCTTTCTAAATTTAATTTGAATCAAGCTTTAGAGGGTAGCATTTAAATAATTTAATCTATTATCAATTCATGAAAAGAATAAATTTGAAGATATAAATGATGTGATAGATTATGTAATGATATTAGCGGGAATATGAGGAAGCGTGACTTGTTACCAAGCCGTCATATTTGGAGCTCTATTATATAATATACAATATAATATGAAGGGGTTAGGGGCATGGGGTAGCCTTAAATATTGATTGCGAACACTCATCACTATGGATCATGCAATCCCTTATTTTGTTCATGCAGAATCTACAATTTATTTTATAGGTTTGTCATAGCCTTTAATCCTCCAAATTGGTTATATTTTTTATCCTACACCAGTTTAACCAAGATTATGTGGTGAGGAATAGCTCCTACCAAGACCTCATTGCCTTCAGCGTGTGTGCCACGGTGTTTTGGATGAGATTCTGATGTTGGCATTAGATAGACATTTAGGGCTTGTTTGGAAATCAAATTGGGTCAAATTGGGGATTAGTCTTTCATCAGAGTTTGGTGCAGGTTTGAGAAATTGAAAGAAAGGAGGGAAGAGAGCTGATACAGACTGATTTAACTGGTTTGGAATGCTCAGAGAAACCCTTCTTGCTTTGATACTAAACAGAGGTGGTGTGGGCCCATGAACTTCAATGTTTTCTGTTATTAACCAGGGTTATAATCTTTATTGGGTCCTAATTATGTCATGAACCTTCCCACAGACAATGAAATCTAGGTGGGGAAGTCACTAGTTTAAAGTAAACTTGTTTCTTAAAAAAACCGATGTTACTTTTTTCCTGTTTCTCATGTTTTTAATGATTCTGCATAACTAAATCTTGCAAATTGAGGTTCTTTTGAATTGGTTTCTTAGTTTGTCTACTATGGCAACCTTACAATTTAAGTTTATCAAATGCAGTTGACAAAACAATAGTATAATTGATCAAATACTAATAGATTTATACCATTGATGGGATGAGATGTGTACAATACAGCAGTGCATTTGGATTTCTGAGTATCGTGGACAGGTTAGATGCCGTTAAATTGTTAATGGTGGTGGGGGTGTCTTGCATGGCACATGAAGCAACTAAATGTCAACTTGGGACTGTAACTAAGGACTATGCAAGGAAATATGATTAAATTCCATCAGTTTTACATCCTTACTAAATGGTTACAATCTAATACTGTAATGACTCTCATTGAATATTGTTGGTGTACACGATTGATTCGAGTATTGGAGATGATATGTTGAAATCTTCATTATTCAATCAAAGTTTAGCAAATGCAAGTATCAAATCCCATTTAATCCATTTTATTTTCTCTTTTCTACATACATAGATATAAATAACAAAAGAACCATCTCACAATCGACCATCTCAAAGCAAGTCAAATGTCATAGCAATATAAGAATTGAAAGTGTATTCACAAAGCACAAAAATTAATTCATATCTGAATTCTTTTCCACTAAAAACTACACATGAAACAGAGGTTAAGAAATTGAGGCATAGGTTAGAAAAAGAAGATCCTTTTTTCTAAATTCTGGAAAAAGGATGCTTCTTGTAAAATTCACAAGTTACAGATTATTGGGGATTTTTCTTCTTTTGAAAAATTGGTGAATGATAAATAGAAAATTTAAATTCTTGGTATTAGAGAAATGACTATGACCCCAGAACCATTGTTGTAATGTACATCATCTAATCACCAAAATCCATTTTCCTTGTTGCCAAGTTACTAACAACAAAAGCACCTGCAAGATAATCAGCCATATGATAACTGAAAGTCTATTTACCAACCTAACCCCATATACAACTATCAAACTCAAGCAACTCTGCAAAACCCAAACTAGTATCTATAGAAAAGAATGATAAAAAGACATATATTTTTTTTTAGAAACTAGATTCATATACCTTTCCAACCATATAAGTCTCAACTATAGAAAGTATCCCAATTAAATCAGGTTTGGACCTAAAGTTGAGTATGCACGTGATTATGCGGATAAAGGCAATAGGATAAAATGTCTGTGTAACAAGTGCAACAATAGATATTTCAAACCAATCAATATGGTTAAAGAACATTTAGAGGAAAATGGAATGGATAAGACTTATACCCGGTGGGTATTTCATGGCGAAGCTTTTGAGGAGATGAGTGAGGATGAAGACGTTGATGGTGGTGTTGGTGTAGAACAACGTTGTGATGGGTTGCAGGAAATATTAGCAGACGTATGTGTAGGGAGGTATGAGATGGATATTAATGTGAAAAACATACCACAAGGGGAAGCATCTAGTAGTCATGGTCCTAGTGCAGCAGATGAGGATACACAACCATCTGATGTGATCTCAAATGACTTGGATCCACAACCATTTAATGCGATGTTAAATGATTTGCATCTTCCACTATATCCAGGGTGTAAGAAGTTTTCAAAATTGGAATTCCTTGTGAAGTTGATGCATGTAAAAATAATCAACCGTTGGAGTAACAAATCATTTGATATGAATCTTGAATTGATTAAAGCGGCATTGCCTACTGGTGAGATGCTTCCCAAGTCATATTATGAGGCTAAGAAGTATATGCGGGACTTAGGCCTTGGCTACGTTCCTATACATGCATGCAAATATGATTGTGCACTCTTTTGGAGGGAGCACAAACATAAAACTAATTGTCCAGAATGTGGTGAGCCGAGGTATAAACTTAATGAAGGTAACGGTAAGAAGATTTCTCAAAAAGTTTTACGATAATTTCGTTGATGCCTAGACTGCAGAGGTTGTTCATATGAAGAAAGACGGCTGAAGATATGAGATGGCACAAGGAAAAGCGAGTTAGGGAGGATAATGTATATAGGCATCTGGCAGATAGTCAAGCTTGGGAGGGATTTGACAAGGGCTATCCGTGGTTTGCGAAAGATCCTCGTAATGTCCGTCTTGGCCTCGTGAGTGACAGGTTCAATCCCTTTGGCGACATGAGCAACTCCTACAACATGTGGCCTGTGATGCTTATCCCATATAATTTGCCACCTTGGAAATGTATGAAAGAACCCTTCCTTTTCATGTCATTACTTATTCCCAGACCAAAAGCACCTGGAAACGACATCGATGTATACCTAGTACCATTGATAGATGAATTGAAGGAACTATGGGAAAATGGCATAGAAACTTTTGATAGAGTGACAAGAAAGAAATTCAATTTGCTTGCAGCACTTTTATGGACTATTAATGATTTTCCTGCATATGGAAACCTGTCTGGTTGGAGTACAAAGGGGTACATGGCATGTCTGATTTGCAACAAGGATGCAACTTCAATGTATTTGAAGCATGGATGAAAGCTATGTTTCATGTGCCATCGTTGTTTCTTGCCGCCTAGGCATGCTTGGCAAGGCCGTTACAAGGATCACTTTCATGGTAATATTGAACGCTGGTCAAAACCTAAGAAGTTATCTGGGGATGAAGTTTTCGCACAATTAGAACGCCTCCAACCTAACAAATTTGGCAAGGCACCAAACAATAAGAAGAGGAAATGTACCGAGATGGAGTTGAATTGGACAAAGAAGAGCATATTTTTTGAATTATTGTATTGGCGAGCACTAAAGTTCGACATAATCTAAATGTGATGCACATAGAAAAGAACATCTGTGATAATGTTTTAGGATCATTGTTGAATCTATATAGGAAAACAAAAGAAACTGTGAAAGCTCGCATGGATTTAAAGGCAATGGGTATTCGAAAGGAACTACACTTAATGTCGCGACCCCGGACCAAGGCCCCCGAATCTAGGCCCGCGATTGGGGATTATGTGTTGCATCCACCCAACTGTCCTTCTGTGATTAACCCACATGTTTCCGCAGTGAGGGTTTCCAAAACAATATGAAACTTATCTCACATGAACAATGGTTTGCGGAAGGGTGCAAGTAATCTTATCCATACAATACATGTGTCATAACATCAACTTACATAAGTTAAATCATCATCAAGATAATTAATCAGAGGAGGAAACATAAGCATGGCATTTCCATAAGTTAACTTTCAAGTTTCAAAAGAACAAAAGTGAGTTAAGTTTAAGATTACATTTCCCCAAATTATGAAAAAGGCCAACAAAGGCCATACAACCCAAAACAACAAAAACAACTATTCCCATCCAAGTATCGTGCTCAAGACCCCACCTGACGTCTAGAGGACGTTGTCGGGTTACCACTCTCGGGTTGGGGGTGGCTCAAAAGCCTCCTCCGGGCGCTCTTCCTCAGGGGCAACAGCTCTTGCATCTAAACACCAAAGCAAAAGGGTCAGACACGACAGTCTGGCAGGTGATCAATTTAGACATAATATAAATCAATTGAAATCTGAAATAATCAATGCTTAAAACATGACATGAGTTCTGAACAAAACATATTTAAAGTACAAAGCAAAACTAGCAGGATTTTAAGAAAATAACATGATTCATTAGTCCACATTGAGCTCATCCTTTCTCCGTCATACTTGATGACAAGAGCAAGCAAAGCGAAACAAAATGAAACGAAACAAAACGAAAGCCCGAGCCACACAAGGTGGGTGGGAAAAACCGGCCGCGGAACCGGACAAAACAAGAATGTGTACAATTACACGACTAATCTGCAGATTATCCTTATGTTTAAGGACCCCCTAACTAGTGGATCAGACTGAGAGGGCAGTCCAAGCTCAGCGGTATTCAATGATATTCATGTATGAACAAAACATGTCGATACTTGTACAAAACTTATTAAAAAATAGGGGAAAACACTAATCAAAACAATGCAAAGCGAAGCTAAACAAGAGTGGCATAAGCCATAGCGAAATAAGGCTAAAAAGTATTCCCCAACAAGGTTCTTGAGCAATTCAAAACAAAACTTATAATTGCAAAATGAATCAAGTACTGAAACGATACTTATCATATCAAATCACGATCACAAAGCGAAGTTGCCAAGCATACGTTAAGACATTTCATTTGATCTTCATGTGGTTGAGACTCAAATGTCTTAATGAAGAAGAGATTGGTGTTTTGAAAGGTAAAATGAGATTTTGAGGTCTCAAGCACATGAACTCAAGTTAAAAGGTCTTAATCATATTCAAGTTTTCAATCCCAAGAAACTCCCACAAAACAAATCAATTTTGAAAGCTCGGTTAGCTCTCGGTCACCTGTCGGCTAGCCGCCAGTTAACCGACGACTGACCGCCAGGTCTCCTGATAGGAAAATCACCATTCTGGAAATGGAACCAAACCTCGCTCGGTTGTCTGTCGGTCGATCGAGGTTGTGCATGTCGGTTGGCCGACAGATGACCGACGATTCCCTGTCACAAAACACGCTTCTGGAAGTGGAACTTAATTGAACTCGGTTGGCTATCGGCTAGCCGAAATGGACATGTCGGTTAGCCGCCAGCTGATCGCCAGCTGACCGACTATGCTCGGCAGCCTAGTTCAAGTCAGATTTTGCAATTATTTCTTCTTCCATTCTCGCTCCATTCCACCTCATATCTTCCTTTGTCAAATCCCTGCATTTCCCTTGAGCCTCCATGCTCTCCAAGGGTCAATCTCACACAATTTTAACAACCATTGCATTCATCCATTTCACAACATACTCCTCCACTCTTTCATCCATTTACAAAACACTTAGACAAGATAAAAGCCACTTAAATTGAATGAAAACCATCAAGATAAAGCTACTAGCATATGCATTCAAACTAAACAAAATTTCTAACCACAGCATATATTTGAATGAATACATTGTTCAACTAAAATGGAGAAAATACCAAAACATTGAAATCAAATCATTCAAACATTGCATGCATCAAGAAAAACTAAGTTGATCACTTGCCTTGACAATAGCTAAGCTCAAAATCTCTCAAGATTCCTACCCAAAAGAGAGCAACAAAATCTACACAAAAGCCCCAAGAAAACATTCCAAAAATCATCATTTTGGGCAACCAAAACCCCCATTTCGAAAATGGGTTTGCATGTTAGAGAAATGGGATCCTAATGGGTTCAAAAGACCAGATTGAAGGGGAGAAGAAGATCCCTTACCTGAAGCTATTAAAACAAGGAGCAAAGACGAAGATGGTGGTTTTCTCCGACAAGAAACTCCGAGAAAATGGTACTAATTGAAAGCTTAGGTTGAGAGGAAGAAGATGGTGGTCTCAGATTTTCATTTGGAAGTCTCTAACCATGGCATGCAAGGAGAACAAGGGAGAGGAAGAAGAACTTTTTTCTCAGCTGGTTCAAGAGAAGAAATTGCAGGAACTGAATCTGGGTCGAGCTTGTGAATGAAGGAGAAGACATAACCCACTTAAGTCCAATGGGTTGTGGGCCCCATTGACTTCAAAATTTGTGATGACTAAAACGCTGATTTGCGAGCCCTGGAGGAAAACGACGAAGAAGACAAAATTGATCACCGAAATATCTAGTTACCAAAAAGTATAAATTTGACATGGTTTTGAGATTTCGAAATTTGGGTCCAGATTTGGTGACTGTTTTACGCTTTTGGGCCAAAACTTGGGTTTCTGAGCCTCAAACACAGACGGACTGAAAACAAAAGTTGAACAATAAAATAAAACCATTCAAATTAGGTCGAAATCACGATTAAAATCAGAAAACTAAAATTTCTTCCCAAGCAAACACGTATACTCAAGGCACCCCTGAATGTGACTGAATAGCATAAACGCTCTCAAAATTTTCTAAAGCTAATTCTAGACTAAATCGAACCAATTTCTAACCCAACAAACGCTAAACCCACATAATAACTAAACGCGCACTTAATTAACACTAGTTGCACTAATCCTGGGTTGGGGTTTGAAACTTAATCCCGAATGGTGATAAAGTAATGGTGTCACCTGTATGCTATACACTTTCTTGTGCAGAGAAAAAGGGGTCTTGTGAATGGTTTAAATCGGTTAAGTTCCCAGATGGATATGCATCTGATATATCTCAATGTGTGAACATTACAAATGGTAAAATATCAGGATTGAAAAGTATGATTGTCACGTCCTTTTACAAAGGCTTCTCCCGGTTGTAATACGTGGATATTTGAATGATGATATTTGTATCCCATTGATTGAGTTGGGTATTCTCTTTAACGAGTTATGCAGCAAGAAATTAAAGTTGCAGGTGTTAGAGAAGATGGAAAGGGACGTTGCCCTAATTCTTTGTAAGCTGGAACGAATTTTTCCACCGGCATTCTTTGATGTCATGGTTCACTTAGCCGTTCATTTGCCATAGGAGGCGAAGCTTGGTGGACCTTGTAAGGCTAAAAGTTAAACAAAGTAGGCTGTTAGAGCCAAAAACTACATTGGAGACAGTTTGATGTCTCGCTATAGCGAGAATGGAGAGTAACGCAGCCGGTTTCCAGAACAGGGTCTCGCTATAGCGAGACACAAGCTCGCTATAGCGAGCCTGGGCGGTGAAGAATAGTCTGATCCGGACTCTTATGAGAAGTTTGACACAAACTGCTATTCTGAATGGATTATGATTAGGAGCCTTATACACGAACTTGACGCTATATATAGGGTGTTTCTCTCAACCCAAGGATACACACCACCACTCTCATTAATCTGAGTCAGAGATATCTTAGAGAGAGATTTTTCTCTAGAGCCATTGAGATATCATTTTGAAGGGCTGCTCTAGAAGGTGTTTGCTGCTTCTACTCTATTGTAGAAGATTGATCATCTTGTTTGACAAGGTGCGGGGAGATTAAGTAAGGAGAACTATGCACGGTGGAAGTCGTGTTAGTGGATTCTGTGCAAGAACAACTATAGTCCTTAGGTCGAGGTACAGACTGAGGTAAAGGAGCTGTGAGTATATCTTGTAAACTGTTCGTGAAATCTTTATTTCTAGATCATGGTTTTTCTCCCTGGAAAGGGTTTCCACGTTAAATCTGTATTTGCCTTATTGTGGTGATTGCTTGGTAGATTTATTTGCTAGTTCTATATTTTGTTTGATTAGTTACATTCGCTGCATTGATTGGTTAAATTAGAACTAATATCCATTCTAGTGGGTCTTGCAAAATCCTCAGACCTGTGCAGTATCGATGGATGTATCCTATTGAAAGGTGATGTGTATAAGTTATTAATTTTTATATGATTTCTTTATGAATGTAATTTGTTACTTTTTTATTTAGTAACTATAAAATTATAAACAGATTCTTGCACACTCTAAAGCAATATGTGCGTAACAAAGCACGTCCATAAAGCTCAATTGTAGAATCATATATTGACGGCGAATGCCTCTCATTTTGTTCTATGCATCTCAAAGGAATAGAAACAAAATTCAATCGTGAAGAACGGAATTATGATGGAGGTCAGGGGCAACCATGCGAAGGGCTTCATGTTTTTGGACAAATTGTCCGACCATTAGGATATGGATCATATGAGATATTGGATATAGTAGAGTATAATAAAATTCAATACTACGTGCTAAATAATTATGAGGAAATTGCGTCATATCGTGAGTAAGTGAACTATGTTCCTATAATATAATTGCATATGAGGTATTTGTATATTAAATTTTATATTTATATTATAATGGTATATACTGCTTATATAGGGAGCAAAAGTCAGAGCTTCAAGGGGAAAGCATACATAATGTCCCACAGAGACATCAAAGCCAATTTACTAAATGGTTTAAAAAATAAGTAAGTGTTCATACATATAAGGCGCTTAAATTATATGTAATTCAACATATTTACTGACTTTTAGTATTCCGTATATATACTTTTTCTCAATAGATGCAACTCTTGCCCCAACAGAAATCACCCAAAGCTACTGATGATTTATATTCATTAGCATGTGGTCTTGATAATCGAGTGACATAGTACACTAGCTGCATCGTGAATGGGATGAGGTTTCACTCAAAGGAAGGTGAAAAGTATCGTTGAGCTCAAAATAGTGGTGTTGTTGTGAAAGTGTACGAAGGTGATAAGGAGATCCAATATTATGGTGTATTAACAAAAAATATTGAATTGGATTATTGCTTTAGAAAACGAGTTATATTGTTCAAGTGTGATTGGTGGGATGTTGTTAATTAAAAGACAAGAATACATACAGACACAAACTTCATTAGTGTTAATGTATCTTGAACGTGCTATGAAAATGATTCTTATGTGCTAGTGTCTTAAGCCATACAAGTCTTTTATCTCAAGGAAACCAAACTTAGAGGTGATTGGAAAGTTGTCCAAATAATAAAGCCACGAAATGTCTATGATGTTTTAGAGGTTGACGAGGAAGAGGAAGATTCGATTGGGGGTGATGTATTCCAACAAGAGGAGCAATTAGAAGTTGATGGGATTGTTCGACATCATCAAACTCCTGATTTAATGGATAATGAAGAAAATGATGAGGAAGTTGAACCATTGTCTCTAAATAGGACGGACGTTGATGCGTATGAAGTTGATGCTAATGTTGTGGTCATCAATGTGGAGTAAGATCAGACAGATGCCGGTTTCATTAATGATGATGAAAATGATGCAGAAGATGATACTTTGATGGACTATTGTAGTGATGAAGAAGAGCAAATGCTGACTGACAATGATACTAATATAAATTCTTAATTTTTATTTCATTTTATTTTCTACAATAAAGCATTATGTTTCAACAATTACACGTAGCTACATGAATCATTTTCTTCATTCAGCTTTGTTAATAAAGCTTGAGTTTCAGTTCTTAATTATATAGGGGTGAATAGTGTATTTCACTCTTTTTCTAAAGTTCAATTCGCATGTGGTTTTTATAGCCTTTGAGTTAATTGTTATTTACTTGAAATGTGCTTTACCTATTTTCATTGGAAATATTTCTATGTACTTTTGTTTATAGTTATGACAATAGGAAGTAGGCAAGCCGGTGCACATATACTGGATACTTCAATATTTGATTCGACGGTTGAGCCAAAGTCACACATACAAGGCGCTTCCATGAGTAGCGTTGGTAAGATCAATACTATTAGTTATATATTTTATAAAATTATTAAATGTCACGTATTTTTTTATTAATGATTTCCTTGTTCCTTTTAGCTTCGACCTCCAGTAAAAGAGGACGTAGGAGGTCAAAAAATATCTCCTTACCAGGCACATTAAGGATACAGGTCAAAAGCTAAGGATTGAGATCCCTGAAGGGCTATCAAGACCAGTTGGCAAGTATACTAAGCAATTTAAAATTGAAGTTGGTATAATTTGTCGAATGTATGCTCCTCTTGGGTGTTCCACCTGGCCAGCAGTTAAACATGAATAGAGGCAAATATTTTATGATCACATTTTGCTAATTAAGTTTTTCAACATTTTTTGCTTTTATCTTGCATATTATGTTATTTGAAAGTTGGATGCAAAATCAAGTAATCTCTTTCCTGTAAAATATCTGTGACAAACTTATTATGAATGTATCTTATTTGTAGGAGAAATTTGATATAGATCTTCATGATCCACGATAGAAAAGAGCTGTTACGGTTATTTAGCATCAACATTCAAGAACTATAGGAACATATTGCACTCCCATTATAAGAGGTTTGGCAATCACGAGGTGGCATGCCAAAAACCTTATGAGGGTGTGTCACAAGAAGATTGGGAGATGTGCTGCAATAGGTTTTGTTCAGATGACTTTCAGGTGAATTTTTTTTTAACTGCATTACCTACATAGAAATGATTTTTTTTAGAAAATCTTGACGGAGTTTCTAATTCATTAACTTGAATGCAGAAAGTTAGTTAAAAAAAAATTCTGAAAACCGATAGCAATAGTAAAAAAAAATTCTGAAAACCGATAGCAACTTAAAGTCAACCATTATGCGGGTTCACATTTGTCGAATATCTTCATGAGACGGTATTAGTAATTCTAATATTTTAATAAGTATTGATTTATTAACTTCTTTTTTCAAATTTGATATTTCGTTTGAATTTATACAGCTTGATGCTCCAATCGGTAGGATAGAATTGTGGCATAAGACACATTATAGTCTAGAGAAGGGTTGGTCTACTCCCGAGTGTCAGCTGCTCTATGTAAGGACATTTTTTTTTAAGTTTCATTTTATTACTTATTTTTTGTGTTCTTCATTTTTTCTATACATGACTAAATATTTATGTAAATTTTTTGCTTTTGTAGGAGAAAAATGATTACACTCCAGTCGCAGTCCATAAAAGAGGATTCTACCCCATTGATAGAAGATGAGATATGCAAACAAGTGTTGGGTATAAGGCCTGGATATGTCTGAGGTCTTGGGCATGGCGTGGTGGCCCCTCCATCCTCATCAACAGGCCTTCACAATAATCAGCGGGTGGAAGAGCTTACTAAGAGGGCCACGGCAGTCGAAAGACAAGCTCAAGAGTTGGCTGAGCAGTTGCAGTGGATGGAAGCTCAAATGGAGGCTCAGAGATAGTAAATGGAGGCTTAGATGGAGGTTCAGATAGCGGGTCAAAAACAACAAATGGAGGCTTAGATGGATGACATGAGATCCTGGCAAAAGAATATGGAGGCTACGATGCAATCTATAATGGCACAAAAGACGGGCACTCCTCCATGGTAAAATATTTATAAATTGCTTTCATACATCATCTGCATAAGACACATGAGAAAGGTTGATAAGTGAAAAAAATCTATTTTTTGCTTCTATATTTTTTTTTGGTGAATTTCTGCTTCGATAGTTGTTCAATATTTGGTGCAATTAAAACTCAGATATTAGTTTGATTTAGTATGACATCAAAAAAGAGTGTAACTATCACCATGGTGCAATGTCTAACTTATGTAAAAAGGAGTGCAACCATTCAATTTCAAACAAACTCAATGGTCTCGATTTTTTTTATTTATAGATTTTAACATCTATCTTGTTTTATTTATTACATATCGAAATGGGAGATCAAGAGAAAATATGAACAAGCAACATTTTTTTGACCGGTTTGGATGGCGCAGATCAATTTGAGGATGCTATATTCTATCGTGGAAATTGTTCGTTGTCTCTCTGTGATACATATAGAAGACCGCATCTCAGTTATTTTTTCTATGTTATATTGAGACAAACGATTATATAGATTTATGTTTAACAAAATTTTATCAATATCTTCAGTAAGAATTTATGATGAGGACAAGTGTTTCATTGTACTCAAATTCAATGAATTAATTTAGTTTATGTTTTTACATCGATGGAGTGTTATTTTCATACATCAATTGCTACTTAGAGATATATGATTGTGATGGCCTAATGATGACTTTGCATTAAAGATTTGTGAATGGATGGATTGTGAATGGATGATGAGATTATATTTGTATTGATGGGGGTATTAAAACAGGAAAAAAAATATATTTTTACAAATATTAAAAAATATTTTTTTGAAAAATTATTATTTGCAGTGCTTTTATTTTGTTGCAAATGATCAAATGTAACAAAATGAAGATTATTTACGACACCACATAAGCGTTGCAACAAAAGATTATTTGCAACTTTATAAGAGCGTCGCTTTTAATGATTTATTAACGACTTTTTTTGAATCGTCGCAAATATAAATTATTTGTGACGCAATTTTGCCGTTGCAAATAAATCATTATCTGTGACGCTTAGAAAACGTTGTAATTGATACGTAACTAACAACTCTTTGAAATCGTCGCAAATACTCTGTCCTATTGCCATGCTTGAGTCTTTAGTGTAGCTAATCTTTCTGCGACCCCATTATTTGCAACCCCTTTGCGACGCTCAATTTTTTGCATCACAATTACTTATTGCGAAGCCTTTTGTATTATCTACGACGCTTTTTTGGCAGCGCAAAAAAGCTAAATTGTAGTAGTGTCGGAAGTTCACCATTAATTAAGCCACTCGTCGGTTTTCCTCAACTACTCAGCGATTCCCTCTTTGGGGACTATTTTGACCCCTTTTCTTAGCATTTGATTTCCATATTTTTCCCATCAATTTGTGGACCTTAGAAACATAATAGGTGGGACCCAGACATGACCAATTTCACCATCTTGACCTCAACCAAACCTCTAGGGAGGTTGACGCTTCCAGTTGCCGATCGTCCAATGGACAACAAGTTCATTTCCCACTATGAGAACTCGGTCCGGGCAACACCCTTGACCACGTGGCGTAGCGTGTTAACCACGAGCTTTAAACGGAAAGTCTCTCTTAGTCCCGCATTAGGAATATACAAGTCCTGACCCTGGGCTTATAAGCCAAATTGCGTCTTAACTCAATATGACACATTTTAAAACCGTGTGACCTCGGAAACCGTAGACACTCTATAGTTAAGCATGCTCGGGTGGGAGCGGTACTAGGATGGGCGACTTCAAGGAAGTCCCCGCATGCACGTGGGCTAAAGTGGACAAATTCATGATGAGTTGGGCGAGGCTATGACATCCGGCCACCTAGCTTGAGACCCTATGGTCAAGCTGTGGTCATTCTATTGTACTAGTTTGAGGACTTTTAGGCCATTGAAATGATGGCAAACACATTTCCATGATCTCCATTAGTTTGGGGGACCTTGAACTTAGAAACAGGTGGGTTTTTGTACCATGAACCCTTGACTAATATTATTTATATTTGAGACTTGTGGGAAGTGATGCCTTGAACTAGCAATCAGTCCCTGGATTATCCGGAGGCATGTGAAGTGTGGTAATGAGTCAAGGGTATTCGGACATAGGGTTATGGATGTCTATTACCTTTCGAAGCACAGAGAGTAATGCAAACCAGACATCCGGACCCTATAGGGTTGAACGCTACTGTGCTTGCATTTCAAAGGCAATCCATGACCTAGGTTGTATTTGTAATGGTTCCTCAATTGCTATCTAGTTAAGCAGTGGTCACTAATCAGTTATACTCGTTACTTGCGTGCATTGCACATGCACCTATCACTTTGGCAGTTAGCATTGTTCGTCATGCCTACGGACTTACTCGGCCTTAGTTTAATTATTAGATTTATGTGCTCATTCCTTGGTACTTAGTGCGCAGTACATTGCCCTGCTTTTTCCCTAGATAGATACGATCCTTAGTTGGGTTTCTTTGGTTGGCAAACACGCATGCGTTGCCTCATGTTGTCCGAATCCAAATCTACCTTCTTGACCCATTTCAAGGCCATCCATTTAATGCTGAATTGCTACCCAGTTTTACTTAGTTTGTTTGAAGCTCACTCTAGTCTTGTTTGCTTAGTCGAGTCAAATCTTACTTGTTTAGTGTGCTAGTCGACTAGTTTTGCCCATTTAGCTCAGTCAATTACCTAGTGTTGACCTTTTCATACTTTTGGTCTATCGTCTATCCGTATTCTGGAGTTAATGATTATTGGAGTTTTGGGAAGGACTGCTTTCTGGATATTGGTTTCGATTAGTGTTTTTTTATTTTTTCGTACTTAGAGTAGTCTCCCCTTTTTGTACTCCATCTTTGGGATAAAGTTTTATTGGACCTTGTAGTCCTTGAATCTTGAGTTGGCACCACACAACTTTTATTATTATTATTATTATTATGACTCGTTGTAGTTTAGTCTTCTGTTTTAGAAGTGTTCGGAAGCTCACCTCAGTACATTATACTAGTGTACCCCTTGTGTCTCTTTTGTTGATTTCTCTCTCTACCACAATCATGTTGGAATAACCGTGAAGTTGAGAGAATTTAGTGATGTGGTTTTCCAATTTATTAGGATATTTATATAATTGTATTTTGAGATGATTATTTGTGGTTATTTCTCTTAATGCACAATCTTTTGTTATTTAACTCGATATTGGAGGCCGGAACATGTTGATACTATTCATATCGATTACTTGTTGGGTAGTTTGTAGTCTCATATATATATATATATATATTATGCTGGTGTTGTTGGTGGCGTCGCCCTTACCCTTGAGCAGGAGACAAAGGTGGTCCGTTAAGACCCATAGAAATTCATAGAATGGAAAGCAGACGATGTGGTCTAAGGCATAAGCTAGGTCAAATTTCGTGTCTGTGGTGGTGGTGGTGTTGGTGGTGGTGGGGGTGGGTTTTGACTTTTAGAGGGCTCTATCTTTTGTAGTTTTGTGCATGGCCTTTGTTTTTGTTGCAATACTTCTTGTTGTATATCTTAACTTTTAATGTTAATATTTTGAAAACGTTGTGGTTTACTCTGATATCTGCTTCTTTTTTTTACGTGTATATGTTGATTTGTTTACATAAGCTTCCGCCATTTGAAAGTTTGTCATTTTGTTGGAACCCCGATGGAATCTCACATAGCAGAATCTGTGGAAATACAAAGCTACAGGAATTTTTTAGATTTTTTGCATTTTCCCTAGCCATCATGTGCCCTAAGGCTTGGGTTATTACAATCATCTAGTTGGGGCATGACAGACTGTAGTTAATGCGCTTTTGTAATTGATGTTTTCTTATATTATGGGAATGAATTATGGAATATTGTCTTGGTGTGTTATCTTGTCTATTATGAAGTTTTATACTAGTCCTATTAGTATATATTATAGGTGTAGGATTCGATTTCGAAATTGGAGTCCGATTTGCTATTCGATTGCAAAATTGTCCAATTTCTCAATTGATTCAGAAATTGGAGCTCAATTTTGATTTCAATTGCGAAATTGAAACTCCAATTTCAATTTCAATTTTTATTGGAGAGATTTTAAGATTTACATCAAGAGTCCACTTTTGTTAAGCTTCTTTATCTGAATTTCAAATTTTAATATATATTTATTATGGATAGGTGATTAAAGAGTCCAGATGAAAAAATCCACCTTGTTCAATAACTCTATCCAACCAAGTTAAAATGAGTCTTCTTTAGGTAGATTTATAAATTTTATATATCTATTATGGTTAGAAAATCCTTAATGTTTCTGATTTTTAAAAGTGGATCATTGATAGTGATTTGTACATATGGGCTCCACATACAATAAACTTTTTTAAAGTGGGCCTCATATTCTAATTCCTAAAGACGGGGCCACATGCAATTTTGCAATTGATTGTTTGATTTCGATTTTAATATTGACTTTATTTTATCTTCTTTCTAAAAAATAGAGATATCTTATCTGTTAGGTTTTTTCTTATATAGAGATTCATTTAAATAGAATTCATAACATATATCTTATCTTTTAGGTTGCCTTGCAATTGATTAAGAAAGTTGCATATAGTAACTAAAAGATTCTGTGTCAAGTGATATGTAATATACATATAATTTCACAGCAAGTTATATTGTAACTTTGCAAGGAACCCAAGTTCCCAGTTCGGAAAGAAATAAATGTCAAATCTTGATCAAGGATTTTTTCTTTCTAACTTTTTTGTATCCAACCCTTATGTGTACTTGTGAAATCCAAACTACTCAAGTCCGAAATTATCCAATGTATTGGCGCTCGGTGTTCAAATGGGATTTTGGCCCATTTCGCGGAAAGTGAAATGTTTCAAAATTATTTTAAAGAAAATATAAAAAATAAAAGAGAATCTTACCAAGAAGATACAAAAACCTCTAGTAATTCTCAAATAAAGATAAAATTTGAACTTTTGTCAAAGAAGCATGACCAACTTTCAGATCGGTCTAGCTGTGCCATGCCGTACCGTACCCCAATTAGGCCAGGCAGTGCCACCCACAAGCTGGCCCACATGCCCATCCTAATCTTTTATTTTTAAATTTGCTTATATAAATTAAAGAGACTTTATGGGCTTTCAAGGTTTTCAACTTGAAATAAAGTTGAAATTACTAAAATAAATACATAAACATTGATGTTAATTTACATAAGACTTGAAGTTTCATACTCATTTATAAAAAAAAAAATTATTTACTTTGTATAAATGTCGGCTGGGCCATGCTTCGAACTGTAATAAATGGTATATTTGTTTGTTCTATATTTATTTTCTCATTAATTAATATCTCATAAAATAGCCACAAATTGAACGTGTTTTTATTTCTGGGCCAAGACTTAGAGCGGGCATGCTTTGCTAGTATAACATCATTATGTATTACATTGTACCATGATGCAGAACCCGATGAGGTCCAGACTTCAAATCGTGGCATATTGTAAGCTTCGGTTGAAACTGTTTTAAAAGTTGAGGAATTTCTCATAGCCTCACATACACAAAACTTTTGGGGAGAACTACTATTATCTTACAAACCCCAGTTGTGCCCAGAATCGTGGACAAAACCGTTTTGCTTAACAAAAATAGCATTTGCGTTACATTTTCCATGATCAATTGGAAGACCTATATAACTTGGATGAATGCCAAATTTGGGTCAGTAAGAATTGGGAGTCGGCCAGTTCTTAAAAATTTATGATTTCATACCATTATTATCAAATAATGGTAATGGTGGCCACCAAAATTCATGTGTAACGGGCAAGGGTTATGTGGTGACGTTTTTTGCAAAAGTAACAAGTATTAACTTAATGTCGGGTTCAGTAGGTATTTCTGTAGCAAGTAGTTATTTGTCTCTTCCAGTAGGCAGATCAGCAGCGGTTAGTTTTTCCAATAGGTAGATCTGTAGCAGGTAAGGATTTTTTCCTCCTTGCTCTCTCTGCATATTTGTTACTATACGGTTGTAGCTGTTTATGTTAGTTTTATGGTCTCAATCTATTAAGATTGATGTAATAAATTGATTAATTTCTTTATTTATCAATATATTCATATTTTCATTTTATGAGATGAATGGTGTTTATTACTTAAATGCACATAACCAATACGAATGACATGATGGTTCATGAGATGAACCGGAGTCCATAAGTATACTAGATGCAATACATGTGTATGGATGAGATCCACATACGGGAGACATGTATAGCAAATCTTATATTTGAATATCTTCACAACCAGTGATGAGACTGGATATCTCATCTGACAAGGTTGCAGTACTTTGATTACTATGAGATAGTGTGATTTGTCTCGATCATCAGAATGTAAGATTCTGGATCATAGTGCTGGTACATTGGATGTATTGAAGGACCATGAGAAACACCTTAAGAACACTGTCTTTACTTTAAGGTTTGCTGTCATAATTCCCTAGCAATAGGCTCTCAATCCTGAGACATTAATGAACTCAAGTTTCTATCTATTCATTTGCTTTGAGTCACCAATGAGTGAGGCCAATTATAGGTCAACACCTCGGTGTCTTGGGTATGTGGCAGTAGGACTGTGGGAACATTTAATAGTCAAGATGGAATCTATCTCTATTATCCCCTTGTGCCAATTAGTGGATTTATCATTGGTAAGTGTACACCCATCTCATTTAAGAGTTAATTGGATGGTACTAATGATTACTATAATTAATTGGGTCTCAAGGATAATAAGATATGGGTCAAAATTGGTGGGACAGTCTGTCCAATTGATCTATGGATAATGATAGAGGGGCCACTTGTAGTGATAGGGAAGTTTAGGGTCTTCATGTAATTTATTCCTACGACTGGAGTTCAATTGCATTTATATAGTGGAGTTATTTGCAATTAACTGTGGGCCCGGATTGCACATGAGATGTGGGGTCGCGGTGTCTAAGTTGGAGCCAGCTTTTTATGGAATCCCTAGTGGTCCCCACGCTAGCCCAAGATTGGATCTTTACTAATTCTATTTGAACTCAAAAGGGAAGCCTACTATTTCTATTTGAAGTGAGACTTCTAATAGTGGTAATAGTGGAACAAAGGGTTACTAAGTGTAATAGAAGTTGGACTTCTAATTATACACTAAGAGAGAAGGTTAAAAATCTATATAAAGGAGACTAGGGGTGGCTTTGGACGTCCATGCTTGGTCTATTAAGAGGAGTTCACGCCCATCAACCCAAAAGTGCAAGAGTTGCATTCTTCTCCTTCCCCTCTCTCTCTTCTAGTTCCCTTCTAGTTTCCTTGGAGATTCTAGATAGTCTTTCTCTTGGAGATTCCACCATCTTTCTTGAGGAAAGAGATCTGAAACGGGTCATAGCGTGGAAGACGATTGGGCATTGGAGATTCTGATCTTAGAAGAGCTCTTCATCAAAGAGTTGAATCAAGTTCTCCATTAGACCACAACCAAGCTCCATAGGTATTTTCTACTCCTTGTATGTTGTGGAATTTCGTGGTTGCATGTTTAGTGCTGTTTCTATCCTTTTGATAGGTTTGTTTGCTGATTATGATGGCTGAGTTTGAGGACATGCATCCTGGATTGGGTTTTGATGGCTTTTGGATATGTGTTCATCACTTCTAATTGGTGAAAAGTTTTCGAAACCTATCCAAGAGGTCCACCCACTTCCAACAGTTTATATTCTTTTTTCTGATGCTTTCATCCTCGAAGAAATATAAAAAGCAAGACTCAGATTTTAAAGAATCAGTTAACTCAGTGTATGGATGTGGGTATCAGTGTATGGGTGGGTGTTGGATGGTGGTGTGGTGGTTAGGGATGCAGCTTGTGTCAGGCCAAATCTAAAGCCGTATGGCCAACCAGACCAAAAGTGAAATTTGGGTTGGGCCGGCTCAAATTGTGATGGAATTGGCTTCAGTTTTGCAATCCGCATGGACTTTAAGTAGGGTTCAGGATTGGCCTTTGGATAACCAAGTTTGGCCTGGGTACCGGACTTGTTTATAAACATGTGTGTAGATTATTATAAATTATATACATTTTACTACATAAAAGATATATACATTCTTTAAATTTTATACCTTTTGAAACCAAAATTTTGGTACTTGACCCAACTGAGGTCAACAAAACTCAATCTTGATTGCAGAGAAATTACAATTTCAATGGGTACAAGTGTTAGATTATATGTTCTCAATCCTGTGGATGATGTAAATAAATTGATTTATTTATTTTATTAATGTAATCATGCTTTTATTTCATGAGATGAATGACATTTTATTCTTTGTTTGTACATAACCAATACGACATAGCATGATAGTTCATGAGATGAACCGGAGCCCACAAGTATCTTAAATGTGATCCATGTGTATGGATGGGATCTACATATAGGAAACATAGACATGGCCCGTAACACGGCTTGGCACAGCCCAGCTTGGCATTTATATAGAACAAATTTTCTTTTTTTATATATAAATAAAATTAAGACTTCAAGTCATTAATGTTTTATTTTTTTCATTTTTAAATTAACATTAATGTTTTATGCATTTATTTTAGTAATTGCAACTTTATTTCAAATTGAAAGCCCTAAATGTCCATATAGTCTCTTTCAATTTATATGAAGAATTTTAAAAAACTTAAAAAATTAGGAGGGGATGTGAGCCGGAACCATAGGGGGCACGACACTATTAAATTGGGTCATATGGATGACTTAAGAGTCCCATGTGGAGACCACATTATTAGATAGAAAATATTCTCTTGACTGCTAGCTGACTAGGATTATATGTATAAATCTCTATACTAGGAAATATTGTAATACATTGATTTGTATCACTCATTTCAAGGGTGTCACGCCCCCGAACCCGGATCCCTGCAGCGGTCCGACCTCGGGAACGCGAATTGGGAAGTAAGTGATGAATATATTTCTCCCCGGGATCCGCGTGTGTGAGGAAGGCAAAATTTCCAAACACATCAAGAACATTTCGCGGAAGCTTACGTGGCATTGCGACCCGGAGCCCGTGGCCATCAGGTTCCGTGTCGCACTCAACCCGTCAGCGTAAAGCTGTCATAGCATAATCATACTCAGATTGTAACAAAACATGATACCAAAATATACAGAGCTGACTGTGACAGGCTTATCAATACCCAAGCATAGTCAAGTTATAATTTAACAAGTGCATTAATTACAATCCCAAAAGAAAAGGCTAACAAAAGCCTTACAAAATGAAAAGCTAAGAACAATTACTACCTAGGTGTATAATGTATCTCCGGAGTTAAGCACGACGTCTGTATGACATCACTGAAACAATAACCTGTAAAACTCGTGGCTCTACAGCCATCTGCACAAGTACTAGCTCAAGACGAGGACCTGCTACCTAAGGCACCAAACAAACAAGGTCAGACACGACGGTCTGGCAGGTGATCAATTTAAGCATGAGTATGAATCATTTAACATTTATAAGAAACCATATACTGAATTTAAAACTGTTTACAAATCTTGAAACGATGCTTGAACGATATACACTTCAAGAAAACAAAAGTCCATGAACAAGATATGAGGCAAAACTAGCATGAGTACATGTGGTCTAGCGTTTAAAACCATTTAATGAATCTTTAAATAGTACATGACAAAATGCAAGACAAAGCTAGCATGATTACGAGAAAACATCATGATTCGTAAATCCACATTGAGCTCATCCTTTCTCCGTCATACATGATGACAAGAGCAAGCAAAGACAAAGCAAGACAGGCGAAACGAAACGAAAGCCCGAGCCACACAAGGTAGGCGGGAAAACCGGCCACGGTACCGGAACAAAACAAAAATGTGTATAAATACATGACTTATCTGCAGATAGTCCTTATGTTTAAGGACCCCCTAACTAGTGGATCAGACTGAGAGGGCAGTCCAAGCTCAGTGGTATTCAACGGAAATCATGAATGCACAAAACTAATGGAGACTTGCCGTTTGAGGCCCGTGGTTGACACGCTACGCCCCGTGGTTAAGGGTGCCGCCCGGACCAAAATCTCATATTTGAATGCTCAAAACTAATGGAGACTCGCCGTTTGAGGCCCGTGGTTGACACGCTACGCCCCGTGGTTAAGGGTGCCGCCCGGACCAAGTTCTCACATTACCCTTATCGACCACACGAGGTGGACGATGCACGCAAGACAAAACAAGGTAGCATAAGCTATAAGCATGTTGAAGCACACTAAGTAGTCCCCTTTTTGGGTTCTTTGAAACAAAGTTGATACTTGTAACTCAAAACAAGTGCAAAGCAATACCGAAAAAAAAACTGATACTTGCAAGTCAAAACAAGTGCAAACAATACCTGAAACAAAACTGATACTTGCAAGTCAAAACAAGTGCAAAACAATACCCGAACGAAACCAATGCTTGTAAGTCAAAACAAGTGCAAAACGAGATCCAAGACAAAACCAATGCTTGTAAGTCAAAACAAGTACAAAACGAGATTCAAGACAAAACCAATGCTTGTAAGTCAAAACAAGTGCAAAACGAGATCCAAGACAAAACCAATGCTTGTAAGTCAAAACAAGTACAAAACGAGATCCAAGACAAAACCAATGCTTGTAAGTCAAAACAAGTACAAAATAATATTCTTCATGTCAAGACTAAGTTTCTGAAAACAGACTTTCAAGTATATGCTAAGGCCCTTCATTCAATTCTTGTGTAATTGAAACCCAAATGTTGGGATTAAAAGCGGATTGGTGCCCTTGAAGCTAAATAACATTTCATGTTTCAATTGCACAACATCAAGCTAAAGACCCCTTAACATATTCTAGTTTTTCTCTCCCATCGAAAACCCTTCAAAATTCTCCTTCTGTACACTCGGTCACCACGCGGCTACCTGGCGGCTAGCTGCCGGTTGGCTGGTCGGCTGACCGACCAACTGACCGACCGCTGACCGACTGATCAGGAGAAATACTACTTTTCAGATTTCTTGCGCAAGTCGGCTAGCCGCTTACTGACCGCCCGCGGGCCGACCACGCCCTGTGCAGAAACTGGGTTACTGTTATTCTGACCAACACAGGGGCGGTTAGCCGTGGGTCAACCCATCTGCGGCAGCTTCAATTCAGTTCAGATTTTTCACACCATTTCACCCATTTTACATCCTTCCATTCCTTTGTCAAATCCCTGCACCTCCCTTGAGCCTCCATGCTCTCCAAGGGCCATTTCCATTAAATTTTAACAACCAACACATCTAATCATTTCACAAAATACTCCTCCATTCTTTCATCCATTTGCAAAACATTTAGGCAAGACGAAAACCACTTCAATTGAATGAAAACCATCAAGATAAACCACTAGCATATGCATTTCAAACTAAACAAAAATCCAAACCATAACACATATTTGAAACAATACATTGCTCAAATTAGAATGGAAAAAGAACCAAACCATGGAAGCTAAAACATTCAAACATTGCATGCATAAGAAGAGCTAAGTTGATCACTTGCCTTTGTCTCTAGCACTCCAAGATTACTCAGAAATCTCACCAATTAGACACAAGCACACCTATGAAACAAAGACCCCCAAAACATACTCAAAAGTAACTCAAAATTAGGAAATCTAGGAAGGAGTTAGAGTTAAAGCTTGCATGTTGAAATCAAGGCTCCCTAGGGGCTGCCCTACCTCATAAAAAGAAATGAAAGGGAGGTCTTACCTGTAGCATCTCCAACCAACAAGGAACAACTCAAACAAAGGGCTGTCCAGCTGCTCCTCACACGAAAATGGGGTCTAGGGAGAGCTTGGAATGTGGGGATCACAATGGCGAAATTGGATTTTCAAACGGTGATGAATCATGGTTGATTTGGTGGAGGGAGAAGCAAGGAAGGAGAGGAATAAGGCTCAGCTGGGAGTCCCTGCAACTCACTCTCGTTGGGGAAGAGAATGAAGAGAAGAGATGGAAGGTGGGGCTTATATAAAGTGATAATTATGGGGCCCACAACTCAAAACTCTTCATGGACTTAAACTGGGCTTTCTGGGCCTCGGATGAAATCGACGAAGAAGACTAAAATGATCCTTATAAAATCTAGTTTTCAAAAAGTATATTTTTGGCATGGTTCTGAAATTTCGAAATCTGGGCTAAGATTTAAATGTGAAAAGACTGTTTTGCCCCTCGGGCTGAAAAACTGATTTTCTGAGTTTCGAATGGGGTAGGTCTAAACACAAAAGTTGTTGGATCTAATTTGACCTATCAAAAGAAACCAAAATTGTAATTTTTCAAAATCAAGAACAATCCCTTACGCTGACACGTACAGCCCAAGGCATCCCCGGGCTGTCAGACCGGGTCCAACCGCTCTCAAAATTCCCCAAAGCTTTGGAAAACCATTCTAAACCACAACCTAACTCAATTAGGCTCAAATCTTATTTAGAAAACTAAACCACGGCTAAAAACACACTAATCCCGAAAATTAGGGGTCGGGGTCTTACAAAGGGGATTTGATAGGGTGGTCTTTATACTAGGAATATTGTAATTCACTGATTTGTATTACCTAATTCAGGGGGATTTGATAGACTGTACGAAGGAAATAGAGATACTATATTTGAATGGTCGTGACTGCAAGTACACTCAATTTTTATGCAAGTTTCTCGCTTATAATTACTTGAGTTGGTATCGGAGCTAACATGTTCAGGGTTCAAAACTAAGCATGGCAAAAATGCCACATGTCGTATTGTGTGTTTATATTGTCGTAAGTGTGTAGAGGAAGAAAGCCCCACGCTACGTTTTAGTCTTGTGCAGACGTGTGCTTCAGATACGGGCGGTGTCCTGCCTGAGGGAAGGGGGTGTTAAGTAGTTGTTTGTGCAAGTTTCTATCATCAATTTGTTTTAGGATTACCGGCTACCAACTTAGAGGAACACAACATAAGCTGTGCCATGGGCCATAATGGGCCGACCCTAGCCGAGCTGGGCACGGTCAGTAGTGGACCTATGATTTTTGTTTGAGGTGGGCAGACTTAAACAGACAATTGGACTTTGGGGGCACACCCAAAATCTTCAAATGGGTTTTGAGGGTGAACCTAGGATTTTTATGTGGGTTTTGAAAGGGTTCCAGAAATTTCAAGTAAGGTTTGGAAGTGGATACACTTTTGACGGAGGCAATTGCCCCCGGTACCAGGAATCAAGGTCCACCCCTCGGCACGGTACAGCACTGCTCGTGAAGATTCACGGGAGCCAATGGCCCCAACGCCAACACCCCCGTTGTTTGTTAGTAGGTAAACCCAATCTCATATTTGATGCACGTGATACCCTTATCTTCCCGAGTAGAATGGTAAACACCCTTCCCTAATTAGTTTTGTTTGCTTTTGAAGGGTATAATTAACAAAGTGTATGCTTTGTATATAATATCAGAAAATATTATACTATATTTATACACTATATATAACTTGACTACAACACACCTAAGCAATTTTTCTTAAAAAATGCCTTACCAATCCAAATTGCGTGATATGAATCGAGAGTGGTAGGACTATGGAAAGTTTTGGAAGCAAATGAGGGAAATATGAGATATTTTGCTAAGCAAATGATCTTAACTATTATTTTTAAGTCCTCAAAATTTAATGGCTACGGACGATGCAATTGTTTTGTGATAAAATCCAACCATGATTAATTACCAAAATGTGAAAATTTGAACTTGGCCCAGTGTGAAACCCCAATTTGCCTAGGTAATCCCTTGTGGCAAGATTAGCTTAAGTAATCCTGTAAGTCAAGAAAAGAGAATCCGCAGGGTTAAGAGTGAAATGCTTCGGTTGTCCAAGTACTACATCAAAAATACCCAAGCCCCGACCAAGGCTTATAAGTCAAACCTCATCTTAACTTATTATGACGCATAAAGCGTGCTAGGATGGGAGCAGGCGACACTGTGAAAGCCAATTTAAGGGGGCTATTTTGACTGAAGGTACGCAAGCCCTAAAGTTCAATGGTTTTAGAAGATATCATTTTGTTTGATTTTAGGCCAACTATGAGTAAAAAGTTGGATGAGGGTCAAATTTGACCTTATGCCATTTTATCGGGCAGGGGTCCACATGCTCAAAGGACAAGTGCTCACAAATGCTGCTCATTTTCCGACCTTCGATCCAACAGTTTAGTCCCAATAGAACCGGGGAAACCCATGGGGTGACATTCAGGCAGGTTTGTTTGTCGCCATTTGGATTGGTGATCAGGAAAGCCCCACTAGGAGGTGTGTACTGTCAGATATCCATGCACAAGGTGTGTGCTAGGTTATTTGTCTGTAGATATGTACGTATGTACATATCTGTGTATATATATGTGTGTGTGTGTGTGTGGCATATAATCCTTTGCGGCTGTCTCACACCACGCAAGATAGTGCTCACCTTAAAAAATATTGGTTTGATAATGCCCCACTGTGAAGCTGAGGTGGAGGAATAGTACCATCCACAAAGCCAAAGAGATCTTTTTTTCTTTTTTTTCTTTAAATAAGCCAAAGAGATCTTGTGACAAGAGTGGGTTACAGCAACTTTTCCAACGAAGATAGTTAACCATCAAGCTTAACTGAAATACACGGCATAATATTATTGATTTTGTGGTGATGAAGAGGAAGAAATGAAGATTGAGATAGATTGGTAGGAGATGTTTTGATCGAAGAAGAAGAATTGGCATTGTCACTGGAAGCTGATGATGCAATTAGTGAAAAGGAGACAGAGCTAGCATGAAATGTTGCGGGTTTAAACCCTAATACGGATTAAGGTCACAAATCAATTTCTCTTTTAGATTTCAATTAAGCCAAATTATTAACCTAAATTAAAATCAAGTAATCACACACAAGTGAAGGAGATACACAATTTTTTACGTGGAAAAAGCTTATTTGGGAAAAACCACTAGTCCTATCACCTAGACTATGGTAAACCAAGCACTATGTAAGCGAACGTCATAAGAAGTACTCATAGACAATTCCTAGTTACAACACAACTTAAACACTGCGATTATCTTGCCGACGCCTTGCCGTGTACCTTCATTGTGCTTTACCCAACTACTTTGAAGACCTCTTCAAGGTGAATCTACTGCAAAAGACTAGATGAAAAGATCTCCAAGGCTTGAAGCTTCAGCCGTGCAACAATTGGATGCTTTGGAAAAGAAAAGGCATCTCTCAAAATGATTCTAGGGTTTAGAGTGGGAGAGAGTCATCTCTAAGGTTTAGAATGGGAGAGAGTCATCTCTAGGTTTGAGAGAAGATGGATTTAAATAAGATTTGGTTTGTGGGTTGCAAGCCATAACAATTTTGGAAGGATTGGGAGACAATTAGGAAGGAATCTCCAAATAGAACTCTGAAATACCGCGCTACACTCGAGCGCAAGTCGATGGCTGCTTGAGCGCATGAAGAAAACATTCGGCTATTTTGGGATTCTGTGCATTCCGTGTCTCATGCTAGAGTAGGAAAAAACAAGCTTGAGAGAATGAGCCTCTGCCAAGGGTGCGCTCGAACTGGTGTGACCAAGCGCTCGAGCGCCCAGTGCAATTTCTGCGTTCTTGATTTTTCGTTGATTTGGCAGCTCATCTAGCTATAAAATACAATGATAAATCATGAATCCCTGTTTTGTCCATATCCCAATCAATTTGTCAATCACTCAATTTCCTTACATAGCAGGAAGAGGGGAAAAAATAATTTTAAAGAAGCTTTAATGCTGGGATACCATAAATATTTGAAACTTTTGCAACAAGAGAAGAATTTTGGAATGGCTCAAGGTCATTCAGTTCATTTTTTTGTTGTATTCATATACAACTTTCTTCAGAGATTAAGATACGAAAGATACTTGATGATACAACTCTGCAATTTCCTAAAATCATGGAGAAAATCATCAATCTCTAGTCATGGAGAAAATCAATTTACAAGAATCATGTAGGATCTTGTTGCCCTTTGAATGAAGAGTTTTGAATGGTAGATTTCCTATAATATCCTTGAGCAGCTGAGTAACAACAGAGGAGGGATTTTGCCTATTTGTTTGGATTAGATTAAAAAAGATTCACACACAAAATAAAGAGAAAATAAATTGGAGAAGTAGCATTAGGATAGTTTAGGACCACAGCTCGTCATGGGTGCCCTTGGAGCTTTGGGTTGGGTTTGAAGCTTTGGGTTGGATCAACTAGGGATGCAAACAGGTTGGATTGAGGCAAAACCATGGTGGACCCAAACTTAGATCTGGTTCTCGATCCGGATCTTGACCGGATCCTACGTACAGGGAACCTATATATTGTATTTGGATCTGGGGTCAACTTAAAAATAGATTCAGTTCTGGATCTAATCCAAAATAAGATGTATAGTGGGACTATTATGTGGTATATGATTAAAGCTAAGTAGACTCTCTAATATCGATAAAGCTCAATCTACTTAGACCCTTATAAATTATATTTCTTAATATGTGACTATAATTGTTCTCAATCTAGATCCTCGGGTGGGAACATGCATGGATCCATGTTGAGATCCAAATGTCCCGAATCCTATATGCAAGGATCTAAATTCGGATCTGAATCTCTCTTGGATCAAAAAAGTAGTTCCATGCTCATACAAAACCAATGTCTTTGGATATTTAGATAACTAGATACTCATTTGCCACCCTAGTTATGCAGAGGTTGGGTCAATAATGCATTAAATGCTTGATTGCACTCTTCTTCCTTTTTTCAATTGCTTATATTACATGTGATCAATTTATGAGTCGTCCCAACTACAATTGGAGTGATATCTTTTCCTGAGATAAAACAAGAGTGGAAATCAATTTTGACCGGTTTGGATTTCTTAAGAAGGCCAATTATTGGCCCCCACCACTAGTTTTATAGGCCAAAGAGAATTATCAGAAATGCCATTATGCAACTGGGTTTTTTCGCAATATATCATGCAGGCAGTCGAGTAAGTCTCATTCCAATCAATTGCTCTTGGTTGCCGGTTTTTGTACTTTTTTAACACATCCCATCTTTCAGCTCTTACTTTATGATGGACATCAATCAACAGCCATCTGTATCTTGAGCACTATCTTTAATGAAAAAATCAGAAGAAACCAACCAATTAACTACTGGCATCTTTCTTCTCATGTGTATATTTTGGTTGTACGCTTGCTAGGAAACACCAACAACGCTACCCCCACCGCCACATCCAATAAGAGCCTCAACAGTACTAGAAGCTCTAACGAGGGGTTGTCGAGCGCAGATGATAAAATGCATTCGTCCATTTCACTTGTCACAAGAAAACAAAAGCCCCATATCTATAGTAATGTTTGTTGTAACAACACATAAAATCCCGTATCATGTGTTCAGAGATTGGTTGCTTGACCGCCCCAAATGTCCAAAAGAATGAAATTGCAAGGATCCATCCACACGCCCAAGTGTCCAAAATAAAGAAATTGCATAAAACCATCCACATTCTCTCTCTCTCTCTCTCTCTCTCTCTATATATATATATAGGTCCTATAAGGACGGTCCTCACTGGCTTAAGGTGTGAACCACCTAGTAGGGCCCACATTGGGACCCCATTCGTCATTGGACAAAAAGGGACCGAAAGATCCAAGTGGGACCGACCTACATATCAAATTTGAAGTCAATCTGATGCCTCTGCCCCTTCATCCAAATGGATCTTTCGGTACCCTTTAGTCCAATGACGAGTTAGGTCCCAAATGTGGGCCCTACTAGGTGGTCCGCAGCGTAAGCCTGTGAGGACCGTCCGTACAGGACCGGTTCTCTATAATATATATATATATATATATATGGAGAATATTCATGTGCATTCATCCCTTACCATAGGGTGAGGGACACTTCCATAATTGAAATTTTTTATATGCAAAAGAAGAAAAGTCATATATGGTCATATGCCTAAAAAGAATATTTATGTGTAAAGAGGGAAAGCCATGCAAGTGTCCCTCACCCTGTGATTAGGGATGAATGCACATGAATGGCCCCCCGTCCCTGTCCCCCCCACCCCCCGATTATGGAAGTCCGTTGGGTGAAAAGATGTATATGAGACCTATCCATGTGAAAATTTTAATTTTCATAAGATCATCTTAACCCTCTGATCTATGACCTTAAAATTTAATGGTTTTAGAGGCATCATTTTCTTACGATTTCAATCCAATTGTAAGGAAAAGTTGAATGATAATCAAATTTGGACTTGTGACGTGGGGGTATAGTATGTGTAAATAGATTGAAGTGACTCAAAGTGGTCCCCATGCCAAAAAAAAGAGTGTGTTCAAACTGGACCGTGTTGGAGAAATACACGCACAAATGAGGAGTGCTATAAAACTCCCGAGGAGTTTTGTTTTACAGTAAAATGCCCCTCCTAGTTGGCCCCACTATGGTGTACGACAACCATGGAATGCCACTTGATGAAATAATTTAATTGAGATCTACCTATATGAAAATTTTCAACTCCATTACACTATGCAAACCCCTTGATCCATGGCCCCAAAGTTTAATGGACGTTTAGAGGCAGTATTTTCTTGTTAGTCCCATCCAACAATGAATAAAAAGATGGATGAGTGTCAAATTGGGCTTTATACTAATTCATTGGAGGGGTTAGTATGTGTGAAATGATTAGATTGGCACAAGGTAGCCTCCGCACCCTAAAAACATAGGGGAGCAAATTATAAAGGGAGTTTTTGAGATTTGCACATTTATATATTTATATGGGAAATATTCATGTGCATCCATCTCTCGCCATGTCATGATGAGGGACACCATAATAGGGTTGACTTTAAAACACATCCGAACAATCCACACACATGGAACCCCTTTAAGTACACTAGACCCATTGAATTTTCTTATATCCAAATAGATTGGACTGTTGGATCAATGGTCAAATTTCTAACTTTAATATAAAGTCATTGAATTTTTGGGCCACAGATTGTTGACACAAAAAATGTCACTTTGCCTCATCAACATCAAAAGCAACATGGAGCCGCATCCTACTATAAACAGGCAAAGCTGCTTCAAGCATCAGATCTTGTCAAAATCAAACAAGAACTGCAACATCGTTCAAACTAGCCAAAAAAGAGGTATATATGAAGTTTCAGGCCATTTCGACACCATTTGGCCTAACTTCAATCCTCCAACGGCTGAGTAGAAGCTCCTGGCGGTACAGTATCAAAGACATCAAATCTTCGATCAGAGCCTATGGATGGTTTCAAAATACCTCCAAAAGGCTCTCCGTCGAATTTCAAGTCAAACCAACACCGTTTGACCCTCCATCAACTCTCGAACGGCAAAATCAAGCCTCCCGGCGGCGAGAACCTCCGACGCTGCTACTCATCAAATAAAGCACATGAGTAGCTTCTAAATGCTTCCAAAGGGCTGTACATCAGATTTCAGGTCATTTCGACAACGTTTGACCCGGCTTTGAGGCTCCGAAGCAAAATCAAGCCTACCGGCAGTGAAGCTCCCCGGGACCATGACATCCAAATCGGAGCTAATGGGTCGTCTCAAAATGACTCCAATAGGCTCCTTGTCGAATTTCAGGTCAATCGGACATCGGATGACCACACATCAAAGCTCGACATCTTCCGCACGGTGAAATCAAGTCTAGCATCGACGGGACCCCAAACGGCTTCAAAACTCAAATAAAAGACCATGGTTGGTCCTATCTAATGCTCAGGAAGCTTCACCTCAAATTTCAGGTCATTCCGACATCGTTTGACCTAGTTTCAACTCTTGGCGGAAAATCGGCCACAAAGTCTTCGGCTTTTCCAAAAATAGGAAACTTTGTGCTCTGATTTGCATGACTTCTCGATGGGTTTTCTTCAGTGGAATCAAGCCAATAAATGAGGAGAAATTTCAAAGAAAAATACAGGAGAAAACAGAAGCGAAAAAACCCGAAAAAAGGCAAAAAAAGGGCGACTGAAAAGGGGGCCAAAGCCCCATGGTCGCCGGCGACCTTGGCCCATGATCGCTGGCGACCATCGCCCAAGGTCGCCAGCCCCATGGTCTCCGGCAACCATGGGTGCATGGTCACCGGCGACCCTGGAAGTCCGAGTCGCCGGATTTCCGTCGGAACAACCGATTTTCCGTTTTTTCACGTTTCGCGATGTTTGGCCCTTGTGATTTTCTTAAAATCTGATTTTTGAGGCATGATATCCGTCGATCTTTGTCAACATTACGGATCCGTAATCAAAATCATTCAATCATCATTGGACACTCCAAAATCGCCAACCGGCCGACCAAGAAAGCACACTTTCTGTCCGACCAATCGTGAAATCGACTGGACAGATGTTGTTGGCCCATTGGTACCAACCAATGTCTGAATTTGCATCATCATCTGACATCAAACAATACGCGGATCCATCGATGATCATCGCAGGAAGAATTCCAAAAGACGCAGCGTGGCCCGTGACTCTTCAAGAGACTCGGCGACCACTTAATGAAGTTAAATGACCATTTTATGACAACTTATTACGGTCATTAACTCATTATTTTGGACGGCCCAATCAGAAGCAAGCAAATGGGAGTTACAAGTCCAATTAATCACGACAATTAACCATGTAACTCCTATCATTATAGAGATTAGTCATGGTAATTAATCATGAAACCTCCATCATCATGGAGATTAAATGCTCATTATTCTCCATCGGCCAATCAAAATCCAAGAAAAAGGAGTTACAAAATTATAAAATTAAATCTTGTAACTCCTCCCATCATTGAGCATTAATGCCATTAATGCCCATAAACCTTCCAAATGGCCACCAAAAGCTTATAAATAGGCGGTCATTCCAAAGGGAAAGGGTCCAGAAAAATTGTCTGAAGTGGTCTGAAAAAATCATCTGAAGAGTTCTGAAGAAATTGTCCTAGAAATCTCTGCACAAAAGAAGCTCTCTTGCCCTGAAGAAACTCTGCTGTGCTGCAAGCACTACAAGGTGATCGAAGTCCCTTGGGGGGCCACCCCCTAAGGTTTCCCCTCTTTTTCTATCCAACATGGCCTAGATGCGGCTTTTCAGCCCTTCTACCCGTTTTTTTATTTGATATAGGACCTTCCCTTGGTCTTTGTCTTCTAAAAATCTGGGGTCCAAGCCAAGCCAAGTGAACTAAAGCATCAAGTGTTCTCATTTGAAGGACGACGGCGGAGTCCATACATGATTCGCGACCGTCGATCTGAACGAGTCCCCACAATCTCTTGAGAAGTCAGATCCCTCTTTCTTTCTTTTCTATTGTATTTTGTATTTTAAAAAAAACAAAAAAATTACAATTCTTGTCTTTCACTATTGATAAGATTTGTAAATCGCATTCCATGGCAGAATTGCCTTCTACGGCACAAAACCGCCTTTCATGGCAAACTAAACAAAATCGCCTCTCACAGCATTCTAAAATCTTGTCTCTTTTTTTAAATATACATGCAATGGAAAGTTAGAAAAAAAGTTTGATTTCCTTTTTACTTGTGAAGGTGAATCTCCGGATCATCATTTCAAATTCGAAGTAGAATAGAAAATCTGGCATACCCGTACAAAAATGTTGATGCTTGCTTTTTTTTTCTCTTCGCCCCGCTGCACCCCGGCGGACCGGGGACAGAGGAAGGCAAGAAAGAAAAAGACGGGTCCATTAAGTTGGCATACCCGGTGGGACCCGTTCATTTGAGAATACGATGCTTAGAATCCTTGGCTCCTTTCTAGTTGGTGGCCTATGTTGGATCTTGTATCTAAAAAAAAAAAACATGAGATGGGATTCTTTGGAAACTTCTTTCTTTGCACCTATTTCCATTCTATCTTTTCTCAAACAAAAAAAAAAGTTTCCAAATTTCTTTCTTTTGGACTCGAATTGGAGAAACTTTGGTTCTTTCCTTTTCGTACAATGGCTCACAGAAATGTTTGAGCCAACGTTCGGATTGGGAGGGACCATTTCCTTCTCTTTGATAGGTCCATTGGAGATCTTAAAAAAAAAAAAATTAAAAAAAAAAGTTTTCAAATTTCTCTCTTTTGGATTCAAATTGGAGAAATTTCGATTCTTTCCTTTTCGTACAATGGCTCGCAGAAATATTTGAGCCAACGTTTGGATTGGGAGGGACCATTTTCTTCTCTTTGATGGGTCCATTGGAGATCTTTCAAAAAAAAAAAAAAATTTTAAAAAACTTTTCAAATTTCTCTCTTTTGGATTCAAATTGGAGAAATTTCGATTCTTTCCTTTTCGTACAATGGCTCGCAGAAATGTTTGAGCCAACGTTCAGATTGGGAGGAACCATTTCCTTCTCTTTGATGGGTCCATTGGAGATCTTTCAAAAAAAAAATTAAATTTTTTTTTTCAAAATTCTTTCTTTTGGATTCAAATTGGAGAAACTTTGGTTATTTCCTTTTCGTACAATGGCTCGCAGAAATGTTTGAGCCAACGTTCGGATTCGGAGGGGCCATTTTTCTCTCTTTGATGGGTCCATTGGAGACTTAAAAAAAAAAAAAACAACACACATTAAGGTTGCACCAATTGCATTCTTTGACCAAAGTGGATCTAAGAAAAGCCTTGTCCAGAGTGTGGAGGCAGCTAGACTGTTCGAGGTAAGGGTCCTTCAAACAGGTTCATTAAGTAATCTTACCCTTACCTGGGGGCTGATCTATCCACTAAGGTTTCATAAGACCGAATTGGAAGATCTATGTGTACTCCTTTTTTTTCCTTAAAAATCTCTCTTCAAAAAAATAAATAAATAAATAAAATTCTGTCACTATTGTGTTCAAATTCGAGAAATGTTGGTTCCTTCCTTTTCGGATTTAGTGCTCGCAAAAATGTTTGAGCCTGTATTCGGATCGGAATACCATTTGCTCTCTTTTATGAATTCAATCTTGGCTTTTAAAAAAAAAAACTTCCGTCATTATTGGATTCAAATTTGAGAAATCCTGGTTCCTTCCACTTCGGACTTAGGGCTCGCGGAAATTGCTGAGCCTTCGTTCGGATTGGAATACCATTTACTCTCTTTTGCAAATTCAATCTTGACATTTCAAAAAAAATCCCATCTCGTGTCCTTTTCAAGGATGCGATTTACAACATTTGTGCCTAGCGGTGCTAGTACGCCCTTTCGGGTCTACTGTATTCGCGACCGACACATTTGTATCTCCGACCTTATATCATTTTACATCGAGTAAGCTTCGCTTCTCGGTAATTTGAATTAAGGTTTACAATTGCTTTTAGCAGTCACTGGAACGCTCATTTCGAGCTGACCATACTTGCGTTCAGAACAATTGTACCCTCTATGGCCTTTTGCCTTCTTCATTACGCTCAGAATAGGCCATGCCTGCTGAGCGATTTGAAAAGACAAAACCATAGTATAGCCCATTTATGATCACCATATTCTTGTGATTATTAATGGATGTGGTCTTGTTTCAGAAGTTTTCCAAAACTAACAATGGCAGCTTTGTTGACCATCACCTTCGATAAGAACAAGTACCAACTCATGCTTCAAGAGAAGCAAAGCAAGCGCACTTTCAAGCGCCCCGCCAGCTGCCGAAGCGTCACCTCCCTCGGCAACTCCCAAAACACCGGGTCGACCTCCATTCCTCGGACCATCGTCTTTGGGTCACTGGGACCATTCTCACTACCCGTAGAAGAGACGGCACCTGCTAAGAAGCAGAAGACCCTCAACGTGTCGCAACCCCGACACCAAAGGCGGTCACCAAGAAACCTGAGGCTTGTGGCAATCCCACAAGGCCTCAACCTACAAAAAGCCAGGTCTGCCCCAAGACTTGGTCCCCGCGATCTTCACCAAAACAAAGAAGATCCCGGACATCTGCAAAGCCAGCATACCTGGCTCCTCTCAAGGAGAACCGGTTCTATCCTCTTGCTTACATCAAAGGAGAGAAACCTACCCTCCACCGAACTACCAAAACAACTCAGCACGAGTCTGCTTGTTCATATAAGTCCAAAATCAAGTCGTGCATCACAAGGCCTCGACAAGAACCTGCCAAGGCCTGCTCTCCTGCAACTCGACCCTTCATCTCAATAGGGGCCGAGCTTGCAAAATTTAAAGCTTCGCTGCGACAGGCTAAGGACCGCGTCCAGATCCTGTCCATGCCAGTCTTTAAGGAAGATAAGCTCGGTTGCTGTGCACGAGGGACAACGTCCTTCATTGCCAGAGCACAGCCCGAGCTAACCAAGGCTTAAATTGCTCGTCGTATACGTCGCCGCGCGGCATATCGACAAAAGAGATTAGAGAAGCAATGAACTCAGCATTCTGAGCTTCAAATCTCCCAAAAATGGGTCGAAAAAGAAAGACCCGACCAAGTTGCTACTGTCCACATGGTTGGCAGAACCAAAAGAAAGCAGAAATCAACAACAAAAATACATGTCAGACGACCGGTGACTCGCAGCGTCTCCCTGACAAGAAGGCATCAGGAAGACTCTCCCACTCCTTCAAGCCAAGGACATCGGAGTGATCATTCCTCGGGCTCTTCATTTAGAAGAATGAGCTCCAGCTCAGTCACTAAGACAATATCCTCTTTCGACTCACGAAGAGTGAATGTCCTAGTCACAAACTCTGAGCAACCTCCATCGGACGATAACATGGCTTTACGCATACAGCAGCTAGAGCAAGGACAGCAGAGAATAGAGGTCCTGATGGAAAACCTCCTTCTCACTCTCCAGCGTCCACCAAATAACGATGAAGTTCCTCCACAAGATGAGGCAAATGGTGGAGAATATGAGTCACGCGTCCTTACTAAAAAGGACGTTGACAATATCCCCACCAAAGCAAAAGAAGAGGATATATTGAAGGAGCATGGGATCAAGCCACCATATCCCTTATGGATGGACTCGGTTCCATTCCCCCCAAAGTTCAAACAACTTCTTCTCCAAACATATATGGGGAAAGGTTCAACTAGACAGCATGTCATCCACTTTAAGATCCTGACAGGAACGATTGCGGATCAAGATGCTCTTAAGATCCGTCTCTTTACAAGTACCCTAAAAGGTACGGCCTTTGATTGGTACTCCACTATGCCAGAGGACTCCATTCAAAACTGGACCATGCTAGAGACACGCTTCCTGACCCACTCCAAAGGTGAGGATCATCCTGTTACTATGGCTCAACTCTGCAGCCTTAAACAGGGAGAGAATGAGTTGACATACGACTTCATTCACAAGTGGAAAGCAATGGCATACAAATGCTCAGATGTGCTGCCACAAGCGTCGCTAGTCGAGATTTTCCGAAACAACATGAGAGCAAGGATCTGCTCCATGATCACCGGTAACAAATCAAAGAACTTGGGAGAACTCCTAGAAGCATCTATGGAGGCTGAAATGGTGATAAAAGACCTCAACAGTCAGAAGTCATCAAAGAAGGAGCCGACCGCCATTCCGACCTCCAAGCCAAAGAAAAAGGAGGTTCTCAATGTGTAAACTAAGTCAGCCCCTCAGTCGCCAAAGAAAGCTGAAAACAAAGCTGCAGGTAAGAGAATTGAACTCTCTGATGCCTTCAAAGAACGAGTAGAGAAGAAATACCCGTTCGATGAAGATGTTGAAGAAATATTTGGGGCTCTCTTGGCAAATGGCAAACTCACCTTGCCTGACCGAAAAAGACCGAGAGATGTTGGCAAAACCAATGATCCCCGATATTGTCCATACCACCAAATGGTCTCGCATCCTCTCAACAAATGTTTTGTTGTGAGAGAGAAGATCAACGAGATGTGGAAAAACAGAGTCATTACCTTTGACAAAAACTATGAGTCTGCCTTCGTTAACATGATGTCATATGGACAAACATCGAAGTCACCAAAGGAAAAAATCACCACTTCCTTCAAGGTGATAAAAATGACCCAGACGTCCCAAGAGCTGGTGCCTTACCCAACACCAGATGGACACCCCATATGGGTACATCCCGATCTCCTAGAAGATGAAAATTGGGAGATCGTCAAAATAAAGCCGACCGCTCAACAGCGAAGGCAAGCCAAGAGACAACTCCGCAAGCTCAAACAGCAGGAGAAGGCTCAAACAAAACAAGAGGTCCCTGAAAAGGCAGAAACCTCCTCTACCGCTTCACTGGGGGCAACAGAGGAGTCTCTCCCCAAGACTTCAAGAGGGGTAAGAAAATTCACCCTCGGTGATTTCATGCCGCTACGCCTCATAGATGAGACTACGCAGGGGGCATCATACCCTTGTAACTCGGTAGTCGGATTCTCCATGAATGGATACGAGTCCAGTGACACTGCCAGTGACACAGATGAATGGGAGCAATCCTTTGAAACCGGAGAATATCTCTCCGATGAAGAATGGATCCCGGAATCCCACCTTATGCCAATATCTGGTATAACCTCTTCCAGCCACAAGGATCCTGGTCTGATGATGATGAAGACCAAGAGGCTGTTCCAGAGAGTGCTGTCAACCCAGCGCAAACAAATGCTCTAGTGGATCCCAACTAGGTCGAACCACAAGGGGCAGATGAAGAAGAAGATTTGGCTCCTATGCCCTATCTTGAAGAATCTGTAAGGATCTTACAGCGTTTGGCCATAGAGCAAGAGCAGGATCGCATCAATCAGCTTCATCAAAATCTAGAACCGGAAGTCTCGGAGAATCTACAAGCATCTCCTCCAGTGACTCTGGAAAATGAAGAAAGTAGCTGGATTGATGATCCTCTTACATCGGAGGATGAGTCTGATTCCCAATAGTCCATTGTGGAGGCATCTTCTATCGAAGTTGCATGCAATGTGATAGTTCAGGATGATAGTGCCTCTGAAGCTTCATCTGTTGAGGCCACGGACTCTCAAAATGCATCCGGCAACATATCTTTTGGAGCTACATATTCTTGGGTGACTTCCACTGAGATAGCATCTTCTCAGCCGTCATCTCCTGAAACGGTTACGTCGGAATTCAAGCCTCTTCCGACTGATCACCATGAAGAAGCTCTGGTTGATGAAGTCTTCAAAGAAAACCTAGTCAATTGGTCCCAGGTACCCAACCTCATAGGAGATGTCTGGACCGATGAAATACTGGACAAAGAAAAAAAGTTGTTGGAAGCTGTTCAGGACTCGTTCCCGGAAGATGCTCCATGCAACGCAATAACTGAAGACGACATTGCTGCTGCAGAAGCATTTTCAGCAAATGGGGAGGATCAGCCCCTTGAGCCCGAACGGGGTCTTCTGAAAGAAGAGCCACCTCTAGAAGCTTTTGAAGTTGGGAAAGGTACCCGCTCTGGCCGGGATTACCACAAAAACTACAACCAACCTTCTTCTTCTTCTTATGTAAGTCCTTCGGGAAAGCAAGCTGTAAATGCCCCAAACAGCGGTGATAATGAAAATGCAGGCCCAAAGGAGGCTTTCAAGTATGACTTGATCGAGCACTTCAAACACATACCTGCACGACTGCACATCCTAGACTTATTACGAATGTCACCACAAACTCGTGATAGTCTTATTTCAGAACTGCAAAGGCTGAATGTAGATGTCGACAAACATGCCCCACAAGTCCTACAAATTGAAATGGACTATAGGGTCAAAAAGTCAAAAACTTCCTCAAAGAGAGAAAAGAAAGAAGCTGGAGGACCTTGCACTGAATGCCTCTCGGTCCAAAAAGCCTCAAATGCTACCATCGCCTTTACTAAGGAAGACCTCCTGCTAGGCGAGAAGAAGCACAACCGACCCTTGTACTTCACGGGGTACATCAAAGAGATGCCGATACAGAGTCCAAATCGACCCGGGGTCTGCATTCAACCTCATCTCTACTACGGCACTCAAAGAGCTAGGTATCCCACCTAGCAAACTGAGCCACACATCTGTGTCCATCTTTGGATACGATGGGAGTGCTCAAAGGCCCATTGGCAAAATCAGATTCAGGTTGCAAATCGGTGATCTTATCTCTGAGGTCACCGTGTATGCAATAAAAACCTCTTCATTCTACAACATCCTTCTCAGACGCCCTTGGATACACGAGAACGGTGTCGTCCCTTCAACTCTACATCAGTGCATCAAGTTTGTTGGCGACGATGGCTTGATACATCGAGTGTTTGTAGACAAAAAGCCCTTCAAAGGCAAATAAGTCCATTTTGCAGACTCTCAGATGTACAAGGATGAAAAAGAAGAAAAGGAGGAGAAAACAACATCCTTTGCCGGCAATCTCCAAAAAGATAAAGGCAAGGCTCCTTAGCAATCAACGGAAGAAAACAAACCTTCCGGCAAACCCAAAGAGAGCAATCCGTCTCCCTTCGTTGTCTCCTTCAAATCTTCCAAACCTTTGGTAATCACTACCAAAGCAAAGAAGACAAGCAAAAGACTGGGGGCAAGTTTGTTGTTTCCTTCATGTCCATCATACAAGAAACGGATTCGGATTCAGAGACAAAAGACGATGCATTGTCAAGCCAAGCTAGTACTCAGCAAGTTCGGCCTGTTCTCACTCCATTGGAGACACCTGCTGACGTAGAAGATCCCGTGTCTGCTACCTTCATCGTTCCGGAAACAACGGCAGAAGAGAAACCAATCTTCTTCCATAGGTCGGACGCTTCTTCATCAAATTCCTTGCTTGAACCTTTCCAAAATGAAGGTATGCCTCAACTATCCTTGTATAGTCCAATGGCATAAGCAATCATGAAGAAAATGGGCTATGACGCTCAAAAGCCAATTGGTTTGGGAGGTGGCTGTGGTATTCTTATACCATTGGAACCCACCCTGACCAAAAATCAGCTGGAAGATTGGAAACTCCACCGTTGCATAGACAAGTCTTCATATGGATTGGGGTATGATCCTGAGACTCCGATGAGACAGTTGACACAAAGGCTGCAAAGTCGTTTTGCCGACCAGGCCTCAACATCTCGTATTAATGAAGACATCAATCTCCCTGGATATCTCTTTGAAGAGTTACCCGACAAGGACCCAGGAAGCTCATCAAATTGGTATGATTTCTCAAATGATGAAGAGGAATTGTTCGATGACACAGACGCACGGTTCTCTGATTCAGAAGAGCTATCGTCTCCAAAAGAAGTGCCTTGCTTCGACCCAGTTTCAGCTGGTGATTGGGATCATCTCATAGCAAGTCTTGAGAAGGGTACCAATCAAGAAGATTTATGGACAGAAGCGGAGCCATGGTCTGAAAATGCCTTTGGAAATCCAAAAGGCCTTGTTGAGTTGGAAGCCTCCAAAAATATTGTGGAGGAACCACCTTCAGACCTTCCAACAGAAGATTCTGTTCAAAAGATAGACTTGGGAACACCTAATAACCCACGTCCTGTATTCATAAGTAAGAATATAAACGATGATGAGTTACCCGAGTATGTCTCTTTTCTTCGTGAGTTTGTTGATTGTTTTGCATGGTCTTACGCTGAAATGCCTGGCTTAGATCCCAAAATAACAGTCACAAACTCAACTTGTAAGAAAACATCAAGCCTGTCAAACAAGGCCAAAGAAGATTCCGTCCTGATGTGATGGACAAAATTGGACAAGAAGTTCAGAAGCTCAAAAACTTTGGCTTCATCCGCGAGGAACAGTATCCCGAATGGTTGGCCAACATCGTCCCCGTGACAAAGAAAAATGGGTAAATCAGAGTCTGTATTGACTATAGAGACCTGACTAATGCTTGCCCCAAAGAAGAATTCCCGCTTCCCATACCAGAGGTAATGATTGACAACACCTGCGGGGTTGAGCGAATGACTTTCATGGATGGCTTCTCTGGCTACAACCAGATAAAGATGCATCCCGAAGATGAAAGGCATACATCATTTCGGACCCCATTTGGTGTGTATTGCTACACTGCCATGCCATTTGGTCTGAAAAATGCCGGTGCAACATATCAGAGGGCTATGATGAAGATATTCCAAGATATGCAGCACAAGACGGTCGAATGTTATGTTGATGACCTCGCTGTCAAAAGCAAAAGAAAAGAAGACTATCTCCAAGATCTTCGAGAAGTCTTCCTCCGACTTCGCGAACACAAACTGCGAATGAATCCCCTCAAATGCTTTTTCGGTGTCTCATCGGGTAAGTTCCTCGGATTTATAGATCGGAAAGCTGGAATAGAACTTGACCCCATCAAAGTCAGGGCAATTATAGAAATGCCATCTCCAAGAACCCTAAGAGAACTAAAAGGGCTTCAAGGAAGATTGGCATACATCCGACGGTTCATTTCCAATCTATCAAGAAAATGCCGTCCATTTTCTCGCCTGATGAAGAAAGGTGTGGACTTTGTTTGGGATGCTGAATGTGAAGCCGCATTTCAAGACATCAAGTCATACCTGACCAAACCTCCGGTGTTGGCTGCTCCCACAACCGGAAAACCATTCATCTTGTATACAAGAGCTCTCGACTATTCTTTGGGCGCTCTACTTGCACAAGAAAATGATTGAGGAAAAGAAGTTGCTCTATACTACCTCAGTCGCATGTTGGTAGGTGCAGAGCATCGCTACTCTCCAGTAAAAAAAGAATGCCTGGCAATGATGTTTGCCGTACAAAAGCTACGTCACTATTTGCTGTCAAACACAGTATACCTGATATCGAGGATCAATCTCTTAAAGGTCCTTGTCACAAAAGCAGGTTCTCTCAATGCCCGGCTGGCAAAATGGTCCATCCTTTTGTCACAATTTGATATTAGGTATGTACCACAGAAAACAATAAAAGGCCAAGGTCTGGCAAACTTTCTTGCAGAGCATCCACTGCCTAAGGATTCTCCGCTCAGGGATGATCTCCCAGACGAACCTGTCTACAGTGTGGAGACTTCCTCACCAAATGCCTCCTAGAACATGTACTTTGATGGTGCAGCCAGGACAAATGAAAAAGGAAAGCCGATATCAGGAATTGGCATTCTCTTTGTTAGCCTCGACAAATAAATGATTCCACACGCATTTTTGCTACTGGAACCATGTTCAAACAATGCAGCTGAGTACCAAGCTCTGATCATAGGATTGGAATTCGCCCTCGAATCCGATATCACCATGCTAGAAGCATTTGGAGACTCCCAACTGATCGTCAACCAGATGAATCAGAAATATGAAATCTGGAAGCCTGATCTGTTGCCTTACTACAACAAGGCACAATCGCTCCGTCAGAGGTTTGACATCTGTTACATCACCCACATCCGCAGAGGTGAAAACATCCGTGCAGATGCCCTGGCTGGACTTGCTGCATCTATGGCAATCCAAGAAGGGGAAAACATGAAAATTACAGTATGTCAAAGAAGGATTCTCTCTCCTCTCAACACACACCAAGCAGTCGCTGAATGCCACCGAGTGGTTGGAAGTCGGATTTCCATCCTCAAACTCCCGATCTGCGACTGGAGGGATCCGTTCATTGATTACATTATGTTCGGAATCCTACCAGAAGATCCAAAAGAGCGGGTAAGTATCCAAAGACGAGCCCCAAACTTTCATTTGGATATCCCTTCAAAAGTGCTTTACAGAAAATCATTTAATGGAGTACTTCTATGCTGCTTGTCATAACAAGAGGCGGAAGAAATTCTAAAAGAAGTTCATGCCGGTCTTTGTAGAGCCCATCAGGCTGGTCCTAAGCTCTACGACCAGATAAAAAGGTTAGGTTACTATTAGCCTACCATGGTGGCTGACGCAATGCAATTTGCTAAACGTTGCCAACAATGCCAAATTCATGGAGATTATGTACACATTCCTCTAGAATGACTACATCCTACAACGATCTCATGGCCCTTTGAAGCCTGGGGTATGGACATCATAGGTCCTATCTCTCCCCCGTCAAGCAAAGGTTATCGCTTCATCTTCACCGCTACTGATTATTTCTCCAAGTGGTCAGAAGCATTTGCGTTCAGTGAAATGAAGACCCCGTCAGTCCTTCAATTCTTACGAACCAACATCATTTGTCGCTTCGGCATACCTAAAAGATTCGTCCATGATAATGGACCACAATTCCGGGATCACAGATTTTACAGGTTCTGCGACAAATACAAAATCCAAAGTTGTCCTTCGATTCCGTATAACCCAGCAGTGAATGGACTAGCAGAAGCCTTTAACAAGACACTCTACAAAATCCTCAAGAAAATGGTCTCTAGTCATAAAAGAGACTGGAGCGACAAACTGCTTAAAGTTTTATGGGTCTACCGGACTACCGTTCGAGGACCAACCCATAGCACACCATTCTCCTTGGTCTATGGATGTGAAGCAGTTGTTCCCCTAGAGGTACAAATTCCTTCCTTAAGGGTATCTCTACAAAATGAAATGAAGAAAGAAAGCAATGTCAAATTGAGACTCCAAGAACTGGATAATCTCGATGAAAGACGGCTCGAAGTTCGACAAAGCGTTGAGCTTTACCAAGCACGTATGGCAGGATCTTTTGACAAGAAGGTCAGGCAACGCGCCCACAAAAACGGTGACTTGGTTCTTGCGGTGAAAAGGCCAATGGTTTTTGCCCACAAATCCAAAGGCAAATTCGAACCAAAATGGGAGGAACCCTTCGTCATCGACAATGTCTTCTCCAATGGCGCATATGCTCTTCTAAACATGGAGGGTGACAGATGTATACTGCCCATCAATGGCAAGTTCTTGAAGCTGTACTACCCTTGAAGGCTTCCTACAACTGGTCAGAGTGATGCCTGCATGGACAAAGCCTATTCCTAGGTACTTGCTCGTCAAATCCACCCCTTTTAGAGTTTTCATCCCTATGTTGAAATTTCTAAAAACCCAAAAACAATGCTTACTTTCAATGTTTCATTGCTCAAAAACAAAAAAAAAAAAAAACAAGATCAAACCCAAAATCTAAGTTTAGGAGCCTCTTCCCTAAGTTGACCAAAACTTTCGATCATTGAACCCAAAATTCATGGTTTGAAACAAAAACCAGGACTCAGGAATTTCCACCCTAGTCCACCCCGACTTTTACCACCAAAAATGGTTTTGAGTCAAAATTTATGACCCTCGTGTCTTTAAACAAAAATGGTTTTTCGAAAAACCGTGAGGAAGCGACGTTTAGTCGATACTCACACAAAACCCAAAAATCGGAAGGATGCGAACCCCATTCGATACTTCCAAAACCTCAAATCACAAGGAAGTGACACCTCGTCAAAACTTGCAAGATTTCAAAAATCGTGGAGACACAACATTCCAGTTGATATCCACAACCCAAATTTCAAAACAAAAAACAAAGGTTCGAAAAAGCCTTCATGCCAAAACCAGGCTTTCATGTCAAAAATAAAAAATCTGGCTTCCATGCCAACAAAACAAAACTTGGTTTTCAAAAAACTCGGCTTCTATGCCACGAAATCTGGCTTTCACACCAAAAACAAAAAAACCTGCTTCCATGCCACAAACAAAGTTTTGGCTCTCATGCCACAAAACCAAAACTTGGCTTTCACGCCACAAAAATCGGCTCTCATGCCAAAAACCGGCTTCCACGCCATAATCAAAATTCGGCTTTCACGCCATCCAAAATTCGGCTTTCAAGCCATGAAAAAACTAGGCGTTTTGCCACAAAATCTGGCTTTCATGCTCAAAACAAACTTTTGACAAAAGATTTTCACAAAATGACAACCTTTTGATCAAATTCTCAAACAAACATTCCCATCCAACTTTTTACTTACTTTCATTAAAAAAAAAAAAGATGAAAGAATTTAAGTGAAACGAGGGAATACAAAAAAAGGGGTGCCAAAAATGTTTATACATGGAGGTACCAAAAGAAAAGAAGAAAAAGTTTGCTACAAATCAGGAGGCTAGTCCGACATGGTCTTCAGCTAAAGACTTAACTCCTCAAGCAAACTCTTGGCTTAGCCTTCAAAGCTTCTAGGCCGCGTTTCTTCAAAATCTTCCCATAAAATGAGGTAGGACGTCGCGATACATCTTCAGCACGAGGAAGCTCTTCCCGGAGAATCTGCCATTGTTCATATTCCTGAGTCTTCCTCCGGAGATTCCTTTCGACCTCCTCAACTTGGCGAATGAGAATCCTCTCTCTATCGCGAGCTTTCAAAGTAGCAGCCCACTTGGCAGCGGCCTGCTCTTCTAATAACTCAAGGCGCTATCTGGCTTCAGTGGCCTCCCTATCAAGACGATGTTGGTCCTGTGTCAGCTCAATAATAGCCAACTCGGTGACGTTCCTCTCCCGAACGAGTTGTTTCCGAGTCTGCGAGATCTCATTCAATTCAGATTTGACCTCACTGGAAGGCTTCAAAAACATCTCGTTGAAGAAGTCATCATTTGGAAAGCTCTTGGTCTCATTGCACTTGTTGCCTAGAGTGATAACTTCATCAACAAAAGCCTTGGCATCTGTAATGTCCAGACCGACTTCTTTGCTATCGGCAAGATTGTCATGTACATGCTTAACCATGCCGAAACCAGCCTCCAAATGGCCAGAAGAAAGAGTCTTGACCCATGAGCTCAAGACTCTCTTCAACACCTTCCTCGCAAACTGACGGGATGGCTTAGATGAAGACTCGCCATGCTCCGTTGGTCGACTGCCCATGTCAGGCACCGTTGGAAGAGTAATCAAGAAGCTCTTTCCAACCGGAGCCGCTGGGGAAGGAATATCAGCAGGCGGACTCGCCTCTACCTCATCAAAACTGGTGGAAGAAGCCCCTACTCCTGGATTAGCCGCGGGCACCCCCTGCTCTGACTCTGAAAAGGATAGAGGAACTTCTCCTGTCGCCTCACAACCTGCCAATGAAAAATGAAAAAGGTATCAATATGATCTTGTCAAAAATCAATACCAAGACTATTACTATATACCTTCTTCGACGACCGGCGGAACGCTTTCTGCCTCCATGAACTCATCCGAAGCATCGTCAAAAGTTGCGTCCATGGATGGTTCGAAGTCGTCTGAATCGTCCGGCAAGTCAGCTGATAAAATATATATATATATATGTCAGCGAGTGGCGGTAAAGAAAAACAAAGAAAAAAAAAAGAAGAAAGAAGTCATACCAGGTGGAGATTCTGGATCTACTTCAGAATCTCTGGGTTCTTCCTCAGATGCCACAATCGGATCCGTCACCGCCTCATCGGCCGAAACCTCAGGCATCATCAAATCATCTTCTGCCAAAAGAAAGAAAAGCAGTAGATCAAAAACAAAAGTCTCATAAAAAGAAAGAAACAAAAAAAGAGAGAAGAAGTGTCATACCATCACTACCGATCTTTTCTCCCTGGCTTCTCTTCTCTGGAGGCTCATCATCATCCCCTGATGCCTCCTCAGTGATGGTGGAAGGAATTTCCAGATCAAGAGAGTTTTCGTGTCGTCTCTGACTTTGGCGCTGTCCTCTTCTCCTCTTGCTCCTACGGGACGAACTACTGGAAGTACCCTCCCCACCATCGAAATCGGGCCTCTCGCCAGAGTCCTCACTGGATGCTCTGCTCTTGCCGGTAGACTCCACGGAAGCCTTTGCTCGCTCAGCTTGTATCCAAGCAACGACCTCAGCCTCCTCCTCGGCGAGCTGTTCCAAGACCTCACCAGGTATCTCTTGTGCAGTTCCGGATCTGATGACGTCATGGTCCTCGAGAAAGCCTGTTATGTGCTTTTCTCCAGAAATGAAACCCAGGACTTCTTCTTGGTGGACACCATCTGACTTTCCAAGGCCCTTCCCAGAAGATTGCTTTACATCGAGCTCTTTCTTGGAAAGTCCCCGGTACACTGAAAGGCTCTCCATGAACCATTTTGTGAAGCCAGCAGTCCGGAAAGTGGGCAACTCAGGATAAGGAATCATGGCGGTAGTGTCTTCTGTACTATAAAACGCCCATGCATTCCTCCCGTCCTGCAGACCTCCAAAATGCTTCACCTTGCTCGAAGGTGCTCCAACAATGCCTTTGGAGAAGCGCAACTGCATGGCAAAACGCGAGGGAACATACGGCTGGATGTCGATGAAAAGATGTCTACGGTACAGCATCGTGCCGACACGTATGTTAAAAAACCAACTCCTCTCCGCATTTGTCAAAGAATAGTGTCTCCCCGACCTTGCCTTGGTCGAATCACGGGAGACACCAAAATCAAAAGCCTTCTTCCGTAAACCTGGAGAAAGCTTCACTGATGACTGCCCCATCTCGACGTCCCAGAATCGTCGGATCCTCAAACGGGCAGATAAAAGAGATTCGGAAACAGGCTTCCCTCTAGCCAACCGAATCATAAACGGATCATTGTCTTGAGCAGCACCCAATCGGTGGAAACTGGGACAGTGGTATACATACCACGAATAGAAAATGTGGGCTGAAAATACCCTATTCATGGGAAGCCCAAGCCGAACCAGGAAAGCAGCAGCCTGCAGTTCGGTGCACAAATAGGAGTAAAGAGCAGGCACCAAAGCAAGCCGCTCTCCAAACGCCATCTAACAAGCCGGAAAAATACAATACGGCCTGATGTGCGTTCCATCTCCTCCAGCAAAAATAGCCTCACCCAGCCAATAAGTGAGGTAAACAGCGAGATCTCTCCGCAGCGCAATGTCAGAATGAATGGCATCTGTGCTTGCGAAGAATTCCTTCAAATTCTCTCGCATGGCGGAGATCTTCTTCGAATCTGGATTCTTAGCCCTGGCTTCCTGGGTCGTACTCTCAGAAGACTCCCCGCTGTCAAAGAAGTTGGAAGACAAAAGGCTACCACTCCTCCAAACTGCTACACCAGACTTTCGAGCCCCCCTTCTCCTTCAAAAAGTCGTAGAAGGCGACGAGCTGAAAGTACAAAAGCCTAAACTCCTCAGACTGCTCCTCAAAGACAATGTTAATAGGCATAAACTCCTCATAGAGATTGCCGAGAATAGGCAGCCCAGTGATGGCGCTCAGTTCCTTTAAAGAAAAACCAATCTCACCGTTCATGACAACAAAGGTGTTGGTTTGTGGAAGGAACGACTCCAGCATGGCCATGAAGGCCTCATCGGAGAAAACCACGGTTTGCCGAAAAGCGCGAACCGCGTAAAAAATCTCGGCCTCCTTCAGAATGGCACCGCCAATGTGTAGGATGTGATCAGTCCACGACTCCCAGCTCGAGTCAGCGCTGAAACGGCCACAAAGTCGAAAAGGCTTCACCCAATCGCTGCCATCGCCCTTGAAAATGCCAAGGCCCACCGGTCTCAAATCGACCGAAGGATGGTCTGAACCTTGGTAGCCGCTGGCCGGCATCAAAATGTCCATGTGCGCAGGCGACTTCTCTGCAAAACCAGAAGGACCGCCAACAAAAACCCCAGTCTTGATCACATTTGTCCTCTTCACCCAGCTTGGAGGATCTTCCATCTTCGAGCATGTGGAGGAAAGGCTCATAATCGAGATAGTCCGATCGAAGGTCGACCGGGTAGAAACAGTTCTCTTCTCACCATCAACTGTAAAAGAGAACTGAAAACATCTCCTTTGGTATATTGAATCGTCAGGGACTGCATCACCAAAGAAGAAGGTAGGCTTGGGCACAATGCTCTGATCGTCCGTGACCCAGGGACGGTTGCTTACCACAATCTTATAATACTCCTCATCCTTGAGGGCAATCAAACGTTGCCTCATCTCATCTCGGTTGAGTGAGTCACACTCTTCTAAGTTCCTTTCGACATACTGAACCTCTTCCCAGGCCTGCTATACGGCCACATTAGAGGATCTGGTAGAACGGCGAGGCGCATCAGTGACCGACTCCTTACCCTTGTTCGTTCTGGAGGAACTACCTGCAAAGGATGGAAAGAGAGAAAATCAATCATCAAAATGACAGAATTTTGCTAAAAAACATTACAGCGAAATTTTGGCATGGTTCCGGGGCAATTTCGAAGAAAAGGGAAACACCCCGAAAGAAATAGAAGCTTGAAGATGGGCTCAACATCGCTGCAAGCTCATGATCAATGGGAAATTCTTGAAGAAGGGTTGAACTCAAACATTGCTGCGAGATCAAACCAAATCTTCTCAAATATCCGCAAGGTTGGAAAAGGGCTCAACATTGCTGCGAGCTCCAGAATCCAAAACTTGCAATGCTCCTCAGAAAATCCCCGCAAGACCAAGAAAGGGCTCAACATTGCTGCAAGCTCCAAATCCCAAGACTTGCGAAAAGATTTCCAAGTGTGCACTATCATACTTCCAATTCTATTTTCTAAAAAGAAAAAATGCATAGAAGGAAAGTTGTCATGCATGTGCGTCTCGAAATCCGGAAAAAAAAAGGAAAGAAGAGAGGAAGAAAGTTTCTTTTTTCAAACAACAAAAAAAAAAAAATCACCCATAGGCCACGTGGTCGTACAGTCATGACCGTATGGTCTTGTCCGTACGGCCACACCAAAAAAAAAAAAAAGAGATAGAAAAAAGAAGAAGAAGAAGAAAAAAAAACACACGGTAAAAAAAAAAAAACAAGAGAAACCGTGAGAAAAGAAAAAGAGAAAAAAAAAAGGAAAGATAAAAAGCCACGGTAAAAAAAAAAAAAGAGAGAAACCGTGAAAGAAAAGAAAAAAAAAAAGAAAGAAAGAAGAAAAAAAAAGGAAAAAAAAACGTGTAAAAAAAAACACGTAGAAAAAAAAAAGAGAAGAAAAAAGGGAAAAGAAAAAGAATGAAAACCTTTTTCTACACGAGGTTTCTTAAGAAGAAGAAAAAACTTACTTGAAGCCATTGATGGAGAAGAATAAGAAAAAGCTTGAAGATCCTTGACGAAGAAGAAGAATTCTTAATCTTGGAGCACTCTTGAAGACTTTTGCAAAAAGAATGCAATAGGAGCAAGAGATTCAACCTCCCCTTGCTTTTATAGAAGAAAGCAAACCAAAAGAGGAAAGAAGGAGAAAAGAAAGGAGGTAAGTGCTAAAAATTAGCAAACTTCCTAAAAGAAAGGGATCATGGGATATTCTCTCCCAAAGAAAGATACTTTGAGAAAATCTCTCAAAATCAAGGAAACTTAAGAGATTCTCTCCAAGTAAGAATATTTTTAGACATTCTCTACCAAAAAGAGATATTTTTAGATATTCTTTACAAAAATGACACCACATGAGATCTAAGCCATCTTTAAAGCTTAAGGTCTCATGGGTTAGCCCACATGAGCCAGGTTTGACCACCTAGTTACTAAAAGTGGCTTTTAGTCAAAATCCCTCTTAGCAAGTGCATACAAAAATGGTTCCATGCCTCCTTTGAGTTGATTGGACCATATAAAAAAAATCCAAGCCTCATGAGTTCCAAAAAAAATCAAACCATCCCACCTCATGAACCAAATTAAGCCAAAACCTTGAAATTGACATTCCACAAAAACCCAAACCACTCCAATGGACCCAAAATTATCCCAAAGAGTGACCAAAATCAAAACCATGGTCCCCTAACACCCCACATACAGCTTGTTGGGTCACAAGGTCAAAACCAAAACCAAATCCGGGTCCCCTAACTTGCCACATACAGCTTGTTAGGTCACAAGACCAAAAATAAAAATCCAAAATCCGACCCCCTAACCTGCCACATACAGCTTGTTAGGTCACAAGGTCAAAAACCCCAAAACCTTCTTGACCGCTTGATGCGCCACACAAAGCCTTTGGGTTCGCAAGGTCAAAAAGAAAATCCAAAATCCAAAAACCCAATCCAAATGTCATTTTCAAAATTTTGCATTGAGATAGTGCGTGATCTCTCTCACTGCCATAAAATCCCCTTGGAAACTCAAAAAGGCTACTCTATCAAGAAAAATGGTCAGAGACTCTTGGTCAAGTTAGAAGTTCCCCTTCAAAGTTTTCTTCGAGGAACATCGACTGCAAAAGCTATCCAATTCGTCGCTGTACCTCAAGGGGGCATTTGTTGACACCAAAAATGTCACTTTGCCTCCTCAACATCAAAAGCTACATGGAGCCACATCCTACTACAAACAGGCAAAGCTGCTTCAAGCATCAGATCTTGTCAAAATCAAACAAAAACTGCAAGATTCTTCAAAATAGCCGAAAAAGAGGTACACATGAAGTTTTGGGCCATTTCGACACCATTTGGCCTAACTTCAATCCTCCAACGGCTGAGCAGGAGCTCCCGGCGGCGACAGTGTCGAAGACATCAAATCTTCGATCAGAGCCTATGGATGGTCTCAAAATACCTCCAAAAGGCTCTCCGTCGAATTTCAAGTCAAACCAACACCGTTTGACCCTCCATCAACTCTCGAACGGCAAAATCAAGCCTCCCGGCGGCGAGAACCTCCGACGCTGCTACTCATCAAATAAAGCACATGAGTAGCTTCTAAATGCTTCCAAAGGGCTGCACATCAGATTTCAGGTCATTTCGACAACGTTTGACCCGGCTTTGAGGCTCCGAAGCAAAATCAAGCCTACCGGCAGTGAAGCTCCCCGGGACCATGACATCCAAATCGGAGCTAATGGGTCGTCTCAAAATGACTCCAATAGGCTCCTTGTCGAATTTCAGGTCAATCGGACATCGGATGACCACACATCAAAGCTCGACATCTTCAGCACGGTGAAATCAAGTCTAGCATCGATGGGACCCCAAACGGCTTCAAAACTCAAAAAAAAGACCATGGTTGGTCCTATCTAATGCTCAGGAAGCTTCACTTCAAATTTCAGGTCATTCCGACATCGTTTGACCTAGTTTCAACTCTTGGCGGAAAATCGGCCACAAAGTCTTCGGCTTTTCCAAAAATAGGAAACTTTGTGCTCTGATTTGCATGACTTTTTGATGGGTTTTCTTCAGTGGAATCAAGCCCATAAATGAGGAGAAATGTCAAAGAAAAATACAGGGGAAAACAGAAGCGAAAAAGCTCGAAAAACGGCGAAGAAACGGCGACCGAACGGCGACCAAAAAGGGGGCCAAAGCCCCATGGTCGCCGGAGACCATGGGTGCATGGTCGCCGGAGACCGACCCTAGAAGTCCGGGTCGCCGGATTTCCGACGGAACGACCGATTTTCCGTGTCTTTTCGCGTTTCGCGATGTTTGGCCCTTGTGATTTTCTTAAAATCTGATTTTTGAGGCATGATATCCGTCGATCTTCATCAACATCACGGATCCGCCATTGAAATCATTCGATCATCAATGGACACTCCAAAATCGCCAACCGGTAGACCAAGAAAGTACACTTTCTGTCCGACCAATCGTGAAATCAACTGGACAGATGTTGCTGGCCCATTGGTACCAACCAATGTCTGAATTTGCATCGTCATCTGACATAAAACAACATGCGGATCCATCGATGATCATCGCAAGAAGAATTCCAAAAGACGACACGCGGCCCGCGACTCTTCAAGCGACTCGGCAACCACTTAATGAAGTTAAATGACCGTTTTATGATAACTTATTACGGTCATTAACTCATTATTTTGGACGGCCCAATCAGAAGCAAGCAAATGGGAGTTACAAGTCCAATTAATCATGACAATTAACCATGTAACTCTTATCATTATGGAAATTAATCATGGTAATTAATCATGAAACCCCCATCATCATGGAGATTAAATGCCCATTATTATCCATCGGCCAATTAAAATCCAAGAAAAAGGAGTTACAAAATTATGAAATTAAATCTTGTAACTCCTCCCATCATGGAGCATTAATGCCATTAATGCCCATAAACCTTCCTAATGGCCACCAAAAGCCTATAAATAGGCGGTCATTCCAAAGGGAAAGGGTCCAGAAAAATTGTCTGAAGTGGTCCGAAAAAATCATCTGAAGAGTTCTGAAGAAATTGTCCTAGAAATCTCTGCACAAAAGGAAGCTCTCTTACCCTGAAGAAACTCTGCTGCAAGCACTACAAGGTGATCGAAGTCCCTTAAGGGGCCACCCCCCCAAGGTTTCCTCTCTTCTTCTATCCAACATGGCCTAGAAGCGGCTTTTCCGTCCGTCTACCCGTTTTTTTTTATTAGATATAGGACCTTCCTTTGGTCTTTGTTCTTTAAAAATTTGGGGTCCAAGCCAAGCCAAGTGAACTAAAGCATTAAGTGTTCTCATCTGAAGGACGACGGCGGAGTCCATACATGATTCGCGGCCATCGATCTGAACGAGTCCCCAAAATCTCCTGAGAAGTCAGATCCCTCTTTCTTTCTTTTCTATTGTATTTTGTATTTTTAAAGAGATAAAAAAATCACAATTCTTGTCTTTCACTATTGATAAGATTTGTAAATCGCCTTCTACGGCAGAATTGCCTTCTACGGCACAAAACCACCTTTCACGGCAAACTAAACAAAATCGCCATTCACGGCATTCTAAAATCTTGTCTCTTTCTTTAAATATACATGCAATGGAAAGTTAGAAAAAAAGTTTGATTTCCTTTTTACTTGTGAAGATGAATCTCCGGATCACCATTTCAAATTCCAAGTAGAATAAAAAATCTGGCATACCCATACAAAAATGTTGATGCTTGCTCTTTTTTTCTCTTCGCCCCGCCGCACCCCGGCGGACCCGGGACGGAAGAAGGCAAGAAAGAAAAAGACGGGTCCATCACGGATGAAGGGGTTAGAGGCATGGGATTGACCTCAAATTTGATATTTGGTCTCATCTAAGATGTCTCTTCCCATTCCCCACAAGTCCCATTATCAGCGGGTCCCTAGGTGGGCCCCATTAAGTTTGTCCCTGACCATATGGTGAGGGAAGGCTGCACATGAATATCCCCATATATATGTATGTGAAATTCTCGAAAACTCCCTTATCTCAAAATGGGAGTTTCTGCCCCTATCTAATAGCCAATTATTTGTTAGTATTTTAAGATATCTACCTTTATAGGAGACTATTTAGGAGAGAGAATCGGATATGTATATCACTGATGACACGTGTCACACTTTCATTGGCTAAAAGATGGGCGTTCTTTTTTAGAAAAACACCTGAAGAGTTTTGTAGCGTAACTCTCTCTCTCTCTCTCTCTATATATATATATATATATATATACTTATGGGGGGTATTCTTATGCATCCATCCTTCATCAGCTGGTGAGGCCGTGAGGGACAATGACGTCAGCACACACTAGTGGGTGGACAGAGCTGCCCAAAATTCCAAAAAGCCCGCCAACATTAATTTTGAGAAGGCCTGCCCAAAACGAAGATAAAAGCCCAAAGATGAAATTTTTGAAGAAGCACGCCCACTGACTTGTTCTTCTCCAGAACGACTCCCAGGCAAACGGTATGCAGACAATGCCTCCTCTACTCTGGACTTCTCTCTCTTCCCCTCTCCCTTTCTCTCTCTCCTCCTCTCCTCTCAATCTCCAAACGAGCTTCCAGCTCAATCCCAAGTTGGGTTGGACTTCTGTTTTTTTTTGTTTTTTGTTTTTTTGGCTCATCCCAGCTCTGCTCTCTCTCTCTCTCTCTCTCTTTCTCTCTCTCTCCTCCTCTCTCCCTCTCTCTGCAAAATCTCCATACGAGCTTCCACCTCCATCCGTGAACTTGGGTTGTTGCTCTGGATTTCTCTCTCAATCTCTTTCTCCTCCTCCTCTCTCTCTCTTCCTCTCTTTCTCCTCCTCTCTCCCTCTCTCTGTGCAAAATCTCCACATGGTTTCCTTTTGGGACAATTACCGTACTGATTGCCTTAAAACTGACAATTACCCCAGAACAATTGGAAAAAGTTTATTTACCACAGAACAGTCCGATCCGTAGGATATCGTAAGCTATAATATCCTACGGAAGTGGGATATCCTACAGTCAAAAGGGGGAAAATTTGAACAGTTAGTTTTTTTATTTTTTTTCCTTGACTGTGGGACCACCAAATCACAATCCAAACCGTTGGATAACTGTATGAGTGTAAGAACTAATATCGCACCAAATTTGAACCGTTGATCTATCACTGTTATCTAGAAATTTGCAAAAAAAAAAAAAAAAAACATGGCTTATAATTTGTTCCTATAATTTGCAAAACAATGTGACTTTTTGCAAATTTCTAGATAACCATGATAGATCAACGGTTCAAATTTGGTGTGATATTAGCTTTTAGACTCATACAGCTATCCAACGGTTTAGATGGTGGTTTGGTGGTCCCACAGTCAAGGAAAAAATAAAAAAAACTAACTGGTCAAATTTTCCCGCTTTTGACTGTAGGATATCCTACTTGCATAGGATATCGCAGCTTGCGATATCCTACGGATCAACTTTTTCCAACTGTTCTGGGGTAATTATCAGTTTTAAGGGAGTCCATACGGTAATTGTCCCTTTCCTTTTTTTTCTGACCTGGTCTTATTGTTTTCTTTTTTTTTTTCCTAGTCATGTGTTGATGATGCCCAAAAGAAAATTGTTGAGGAGCCCAATTTTAAAATACGAAGAAAGGAATTGGAATGCAGAATTTGATGGTCGAGCGAGCCATGTTTATCCAGAAAGTATCTATTATACATACCAAAAGTGGAGTTGACAGAGATTGTGCATTTGTAATTAGAGAGTTTTAAGTTAATACTATTCCCCTATGTTATGAAACTGAATGTTATTTCATTAAATATGCAAATCATTGCTACTCTCAAGATCAATGTTTTACTGTACTTGAGGAAATCAATTTTGTTTCTCTTTGAATTTTTGAATGTTGGAGCACCAATCAATTTGGATCACAGATGCTCGAATGGACCAAACTATTGTTCTAAACATGAATTGTTCAATGTGGGTGTAGAATTATTGTTAGTGTAACTGGGAATTGTTGCCTTCCATTAGAAAGAGCTGTATCTAACCCACTTCATTGTTGCCAATTCTCTGCTACAATGAATGACAATTGGGCTATTCTCTATTCATTCTTAGTGTTGTTTCTTTTCTGGTTGGGGTGGTAAAATGATTATCCACAGTTTCCATAGTTGCCCTCCATTACAAAATATTCAAAACTTGTCCGTGATTTCCACTCAACCCCTTTTATTATTGCACAATGGGTTGGTAGATTTTAGCAAATGCTTGCTAAGTGTGAACATATTTGATTTGAAAACCTGTCTGGGTTCAATCATTGTTCAACAAAATGCTTCCAAAGTAGGAATTGAATAATTTACCAAATTAACAAAATGGTTCCAAAGTTCGAGAGCTCAATTAGTGACTCCAATACATGCAAACAACTTGATTTACCAGCAAGCTACAATTTGTCCCTTGCCATAACCCAATAGACCAAATTTCATATGGACTTCACCTGAATGAGACTGATTGTAACACCCTGTCCCGAGTTAATTAAGATTAACTCGAATTAATCGGGATTAATGCTAATTCAACATGTTTTATGGAATTAATGTTGATTAATGGCTAAAGTGATATCGAATTTGGCTCAAGTGGTCAAATTGAACTTAATGAAAAGAATAGTGAAGGTTCTGAATGGAATTGAATTGATTTTAGGCTAAATCAAGTAAAGTAAGGACTTTTTCGTAAATACGAAATTACACATATTTTGTCGAATACGGAAACTCTTGATACTCACACGTGTATCTTGAGGAGTACGTTAACTTCCGTAAATATATGATTTCCATTCGACGTGAATTAGTTCAAATGACCCTTCATTTGACTTAAATTGTAATTAGAGGATTAGGAGGGGGGTAAAATGCAAAATTGGGGGTTATAAGATGAGGATGAACTCATTTGAGTTCATTCCTCCAGCACAGTCGATCTCTTCTTCTCTTTCTTTCTCTCCTTCTTCTTTCTTCCAATTTCTCTTCCTTGGGTGATGTTTGAGAGAGCTAACAAGTGCTTGTGAAGAGGGACTCCATCTTCACCATCCTCTTCTTCATCTCTTTTCTTACTATTTTGGGAGTTTCAACTTGAGAAGATCTCAAGATTTCCACCAAAGAAGCTACAAGTAAGTGTTGAGTTGAATTCGGCACTTCCATAGTTTCCTTATTGAGTTGTGGCTCAAAGAATTCACAAGAATTCTGTTTTGTGGATTGATTTTGGATTTTAGGTTCAAAAGGAGGTTTGGCTTGAGGAATTTCACTTGGATTCAAGCTAGCAAGGGAGATTTTTGTTAATTAATCTCCAAATAAGGCAAGTATACTCAATTATAATGATTTCAATTGTTAAGTGATTTGTTAGAACTCAAGGAGTTCAGTTACAGAGAATTCGGTTCAGAAGTTTCTGAACTTCTGGGCGCAATTCAGTCAGCCGCCAGGCTTACCGACATTTGACCGAGAGCTGACCGACATAGGTCGGCTAGCCGCAATTGTGAGTTCGGCTAGCCGCGGGTTGACCGCAAGGTGACCGAAAATCTTGTCAGGGTTTTTCCATTAGAAGTTGAGCTTCTGGAAAACGAACCGTAAGCTGACCGAATAAATTCGGCTAACCGAAATTTGAATTTCGGCCAGCCGCGTGGGTGACCGAATAGGTGACCGAATTGGGCAAATTGTCCTGAAAAATTGAGAAATTCTGGAAAGCTGACCGAATGTGGTTCGGTCAGCCGAAAACCCTAATGCGGCTAGCCGCTAGGTAACCGCCGAGGTGACCGAAATTGAGGGAATATCAGAATTGATTTCTGATAATTTCCTAAACCTTCATGGGTGTTAGCTAAACTTATGTGAATGTAAATTTCACTAAAAAGTGATGTCATCTAAAATAACACATACATTGCATAATGAACGTTTCACCCGAATGTTGTTTTAGGAAATTTACTTGTTCTGGACTTGAGTTGGCTTGTCCTCTCTCGTCTATTACTGTTATGCTCCTTGTTGAGCTTCATTGAATAATGTATTGAATGAATACACTGAAATGCAATGAAATGAAAAGAAAAGAACTGAAATAAACAAACATTGTAATGTATGAAAGATTAAGTCTGCTGCAGTAGATGGAGCGTTCCGGAGCTCCGTGGTGATGCCGGTGATCTCTGATCAAGACACTGGTAAATCCCACACATTTGACAAGCCACCTAATAAGTGAGTAACATTTGAAAAGCCACTTAATAAAGTGAGTAATAATGAAATGAAATGAGTCTTTGAAAGGCTGGGTTGTGAATGGTGCGCCTTCCACCTATGCTAGAGGACAACGAAAAGACACTTGATAAAGTGTATATAAATGAATGGAATGCTCTCTTCAGGGGAGACTCACATGAATTGCATGCTTCCTTCGGGGAAGAATTATATGAATTGAATTGAATGAAATTGAATTGAATTGAATTGATTTGAATATTATTGTTATCTATTGGAATCGAATTGCTAACATGCGATTATCATAGAATTGTGTATGCATTGTTGAACCGTCGTGTTCACAGTGTTATTGATGACATTACAGGCCCAGTTGGCCGTTCCAGTGGTTCCGAGACCACGCCGCCAGCGGAGGAGACCAATCCGGTTCCCCCAGGAGGATTGAACGAATGTATATAAATCGGAGGTGACCGGTTTAGAAAATTTTGGAAACATTTTGAATAGATTCATTTTGTTGTAAATAGTGATCACATGCATTGTATTTGAATATGCATGGGTGATTTACATAGAAAATGAGATGTATAAGTAAACTTTACTTTTTGTAAAGAATTTGTACATATTAAAGTTGAATGTCATTGTATATATATTTCCGTAAAATTGTACATTTGACAGGTACATGTAAGATCCCTTGTGAATCTCGTATTGGCTTCGGCGATGCGAGGTTTACGGGAGTAAGTATGGCATCGCGACTCGGGGTTTGGCCGTGGTAACCCTAATCTCGGGCCCGGGTCGTGACATACTTATTGTATGGTATCAGAGCTAAGTTAACTAAGTTAAATGACTTAGCCATTTATAGGAACGAAGTGAGGAACGTTGCGTTTCGTGCCAAATCCAATCTTGGATTTGTGATTTAAATGCTTTCACTTTATGTGATATATGTGATGGAAGTGATGGAAGTGTTGAGATCGATGTATCTTACCTTCCGTATTGTTTACAGCATGGCTGCGTCTGGATCGAATCCAGGAAATGATGACTTTGTAGAAGTTGTCACACCGTCTCCTGTCTCCGATGTGGACACAAGGATGACTGCCATCCTAGAGCAATTGGTGAGAAGTAATGAACAGATGGCCAAGAGTCATGAAGCACAGATGGGTATGCAAGCCCAGATCACTTCTTTATTGCAAGTCCAGAGCCAATTGCAGGCTCAGATGCAAGCAGCACCAGTAGTGCCACCAGTTCAACCACCTACTCAGGTTGGAACACAAGTGGTAATTCAGTCCAAGGAGAAAGATCCTAATGTCCTGTATGAACAATTCAGGAAAAGAGGAGCTACTGAGTTCCGGGGTACTGAAGATGTGCTGAAAGCTGATGAGTTTGGCACAGTCACGTGCACGCAGAAACAGAAAGTTGCCCTCATTTCCTCCATGCTACGAGAAGTAGCAAAGACGTGGTGGAAGAGTGTGAGAGGGGCAATCACTAAATTGCCAGAAGCGGTAATGTGGGAGACTTTCAAACAGCAATTTCAAAGGAAGTTCGTCCCAGAGCATGTGAGGCAGAAGAAAGAATTTGAATTTCTGCAATTGAAGCAAGGTCAAATGACGGTATCTGTATATGTCCATACCTTTCTGCAGTTGTCTAAGTATGCTACTGATTTGGTAGATACGGAAGACAAGAAGGTGAAGAGGTTTCTCAATGGCCTAAATGCCACATATAAGAAGATGGTATTGGCAAATAAGCCTACTACCTTCGATGATGCCGTTGATAGAGCCTACACAGCAGAAGAAGTCCACAGAGAGGAAATGGCTGAGAATGAGAGTACTAAGAGGAGTAGTGGTGAAAAATCTACAGGCTCCTGGTTCAAAAAGGGAGGACGATTCAAGGACAAAAATAAGAAGCAGAAATTTGCTGCTAGGACTGAGAATAGGTCAGTTTGTGAGACATGTGGAAAGGCTCACAAGACTGAGTTGTGTTGGAGGACTACTGGAGCATGCCTTGTTTGTGGTTCTTTGGAACACAGAATGGCACAATGTCCAAAGGCAAGGAGAGATGACAGAGCTCCTAATCAGCAGACTGCTCAAGGACAAGCAGCACTCCCTGCTCCTCCACAGCGATTAGCTTTGCCAGCACCTCCTAGGCAACAGCAACAACAAGGCCAGCAGCGTCAATGGCAGAGGCAACAGCCTGGACAGCAGCAGCAGAGGCCACAGATAGCTGGAAGGGCTTATGCTCTTAACCGAGAGCAAGCTGATGTTGCAACCAATGTGGTTGAAGGTACAATTCTTATAGGTGATAAACCTGCGGTTGCATTATTTGATCCCGGTTCCACGCATTCATTTGTAGCACCTGTATTTGTGTGTAATATGCGAGACCGGATAATGCAATTGCCATATGACTTTACCGTATCTACTCCTTTAGGGAGAAGGGTAGTATGTGAATTGTACGTTCCCCAATGTGATGTGAAAATCGGGGAAGTGGCAATGCCAGCTGATCTGGTTATACTAGCCATGAATGATTTTGATGTAATCTTTGGCATGGATTGGCTTGCGAAGTACAGAGCTTGTTTAGACTGTTTCCGCAAAATCATCACCTTCAGGGTTGATGAAGCCCATGCCAGTGTACTTTTTGAAGGCACTCTAAAGAGATTTGACACGAGGCTTATTTCAGTACTTAAGGCGGAACGAATGATGCATAGTGGTTGTGAAGGCTACATTGCATTCATTTCTGAACAGAAGCCTGAACAGAAATTAGAAAACATCCCGGTAGTCTGTGAATTTCCAAACGTGTTTCCCGATGAAGTGCCAGGTCTACCTCCAGCAAGGGAAGTGGACTTCACTATTGAACTTGTGCCCGGTACTGCACCGATATCCAAGGCACCATATCGAATGGCACCATCAGAGTTGTATGAATTGAAGAAACAGATACAGGAATTGCTAGACAAAGGTTTTATCAGACCTAGTGTCTCACCATGGGGAGCACCTGTACTGTTTGTGAAGAAGAAAGATGGCACCTTTCGGATGTGTATTGATTATAGGCAGATCAATCAAGTGACCATTAAAAATAAATATCCACTGCCTAGAATCGATGAGTTGTTTGATCAACTCCAAGGTGCAGCTTACTTTTCTAAGATTGATCTTCGATCTGGATATCACCAGATACGAGTTAAGGATCAAGATGTACAGAAGACTGCATTCAGGACTCGTTATGGACACTATGAATTTTTAGTGATGTCTTTTGGTCTAACCAATGCACCTGCAGTTTTTATGGCTCTAATGAACAGAGTGTTTGCCTCGTACCTAGACCAGTTTGTTGTGATCTTTATTGATGACATCCTGGCATACTCAAGGTCAGAAAGAGAGCATTCACGTCATCTGAGAATAGCCTTGCAGACACTGAGAGAGAATCAGCTGTATGCAAAGTTCTCGAAGTGCGACTTTTGGTTGCAGCAGGTTGCATTTTTGGGTCACGTCATTACCAGAGATGGATTAGCTGTTGATTCGGCTAAGGTTGACGCGGTTAGCAACTGGCAGAGTCCGAAGAATGTGCCAGAGGTTCGGAGTTTCTTAGGGTTGGCGGGCTACTATAGAAGGTTCGTAAAGGACTTCTCCAAGATAGCAGCTCCGTTGACGAAACTGACTCGGAAGAATGTTCCTTTTCAATGGAATGATGTATGCGAGTGCAGTTTCCAAACTCTGAAGCAGAAGTTGATAACAGCCCCAATCTTGGCTTTACCTGAAGGGCGAGGAGGGTTTGAGATTTACTCAGATGCCTCAAACGTTGGATTGGGATGTGTGTTGATGCAACGAGGTAGGGTAATTGCCTACGGTTCGCGTCAATTAAAAGAGCATGAGAAGAACTATGCTACACATGATTTAGAGCTCGCGGCTGTTGTATTCGCATTGAAGCAATGGAGACATTATCTGTATGGAGAAACTTTTGAAGTCCATTGCGATCACAGAAGTCTCCAATACTTGTTCACTCAGAAAGATATCAATCTGAGGCAACGCCGTTGGTTAGAGCTTATCAAGGATTATGATTTTCCATTCACATATGTACCTGGAAAGGGTAACGTGGTAGCTGATGCTTTGAGTCGCAAATCAGCTGACTTGGCATCATTGGTGGGTGAATGGATTATGATTGAAGAATTCAGAGATTGGGATGTATCCATTGAATTCGTGGACAATCAAGTCATGATTGCAGCGATGTCAGTGTTCGAACCGCTACTCATCCAGCAAATTAAAGATAGGCAGTTCGACGACCCGGAATTAGTGAGAATTCGGGATAACATTGCAGCAAGGCCAGATTTCGTGTTGGTAACAGGAGTTCTCTATTTCAGAGACAGACTCTGTGTACCAGCACAGGAAGATTTGAAGCAAGCAGTCATGTTTGAAGCTCATCACACCAGATATTCTGTGCATCCAGGAAGTACGAAGATGTATAGAAATCTTAAGGGCAGATTCTGGTGGAATAACATGAAACGGGAGATAGCCAGTTATGTATCTTCCTGCTTGACTTGCCAGCGTGTGAAGTTTGAGCACAAGAAGCCACCAGGCTTGCTTCATCCATTGTATATCCCTAAATGGAAGTGGGAACATCTCACGATGGACTTTGTGTCCGGATTACCAAGGACGCGGAGACAACATGATGCCATTTGGGTTATTGTGGATCGTCTTACGAAGTCCGCGCATTTCCTTCCATTTAGAAAGGATATGGGATTCAGCGAAATGTCCAAATTGTTTGTCAAGGAGATTGTTAGACTGCATGGAGTACCGGTCTCGATCATTTCTGATCGAGATAGTCGCTTTGTCTCCACATTTTGGCAAACATATCAGAATGCCATGGGTACGAGACTGCGGTTTAGTACTGCATATCATCCACAGACAGATGGGCAGTCAGAGAGAACAATTCAAACTCTTGAAGATTTGCTTCGGGCTAGTGTTGCAGATTTTGGGAGTGATTGGGATGATCACCTAGCTTTGTGCGAATTTGCGTACAACAATAGCTATCACTCCAGCATTGAAATGGCACCCTTTGAAGCATTATATGGTAGAAGATGTAGGACTCCAGTTAGTTGGGAGGAGGTTGGAACTCGAAGTTTCCACGGTCCTACGATCATTGCTGAAACAGCAGATAAAGTGCAGAAAGTGCAAGAAAGGTTGAAAGTTGCTAGATCAAGGCAAAAAAGCTATGCTGACAACCGTCGGCGTGATCTGGAATTCGCAGTTGGTGATTTAGTCTTTTTGAAGACTTCTCCAATGAAGGGCACCATCAGATTTGGACAAAAGGGTAAGCTTTCTCCGAGATTTATCGGACCCTTTAAGATCCAAAGTAGAATTGGGAATGTGGCTTATCGCCTAGATCTTCCAGCAGAACTCTCTGGTATCCATAATGTCTTTCACGTGTCCATGCTTCGGAAGTATGTATCAGATCCTTCACATGTGATTCGTCATGAAGAGATTCAAGTGTTGCCAGACACTGCATACGTTGAGAAGCCAATTCAGATAATTGATACCAAGGAGGTGGTTCTGCGTACCAAGACTATCAAATAGGTTAAAGTGCTTTGGGCACATCATGGACCAAACGAAGCTACCTGGGAGCTTGAAGAGCAAATGGCTCGAAAGTATCCAGAACTATTCATTCAGGTAATTTTCGTTTTAAATTGCTTCATTGATTTGTATTGCATTCGGAGGACCGAATGGTTCTAAAAGTTTAGGGGAATGTAACACCCTGTCCCGAGTTAATTAAGATTAACTCGAATTAATCGGGATTAATGCTAATTCAACATGTTTTATGGAATTAATGTTGATTAATGGCTAAAGTGATATCGAATTTGGCTCAAGTGGTCAAATTGAACTTAATGAAAAGAATAGTGAAGGTTCTGAATGGAATTGAATTGATTTTAGGCTAAATCAAGTAAAGTAAAGACTTTTTCGTAAATACGGAATTACACGTATTTTGTCGAATACGGAAACTCTTGATACTCACACGTGTATCTTGAGGAGTACGTTAACTTCCGTAAATGTATGATTTCCATTCGACGTGAATTGGTTCAAATGACCCTTCATTTGACTTAAATTGTAATTAGAGGATTAGGAGGGAGGTAAAATGCAAAATTGGGGGTTATAAGATGAGGATGAACTCATTTGAGTTCATTCCTCCAGCACAGTCGATCTCTTCTTCTCTTTCTTTCTCTCCTTCTTCTTTCTTCCAATTTCTCTTCCTTGGGTGATGTTTGAGAGAGCTAACAAGTGCTTGTGAAGAGGGACTCCATCTTCACCATCCTCTTCTTCATCTCTTTTCTTACTATTTTGGGAGTTTCAACTTGAGAAGATCTCAAGATTTCCACCAAAGAAGCTACAAGTAAGTGTTGAGTTGAATTCGGCACTTCCATAGTTTCCTTATTGAGTTGTGGCTCAAAGAATTCACAAGAATTCTGTTTTGTGGATTGATTTTGGATTTTAGGTTCAAAAGGAGGTTTGGCTTGAGGAATTCCACTTGGATTCAAGCTAGCAAGGGAGATTCTTGTTAATTAATCTCCAAATAAGGCAAGTATACTCAATATAATGATTTCAATTGTTAAGTGATTTGTTAGAACTCAAGGAGTTCAGTTACAGAGAATTCGGTTCAGAAGTTTCTGAACTTCTGAGCGCAATTCGGTCAGCCGCCAGGCTGACCGACATCTGACCGAGAGCTGACCGACATAGGTCGGCTAGCCGCAATTGTGAGTTCGGCTAGCCGCGGGTTGACCGCAAGGTGACCGAAAATCTTGTCAGGGTTTTTCCATCAGAAGTTGAGCTTCTGGAAAATGAACCGTAAGCTGACCGAATAAATTCGGCTAACCGAAATTTGAATTTCGGCCAACCGCGTGGGTGACCGAATAGGTGACCGAATTGGGCAAATTGTCCTGAAAAATTGAGAAATTCTGGAAAGCTGACCGAATGTGGTTCGGTCAGCCAAAAACCCTAATGCGGCTTGCCGCTAGGTAACCGCCGAGGTGACCGAAATTGAGGGAATATCAGAATTGATTTCTGATAATTTCCTAAACCTTCATGGGTGTTAGCTAAACTTATGTGAATGTAAATTTCACTAAAAAGTGATGTCATCTAAAATAACACATACATTGCATAATGAACGTTTCACCCGAATGTTGTTTTAGGAAATTTACTTGTTCTGGACTTGAGTTGGCTTGTCCTCTCTCGTCTATTACTGTTATGCTCCTTGTTGAGCTTTATTGAATAATGTATTGAATGAATACACTGAAATGCAATGAAATGAAAAGAAAAGAACTGAAATCAACAAACATTGTAATGTATGAAAGATTAAGTCTGCTGCAGTAGATGGAGCGTTCCGGAGCTCCGTGGTGATGCCGGTGATCTCTGATCAAGACACTGGTAAATCCCACACATTTGACAAGCCACCTAATAAGTGAGTAACATTTGAAAAGCCACTTAATAAAGTGAGTAATAATGAAATGAAATGAGTCCTTGAAAGGCTGGGTTGTGAATGGTGCGCCTTCCACCTATGCTAGAGGACAACGAAAAGACACTTGATAAAGTGTATATAAATGAATGGAATGCTCTCTTCACGGGAGACTCACATGAATTGCATGCTTCCTTCGGGGAAGAATTATATGAATTGAATTGAATGAAATTGAATTGAATTGAATTGATTTGAATATTATTGTTATCTATTGGAATCGAATTGCTAACATGCGATTATCATAGAATTGTGTATACATTGTTGAACCGTCGTGTTCACAGTGTTATTGATGACATTACAGGCCCAGTTGGCCGTTCCAGTGGTTCCGAGACCACGCCGCCAGCGGAGGAGACCAATCCGGTTCCCCCAGGAGGATTGAACGAATGGATATAAATCGGAGGTGACCGGTTTAGAAAATTTTGGAAACATTTTGAATAGATTCATTTTGTTGTAAATAGTGATCACATGCATTGTATTTGAATATGCATGGGTGATTTACATAGAAAATGAGATGTATAAGTAAACTTTACTTTTTGTAAAGAATTTGTACATATTAAAGTTGAATGTCAATGTATATATATTTCCGCAAAATTGTACATTTGACAGGTATATGTAAGATCCCTTGTGAATCTCGTATTGGCTTCGGCGATGCGAGGTTTACGGGAGTAAGTATGGCATCGCGACTCTGGGTTTGGCCGTGGTAACCCTAATCTCGGGCCCGGGTCGTGACACTTATTTATACTGTTCTTTTTGAAGAATGAACACTAGTTTAATCTATTCAGTGTTGCTGAACATAAAAGATGCAATCTCACACTCAACCTTATTTGAGGTAATCAAACCAATGTGATTCCAAAACTTCTCCAAACCAAAAGGAAACCATAAATCAACTGTCCGCATATATTAGACACAATGTTCCCTGCCAATGTTCTATGAGCACATTCACAAAGAAAAAAGGTCACAAGAAATCACAAAACCATCATCAACAACAAAAATAATCACTAGTTGATATATCCATTCACTCCATTACATTCACAAAAAGGGAAACACAATGTTCCCGGCCAATGTTCTATGAACAAAATCACAAAGGAGAAATTATCACAAAAAACCACATAACCATCATCAACAACAAAAATATCCATCAATTCGTACATCCATTCACTCCATTACATTCACAAAAAGAGAAATTGGCTGACAGACATAGGTTGAACCATTCACTTTAAAAATGGAACATCATCCATCACAATAGGACTTCAAACTTCAACATCCTCCATCACCTCGAGCTTCATTGTATGTAGAATGACTTGGAATTTCGACATCCTAACAACATCAAAGTTAAGAAAGAAAAGACTGTCAGAAAGTTTAATATCACTTTAGAAAAATAGAGTTTAATAATTGGATATTTCTGTGACATTCAGAAGTTGTGTTGAAATTAGTGACATTGTACTTTGTCAATAAAAATCAAAGGTTTTTGTGTGTGTGTGTGTGTGTGTGTGTGTGTGTGGGGGGGGGGGGGGGGGGGGGGGGGGGGGGTGTTAGACAAGGAGGCAGGAATAGGATCAAAGCCGTTAATCTCATGGGCCCATCGTTTATGGGAAAAATCCAAAAACATCACATTAAGTAGACAATCTCAATGGTCCTGTCACAATTCCATCAGCTTGCTTGTTAGGCTATGACCCATCTGCAATAATGCTTGGATATATCACAAATGGAGATTGAGAATGTTTTTTTAGGTAAATGATTAAATAGAGTTAATTAGCTTGATCGTGACCCATCTTCAATAATTCCTGGACGGATCATAAAAAGAGATTGAATGGAAATATTATTCATTTTGAGACGTGCCAATACCTAGACAGTTGATAGATAATTTGTGGATTACTAGCTAGTGCAAGGGGAAATTAACAATTGTTAATGGAGGTGGTTAGGACATATAGATAGAAGATCACAAACGGCCCATGCTCTGTGTTCAAGGATTATTAGTTGAAGGAATTAGCGGAAGAAACTAGGAACAACCTTGAATGTAGTGGGAGAAGTCTTGATAAATAATGGGTGATTGATAACATTAATTCAGTATGGGTATTCTGGAAAAAAAATGGAGATTGCCAAAAATAGTAAAAAAAATGGGTACTTTGGAAACAAAATGGAGATTACCAGAAGTACAAAAGAAGGGGTCTTTTTGGAAACAAAGTGGAGATCAAGTTTATCTCATATCAACAGTAAAACAGTAAAAAGTAAATAAAACAGGAAACAAAATGGAGATTGCCAGAACAATAAAAAAAAAAAAAAAAGGCTTCATGGAACCATTCCAAGATAGAAAAGAAAAATAAATCAGGAATGGAGAGAAAGAGGGACTCACTCGAAGAGGTCTGCCAAATGGGTCTTCTGGGTCAGATGCAGCAACCATTGCATTCTTAGATGTGGAGAAAGGCAGTGAGAGAAATAGTTGGAGATCTTCTACAGCATCCATGTAGATAGGAAACTACTTTCGTCTGAGCAGGCAAAGGGGTCTGAAATCACCCGATCGATGGTCTAGGAGCAGAAGCCCTCTCTCTCGAACTAGAAAAATGGTTCTAAAACCCTTTCTTTGATAACTAAAACTCGAAAAACAGAAAATGGCCAAGCAGAGGGACTCCTTCAATGTCCTTCTAGGAGCATGCAAAGAACCTTCAAAGAAGAGGGGGAGCCGGAAGATACCTTTGGAAATGATGGGATGGGATCACGATCGGAGAAGAGAGGAAGCGGGAAGGGGAAGAAGGGGAGTGGGATCAAAGAAGAGGGGCAGCGCGAAGAGGAAGGAGGAAGAGCGGGTTCTCTATTTTCTTCTCCAGCAAACGATGCCTCTAGCGGGTTCTCTATTATCTTCTCCAGCAGAACGATGCCTCCACTCTAGCGGACGATGCCTCCACTCTAGCGGACGATGCCTCTTTTTCTTGGGGTTTGTCTCTCATGCCCTAACGTAGGGAATATAAAGGGTCATTTAAAACCGTCCGATCTCTAAACTTTTTGAACGGCTGTGATGATCCCACATCATTGTCCCTCACCAGCTGGTGAGGGATGGATGCATAAGAATACCCCTATACATACATATATATATATATATGGGAGATACTCTTATGAGAGATATCTCTCACCTTATGGGAGAGATAGGGGTGGGGGCCCTCACATTTAAGTTGTTGGCATTGGATATGGATGTGAGGGCCCCCACCTTATCTCTCATAATAAAGTGATAGATGCTTTCAGAGGAGCATCTCCTTACACACACACAACCACACATACACACACACATATACATATACACACACACACATTTATCTATATATATATATATATATTTATATAAGTGCAAGGCATTGGTAAAAAAGTAATTTAAATCTTAAAAAGAAATATTTTTAAATATTAAATTAATTATAAATGAATATTATCATATAATTCATAACACAAATATACTTAAAATCGAACTTTAGAAAATAAAGGTTAAAAGGAAAAAAAAATAAGTAAAATGATCTAATCAATTTATCTAGGTTTAAGAACTTGATCCGATTACATTTGTGCTAGTGCACAAATTTAGTATCAATTCCAAATTAAAAAATAGATTTTAAAATTAGTTGGCTTCCACAATAGGCCCCACAGACTGATCATGCATAATATTGAAAAGGAAATAAGGAGGAAAAAGTAGCAAGTTACGGCCGTGTTTGTCTATGAAAGTGGCTCCCGTAAATTGTGAGATTAGAAAGAAAAGTATTTGTCTTTCAGAATAGGGCCCACAAATTGTTCAAACATGAAATTAGAAAAAAAAAAAAAAAGGCTTTGACAATGGGCCCCAAGTTTAATGAAAGACAACAAAGAGGAAACCGAATATGATCTATATATAAGTGGGCCTCCAATCTCCACAGCTTGGATCTGACATGAATGTAGCATAATGCCCACCTATCATAAATATCAATGATGGCACCTATTAATGGAGGAAGAAAAATGAAAGAGTGGTGAGAAAAAACCTAGCATGAGATCCATCAGTGGGGCGCACCTCTCAAATACAAATCGGTGAAATGCACATGGGCCAGTTGATGTTAAAAAACGGGGGGGGGGGACCGATTTTTAACTTTCTAAAGTCGAATACCTAGTGGGCCCATGGATGATAAAAAATGAAAGAAATGAAAAGAAAAATAACTCCTACAACAAAAAGGTATAGAAGACAGATAAGTGTAATTAAACATATAGCCTCCTTTGGGGAAAAAAGTCCCATTGGTAAGTAGGATTTCGATGAGGGAGATTCGGGGTAGGGATTAGATGGGAAAGGGATTTCCACTTAGAGAAATTAGGAAAATTCAAACTTAAAGACGATTAGGAGAGATTTGTTGGAGAGTGCTTGACACTTGAAATTGGAGCACGCTGCGTGTCGCTTCCTCACGAAGTGGCCCACCTAGTGAGGCCCACCCTATAGGACGGTCCTCGCAATCTTATGGTGAGGACCACCTAGTGGAGCCCACCTTGGGACCCCAGAGATCACGGGATAGGGGGATTGAAATATCCAAGTCGAGCCAACTTAGATGTCAAATTTGAAGTCAATCTAATACCTCTAACATCTTCATCCATGATCCATAAGTTTAATAACATTGTATCAAATAACGAAATCCACCATTAGTCCAATGGTCCATTTCATTTGGACCCGTGCAAATCCATGGCATTCGGTGACTAATTGGGGCCCTGCCTCATTAGAAACCCTAGTGGGACCCAATTTGACTTAGTCAACCCTAGGTTGCCTTATTTGATAGGTAACTAGCATGGGTAGTTGAGTTATCTCACATTTAAGCCTAGTTTATAGGATTAGGGCCTTTTTAAGATTAGTAGAACCACTAGGGGTCTAGTTAAACTCCCTAGAATTAATTAGTTGGCTAGAAGCCCTTAATTGTAAATCCTAAATTATAGGAGGACTCTTCCACTGGAGAATAGTGCAACAAACCTAGAGTGACCAATTTGCCCATGGCCTCATCCATTAGCCAGGTAATTAGAAAATGGAATTTAGGGCAATTGACCCAAAACCATTTCCTTCCAAATTAGAAACCCAAATACCTTAAATACCCTTAGGCTCCTTCTTTAACAAACCAACCAAAAGAGGGCCACTTTAGTCAATGAACCTAAGTACCTAAACTACCATCATCCTTATCTTTTATTTCAATAGCCAAAACAAGGGCTCTCTAGTCATTACATCTAGACTACCTTAAATACCCTCATCCTTATCCTAGACCATAATTAACCAAGGAGGGCATCTTAGTCTTTTGGCCAAACCAAAGTGTAGTTAAAAACCCATCCCCACATCCAACGAGAATTCCATCTCTCCTTCTCTTATCTCATCTTCCCTCCTCTCCTCTTTTCTCATTTCAATTCCTCTCTAAGAGCTTCTCCTTCCTCATCAAGGATTAGGGTTTCCATCTAGATCTAGAACCTCTCCTGCAAGATTCAAGAGGAATTTACCAAGGTCCAACCACCTTCAAGTTAGAGGATCTCTATCATCTCCTATATCTTCCTTCCCTCTTCAAACTAAGGTAACTTTCACCTCCTCTCGCCAATTCTATGTAGATCTACCTATTTCTTTTATAATTCCCTCTTCTAATGCACTTTCTCTTTGGGAAATGAGTGTAGGGATTGTAGATCAGACCATTAAAGAGTTCTTGGAAGGCTTGGAGTAGAAGATTGGGCTATTGTGGAGTTTCTTCTCCAATTAGGCAAGTAAACATGCTTAGATTTCCTTGATGCTCTTGATTAAACATGCTTAGATTGATAACTCATGGCTTATATGCTTATTTGAGTAGAATCCTGTAAATGGGTGATTGAATGAATGCTATGATGTGTAGATCTTCTTGCTAAGCCTTTTCTATGTTTTTGGCCATTGATGAATGGGAATCCATCATTTGGAAAATCAATGGTCCATTTGTGATGTGATGATGATGTAAGAGGGGGGATTTGATGTATGGAGATGTATTTGTGGAGATCTAGGATGAAATTGGTGGAAATAGATGGAGATTTGATGAAGGAATGAAAGAGGCAGAAATCTGAAAATTCAGGAATTCGTGTGTACCCGGTCAACCAACCTAGGGCTAGGTCAATCGGAGACACTACAAAGTCCAAATAACTTAGAGCATGTCTGTCAGGCTTTTCTGCATTAGATCAGTGTAGCCGGTGACTGGCCATATACCAGGCCAATCGGGTACACTGCGTAACTAAGAACTACTAATACACAGGCCCTCAGGTTCCTCTGTGTAGTCGGTCGATCAGGGTATCCATGATGTCAACCATCAACACTACAAAATCCAGAATAGAGGATTACTTACTAGGTTCTTGTTAGTCGACCTGCAATTCCCCAGGTTTTCCTTCATGATTCGATCATATGTGGGTCCGTTAACCTTTCATTTGGACTGTTTGGGATACGCTAGACACGAGTAAACAGTTGACCCGTGTGGCCACCTAAATAGGGTCTAGGGTTGTAAAATGGAACCCAGTTTAATAGCAATGGCTGGCCTTAGATGCTATTCACCTACAGGAGCACCAAGGATACTTAAACATGCATCTAGGACTCCATTGACTACTGTCTTGGGCGAAGTGAGTCCTTGGACCTAAAGAGAGGGGCAACGATTATGGTAGATTAAGGCAGATGGTGCCTATATTGTATGGATAGACACCAAGGCTTTCTAGTAGGTCCGAACTTAGAATGTAAGACCTCTGAGAGAAATATGAATCAAGGCATTGCACTTAAGCTTTGATTCACAAATACAGGCTATATTAGGTAGGAAATCAGGGCATGGTACATGAAGCTCCAATATAGATTATGGAACACAACGGTAGATATTAATGAAAAGACTGAATAACGAGATAATATTAATTAAGCTTATAGAGAAGTGGAGTATACGAGAGTATGCGTTATTAACTGTCGAGAATTCCGAGGGAGGAATAACGGTACCCAAACTCCATTGATCATAACCATGACTAATATTGTCCCACATGGAGATAGTAAGGCGATTCAGTTCGGAATACCCCCACCTGGTGATATGGATGATATGCGACGATGAGGTTGTTAGATTGTATGACCTCAATCCAGTGGATAATCCAAATAAATTGATTTATTTCATTAATTAATTTATATATTCATGCTTTATTCATGAGATGAATGATATTTTATTCTATTTTTGCACATGACCAATACAAAATTAACATGATGGTTTATGAGATGAACCGGAGCCCACAAGTATAATAGATGTGATCCATGTGTTTGGATGAGATTTACATACAGGAGACATAGATTACAAATCTTATACTTAAATTGATTTACAGCCAGTGATGATATTAGGCATCTCATCTGATAAGGTTGCAGCACTGTGATCACTAGATAGTGTGATATGTGTCGATCATCAGAGTATAAGACTCTGGATCATTGCGCCGGTACATTGGATGTACTGAGGGACCATGACTAGCACCTTGTACAAATCTGTCTTTGTTTAAATGACTGCTCTCATAATTCCCAAGCAATATGCTTTTAATCCTGAGAGATTAATGAACTCAAGTTTCTACTATACATTTATTTTGAGTCATCAATGAGTGAGGCCAATTGTAGGTCAAAACCTCGATGTCTTGGGTACGTGGTAGTGGGGCCATGGAAAAATATAATTCTCAAAATGGAATATATCCTCATAAATGTCCCCTTGTGTAAATTAATAGATTTTATCATTGGTGAGTGTGCACCCATCTCAGTTAAGAGTTAATAGGATGGTACTGATGATTACTGTGATTAATTGGGTCATAAGGAGAATAAGAGATGCATCCATTTTCGTTAGACAAATGTATTCCAATAGATCCATGGATATAATTGATGGAGTGGCCTACTTGTAGTAATTGAAAAGTTTAGGGTCTCCTTGTAATTATTCCTAAGACTGGAGTGCAATTACATTTAATTAGTAGACTTATTTGCAATTGACTATGGGTCCGAAGTTCACATGAGATGTGGGGTCCAAATTCCTAGTTGGAGCCAGATTCTAAGGAATTTATAGTGGTCCCCATGCTATCCCTAGTAAGAGACGGTTACTAATCTCATTAGAACTCTAAAGAAAATGAGGAGTATGATACTTACTAAGAATGGAAGTGAGACTTCTAATCTTGGTCTAAGAGGAGGTGTGCCATAAACTATAAATAAGAGGTGAGGGTTAGAGATCTCTACACACAACAATAATCTCTCAAGTTCCTCTCTCTATTCCTCCTCTCTCCTCTTGTTTCCTATTAGAGATTTAGGGTTTTTTTCTTCTACTTAGAGATCCCACCATTCTCCTTTAGAATTTATCTAAAAGGGTCATAGCTTGGAAAAACACAAAGGCAAGGGAGATTAAAGTTTGCGAAAAGAGTTTTCATAGAGATCAAGTTATCGATTAGAGCACAACCAAGCTCCAAAGGTATAGTTCAATTATTTATTTGAATTTGTAGATCTGGTTATGCTTGTTGTTTCTTGATCTATATTCTTGATGATTGTTTGATCTTAATGCAAGAGATTAGGGTTTTAGATCTTGGGCTTGGTTTCTTGGCCTTATGGATGTTTGATTCCTGCATCAAGTGGGTCAAGATTTCTTAAATGCCTATGCACGAGGCCTACCTACTTCCAATAATTGGTATCAGAGCAATCCCTAATCCAGTTTCAATATGAGATGTGGAATGGATGAATATAGGGTTGTGTAAGGATCAGTTTGGCATTTTTATGCATGTATTATGTTGCTTGTATGCATGAGAAGGGACTACTTCGGGCAAAATCGGAGTTTTTCTGCAAAACCCCGAGTCAGGAGCTCGAGCGGGCTCGGCCCTGCTTGAGCGGACTCGGCCACTGCTAGTTGGGCGCTCAAGCAGGGCCCCATCCACTTGAGCTGGTCCAGGTTCCGAAAATGGGTGCTCGAGCAGGTTCAAGCCTGCTCGAGCGCACAGTGTGCAGAATTCTTCTTTTGGCTAGTTCGGGTTTTCTGTCATGAAATGATGGAAGGTTCCCACTTAGCCCTGGTCCCTATCGTGTATGTGATACTAACCTTGCAGGTTGTTGTCTTCTCCATGTGACGCCACAACTTTTTACTTTTGTCTTGATTATTGGTTATTTTGGGCAAGTTGTAAAGGGCATCATAGTTTCTTTGGTTTCCCATGAAAGGGCAAGGCATGATGAATTTTCCTAAACCCCTTTTATTTCCATTAATAGATTACCATGTAAATCTCATCGTTGAGACATAGGAATTTATGTAATTTTCAGTGTTAAATTCCGAATGGTTTTCAAGACAAATTGGATGATGATGATGGACTCCTATCCAAAGAGTTTGAGATGGTCAAACAGCTTGGAGTTACTCAAAGAGTTTGAGCAATCCCAAAGAGTTTGGAAGATCAAGAAGTCCAAGACATCTTGCCGCGTTGGGCCATGTGGAGGAGAGGACTTACTAAAATTAGAATTTCTAAATTTGCTTGGATACTTGCTTTATTTAGACTTTCTATATTTGCATGGTTGCTTGTTATATTTCTTACCAAAATCTGATCCAAACACAACAATTATAGTAATTGGTCAAATCAATTTAATATTTTAGAAAGGGTTCTAAATAAGGAATTAGTAATGGTGGACCCATGATATGGACCCGCTGGAAATACTAATCTTGTTAAGCGGACTTTCCATAATTTTAAACTTGACTTGGATCCAATTATTATTTTTATCATTAAATGATTTGATGTATGTTTATATCATGTGGGCCCTTGGACCTAAAAGGAAATCCTCAATTCTAAAATATTAAGTGGGAGCAGGGCATTTATTTTAGAAATCCCCATGGTTTTCCACCGTAGGTCCATTGTAAGATAGGCTATTGCCTCGCACCATTAGAGAATGGTCGTTCCCCAAGGAGGGCTTTTGTTTTACTGGTTACTAGATATGGGTCTCTTTAGGATAGCATTGATGAAAAGGGGTAGGGGTGCACTCCCCATGGATGCCGCCGCTCGCAACGGTTGTCATGTAATGCTAATCGGTGGGTTAGACTTAACTAAAATAATGACGTAGTATCCCCAAGGATTTGCCTCATGTATTTTAAAAACCAAAATTAAATCGGGAGTCGCACATTATTTGGTATGAGATACCTAGATGATAATGAGTGATAGGGGATCAAGGAATATTAGTCTTATACCCATATTAGACTGATATTGATTTGCACCTATCTATGGGGCATTTGCACTCCCCAAGGAGGCATGTCCTAAGGGATTGGGATTCCGATGCATTCTGAAATTAAGTGGTTAGAGGATTCCACAAATTTGGTAGAATCCTAAATTCTTTTGTCATTTAAATTTATTAATTGCATGTATGGCTGTGTGCAATGGTCTTTCAGCATGAATTCATCTACATTCAATCCCCTTGTGACCATCTTAAACAAAGATAAGTTGGTGGGATCCAACTATGTGGACTGGAAGAGAAACCTGGATATTGTCCTGACTGCTTCAGGATATAGTATGTCCTCACCACGCCCTGCCCTCCAGAACCTAAGCCAGATGCACTACAGGATCAAAAGGACCTTTACACCAAGTGGATAAAAATTAACAAGATGGCCAAGTGCTACATGCAGGCATGTATGTCAAGTTTTTTATAACACCAACATCAATTCTATTAGTCTGCATCCGATATTATATTGAACTTAAAGGAGATGTTTGGGGACCAAGGCAGGCTTGCTAGATAGGCAGCTATGAGAACTGTTGTCGCGACCCCGGACTGAGGTCCCCGATCCGGGCCCGCGACGAGTGTGTCCAACTATGATTATCGCACAGGTTTCCGCGGTGAGGATTCCCAAAACAAACCTGGAATTATCTCACACAAGCAATGATTTGAGGAAGCATGCAAGTAATCTCAATCACAACTTAACAATACAAAACCGATGATTCCAAGATGCATAAGTTAAATAAATCAGAGGACATAAGCATTCAGAGAGAGAATGTGTAACATAGCATATCCATAAATTTAACTTCAAGTTTCAAGTAACCAAAAGTAAGTTAAGTTTAAGTTTACATTTCCCAAGTATTAAAAGGCCAACAAAGGCCGTACATCCCAAAATAACAAAAACAATCCCATCCAAGTGTGTCGTACTCAAGACCCTACTTGACGTCTAGAGGACGTCATCGGGTTGCCACTCATGGGCTGGGGGAGGCTCAAAAGCCTCCTCCGGGCGCTCCTCCTCAATGGCATCGGTGCCTGCATCTGAACACCAAAGCAAAAGGATCAGACACGACGGTCTGGCAGGTGGTCAATTTAAGCATAATACAAATCAATTGAAATCTGAAATAATCAGTGCTTAAAACATGAGATGAGTTCTGAACAAACATGTATAGTGTACAAAGCAAAACTGGCATGATTTCAAGAAAACATCATGATTCATTAATCCACATTGAGCTCATCCTTTCTCCGCCATACGAGATGACAAGAGCAAGCAAAACGAAACAAAACGAAACGAAACGAAACGAAACGAAACGAAAGCCAGAGCCACACAAGGTGGGCGGGAAAACTGGCCGTGGAACCGGGCAAAACAAGATGTGTATAAATACACGACTAATCTGCAGATTGTCCTTATGTTTAAGGACCCCCTAACTAGTGGATCAGACTGAGAGGGCAGTCCAAGCTCAGCAGTATTCAATGATATGCATGTATGCACAAAACATATCAATACTTGTACAAAACTTATCGAAAGTAGGGGGAATACACTTATCAAGACAAAGCAAATCGAAACTAAACAAGAGTGGCATAAGCCATAGCAAAATGAAGCTGAAAGGTGTTCCCCAATATACTTCTTGAACAATTCAAAACGAAACTTATACTTGCAAAACAAAGCAAATACTAAACAATTCATCGTATCAAATTACGATCCCAAAGAGAAATTAGTCAAGCATACGTTAAGACCTTTCATTTGATTTTCATGTGGTTAAGACCCAAATGTCTTAATGAAAAAGAGATTGGTGTTCCGGAAGTTAAAGGACATTTTAAGGCCTTAGGCACACAAACTCAAGTTAAAAGTTCCTAATCATATTCAGGTTTTCATCCCCAAGAAAATCTCACAAAACAGGTCTATTTTGAAAAACTCGGTCAGCTCTCGATCACCTATCGGCTAACAGAGTAGGTGATTGTCGGCTAGCCGCCAGCTGACCGACGGCTGACCGCCAGGTCTCCTGACAGGAAAAACGCCATTCTGTAATTGGAACCGAATTGGGCTCGGTTGGCTGTCGGCTGACCGAAGTGACCATGTAGGCTAGCCGACAGCTGACCGAAAATCCTCTGCTAGAAAATAAGATACTGGAAATGGAACCGAACTGAATTTGGTTGGCTATCGGCTGACCGAAGTGAACAAGTCAGCTAGCCGACAGCTGATAGCCAGCTGACCGACTATGCACGATAGCCTAGTTCAAGTCAGAATTTCAGTTCTTCCTTCCTCTAATCTCTTCCCATTCCACTTCCTTTCCTTCTTTGTCGAATCCCTGCATATCCCCTGAGCCTCCATGCTTTCCAAGGGGCTATTTCCATACAATTTTTACAATCAACTCATTCATACATTTCACAACTTATCCCTCAATTATGTCATCCATTCACAAAACATTTAGGCAAGATAACAATCACTTAAGTTTAGTAAAAATCATCAAAATGAAACCATTTACACATGCATTTCAAACCACAACACATATTTGAAACAATACATTGCTCAAACTGAAGTGGAAAAAGAACCAAACCATTGAAGCTAAAACATTTACACATTGCATACATCAAGAAGAGCTAAAATGATCATTTGCCTTGACAATTGCTAAGCCCAAAGATATCTCAAAAATCCTACCCAAAGTTGAGCCACGAAATCTATAAGAAACCCCATGAAACCATTCAAAAATCACCATCTCTGGTCAACCAAAACCCCCATTTCGAAAATGGGTTTGCATGTTATAGGAATGGGTTCCTAAGGAGCTCAAAAGACTCCATTAGAAGGGAGAAGAAGAAGCCTAACCTGAAGCTTGCTAATCAAGGAGTAAGGACGAAAAAGGTGGTTTCTTCCAACAAGAATCTCCACGAAAAAGGTACCAATGGAGAGCTTGGGTTGAGAGGAAAAAGAGGGTATCTCCAGATTTTGAGTTGGAGGTCTCTAACTATGGCATGCAAAGAGAGAAAGAGAAGAAGAAGAAGAGTTTCTTCTCAGCTGGCTTGAAGAAAAGAGTTGCAGGAATAGTCTGAAACATGAGAGGGAATGGAAGGAGAAGACACTTAAGTCAAATGGGTTTTGTGGGCCCCATGTGCTCAAAACTTGCAGCAGGTAAAACACTGATTTGCGGGCCTCGGATGAAAACAACAAAGAAGACTAAAACGATCATCGAAAAATCTAGTTTCCAAAAAGTACAAATTTGGCATAGTTTTGAGATTTTGAAATTTGGGTCCAGATTTGGTGTGAAAGGACTGTTTTACCCTTTTGGACCAAAACTTGGGTTTCTGGGCCTCAAACATAGATGGGCTAAAAAAAAAAGTTGAACAATAAAATAAAACCATTCAAAATAGATCGAAATCACGATTGAAATTGAAAAACTAAAATTTCCTCCTAAGCTTACACGTACACTCAGAGCACCCCTGAGTGTGTCTGGAAAACACAATGCGCTCTCAAAATTCCCAAAGCTAATTCCAACTAAATCGAACCAATTCTAACCCACGAACACTAAACCCACTTAATAACTAAACACGCACTTAGTTGGTACTAATCGCACTAATCCTGGGTCTGGGTTTGACAACTGTTATGAGCACTAAGATAGCTGATGGGACTCCGATACAAGACCACATTCTGAAAATGATGGGCTTAATGAGTGAGTTGGATGTACTAGGTGCTGAGATTGATGCAGAATCTCAAATTGATATTATCCTGGAGCCGCTGCTAGACTCATTTAACAATTTCAAGATCAAGTACAACATGAATAAAATGATTTTGACTTTAGCTGAGCTTTCTAACCAGTTGGTAGCAATGGAGGGTATTATTAAGAAGCTAAGTACCCTAATGACAGAAAAGTCATATGCTGGGTCCAAGCTGAGAGGCAAAGGCCGGAAAGGCAAGAATAAATCGGTCCCCAAAGGTCCAAAAGTGAATAATGGCCCTAATGGTGGTGTGGCAAAGGCTAATAAGGGCACATGGGCCAAGCCAAAGGGAAAGTGTTTCCATTGTGGTACAACGGGACATTAGAAATGGAATTGTCCTGATTTTCTGTCTAAGAAGAAAATCGCAGGTATGATTGAGTCACTTGTTTCTGAAGTTAGTTTTGCAACTAGTACTTCAGAATCCCGGTGTGTTGACTTCGGTGCAACTAATCACATCTGTAATTCGGTGTAAGGGTTCCGGAAAACCAGGAGGCTTAGTGGCGGCAGGATCATTGTCAACCTGGGATTGGATGCTAAGGCAGAGGCGGTGTCACCGGGAGTAGTTACACTATGTTTTTCAAATAATAAGTTGATTTTGTCAGACACTTTAGATGTACCGTCTTTCAGACGGAATTTAATTTCAGTTTCAAGTTTAGTAAATAAGAGTTATTCTGTTAACTTTGGCACTAAAGTAGTCATTAAGAGGAATAGTGCTTTTATATGTTTTCGCAAAGTAATTAACGGTCTTTATTTATTAACTCCCACAATGTATGAGATATATGACTCCGAAATAATTAATAGGACAAATAGACCAACATTAAAGAGAAAGTCACATTCATCTAATCCAACAAAACTTTGGCACCTGAGACTAAGTAACATTAACCTAGATATGATTGACAAGCTAGTGAAAGTTGGTTTCTTGCCTTCATTTGTGGTAGAACCAATGCCCGTCTAGAAGGAAAAATGACTAAAAGACCTTTTTCTTCAAAAGGTAATAGGGCCAAAGATTTTTGGAATTAGTGCATATTGGTGTGTGTGGACCCATGGATGTTAAAGCAAGAGGTGGTTGAGAGTTGTTCATCACTCACACAAATGATTACTCAAAATATGGATACATATACCTTATGCACCACAAGTCTGAGGATTTTAAAAAACTCAAGGAGTTTCAAGCGGAAGCGGAAAAGCAATTAGGTAAGAGTATCAATACTCTTCGATCTGATTGAGGAGGCGAATATCTCTCCGCTGACTTTATGGGATATTTATCAGAAAATGGGATTCTATCCTAGTTGTTTGCTCCTGGTATGCCTCAACAGAATGGAGTAGCAGAAAGAAGGAACCAAACTCTTTTAGATATGGTTAGGTCTATGATGAGTTTCTAAAGATTACTCATATCCTTTTGGGGGTATGCTTTGGATACTGCGACGTACATACTAAACCTCAAACCATCTAAGTCAGTACCTAAGACTCCCCGGGAGTTGTGGTCTGGGCGAAAGCCTAGTCTGCAGCATTTGCATATTTGGGGTTGGCCGGCACATGTACTAAAGATAAAGACGAACAAGTTTGAATCAAAGTTGGAAGTATGCACTTTTGTAGGATATCCTAAAGAAACTAAAGGTTGGTTATTCTATAATCCTAAAGAGCAAAATGTACTTATTAGTACCAATATAATTTTTATAAAAGAAGATTATATGATTGATTGGAGCACTTTAGAAAGGGTTATCTTGGAAGAAACTCAAGAACAATCAGCTCCAAATCCAGAAAGAACCGAACTTGAGGAAGATCATCCCTTACTTGAACCAGTAGTTACACCGGAGCCTTGTCGTAGTGGGAGGATTGTTAGGCCTCCTAACAAGTTCACGTTACTAGGAGAGTCTTACGAGCCAATTCTGGAGGAACATGAACAAGATCCCTATAACTATGATGAAGCAATAAATGAACAGGATTCGGGGAGTTGGCAAGATGCTATGAAAGCTGAGATGGAGTCCATGTACTCTAATCAGGTCTAGAAATATCAAACCTATTGGGTGTACACTACAATAGTTCACACATTTAGTGACGAAATTTTTCGTCGCCAAAAGTCAAAAAAACGTCGGTGAAGACCTTTACCGACGAATATGTTTTCGTCGGCCAGACGTCGGTAAAAGAACGTGGACCAAACATTTTACCGTCGAAATACTATTCCGTTGGCAAAAAATAAATTTGTACTGACGATTATATACCTTTTACCAACGTTTTTTTTTCATTGGCAAAAGATTAAAGAAAAATAAATAAAAAAAAATAAAAATTTACCGACGTTTTGTTTTCGTCGACAAAAGAAAAATTGAAAAAAAAAAGACAATTACTGACGTTTTGTTTTCGACGAGAAAAGGAAAAATGAAAATAAATAGAAAATAAAAATTAAATTGCCGACGTTTTTTTTCTTCAGCAAAAGAAAAAATGAAAATAAAAAAAATAAAAAAATAATTACCGACGTTTTCTTTTCATCAGCAAAAGAAAAAATGAAAATACAAAAAATAAAAATACAATTGCCGACGTTTTGTTTTCGTCGGCAAGAGAAAAAATGAAAATAAAAAAAAATAAAAAAGACAATCACAGACGTTTTCTTTTCGTCGGGAAAAGTAAAAATGAAAATAAAAGAAATAAAAAAGACTATCACCGACTGTTTGTTTTCTTCGGGAAGAGTAAAATTAATAAAAAATATTTTCACCGACGACAAAAAAAGTCAGTGAAAGTATTTTTTTTAAAAGGTTTTATTTTTTTTTCAATGAAAATTCCCTGTAAACCTGTTTATACACCTGTATCACACTAGTATAAAAAAATAAACTTGTTCGTGTACCTATATTCAATATTAAAAATGCATGCAAACAAATGTTGCTAAATAAACAAACAACCATCCATTTTTCATCAAATCATTGATCTCATTAATCAAATATTACATTAATCAATAATGATACAGTCCCATAAAAATGCCCAATATACATATACAAATAAACTAAAAAGAATAAAACACCCGCAAAGTGTGCAACCGATCCCAAAGCGTCCATCAATCTGCAATGACAAAAAGAACATTAGAATCTTTTCAATGAATTAAATTATAAATGAAAGATATACATGTATATATATAAATTATAAATTAGAACATTTTCGCTTCTAATTCTCTAACTGGGAGTCCTATTTGCGAGCCGTTAGTTCCTACAGGTTAATCTATCCTCGAGCGAAATGTCCGTGCCGGTTTCTGATTTAATCGGTCGCCGTTTCCCGTTCCGGACCCCTTGCGGGCCGTTTTCGAGCCTAAGTGTCGGAAAAGCGTCCATTTTCGCTTCTAATTCACTAACCGGGAGTCCTATTTGCGAGCCATCAGTTCCTACAGGTTACTCTACCCTCGAGCGAAGTGCCCGTACCGGTTTCAGATTTTTCTGTTCGCCGTTTCCCGTTCCAAACCCCTGGTGGGCCGTTTTCAAGCCTAAGTGTCTGAAAAGCGTCCATTTTCGCTTCTACTTCTCTAACCGGGAGTCCTATTTGCGAGCCGTCAGTTCCTACAGGTTACTCTACCCTCGAACAAAGTGCCTGTGCCGGTTTCTAATTTTTCCGGTCGCCGTTTCCCGTTCCGGACCCCCGGCGGGCTGTTTTCGAGCCTAAGTGTCAGAAAAGAGTCCATTTTCGCTTCTGATTCTCTAATCGGGAGTCTTATTTGCGAGCCGTCAGTTCCTACAGGTTATTCTATCTTCGAGCGAAGTACCCGTGCTGGTTTCTAATTTTTTCGGTCGCCGTTTCCCGTTTCGGACCCTCGACGGGATGTTTTCGAGCCTAAGTCTTCCCATACCCTTTTACATATCCCGACCTCTTCCGAAGCACATCAGCAGCAATCTGCTCCTCAGTCATCGGAGTTGTGACAGAGGGCTGCGACTGCTCCTCAATCCGCTGCACCAAGGTCTCTTGCCATTTAAATCAATAAGGGATTTAGAATGCTTTTATGGCATTATTGATCACATTTGATTTATTAGCAAACATACATGTCTCTGCTGAGTCACCTCATTTACCCACTCATTAGTCTTTTGTCTGTAGTGAGTGCCGTGGAAGAACTGAGTAATAGGCAACACTTGACCGACATTCTATGTCGTCTGTCATTTGAAATAGCTTTGTGTTAGATATGAACCCAGCTACATATTGATAAATTAATAAAATTAATCAAGTTTCTTCATATGAATATAATCAGTACCATCAGAGACATCCTCGATGCAAATGACTGGTATGATTATATGGCAGCTTGGCTTGACTCTCTTGAGCGTTTTTCGATTTCGCCTACATAGAAAAACAATAATACAATAACAGTCATTTATAAAATCATTACTAATAGAATTACGTTGGAATATAATTAATTGTTGCAGATAACATCCCAATGTTACCTTCCAGGCTGGTGACTCCCAGCACTGCGAGACCATCAGTTGCCAGTCAACTAGACCACAACCCTCTGCCGGGTGGTCCTGGGGTCGAGGAAACCCCTACTCCAAAAGCTCGAGATAGTGAGTATGCAGCTCATACTTCCAACTCCTATACAAAACTCCGCATTGGCGGTCAATGTTCGCCCGGAGCTGCATATCACCCTCATAGTCCCCAATATAAAAAATTTGCTGCAATTAGGGGAGAGCCATATAAAGATTAGTAATAACAAAATATAATCAGATATTGTAATGAGGATCACAACTATAATTAGTTTGGTTGATATTTCTCGTTTCAGTTTAGCTTAACAGCAACGATGACGGCAAGCTTGATCCCACTGTCAAGCTTCTTCCGGCCATGGGGTCTGACTGGGGCACCCTCTCTAATGGCTAACCCAAGGTGGTTAACCAGTGATGGGGCATGTTCCCCTTCTGGCCTATGACTAGAGATGGGGATCGGGATTAGGATATTATGACTTAGCTCTCTCCTCAGCTTTGTCACATTCTTCCCTCGCGTAACACCCCTTACACGGCTCGGAGCCTCCGAGGCTGGGGCTGATGCTGTTAAGATGACAGTGCTAAATGAGTTAGTGAACATAAATCATTAAATTGAGGTGAACCATTCTGAATTTTAAAAGGTCATAATTTTCTCACCTATGCTGCTCCCGACTGTATGAGGACTCATGGGAGGCTGGGACGACTAAGGTTGGGTTGGCGAGGGCTGTGTGGTCAGAGGCTGAATTGGCAGAGGCTGGGGGGCTGCCAAATCAGGGGTGCTCCCTGATCCTCCAGATCGTGTAACCTCGAGAGTAGCTGGTGGAGGCTGTGTCGAGGGCTCAAGTGTGCTCTCTACACGAGCTAACCGGAGTGCAGCTGCGATCTGCCGAGCCCGTTTCGCCCTCTTTTCCCGAGGCATATCTCCAATCTGGCTTAAAGCAAAGTGACAAGGAAAATAAATAATTCAGCACAAATCAATAATATTAGCAAAGTGAATGTCAGCAATTTTCATTAAATGGAAATGGAAATCATTTTAGCATGAGTGTCACCATCAAAACTAATATTTTCAAGTACACGTCATAGACATTCACAGAAAGATTACCTCATCCGATTGAGACCAAGATGTCTCGTCATCTACATCATCATCTTCGGGGGGATTGTAGTTCTCATCCTTATCATTCTGACTAACATTCATATTTCCCTTCTCGTTTGTCCCTTTAGTCGAACCAAATATATTACGTGCGGTCGGCGGGAGCCCTAGAGATGCAAGTTTTTCTGCATTCTACTTAATTGTCTTTTTTCTCTTTAATAAATAATTGGATGCTTGTACTTGACAGGACAACTCTCCTGGTTTGACCCATTTTTTCCCTCCATTTGGCATCTTTTGCAAAATAAGAATAAAATGTGAAATGTAGAAATGTCTGGCCAACTTAAAGTGTTAGGAAGAAAAGGCATTACAAGCCAGGCAAGGCTATTATTAATACAGCATTCCAATATGAATTCATTTTGGTTGACTGCATCCTTAAAATCCGAAACTTTCTTATTGTTCCTCCAATTGGCAAGACTACCGGACAGTAGTCCTTGTGCCAGATCGGTGGCTCGGATAGCTCCGCCAGCAGTAATTTTGAAACTGAACGTTGATGCAAATTTCATGAAAGAAGATATGAAGGCAGGGGCAATTGTAATTCAGATCATGAAGGTGTGACCCTATGAACATATTTCGGTCTAGTGACTGTCTCAGATTGTCAAATGAAGCTGATGTGATGAGCATGTCGGCAGGCAAAGTTTCTTTATGTGATGAGCATGTCGGCAGGCATAAGTTTCTTAACATGTTCAGAGACATGTCTCAGATTCAAATGAAGCTGAGGTGATAATACCGCTGGTGGGTTAGGCATGAGATAAATAAGTCGGCGAGAATAAATGCAACCATTGAGTGTGGCTATCTTTGCTATTCAGTGGGTTCCTTATGCTGCTACACACCCCTAGCGATTGGATTGAGGAAATACATTACCTTCTGGTCCCTCGCTGTTTTACTAATTCCATGAAAGCCAATGCTTTAAAAGATAGGTTGGTAAAAGATGGTGATCTCACGCGTGTAAATGTCTTATTGTTTCTTTGTTCTTTTGTAGCTTATGGCTAAATAAATTTATTTAAATTTTCAATATAATAATTTATATATATCTTGTTTGTTAATCATGAAAAAGATGTCACGAGTCCATGCACGGACACAGATCTAGGGTGCAGTGGCTGAACCTTGGGGTTTCTTGTTGGTTGTTACAAAAATTTCCATTGCTTGCGCAAAATGTCGCTGCATGCTTTATAGATCATTTTAGAAGCATCCTAGCCCAGATATTGCTTTAGAAGACTGTCCCTGGATCGCCTACCTTTCAAGCAATCAATTCACATTAGGTCCAACTCCTTGCAGCCCAGTTTCAGAAAAATTAGATAACAGGTGGTGATGCATTCCAATTCTGATTCCCAGGACAAGGTGAATTTAGTGCTTTCTTCTTTAGAACTTGTTGGAGTATTATTAGAGATGATGTTTTAAAGCCTCTCAGGCCATCTTAGAATCAAGGAAGCTTCCTTAAGAAGATTTTCCATTAGAACCTGTGTGGGGAATCCCATAACACCAAGGTTAAGCTAAGCCTCAGTAATGGTATCAGCTAATTTGTCTTGATCTTGGACACTCGCATCTCCGCGGTTCGGCAGCTCAGTAAGAGTGTTAGCTCGGAAAGACCACTTCTGGTCTCGGTAAGAGTACTGAAAACCGGAAATGGGCCGTCACATTTCTATGAGAAGTACGGACGTGCACTGACAGATAGGGTGGCGTGTGATAGAGATAATAAGTTGACTTTATCACCCCATCACATCAGCAATCCTAGGGATAATGGGAGCTGTCCGATGGGACGTTCCCTTTTCACATACCACTCAGTGTCAGGGTAAGGCAATGGCCAAGGTCAGCGCCGAAATGATGACGATCAAGACAGCGGCGAGCCAGAAGGTATCATCAACGTCATTCACCTCGCTCCTGCTCCAAAGGGGAGCAACCAAGCTCGTGCCGAGGCCAGGAGGGCTTCCCACCAAAAGCAGGTGATGACCGCCGACTTGGAACCTGCTACCAAAAAAGCTCGAACGGAAGGGCCCAAGATCTGGTTCTCAAACAAGGACCTAGATGGAGTCCAGCTCCCCCCAACAACCCTCTAGTTCTCACCTTGAAGTTGAAGAACTTCCTGGTTCAGAGAGTCCTTGTGGACCCTGGGAGTTCGTCGGAGATCCTCTACTATGATTGCTTCAAGAAAATGGGTCTCAAAGACGAGGATCTCCAGGCAGCACGCACCCCCTTGTGGGTTTCAGCTCGAAACCCTTGTGCCCCAAGGGCAAAATCTCCCTGAAAATCCAGGTTGCAGGTGTCTCCATGCAAGCCGACTTCCTAGTGGTGGATGTACCATCCTCATACAATGCAATAATGGGGAGAACTTGGCTGCATAGTATGGAAGCCGTGCCCTCCACCAGTCACCAGAAACTCAAGTTCCCGTTGGAGAATAAGAACGGCCGAGTTGAAGTGATTACGGTCAGTGGCAATCAACACATGGCCAATGAGTGCCTGATGGCCGTGGTGCTAGGCGAAGCCGAGTCAACATAGGTTCACATGGCCGAATTGGACAGAGAGGCCGAACTCGAAGATGTCAGCCGGGCCCCTGAGCAGAAGAGCTAACAGAAATCAAGATCAACCCCAACGATCCCAAGAGATACTTCCTGCTAGGGAGTCAACTTCCTGAACCCGAGAAGACCGAGCCGCTAGACTTCTTGTTACAGAACAAGGAGGTCTTTGCATGGACTCCCTACGAAATGCCTGGCATCAGTCCCGAAGTCATATGCCATAAGCTGAATGTGGATCCAAAACACAAACCCGTGATCCAGAAGGCTCTTAGAATGGGGATCCCACTGACCGAGGCCGTGACTGAGGAAGTCCAAAAGCTGTTAGAAGCCAACGTGATCAGGGAAGTCCATTACCCGGAGTGGCTAGCCAACACAGTGGTGGTCAAAAAGAAAAGTGAGAAGTGGAGGGTCTGCGTGGACTTCACCGACCTCAACGAAGCCTGCCCCAAGGACAGCTTCCCCCTCCCAAAGATCGACTAGATGATCGACACCACTGCCGGACACGACAGAATGAGTTTCCTCGATGCTTACTGAGGTTACCATCATATTCCAATGTCCGGGCCTGACCAAGAGAAGACCACATTCATAACACCCAGAGGCATTTACTACTACAAGGTCATGCCATTTGGGTTGAAGAACGCGGGAGCAACTTACCAGAGGCTGGTGACCAAGATTTTTGAAGCCTAGCTCGGCAAAACAATGGAGGTCTACATTGACGATATGGTTATCAAGTCTAAAAGGTCACGGGACCACTTGGCAGACCTAGCTCAAACATTTGGCATCCTCCGGCAGTTCCAACTAAAGCTGAACGCGTCCAAGTGTGCATTCGGTGTCAGCTCCGGTAAATTCCTGGGAAGCTTGGTCACCAGAAGAGGGATTGAAGCAAACCCAAACCAGATCTCAGTGATCCAAGAGGTACAAATTCCAACCTCGGCAAAGCAAGTTCAGAAGCTCACCGACATGGCTGCCGCACTCAATCGCTTCATCAGCCAAGCTTCCGACAAATGCCGACCCTTCTTTCAGCTTTTGAGGGAAAGCTCGAACTTCCAATGGACCCCGGAGTGCGACCAAGCTCTGCAAGAGCTCAAACATTACTTATCTTCACCACCTTGCTGTCAACGCCGATGCAAGGAGAAGTGCTCTACTTGTACCTGGCGGTCTCAGATCATGCAGTGAGCTTGATACTTATTAGAGAATAAAATGGGTAGCAGAGGACTATTTATTAGACAAGCAAGATCCTCCTCGATGCCCAGACCAGGTACTTGCAGCTGGAAAAACTTATACTAGTGCTCGTCAATGCTTCTCGCAAACTCTCCCACTACTTCCAGACATACACCATAGTGGTTGTTACAGAATATCCACTCAAGTCTCTTTTCAGAAAAGCAGACTTCTCTGGAAGGATCTCAAGATGGGTTGTCGAACTAGGACAATATGATATCAAGTATCAACCCAGAACGGCCATCAAAGCCCAAGTCTTGGCAGATATCATTATGAAATTCATCTCTCTGAGTTCCGCATCGAACTAGCTTGATACCGAACGGGGGGCAATAAGGATAAGAAAGAAGTCACCGAGACAGAGCAAGAGCGGTTTTGGAAGTAGTTCCTTGACTCAGATTGGAAGGTCTTCGTCGACGGATCCTCAACATCCAAAAGGGCTGGCGCTAGCATAGTCCTCCAATCTCCGGAGGGCCTTGTCATCGAACAAGCCCTCAAGGCATCTAACAACGAAGCTGAGTACGAAACACTCATGCAGGGTTGAACAGTGCCAAAATTCTGGAGGCTCGGCAACTAGTGGTCTTCAGCGACTCCAAACTGGTGACGAGTTAGCTTAGCAGAGACTACGAAGCTCGCGACGAAAGGATGGCGGCCTACCTGACTCATGCGAAACAACTCCTCTCTCAGTTTGAAAGGGCCGAAGTCAAACAGATCGACAGAGAGTCCAATTCTCTTGCCGATGCCTTCGCCAACCTCGCCTCTGCTGTTGAAGCCGGGAATAAGAGAACTATCAAGGTAGAGACACTAGAAAAACCAAGCATAGAACTTCAGCCACTTTGGTAGTTATGTGTGTTGATCTCGGTCCAAGCTGGATGGACCCAATCATCGCCTACATAAGAGACGATCAACTTCCTGAAGACAAGAACGAGGCTCACAAGATCAGGCTTAAAGCAGCTCGGTTTTGGTTGTCCTCGAATGGCAGGCTCTACCGGAAGTCATACACCGGCCCCTATCTCCAGTGCATTCACGCGAGCAAAGTCAAAGACTTCCTTAATGAAATTCATGAGGGAATCTGCGGGAGCCACATTGGAGGTCGGTCACTGGCATATCGAGTTATCAGCCAAGGCTACTGGTGGCCCTATATGCACAAGGACGCTCAGTTGTATGTTAGAAAATGCGAGAAGTGCCAGAAGTTCTCACACTCCCTTCACCAGCCAGAACAGGATTTGAGCCCACTCTCCAGTCCATGGCCCTTCGCTCAATGGGGATTGGATATTGTAGGACCACTCCACCGAACTCTAGGGAATAAGAGGTGGCTACTATTATTTCACCAAGTGGATTGAAGCCGAATCGTTGTCCTCCATCACCGAGCAAGACACGAAGAACTTTGTGTGGAAGAACATCATTACAAGATTTGGGATGCCACGAACTTTGGTCTCGGACAATCAGACTCAGTTCGATTCCAACGTCTTCAGAAACTTCTGCTAGGAGTTTGGCGTCAGGAATGTCTACTCCACCCCGGCGTACCCGCAAAGCAACGGCCAAACTGAAATCTCGAACAAGGTGGTTCTCGATGGGCTCAAAAAGAGGCTCAACCGAGTTAAAGGGAGATGGGCGGAAGAACGCCTGAGTGTCCTATGGGCATACAGGACGACTCCGAGATGCTTCACCTCGGCTACACCCTTCTCTTTGGCCTACGGAATGGAAGCAGTGATCCCGTTTGAGGTCGGCCTCCCGACCTTGAGGTCTGAGCTCCGCAATCAAAGACTGAACGACGTGAACCTGGCCTGAGAGCTGGACCTAGCCGAAGAATGAAGTGAAGCAGCAGTTATTCGCCTAGCTACCTATCAGCAACAACTGGCTAGGGGTTACAATCGGAAGGTCAAAGAAAGGAGATTCTCGGTTGGAGAGCTGGTCTTGAAGAAGACACTCCCCGGGGACAAAAACCCGAACGAAGGCAAGCTGGCACCAAACTGGCACGGGCCATTCAAAGTGCTCTGAGCTACAGGGCGATCCGCATACAGACTCGAGGACATGGAGGGTAAAGAGTTACCGCGACCATGGAATGCGATGCACCTCCAGAAATACTATTTTTGAAATGTATTCAAGTTTGGATATCAATGAAAATCATTATTCTGAAAGGATCACTCTCTCGTTCTAAAAAAAAAAACTATTTAAATAGACCGGCTTGGTAATAGCATCGGCCATACTCAGCTCGGTGACGGCACCAGCTACAGCTTGACAAGAGCGCTAGCTATACTGTGGCTCGGTAACAGTACCAGCCATATTCAGCTCTGTGACGGCACCAGCTATAGTTCAGCAAGAGTGCCAGCTATACTGCGGCTCGGTAATAGTACCACTATATGCAGCTTCATGACTGCACCATCTACAGCTCTGCAAAAAGTGTCAGCTATACTGCGGCTCGGTAACAGTACTAGCCATATCCAGCTCGGTGACAACACTAGCCATATACAACACGGCAGCAGTGCCAACATTCAGAGGTACTCTTGGTTGTAGAACCAAGTACACTACCACTTTGACCTACCTAATTGCCAAGGGGCACTGGGGAAACGAAGAAAAAACCTTAAACGTTCAAGGCATCGACCTTGGCATCCAAGAACATCTTAGGTTACAGAACCGAGGTGAATATCTTGCTTCAAGTTAAAGATTTAGCCCAATTTGTCCCCCAAATGGTTATGGTTACAAGTTTCTGAGGTTTCAGTTATTGAACCTAGCTTGGTTACTTAAGTAAAGTTTCTATCTTCATTATATGAGGAGTTCGGTTAGAGAACTGAGACCAGCTACTTGTGGTACTCTTTTCAGCCAAGCAGGGGAGAAAATGATATTTCATTGAAAGAAAGATTCATTACAGTATTGAGAAAGAAATCTAAATAATAATAATAATAATAATAAAATTCAAAAAGTAGCAGCTTCGGCATTGCAGTTGATCTCCTTCTGTGTAACTTCGGCTTCCGGGCAGGCTTCAGGGCCGGCCTGTAAGGCGACAGCTTCGGTCGCAGCATCTACCCCAGGGAGAGCTTCAGTGGACGGATCGGGGGCAGAGGACGAGCCCGGGGCAAAGGACGAGCCAGGGTCCGAGCTTTGGAACTTGGGAGGATACCTGAAAGCAGGATCATCCTCGGAGACTCCTGCCTTCTTCAAAGCAGCCCTCCACCCGAGCTCCCAGGCTCTCTGGTAAATTCTGTCGACCTGCGCCTTATATTCCGCAGTCACCTCTCGGATCCCCTCGTCATAGGCAGCATCGAACTCGACCTGAAATTTTTCCTCAAGCTTGGCCTTCTGTTTCACCAGAGTAGACTCGAGTTTGGCCGTCTTCTCTTCCAAGGCAGACTGAAACGCAACCCTCTCTTGTTTCATCATAGTCATGAGGTCGACTGCGAGCCTTGATTGTCTTTCCACCTCTTTATCTAGCCTTTCGACCTCGGCCGACGCCTTTTCGAAGTCGGCGACAAGACCGGCATTCTTGCGCGCCTCTTCCCTCAGCTGCCCGTCCTTGGCATCCAAAGCCGCCTGAAGACTCTCTTTCTCAGCCTCCAATCCGACAATCTTGGAGTTAGCGTCTCCCAGCCTCCCTAAGCCGACCTGGCATTTCTGCACCACCGGCGGGAGAAACAAGCATCAGAAGACATGAACATAAGTCAAATACTTTGTGAGATTTTGTCAAAGACTTACCGAGATTGCTGACCGCGTTGTTGAAACCAACAATGTCGCGTTGTCCAACCTCCCCCACTTCTCTATGTCTCAGGGTAATGCACATGCTCGCCCTAGGGCGGCCACCACGAAGGGACTACTGGCTACGCGGTCCTCCACGTTTAGTGGCCTCCTAATGTCAGCTTCGAGGTCCGGCCTCCAAACAACTGGCTAGGGGGTCTGCGGTTCTACCTCGCTGGATGACGGCTTGACCAGGGAGCTGGGCGAGGCCTCAATCTTGGGCCTCTTCTCTGGCCGACCCTCCTCCTCCGAGATGTCGATAGGGCACTCACGATCTCCCACACTCGGAGGAATCACAAGGGCCGAAGTTGATGGACCCGTCTTTTTCTTTCTCGCCTTCCTCTGTTCTGGGTCCGCCGGGGTGCGTCGGGGCGAAGAGAAAAAAAAGAGCAAGCATCAACATTTTTTTGTACGGGTATGCCAGATTTTCTATTCTACTTGGAATTTGAAATGGTGATCCGGAGATTCACCTTCACAAGTAGAAAAGGAAATCAACTTTTTTCTAACTTTCCATTGCACATATATTTTAAAGAAAGAGACAAAAAAAAATTTTAATGCCGTGAAAGGTGATTTTCATTTGTTTGCCGTGAAAGGCGGTTTTGCCATGATAGGCGATTTTGTGCTGTAGAAGGCAGTTTACAAATCTCATCAAAATGTAAAGACAAGAAATGTGATTTTTATGTCTCTTTAAAAAAATACACAATACAACAGAAAAGTAAGAAAATGAATCTGACTTCTCAAGAGATTGTGGGGACTCGTTCAGATCGACGGTCGCGAGTAATGTATGGGCTCCGCCATCGTCCTTCAGATGAGAACACTTGATGCTTTGATTCACTTGGCTTGGCTTGGACCTCGGATTTTTAGAGGCTAAAGACCAAGGGAAGGTCTTATATCCAATAAAAAACCAAGTAGACGGGCTGAAAAGCCGCATCTAGGCCATGTTGGATAGAAGAAGAGAGGAGATCTTGAGGGGGGTGGCCCCCCAAGGGACTTCGATCACCTTGTAGTGCTTGCAGCAGAGTTTCTTCAAGGCAAGAGAGCTTCTTTTTGTGTAAAGATTTCTAGGACAATTTCTTCAGAACTCTTCAGATGATTTTTTCGGACAATTTTCAGGACCACTTCAGACAATTTTTCTGGACCTCTAACAATTTTTTCTGCTCTTTTCTCCTTAGAATGACCGCCTATTTATAGGCTTTTGGTGGCCATTAGGAGGGTTTTATGGGCATTAATGGTATTAATGCTCCATGATGGGAGGAGTTACAAGATTTAATTCTTTATATTGTAACTCCTTTTTCTTGGATTTTGATTGGCCGATGGAGAATAATGGGCATTTAATCTCCATGATGATGGGAGTTTCATGATTAATTACCATGATTAATCTCCATAATGATAGGAGTTACATGGTTAATTGTCATGAATAATTGGACTTGTAACTCCCATTTCTTGGCTTCTGATTGGGCCGTTCAAAATAATGAGTTAATGACCCTAATAAATTTCCATAAAATGGTCATTTAACTTCATTAATTGGCCGCCGAGTCGCTTGAAGAGTTGCGGGCCGCGCCGCGTCTTTTGGAATTCTTCTTGCGATGATCATCGACGGATCCGTACGTTGCTTGATGTTGGATGACGATGAAAATTCAGACATTGGTTGCCACTAATGGGCCGGCAACATCTGTCCAGTCGATTTCTTGATCAGTCGGGCAGAAAGTGTGCTTTCTTGGTCGGCCGGTTGGCGGTTTCGGAGTGTCCGATGATGATCAAATGACTTTGATGGCGGATCCGTGATGTTGACAAAGATCGACGGATATCATGCCTCAAAAATCAGATTTTAAGAAAATCACAGGGGCCAATCATCGCGAAACGCCAAAAGAATCGGAAAAAACGGCTCTTTTGGCGGAAATCCGGCGACCCGGATTTCCAGGGTCGCCGGCGACCATGCACTCATGGTCGCCGGCGACCATGGGGCGGGCGACCTTGGGCCATGGTTGCCGGTGACCATGGGCCAAGGTCGCCGGCGACCTTGGACTTTGGTACATTTTTGGGTCGCCTTCCGGTCGCCGTTTCTTGGTCATTTCTCGGGCTTTTTCGCTTCTGTTTTCTCCTGTATTTTTCTTTGACATTTCTCCTCATTTATTGGCTTGATTCCTTTGAAGAAAACCCATTGAAAGGCTGTGCAAATCAGAGCACAAAGTTTCCTATTTTTTGGAAAAGCCGAAGACTCTGTAGCCGATTTTCTGCTAAGAGTTGAAACTGGGTCAAACGATGTCGGAATGACCTGAAATTTGATGTGAAGCTTTTTGGGCATTAGATAGGACAAACCATGGCTTTTATTTGAGTTTTGAAGCCGTTTGGGGTCCCGTCGATGCTCGACTTGATTTCACCGTGCGGAAGATGTCGAGCTTTGATGTACGGTCATCCGATGTCCGATTGACCTGAAATTTGACGGGGAGCCTATTGGAGTCATTTTGAAATGATCCATTAGCTTCGATTTGGGTGCCATGGTCCCGGGGAGCTTCGCCGCCGGTAGGCTTGATTTTGCTTCGAAGCATCAAAACCGGGTCAAACGTTGTCGGAATGACCTGAAATTTGACGTGCAGCCCTTTGGAAGCATGCAGAAGCTACTCATGTGTTTTGTTTGATTAGTGGCAGCATCAGAGGTTCTCGCCGCCGGGAGGCTTGATTTCGCCGTTCGAGAGTTGATGGAGGGTCAAACGGTGTCGGTTTGACTTGAAATTCGACATGGAGCCTTTTGGAGGTATTTTGAGACCATCCATATACTTTGATCGAAGATTTGATGTATTTGACACTGTCACCGTCAGGAGCTCCGGCTTAGCTGTTGGAGGATTGAAGTTAGGCCAAATAGTGTCGAAATGGCCCGAAACTTCATGTGTACCCTTCTTTTGGCTACTTTGAAAGATCTTGTGGTTTTTGTTTGGTTCTGTCAAGATCTGATGCTTGAAGCAGCTTTGCCTGTTTGTAATAGGATGCGGCTTCATATAGCTTTTGATGTTGATGAGGCAAAGTGACATTTTTTGTGTCAACAGAAGTGCTGGCAATGATGGCGACCAGAGAAGTAGGAACAGAGGCGGGGGCGACAGGAGCAGGAGCTGAAGGCGAGGAAGGAGCGTCGACAGCAAGCTGGGGGGCATCTAGAGCCTGGTCCCCAAAAGCCAGGGCCTCCAGATCCTCAATCACGGCACGAGGATGACGCATGCATAACATCTCTTCTTCTTCCTCCTTTTCCGAACTGATAGAGACAGCAGCTCGACTCCTCGGCTGCGAAGAAGTTTCGGCAGCGACTGCAGTGGTCTCGCCTGGCCCCGAGTCTGAGCGCGACGGAGAAGCCCCATCACCGAACTCAATGGGACGACCGGCAGGGACTGCAAGCGTCAACTGCTCCCCACTCTCTTCTTCTTAAAAAACTTGGGACTCTCCCCCAGTTTCGTTCCTCTTGATGAAGGAACGGTACTTTGGTTCGTAACCTAGGAGTGACCAAGCAGCTCGGCTATTATGACCGTGGTAGTTCCTCACCAATCGGAGCCAAGTGTCATTTCTTACCCAGCCGGTTCTCTTGGCCGCCTGCCTTCTCTGATGAAAACCTGCGCAACAAACAAAGGATGTCAGCTCGGCGGAAATAAAATAAAGAAGAGAAAAGAAAGCTAAAAGATTCCAGTCTTTACTTGGAGGGGTCCCGAAGTCTCGAGGGATTCTGACTACTCTTGACGCCAATGGCACAGACTCGTTGAACTCCCAATCGCCCGAGACTAACAGGCGGTTGTCCCTTACGTATCTGTTGGAGTCCTCCAGGGAGTTCACAAAACCAGACCGTTTCGCCCTCACCCGAAGGTAGTAGACGTCCCCGACTTTGCAGAGGTCATACACATACTAGATGTCATGGTACTAGATGTCGTGGACACCGAGGTTGATCCCTAGAATCCTATTCAGTTCAACTACGCCCATTATTATCTTAAAGCCGTTCGACATCAGTTGACAGGGGCAGAGGTTCTATTTTCTCAGATGCGACCTCAGAAGCGGATGAAGGGGGAATCGAACCCCACCTTCGATCACGGTCACTAACATAAACGGCATCCAGCAGTTGTGGAAGATGCTACCATCAAAGGCGTCCTCAGGGTTATAAAACCTAATCTGGACGTCGTCCGGGATGTTGTATCTGACCCTAAAATCAGCCACGGCTTGCGGGGTTTCCAGCCAATGCCTGTAAATCCCCATTCCCAAAACTCGGAGAAGACGAAGGAGGGAAAAAGAAAAGAACGGAAACCCTAAAAGGAGGATGTGTAGAGGAGGATGACTTACGGGCAAGAAGGACTCGAAATCACGAGTTCGAACTCACAGATCTGATAGCAGGCAGGTTCTCTCCTATGGCAGAACCTCTCCTCTCAAAATGAACGTGAAAATGAAAATCAGGGAGAAAGCGCCCTAATTTGTAATGAGAAGAAGCGCCGTTTCGATTTTCGAAGACGGCCGTATGAGGTGTCACCTTGAGCACTCCTCATGGCTCTTCGAAACGATTGGACGGCCGCTTGGATGGTGACATGTGGCACCGATAGCGCATTTCCCATAGGCTATTAAATGCCTCGGGCAGGCTAAAAGACACACCTTGATAAGGATCAGACGTTAGCCATCATTACCAAGATGAGAAAGAGCATTCACTCCGAACTCATTACTCAGAGAGGCTCCACCCTCACGGTGCTTTGCTTCCGTGCTTCGGTAACGGTACCAACACGACAGCTAAAATCGGCCCGGTAACAGTACCAGCTCGGCGAGCATGTTTAGCTCGGTAAAAGTGCCAGCTCGGCAAGGCCATTTAGCTTCCGACCTCAAAGAGTTGGAGAACTCCAAGATATCAAAAGCTAGGGGGCAATTGTTTAGGGAATCCCATAACACCGAGGTTAAGCTAAGCCTAAGCAATGGTACCTGCTAACTTGTCTTGATCTCGGTCACCCGCATCTCGGCGGTTTGGCAGCTCGGTAAGAGTGTCAGCTCGGCAAGACCACTTCTGGTCTCAGTAAAAGTACTGAAAACTAGAAATGGGCCATCACATTCCTATGAGAAGTACGGAAGTGCACTGACAAATAGAGTGGCCGTGATAGAGATAAGAAGTTGACTTTATCACCCCAATACGTCATCAGTCCTAGGGAGAATGGGAGTCATCCGATGGGACGTTCCCTTTTCACCTACCACTCGGTGTCAGGGTAAGGCCCGATGGGACCTTACCCCCACCTACCTCCACTCAGCAAAAAGGGATGACAGGACTTCCACCTATATATCCACATGGGGGAGTCCCCCAGAGGTATGTCTGAACGCTTACACATACAAACAACACTTGCACCCTCTTCTCTTCTCCACTCCACCTTTGCTTAGTTACAGAACTAACTCAGGCATCGGAGTGCCTTCGGTTGACGACAGCTAGGGCCTCTGACCTCTGCTTCTCTCCTTCCTTTTCAGGTCTCAGGCGTTCGGTCTTCTCGTAAAAGAAGATTCTTCATCTAACTAAGTGGGTGTCGTTTTTAGCACCTACAGAACCCATGATATAATTTGAGGGAGAATAATGACTTGGGCCCTGAATTCTATTCTCCCTTGTTCTTCTTCACTCATTATAAACTGGAATAAAATAAAAATGGACAAAAGATGCGAATGCCCATACATGTTCATTTGCTATCAGGCTATTAGCAAACAAAGTGGGAAGGAGCTTTTAGCTAGTGATGTTTGTACCCAGCACTTTTGTACCCAAAAGATCCAGACAACATCAAACGAAAAAAACCAAAATCACAAAACCAAATCAAGACCAATCTTCAACAAAAACCAGATACAAAATCGCAAGATCAGTTCAAACATAAAAATAAAAGGGGAAAAAGATCGAATCTTTCACAAAGAAAAGGAATTTGAACCCTAAGAATAAAAAGAAAGGAAAACATCATACCTTTCTGGGCGAGTCCGGCTGCGCAAGGGAGAGACGATGGTGGAGGGTGGATTGCTGCAAACGAGGGTGGTAGAATCTGCGCCTTGTGGTAGAATCTACGAGAGGGATGAGAGAGTAGAGACCTCGAGTGAGAGAGCAGAGAGATCGAGCGAGAGTGAGCGAGAGAAATCGAACGAGAGTGAGCGAGAGAGATCGAACGAGAGACATCGAGCACAGAGACCTCGAGTGAGAGAGACAGAGAGATCGAGCACAGAGAGAGAGAGCGGAGACATCGAGCGTAGAGAGATCATGCAAGAGAGAGAGAGAGAAATAGCAGAGAGAGAGAGAAAGTGAGAGGAAAGCAAATAAAGTGAGAGAGAGTGAGAAAAGAGGGCGCAATTTTGGAGGCGAGAGAGGGAAAAAAGGAGCAGACTTTTACCGACGTTTTGAAAACGTCAGTAAATTTATTTTATAACTTTTACCGACGTTTATTTTTTGTTGCCAAAAATACTTTCCGTCAGTAAAAATTATATTATTCTTATTATTTAAAAAAATGAAAAAGTTCTCATTTTACTGACAAAATTAAAAACGTCGGTAATAATTATCTTTGCCGACCTTTTTTTGTAAAACATCGATAAAAGTGACTTTTACCGACGTTTATTTTTTGTAGCCAAAAAAAACTTTTCGTCTCTAAAAATAATTTTATTTTTATTATTTAAAAAAAGTAAAAAATGTTATTTTACCGATGAATTAAAAAACGTTGGCAATAATCTCATCTTTGCCGACATTTCTTAGTAAAACGACGGTAACAATAACTTTTCCTGAAGTTTATTTTCGTCGGAAAAAATAATTTTATTTTTCTTATTTAAAAAAAGTAAAAAGTGTTATTTTACCGACGAATTAAAAAATGTCGGCAATAATAGGTATTTGCCGACGTTTCTTAGTAAAACGTCGGTAAAAATAACTTTTCCTAATGTTTAATTTCGTCGGTAAAAATTATTTTATTTTTATTATTTAAAAACAAGTAAAAAATGCTGATTTTACTGACGAATTAAAAAACGTCGGTAATAATAGGTCTTTGCCGACGTTTTGTAGTAAAACGTCGGTAAAAGTGAGGCTTTCAGCGACGTTTTATATAAAACATCGGTAAAAGTCTAATTTTTAACAACGAAATTATATACGTAAGAAAATAGTACTATTTACCAACGAATTTGTAAAGGCGTCGCCAAAAAATGTCGCTAAAAGTGCATCTTGTTGTATAAATGGGTCTACAAGAGGAAAAGAGGACCGGATGGAAGAGTCGAGACCTTTAAGGCTAGGCTTGTTGCGAAAAGGTATACTCAGAAAGAGGGAATCAATTATGAGGAGACCTTCTTGTCGATAGCCATACTCAAGTCCATCCGGATACTCTTGTCCATTACGGCTCATCTCGATTACGAGATTTGGCAAATAGATGTCAAGACGGCGTTTCTTAACGACCATCTTGAGGAAGACATCTACATGATGCAACTAGATGATTTCGTAGCAAACAACCAAGAACAAAGAGTTTGCAAACTGCAGAAGTTCATTTCTGGACTAAAGCAGGTGTCTCGGAGTTGGAACATCTGTTTTGACCAGGCAATCAAATCTTTTGGTTTTTGTTAAAATCCGGATGAGTCTTGTGTGTATATAAAAAGTAACAGAGGCAGGGTAGTCTTTCTTGTATTATATGTCGATGACACCCTTCTCTTTGGGAATAACATAGGGATGTTGTCAATTGTCAAAGTTTAGTTGGCAAAAATGTTTGATATGAAAGGTTTGGGAGAAGCCAGCTACATCCTAGGAATCAAGCTTTAACGAGACCGGAAAAATAGGATGATTGGTTTATCTCAAGCTGTGTATTTAAATAAGGTACTGGTATGGTTTGCTGTGCAAAACTCCAATAAGGGTATCACACCTTTCAGGCATGGGTTGCACCTTTCCAAGGATCAATGTCCCAAGACAACTGAGGAAAAGGTGCAGATGAGAGTGGTACGATACGCTTCGGCTGTTGGTAGCCTCATGTATGCTATGTTTTGTACTAAACCGGATATCTGTCACACAGTAGGCCTAGTCATCAAATATCAATTGAACCCAGGTCATGACCATTGGACTGCTATAAAATGTATTCTCAAATGCTTCAGAAGGGCTAGATATCACATGTTAATTTACGGCAGTGATGAGTTGAATCCAGTTGGATACGTAGATTCTGACTTTATGTTAGATAAGGATTCTAAGAAATCCACCTTTGGAAATGTGTTTATGCTTGGTGGTGAAGCTATAAGCTGGAGAAGTATCAAACATGAATGTACTGCTGACTCCACCTCGGAGGCTGACTATGTAGCAGCTTGTGAAGCAGCTAAGAAAGTAGTATGGCTTAAAAGACTCCTTTTGGAACTTGGAGTAGTACCTTTGGCGAGACAGCTGCTCATAGTTCACTTTGACAGTAGTGGGGCGGTCGCACAATCCAATGACCTAGGAAGCAATAAAAGCCAAAAGCACGTATAAAGAAAATATCATCTAGTTAGAGAGATTGTACAGAGAGGTGACATAGCCATCACCAAAACAACATATGTGGATAATCTCGCAGATCCCTTTACTAAGCCTTTGACTACCAAAGTCTTTTAGTTGCATGCAGACGGGATGGACATGGGATGCAACCCTGACTGGCATTGAGTCAAAATAGGAGATTGTTAAATTGTATGACCTCAATCCATTGGATAATCTAGATAAATTGATTTTTTTCATTAATTAATTTATATATTCATGCTTTATTCATGAGATGAATGGTATTGAATTCTATATTTGCACATGACCAATACAAAATGACATGATGGTTCATGAGGTTAACCGGAGCTCACAAGTATAATAGATATGATCCATGTATTTGGATGGGATCCACATACACGAGACATATATTACAAATCTTACACTTAAGTTGACTCACAGCCAGTGATGAGATTGGCTATCTCATCTGATAAGGTTTCAGCACTGTGATCATTATGAGATAGTGTGATATGTCTCAATCATCAGAGTGTAAGACTTTGGATCATTGTACTGGTAAATTAGATATACTGAAGGACCATAAGTAGCACCTTGTACAAATCTGTCTTTGTTTAATGACTGCTCTCATAATTTCCAAGCAATATGCTCTTAATCTTGAGAGATTAATGAACTCAAGTTTCTACTATACATTTACTTTGAGTCATCAATGAGTGAGGCCAATTATAGGTCAAAACCTCGATGTCTTGGGCACGTGGTAGTGGCGCCGTGGGAACATATAATTCTCAAAATGGAATATATCCTCATAAATATCCCCTTGTGTAAATTAATGGATTTTATCATTGGTGAGTGTGCACCCATCTCAATTAAGAGTTAATAGGATGGTACTGATGATTACCGTGATTAATTATATCACAAGGATAATAAGAGATGCATCCAATTTGGTTGGGTAGATTTATTCCAATAGATCCATGGATATAATTGATGGAGGTGTAGTAATTGGGAAGTTTAGGGTCTCCTTGTAATTATTCCTAAGACTGGAGTGCAATTGCATTTAATTAGTGGGCTTATTTGCAATTGACTATGGGTCTGGAGTTCACATGAGATGTGGGGTCCAAATTCCTAGTTTGAGCTAGATTTTAAGGAATCCGTAGTGGTCCCCATGCTAGCCCTAATAAGAGAAGGCTACTAATCGATCTCATTAGAACTCTAAAGGAAATGAGTATGACACTTACTAAGAATGGAAGTGAGACTTATAGTCTTGGTCTAAGAGGTGAGGGTTAGAGATCTCTACACACAACAATAATCTCTCAAGTTCCTCTCTCTTTTCCTCCTCTCTCTCATCTGGTTTCCTACTAGAGATCTATCGTTTTTTCTTCTACTTGGAGATCCTACCATTTTCCTTGAGAATTTCTCTAAAAGGGTTATAGCGTGGAAGAACACAAAGGCAAGAGAGATTAAAGTTTGAGAAAAGAGTTTTCATAGAGATTAAGTTCTCAATTAGAGCACAACCAAGTTTCAAAGGTATAGTTCAATTATTTATTTGAATTCGTACATCTGGTTATGCTTGTTGTTTCTTGATCTATTTTCTTAATGGTTGTTTGGTCTTAATGCAAGAGAATAGGGTTTTAGATCATGAGCTTGGGTTCTTGGCTTTATGGATATTTGAACCCTACATCAAGTGGGTCAAGAGTTTTTGAATACCTATCCACGAGGCCCACCTACTTCCAACGAGGTGTGGGTACAGTAGGTAACTATGGGGTACTAAGAAGGCTGGCACTCGGACCGGGTACAGTATAAGATGGTGATGTGATAGATACGATGAATATGATAGCTGGTATGTGAGCATAGTAGGGACCTACAAGGTACTGAGACACCCAAGACACGAGGGAGTTGTGTGCAGAGGAAGAGATAAATGATGGCTATGGATATCGATGGACGAAATGCATACGAGTGTACGATCCTATTCGATTGTATGATAGCGATGGGTGGCCATAACCCACTTGGTTGATATCCATCAACAGTTGATGGAACGACGACTATGGGGTGGTTCCGACCTGCCACGTTCCTTGTACTTCAACTGCGCAAGGAAAATTATGAGCTGGTATGGATGTATACGAGATGGAATTATTATCGTGATAATGTGAATATTGTTGCATAGCGCTTACAACTGCATACATTGATACTGTTGGATTGAAGTACATTGGATATGGACATGGTAGAATTACCTCAAGTTATCTTTTTTGCTTGCAATAATTATATGTCTGTTTATGATATGGCTGACCTACTGATGATGATACTCTTAGGCTGTTACATTGTAGATATCTTTTAACTGTAATTATGAAGCAATATTGATTATGATAGCTTCTTTTATTGATACGACATGCTGTGTCAAACATTTATTATATTGTGTTATTCATATCTCTTTTATTGTCCATACACTACACTCCACACCGTTTTTTGTTGCACTCTAATATCATATCTTTATTATTGAGGTATTAATCATGCAGGTACAGTTGGGATCACGTATGACCTTATTTCCTATATGTTATTGTGATGTATTGTGTTATAAATATGCCTATTTACCTGGCTCTATGAGCCTGACCTATTCCTTGGTGCTTTTGTTGGAAGTGGGTGAACCTCTTGGATAGGTTTCAAAAACTTTTCACGAACTAGAAGTGATGAACACCTATCCAAAAGCCATCAAAACTCAATTTAGGATGCATGTCCTCAAACTCAGCCATCATGATCAGCAAACAAACCTATCAAAAGGATAGAAACAACACTAAACATGCAACCACGAAATTCCACAACATACAAGGAGTAGAAAATACCTATGGAGCTTGGTCGTGCTCTAATGGAGAACTTGATTCAACTCTTTGATGAAGAGCTCTTCTAAGATCAGAATCTCCAATGCCCAATCGTCTTCCACGCTATGGCCCGCTTCAGATCTCTTTCCACAAGAGAGATGGTGGAATCTCCAAGAGAAAGACTATCTAGAATCTCCAAGGAAACTAGAAGGGAACTAGAAGAGAGAGAGGGGAAGGAGAAGAAGTGCAACTCTTGCACAAGGGGATGATGGGCGTGAATCCCTAGGAGGAATTGTGCATGGACGTCCAAGGCCTCCCTTGTCCCCTTATTTATAGTCTTGCAACTCCTCTCTTTCTTAATAATTAGAAGCCCAACTTCTAAATTAATTAGCAAACCTTCATTCCACTATTACCACCATTAGAAGTCTCACTTCAAATAGAAATAGTAGCTTTCCCTTTTGAGTTCAAATAGAATTAGTAAAGATCCAATCTTGGGCTAGCGTGGGGACCACTAGGGATTCCATAGAAAGCTGGCTCCAAGTGGGGACACCCTGACCCCACATCTCATGTGCAAACCGGGCCCACAGTTAATTGCAAATAACTCCACTATATAAATGCAATTGAACTCCAGTCTTAGGAATAAATTACATGAAGACCCTAAACTTCCCTATCACTACAAGTGGGCCCCTCTATCATTATCCATGGATCAATTGGACAGACTGTCCCACCAATTTAGATCCATATCTTATTATCCTTGAGCCCCAATTAATTATAGCAATCATCAGTACCATCCAATTAACTCTTAATTGAGATGGGTGTACACTTACCAATGATAAATCCATTAATTGGCACAAGGGGATAATAGAGATAGATTCCATCTTGACCATTAAATGTTCTCACAGTCCTACTGCCACGTACCCAAGACACCGAGGTGTTGACCTACAGTTGGCCTCACTCATTGGTGACTCAAAGCAAATGAATAGATAGAAACTTGAGTTCATAAATGTCTCAGGGTTGACAGCCTATTGCTAGGGAATTATGAGAGCAGTCCTTAAAGTAAAGACAGTGTTCTTGAGGTGCTTCTCATGGTCCTTCAATACATTCAATGTACCAGCACTATGATCCATAATCTTACATTCTGATGATCGAGACAAATCACACTATCTCATAGTAATCAAAGTACTGCAACCTTGTCAGATGAGATGTCCAGTCTCATAACTGGTTGTGAAGATATTCAAATATAAGATTTGCTATACATGTCTCCCGTATGTGGATCTCATCCATACACATGTATTGCATCTAGTATACTTATGGACTTCAGTTCATCTCATGAACCATCATGTCATTCGTATTGGTTATGTGCATTTAAATAATAAACACCATTCATCTCATGAAAGGAAAGCATGAATATATTGATAAATAAAGAAATTAATCAATTTATTACATAAATCTTAATGGATTGAGACCATAAAACTAACAGCTTTCAGGTAGTTTTCCCCGTTCTTTGCTTGGTTGATTGCTTGGCAGCTGTCCGTTGCCGCAGGGTCGAGAGTGTTGTATTTGGTGCATAGAGAGGCCTCTATCACTTAGAGTTTGCTATTTCCCTTCTTTTGCTGGTAGATAGCCATGTTGGCCTAGGATTGTACTGAGTTTAATTTTGGAAAGTATCTTTGTAATCCTTTAAGTGTAACTAAAATTGTATAGCATTGCCCATTTACATGCTCATATGAGATTCACATTTGCCTATTTTCTTAGATTTATGATTCTCGTTTGGTACTTTCCTCTAACGTCCTAGGATTCATGGCGCCTGGATCTTGGGGTGTTACAAATTGTGTATGTCTGGCCCATTTGGATGGGTCATAAAGTGGTCCCCACTAGGTTGTCCTCATAGGACCATTACACACACTCTCTCTCTCCCCATCCCCTCTAGTCCCATCCCTAGATGGAACCCACAAATGGACCCCATAGAAAATTCTCATAGTGACTCTGTGAGGATAGTTCTCACTAGAATAAAACCAATATATATATATATATTTATACACACACATATATAAGGAGTTCTGAAAAACTCCCCATTTAAAAAAGGGGGGTTTTGCTCTTTTTGATTTGTCCAATGAGATAATGCCAACTCACATGTGTAAAGAAAAATAATAGGAGACAACTAGTCTTAAGGACAAGATAAGCTAGTTTTAAGGAGAATATCTAATTAATTACAATTTTGTGATAACACTAAGTGGGGCCTACTTGTCAAAAATCCAAATCAACAAATCAAATCAAATAGCTGCCTTATCTATTATGGGCCCACCAAATATCATCAAGAGTTGATCCCATTGTTAGATTATGAAAATGTTAATTTTTTTTTAATATTAATCAATATATGAAGCAGGCCCCAACTCATGTTGAAAAGAATGGTTTCTATAAATCCAGAGATTTATTTATGTATGGACCCATTCATACCATAAGTTTAACAATCATGTAATGCTCGCCCATTGAGAAGGAGAGAAAAAAGAAATACTTTATTATCGTTGGACTATAAGTATGGAAGTAATGTTTTGAAAGAGGGACAAAAAATACAGAAAGAATAACAAGATTTGTTGCCTTTTCATGGAGAAAAATAGGGACTTTAATTGCTTTGACTTTCCCTAAAAAATAGGGCAAGAGGAATGGATATACCAATTAGAAAAGGGGTGTTTTACGCAATACAACCTCCCGGGGTGTTTTGTAGCATGACTCACACATGCGGGCCATATAAATATATATATATATATATATATATGGTACGCTAGAAAATGCCTAGGCGTTTTGAAAGCGAAAACTGCCCCCTCTTCTACCAACGAGAAGTTGCTAGTAGGGGTGTACAAAAAATCCGTCAATACGATCCGATCGGATCTGATCCGCGGATTTTAATCCGATCCGAAGGCCAACGGATTGGTGACGGATTGGAAATTGTGTAATCCGTTAGCAACGGATCAGTGGCAGATTTCACCCTTAATCCGTGGATTCAGTCCGATCCGATCCGTTGTCATTAAATATAAATAAAATATATATATATAAAATAAGAAAAAAAAATGTAAGAAGTCACTAACCTTATGAATAGAATAGGCACACAACTCTCAACTCATGTCCCTTTAATTCAATGGCTTCAAAATTCATAGGTTTTTTGTTCTTTCTTTTTCCATGTAATAATGTACAGGAACGGATTGAACGGATTAATCCGATCCGATCTGTTCCTCCACGGATCGGATCGGATCGGATTTGAACAATAACGGATTGGTGACGGATTACAAATCCGTCAATCCGTAGGCAACGGATTGGTGACGGATTTGGCCCAATCCGCACCAATCCGATCCGTGTACACCCCTAGTTGCTAGCGTGCATTCTTATCCTATTTGGAAGAAAATGTAACAACCACCTATTTTTTCTCTTTTCAATAAGATAAGATTGATTAAGTTTCCAACTTATTCTCCTTTTTAAATGCAAGATGTTTGACCATTATTTTGGTGAGGATACATACCACTCCTTCCATTTATTTTCACCGACTTCAGTTTTCGTAGGTGGATCCTATTTTGAAAAATTCCTCATGAGTCCTAAAAGAAACGGTGTGGACCCATACCACTTAGTTTTATAAGTACCATTGAATCAGTGGGACCTACTGTTAATAGATGATATACCAATAAATCAAATTGGACCCACTTATGATTTGATATATACCAATTACACCCTCTAATCTTTACATATGAAATTAGTTCAACCCACTTGTGAGGACCATAAACCACCCAATTTTATAAGTACCTTTCTAAATAATGGGACCCACTGTTAAAAGAGGATATACAAATAAAATGATGATAGACAATTACAATTTGTTGGACCCACTTTTGATAACAATGTACCAATCATATCCTCTAATATCATATATAACTAGTTGAACCCACTTGTTAAAACAATATATCTCCTAATTTTGTAGGTACATTTCTTAATAATGGGACGCATGGTTATACAAACTAAAAACGTGGAATCACTTCTTAGCCATGGAGAACCGTTGTTGCTATTAAAGAGGAGAAAAATTAGGTTAAGGTAATTAATGTTGCATTTAAAGGAGAAAAAGTCTCCAAGAAATCTGTAACGCCCCACCTCACACACATGTACGATATTGTCCACTTTGGCCCACGGGCCTCACGGTTTTGTTTTGGTAGACCTCAACCCACAAAAAGGCCTCATGCAAGGTAAGGGTGCAAACTCTACATATAATCCTAGTCACTTTCCTCTCTATAGTCGATGTGGGACTCCAGGGCATTACGATCCACCCCCCTTAGGGCTGCACATCCCTGTGCAGTAGCCTGCCATCCCTCTTGACCAGCTCACATGGAAACCTGCCCACTTGCATCAGACCACAGCGGGGATCTACACTCGAACTAGTCGAGAGTCGGCTATGATACCATTTGTAAAGCCCCGCCCCACACACATGCATGATATTGTCTGCTTTGGCCCACGGCCCTCACGGTCCTAACCTTAACTTCACATGAGGCCTTTTGGTGGGTCGCCTACCAAAAACAAAATCGTGAGGCATGTGGTCAAAAGCAGACAATATCATGTGGGGAGCGGGCCCGGGTCATTACAAAATCTTCCTCTCATGGGACATTGCATGTGGTTGCTTTGCACATGTGCGTTGGCATCATCTCATCGGACAAATCAAAAGGGGCAAAAACTCCCCTTTTTAAATGGGGAGCTTTTTAGAATTCCTCGATATATATACATAGATATATATATATATATATATGAGATACTCTTGTGAGTTACTCTCACAGTACTATAAGAGTAAGGGGTAGGGCTCTCACATCTTTCTTTCATAATAATTTTCAAAAGAGGCTTTCGAATATACCCCACTAAGGTTTCTAGGATTTGTAAATGAACCCCTGTGGTTTCAATATTTGTATATACCTCCCTACCCTTTCATTTTAATGCCTTCTATGTCCCAAGATTAGTAGCCTTGCAACCACCATAAGTTTTTAGGGTAAAACGACACTTTCGCCCATCTCTTTATCCATATCTGTACAAGTTCAAAAGCTTAGATTTATTTTTCTTTAAAGCTTGTGACATTAAGAATTACTATTAGGGATGGCAACGGGGCGAATTTAAGTTTAGACTTAAGTTTGTCTCATCCAAACATGTGATGGGTCGGTGGCATGTGATACCAAACCCGCCTCGTTTAGGTAGGGGTTAAGTCAAGTTCAAAGCTTTAAAATTTTAAAATATATAAATGTATGGGAAGTAGTGTTGTAGAATTCACACAATCTTATTTAAAAAAAAAAATTCTTTAATTTAATGCCCCAACACCACTTGTACCACATGAATTTTATTTATGCTTTCAGTAATAAATAAATATTATATATACGAGGCGAGATGAGTTACATCAACAAAACCCAAACCCGCCCATATCAAACCCGCCCTCAATAGGAGTGGGGTGGGGCGATTCGGGACCCATTTAAACCCGACCCATTGTCATCCCTAATTACTCCAGTATATTTAGTGGGGAGAGAGTAACCCCTATACAAATTTATTTTTATCAATACAGGGCCCATTTCATTAAATCTAAATCGATCACATTGACAATCAACACTTGTTCTTATAATTAGTTATAATTAACCCAATCCATGCACATTCCCCTATTAGGTTGATGAGAGTCTAAAATGCATAATTAGGCTTTATGTGCATGGGAGAATTTGAGAGACATACTATTGGGACATGAGATGGAATAATGGTACTTTTATAAATAAAGACATACTTATCTTTGTTCAATGAATTTAAGGGCGAACTTGTCATTCTTATAAAAAATCAACACAAATCTTTTGGTAGTTGTCTATTCTTGTTATGACTAGTAATTTTGGGGACATGGAAGGTATTAAAATGTAAAAACATAGGGGGCATAGCAAATACAGAAACTATAAGGGCCTTTTTATAAATTCTATAAACCCTAGGGGGTATATACAAAAAACTCTTTTCAAAATGAAATTTTCTCGAAAGAGATATCTTCCCCAATACCCATGGTGGTATACTCTCAGCCCATTTATGAGACCCTTTTTTTCCAGCGCAGGCCTGCTCAATGGATAAAGCCAAATCATCTTCATCTTTATCAAAACATCTCAAACAAAATCACGCATGTTTAAAATGACTCTAATATATGGAGCTAGATTCTGATTCAGCAGTTCTACTGGAATGCATAAGCCACAGAGCTAATAGGTCAAGACTTTATCTCAGAGAGTGAGATTGGATATAGAAGGTTGACAATGAATCAGACCATGAAATGAGGCCCCATATCAACCTGATGATAATGATATTCTTGATCTGATTGGATCGTTCCACGAAGCTTGTTTATATGATGATCCAATCACATCTATATGCTAGGCCCCGATCCTTGATCAAACCATTATAACCATCTAATGAGTACTGAACTATAATCAAATACTAACCATTGAACCTTTTCTCATTGATGAAACATCCAAGTAAAGTATTATCATTTCCAATCACTATGACTTTTTATATATAGCAAATTCATGGTTGAACACAATGAATGAGCAGTCCAGGCCTCATCATTGTCATCCACATGTGCCGCTTTGACATAAAAGTAGCGAGGAGAAATGGGAATTTTTTGTTTCTTGTTCCCGGTGATCTCATCGATTCCTCCTCTTATCATTTTTCTTTATTTTAAGACAAACATGCATGCTCTGAACATGTTCTATTTTTTTCCATCTAATAAATAAATATATATATATATATATATATTGTTGTGGGTATTGCAAATCTTCCTAGAAGATTTGTTGCAATGTATCGTTGGCTATATTTGAAGAGTACAAACAGAAGCACAAAAAATGCATTCATCTAGACACTCCCTCATTTTGACTACAATAAACGCATTCCTATGAAAATATCAAAATTCTTTCTCTTTTTTAGTCCATTTCTCATTTATCTTCAATTGTTTCATAGTATCAAGGAATATCCCTGAATCAGTCAATGTCTTTCGCAGCTTTATTCGTAGGAATGCAAGCGTGGCCCACAAGCCCTACATCATCCAGGTTCTTTAGATCCTCTCATTATGACTCTGAACCATTTGAACTTTGGTAATGCTCTTCAGTAGGGTCCACTAATCAAATCTAAACTAGTCGAATATAAATCCCTTTTGGAATTAGTACTTGCCACATTCACTAGAATATGAGTCGGACACATTTGTCAAATTGATCGAATATAAAATGCCTAGCTGGGTTTTTCATAATATTTTATTTACATATTTTATATGTCATCAATCTCACATTGGACCCAGCTCTTATTAAGGTAAAATTTGGAGTATAAATAAATGGAGATTTATTTTGGTTAGTCAGATTTAAACAAGGGATTCATTATGGCCCATTTTCCTACTTTTCATAAAGGGTTTCATTATGGCTCATTTACCAACTTTACATTATTATTATTATTATAATTATTATTAGTCTTTCTTATTTATTTGCCAAGTTGGCCTTGTGGCTAGAGCAAAGTAGAAAACCTACCCACCCCAAGGATAGATCCCTCAGCGGGGGACTGTTGGGAGCCGGTTTACTATCCACCTCGTGATTCCCTACTTTTCAATGATTTGTAAAGTGGTATCTAAAAAAGAATATTTTCGGTTTGCAATTTACTAGATTTGTAAAAGTCAAGTAAAGCCTCCATTTTTCGGACAATGGGGTCACATAAATAGTACTTTAATTCAAAATTCCCTTTATCTTTTTCAAAAAAAAGGAAAAAAACAACCTCCTTTCTCCATAAAAAGTAAAAAATTCTACTTTCCTATACAAAAAGTAAAAAAAATTCCATATCAAACAACTAAAAATAAAATATCATCATAACCCCATTATGTTTTATTCTCTCTTGATTTGATGCTTTATGACACTTTATTTTACATCTAAAATTACCAAACGGGGTCAAGATTTGAGTAGTAAGAGATATAAGGTCGAGATTCAGATGGACCTATATTTTTCTAAGATTGAAATTCAATATCAAGCAGACTATTTGGGGACTTGACCATAAATATTTAAAAAAAAACCCAAAAAATTAGTGAAGGAAACTTCGGTGTGCGCTGCAGAGAACCCTCGTAAGTTCCCATGTTTCATTTAGTAATTGGTTGTAATAGTTTTTAAAATGTAGAAAATGTGTAATATGTCAGATGTTGTCATTAGAGAGTGAACATGCTGTGTGTAAATACTCTGGTTTTGTCGAGATGGGCATTTTCTATATTGTTCTTCGATGCTTACATATCAGTTTTAAAAAGATATTGGTTGGATACTGTCCTAAGGAGAACTTGCTTGTTTTTCATATGGTGTAAAGCTTGCACGTCCGGTATCATCCGCTGAGTAGGTCGCCTATCTGTAAGAGCCACTGCGAAAACATGTGATCAATATGAATAGTTTATTACCCAAACCATTAGCAACTTTGTTGTCATAGTCATCAAAAGTTTTGATCAATCACTTATCATTATCATCAATTCTCCACTTGTTGAGGCTGAGTTCTCTTTCCCTTTACAACAACCCATTCATTAATTTCTCTCTTGGATTTGGATTCCGTGTAAATGCTGGCGTCTGGACTGTCTATTGCTTTCAAAGTAGGACACAGGCAAAATTTGAGGGGTTCTACTTGACCTACCAAATATAAAAAGGCTTTGAGCTGATAAAAAATGTCCAATGGATGTTAAAAATAAGCTGATATGAGGGCACAAAATGGAAGATTAGTATAATAAAAGGCAGATTTTCTATCTTAATCTTTATTTTAGGGATTTATAATAGGGTTATGATCCACTGGACCTACATGATTTTTAATTGTCTAGATCCCAAACCCCTCTTCTTTCTGGTAGTGCCAGTGCACCCCAAAATCATTTTGCATATCCTATATTGTAGTTGGTAAAGCATTCATATGCTTGGGGTTTGGATTAGTTTGGAAATGGATATTCGATTATCAAGTAGTCAGATACTCTAGTTCCTAATGAAGTTGGTATTGAGCTATTTTTGTATAAAACAAAATAGAACCTTAGGAAAGTCTGGCTATCTACATTCATATCCATTCATATATATGTTTCACATATACTATTTTCTAGTCATCCATCACCTTTTAAACTGTCAACCGTGTTCATTGAACTTCACTCCTCATTGCATCAAATGCATGCTTGCACTTTCAGCTACAGTTTTTGTTGTCTTCATTAAAAAAGGGAAAAGTGCCCATAATGTTACATATGCAGAGTTGAACATACGTACATATCTATGGATACCTTTATACAAGTTTATCTGATTAGTGCATTTAGACCTAGATCATGCATATAGGATCAGGAACACTCGAATCTTAAACCCAATCCCTATATGTTCCGGCCCGAGGATCTCAATCTAGGATGATTTTTAATATAGATTTTAAGGGCCTATTAGCTTGAGTTGTATTTATATTTGCGAGTTTGTGTAACTTTAATCATATATCATATCGCTGTCCACTTGTATATGAAAATTTTATTTTGAAGCTCTTAATTTTATCTATTTATTAAATGAACTCCACACCCTATTTCAGATCTGGATCGGAAATAGCCTTTTTTTTCTTAGAAAAAGTTGATGTTGGATCTGGCAATACAAATAGGTGCGGTGTAGGGCTTTTTTTTCTTTTTTTTTAAGGTGCTGTTTAGTAATTGAATCCTAAATTGGATCCAATCTATAAAGACATCTCCAGGCCAGGATCCGCCATGGTTCAGACCCATTTGCATACCTACGTTTGGACGGAGACATGTAGTCTCTTACAAAAGCAATCCCTCATTAACAAAGACACTTAGTAAAGTTCCTCTAGCTTAACAGAGACGAGAGAACTTTAGAATCTAGTCATCTACGAAAGATAATGTGCTTGACATGTTCTAGCTATTTAATTGAAAATTATTAAATGGATGATCACAATAGAAAATAGAGTTTTTACACAAAGGCCCCTACATTTTCACAAAACCTCAACAAGCCCCCCATATTATATGCTATTACAAAGACAGTCCTTGACTAACTGTCAAACTGTGCGAAGGCTAACTAACTACTATTATAACTATTCTCTTTTTATTTTTGACCTATTTACCCCTAGACAAACCCAACAACCCTACCATCTCGAGTCAATGAGATACCAAACAAAACCAATTCCTCTGTTCAAACAAAGAGACCACAAAATTAAGATCTATCCTTAAGGACTTCCAGGGCCCACTTCTTGCCACATCCGATGATCAGTTAAGAGGAGTTAGGATCCACACATGATCATATAAATTTCTTTGATACACTCTATATGGCCCACCTGAAAGAATTGAAATCAGAGAGAACATGAGGGATGGAAATTTCTAGCTATGGATTCTGTAGGCGATAAAAATATCACCCACTTAGACTAGGATGTGGAACTTGTGGATTAGGGGAGACCGAACGCCGAGGACCTGAAAGGGAAGGAAAATAGCTTGGGTCAGAGCCCCTGGCTGCCGTCAGTCGAAGGCACTCCGATGCCTGAGTTAGTTATGGTAAAACTAAGCAGGAGGAGGAAGAAGAGAATGAAAGATTGTGAGAGTTCACGTGCTATGTGTTAGCGTGTTGTATCTTGCGTACCTTCATGGGGCTGATCCCATGTGTATTTGTAGATGATTCCTCGTTCATTCTCTTTGTGAGTGGGGGTAGGTGGGGTAAGGTCCAATCGGGCCTTACCCTGACATTCGGCGGTAAGTAAAAAGGGCACATCCCATCAGAAACTTTCATGCTTTTGGACAGTCGATGTAAAGGGATGATAAAGCCAACTTCTTATCGCTATAAATGAGCGACCCTATCTTTTAGGGCTCGCCCGTACTTCTCATAGGAGCGTGATGACCCACTCTTTGCCTTCAGTACTTTTACCGGGACCAGGAATGATCTGACTGGGCTAGCACTTAGTTGAGCTGGCACTCACGCTGAGCTGCCGAGCTTATGAATGCTGAGCTGACACTCCTAACCGAGCCGCCGAGCGAGGGGCCTCTTGAGCTGACGCTCCTTACCAAGCCGCCGAACTGCTAGGCTGTGCTTACCGAGACCGAGGTGAATGGTTAGTGCATCACCGTGGTCCTCCCCTAATCTCATCATTACCGTATTTTATCCACACAATTGCCCCCTAGCTTTTGGCCTCTGAGAATTCTCCAACTTACAGAGGTTGGAAGCTAAGTGGTCCTGTCTAGCTGGTAATGCTACCGAGCTCAAAGATTACGGAAATGTGGAAAATGGTTACCGAGATAGCGGCGTCTTGGTTCGGAGAGGGGGTCCCTCCTTATCCTGATGACTGTTGCTGACGTGCGGCCCTTATCAAGATGTCTCTTCACCTGCCTGAGGCATTTAATAGTCTTTAAGAATTGCGTCGATGGTGGCACGTGTTACCTCTTCGGCTGCCACGCAATCGTTTCAAAAGGATGTTAGGGTTGCCCAAGGTGACGCCTCATTAAAGGAGTTCGTCATTAGAGGCGTTCCTCGAAAGCTGAAACGGCGCCTCTAACCCTTATAATTCAGGGCCTCCCCTTTGCCCTGACCTTCTTCTACGCTTCATCTGCTCCATACTGTTCAAAGAGCTCTTCGCTGCCTGCAAATCGTCGGCGCCTTCTTCTGCGCAATCCCCCTCGTAGGTCTTCTTCTCTGTTTCTCTCTTTTTCTCTCTGCTAGGTAGATAATGGGGATTTATAGGCACCTGTTAGGAGACCACGTTTCCGTAGCAGTCTTTAGGAAACTGTACCATATCCCTGCCAACGTAGAGGTTAGACCGGATGGCCCTGACGATGGCTTCATCTTCCACGATGGCTGGATGCCGTTTTGGCTCGTCACTGTCGTGGAAGCGGGGGTCCGGTTCCCCCTTCACCCACTCCTCAAGGACTGTCTCTGGGAGTGGAACCTGTGCCCCTGCCAACTGCTACCCAACGGCTACAATATTATTATGAGGGTAGTGCAGTTGAATAGGATCCTGGGGATCAACCTTGGTGTATCGGACATCGATAAAGTATATGACCTCTGCAAATCCACGGACGGGAACTCCTATTACCTCCGGTTAAGGGTCGGCCGGGCTGCCTTTATCACCGCCCTGGAAGATTCCTACCAGTACGCGGGAGATGATCGAGTCTTTGTCAAAGGGGAATGGGAGTTCGGCAAACTGGAGACAAGCAGATCGGTCTGAATCCCTCGTAAAATGGGAACCCCTCCAAGTAAAGGCCGAAGTCTTTTCGGTTTTCCCTTTTTTTTATATCTTTACACTTGCCGGACTGACATCTCTTGCTATGCAGATTTTCTCCAGAGAAGGACATCAGCCCGGAGAGGCGGCTGGAAGATCAACAACGCCTGGCATGAGCTGGTCAGGAACTACCGTGACCACAACACCCGTGCTGCGTGGTCGCTGCTGGGTTACATGCCGCACTACAAGTCCTTCAATACCTCGAGGAAGGCGTCCGGGATAGACTCTGTGCTGCTCAGAGAAGGCACCAGTGCGGAGCCAGTGACGGTCGCAATCCCCACTGGGCGTCTGGCCGAGTCCGGTGACAGGGCTTCAGCTCCACATCCAGAATCGGACCCCGCTGAGACCGCAACAGCCGAGGCCCGGACCTCTTCACGGCGGAGGAAGAGACGAGTAGCGTCTTCCAACTCGGCGTCCTCAAGATCGGCATCTTCCAGTTCAGAAGAAGAGATGTTGCGCCATCGTCGCCAACGCTTGGCGGCAGTGGACCTATCTGCCGCGGCTTTCGGGGACGTTAGGGGCGAAGCCCTGGATGCCCCCGGCCTACTAGCGAGGCTCCTGCTGCTGCAGCGGCAGTCGAGACCACTTCTGCCGCTGCTGCTGTGGCCAGCACCACTCCTGCCACAGTGGCCGAGGTCGGTCATGCTCCGCCCCCAGCGGCCATTCTTCTCAACGACTTGCCTCCTGGCTCCTCTCCAAGGGCAGAAGGTCGGGAGTGCCCTACCGACGACGTGGAGGAGCGCCGGGCTGAGAAGAGGCCGAGGGTTGGGGTTCAGCCCGGCCCTTCGTTGCCACCGCCTGCTGAAGAAACTCTCCCGCCCCCTCCACTGGTCCCATGGAGACCGAACATCGAGGGCGCGTTGGGGAGGCCGCTGGCAGTGACGGACCGCGCAAGTGGCAACCCCCAGGTGGTCGCTGCGCTAGGGCGAGCTTGTGCCCTCCCACTGGATATGGCGAAGTGGGAGACGATGGATAACGAGTCGCTGCTGCTTTCGTCAATGCGGTCATTGATAGTAGTAAGTTTCTGACAATCCTTTCAAGTCTTGACTTCGGTATTCATCCTCTAACGCTTGTTTTTGTTCTGCAGGTGGTCCAAAAATGCCAGATAAGCATAGAGAGGATGGAGGTGGCCGAAGCCAAGGCGGCTAACTGGGCTGCTGAAAGGGAAGGACTGCTGAAATCCTTGGAGGCCAAGGATGGGATGCTGAAAGAGGAGGCGAGCAGGAATGCCGGTCTCGCTGCTGACCTCGATCAAGCTCAGGCCGAGGTGATGCATCTAAGAGAAGAGGCGAAGGAGGAGGTGACCCAGAACGCCCACCTTTCCGCTAACCTTGATAGCGCTCGGGCCGAGCTGGTGCAGCTAGAAAAAGAGTTGCAATCCAGTCGGAGGGTAAACAAATCTCTTAGAGGAACGAGGCTAGGGGCCAGTTGGAGATTGCCCGGAAGGAGAAGGCAGCCGAGCTGGAGTCTGCCTTGGCGAAGCAGAAGGCCGAGCTCGAAGAGAAGTACGGGGCCGACTTCGAAGCTGCCATGGAGGAGGAGGCGCAGAAGTTAGGTGCGGACTACAGGGCGCAGTTGCCGGGGATCCGGTATCGAGCCTGTGAGCTCGGATGGAAGGCGGCTCTGAAGAAGGTTGGGGTTCCTGGGGATAACCCTGCTGTCAAGAATCCCCCCAAGTTTCCCAGCTCAGACTCTGACCTTCTTTCCATCATCAACTCGCCCTTTGTCCTCGGCATATCTTCTCAAGCTCCTCCTCCGGCTCAAGCTCCTCCTCCGGCGAGTGCTGCCCCCTAAGCCACCTCTGAAGCTCCACCAGCGGCAAGCTCAGCGCCTGAAGCTACCTTTGACGCTCCGCCATCGGAGAGCACGGCGCCCATGGTCATGGGTTCGTTTCCGACAGATGGCGCCACAATTGTGTGGATAAAATATGATAATGACGAGATTAGGGGAGGACCACGGTGATGCACTAACCGTTCACCTCGGTCTCGGTAAGCACAGCCTAGCAGTTCGATGGCTCGGTAAGGAGCGTCGGCTCAAGAGGCCCCTCGCTCGGCGGCTCGATTAGGAGTGTCAGCTCAGCATTCATAAGCTCGGTAGCTCGGCGTGAGTGCCAAGTCAGCTAAGTGTCAGCCCAACCAGATCATTCCTGGTCCCGGTAAAAGTACTGAAGGCAAAGAGTGGGCCATCACGCTCCTATGAGAAGTACAGGCGAGCCCCGACAGATAGGGTCGCTCATTTATGGCGATAGGGTCGCTTATTTATTGCGATAAGAAGTTGGCTTTATCATCCCTTCACATCAACTGCCCAAAAGCATGAAAGTTTCTGATGGGATGTGCCCTTTTTACCTACTACCGAATGTCAGGGTAAGGCCCGATGGGACCTTACCCCACCTACCCCCACTCACAAAGAGAATGAATGAGGAATCATCTACAAATACACATGGGATCAGCCCCATGAAGGTACGCAAGATACAACATGCTAACACATAGCACGTGAACTCTCACAATCTTTCATTCTCTTCTTCCTCCTCCTGCTTAGTTTTACCAGAACTAACTCAGGCATCAGAGTGCCTTTGGCTGACGGCAGTCAGGGGATCTGACCCAAGCTATTTTCCTTCCCTTTCAGGTCTTCGGCGTTCGGTCTCCCCTAATCCACAAGTTCTACATCCTAATCTAAGTGGGTGATATTTTTATCGCCTACAATTTGGCGTCGCGTCGTCTGTGGGAACGACTGAACAAAAAGCCTTACAGACACAAAAACACCATGCCTCCAAAACCAGAAATGGCGAAAGACCCTCCAAGGGCAAGGGTCCATCCATGCAGCTTGTACTGATGCAGAATCTACCCCGTCCACCCTCTCGACAAAGGAGGTCAGGAGAAAGGTCTCTCATGGTCCAGTCAGAATCGCAGTCGAGAGGGCTGACAATGCCTTCTCTCCACAACGTTCCACCTCCGGAGCAGCCCCGCCCAAGCAAAGAGCATACCAGGCGGGGTGAAAAATCAGTCACCAAGCCAACAAAGTAGTCAGCGCGGGCCAAGTCTCAATCCCATCATCAGGCCAACCCCGACGACTATGAAGATCCTCTCCAGGGCGATATCAGGGCCCAAAACCTCCTCATCCAGGAGCAGGAAGAGCTCATCCAAAGGCTCAAGCAGCAGCTCCGGGAGAGAAGGGCTCCGAATCCACCTCCCGTGCGCAGCCATGCTTCTGGTCCTCCACCCAGCCACGGCCAGGCTCCCCCGTCCCAAGAGCGAGACCTGAGGCACGTCCTCAATAAGAGGCGTGATCGGGTCCACGGCGAAGAAGACTCCAGCAGCAGCCATGTACATGAAGGCCCAAAGAAGCAGCGCCAGAAACCAGAAGACGACGAGGGGTTCAAGCAGTGGTTGACCAGCACATTAAACAGACTATCCGCCAGAATATGGAGATTGCTGGCGTCGCCCGAGACCAGTACAACACCTTCGAGGCTGACGATCTGGGCGCAGCTCCCTTCTCCAGGAGTATCACAAAATTCTCCCTCCCTGAAAAGTTCGACGTCCCGAGGTTCATCCTGTACGATGGGACCTCGGACCCTGCTGCACACCTCCGACACTTCATCCAGAGGACGTCGGTATGGGGTGACGATGACTCCCTGAACTGTCGAGTCTTTTCCTCCAATTTGGGAGATCTCCCCCTGAGGTGGTTCTGCTCGCTCCCAAAGGACTCCATCTCCAGTTGGCGACAGCTCCGAACCTCCTTCCTGGAAAAGTTCCAGGCCCATCGCGTCATCCCGACGACAGATGCCGACCTTATGGCCCTCAGGATGCTAGAGGACAAGAACGTCACCCAGTTCGCCAGACGATTCTGGACTGTCCACAGCCAGATCGAGAGCGCTTCTGAGGAAATGGCTGTGAAGTCCTTCCAGCAAGCTCTGCGGCCTGGCATCGAGCTGAGGGCGCACTTGGTCATGTACCCAGTGGCCACAATGAAGGAACTAATGGCCCGGGCAAATTGGTTCATCAGGGCAGAGGAGGATGAGGTTCGTGGTCGGGAGAACTTTGGCCTCAACCAAAAGGACCGGCCATCCAAGGAAGACAGGAGGTCCTCCAGGAGGGAGGACCGGCACAGAGCCCGGTCCCCAGACTGGCGCAGGGCCCCCTCCTCAGATCGTCCCTGGGCCCCGTCTACCTCGGCAGCAGCCCCAAGGGGAGGCAAGACGTCCAGGCGCAAAACCCTAATTTACAAAGCCGTGAACACGGTCTTCAAGGAGCCAATCTACAGGCTCCTCGGCAAAATAAAGACGTAGCCCTTCTTTAAGTGGCCGCAGCCAATGAGAAGTGACTCGTCCTCTTGGGACCAGAGCAAGTTCTGTGCTTACCACAAACAAAATGGGCACAGAACTGAGGATTGCAAAACTTTCAACACCCACCTCGAGAACCTTGTGAAGGACGGGCACCTGCGGGACTACATCAAGGTGGAAGACAGGGACAGCAGCCGACCTCACCGCCGTGACGACGGCGGAGACGACAGCGAACCGGAAGGCATCATCAACGTCATTCACCTTTCCCCTCCTACTAAGGGGATTTCTCAGGCCCTTGCCGAGGCCAGGAGGGCCTCCCACCAGAAACAGGTGCTAACCGCTGCACCGGAGCCAGTTGCTAAGAAAGCCAGGACAGAGGGGCCCAGAATCCGGTTCTCAGATAGGGACCTAGAGGACGTCGAACTCCCTCATAACGACCCTTTAGTACTCACCTTGAAGTTGCAAAACTTCTTGGTTCAGAGAGTCCTTGTCGACCCCGGCAGTTCGTCAAAGATCCTTACTACGACTGCTTCAAGAAGCTGAAACTCAAATATGAAGATCTCCAGGCGGCCCGTACCCCTCTTGTCGGCTTCAGCTCGAAGCTTGTATACCCTAAGGGTAAAATGCCTCCCGGCAGGCCAACATCCTAGTAGTCGACGTCCCCTCCCCTTACAATGTCATCATGGGGCGGACGTGGCTGCATAGCATGGAGGCCGTGCCCTCCACCCGCCATAAAAAACTGAATTTTCCTCTGGAAAACCAGTCCGGCCGGACAGACGTGATCACTGTCAGAGGCGACCAGCACATGGCCAGGCAATGCTTCATGGCCGTGCTGCCTGGTGAAGCCGAATCCCCCCAAGTCCATATGGCCGAGCTGGACAGAGAGGCAGAGCTCAGGGACATTGGCCGAGCTCCGGCGCAAAGAGCATAGAGGACCTCACCGAGGTCAAACTCGACCCTGCCTACCCGGACAGATTCTTCTTGTTAGGAAGCCAGCTCTCGGAGCCCGAGAAAACAGAGCTGCTCGACCTCCTTTTGAAGAATAAAGAGGTCTTTACATGGACACCATATGAGATGCCCGGCATCGATCCCTCAGTCATGTGCCACAAGCTAAATGTGGACCCCAACCACAAACCCGTGATCCAGAAAGCACGTAGAACTGGGGTCCCGCAAACCGAGGCTGTGATTGAGGAGGTCCAGAAGCTGCTTGAGGCAGAAGCAATAAAGGAGGTCCACTATCCGCAGTGGCTGGCCAACATAGTGGTGGTAAAAAAGAAGACAGGGAAATAGAGGGTCTGCGTGGACTTCACCGACCTCAATAAAGCCTGTCCCAAGGACAACTTCCCTCTTCCGAAAATCGACCAGCTCATCGATGCCACTGCCGGACACGATTGCATGAGTTTCCTCGACGCCTACCGAGGATACCACCAGATCCCACTGTATGCATCGGACCAGGAGAAGACAGCCTTCATCACACCCCGGGGCACCTATTGTTACAAGGTGATGCCCTTCAGGTTAAAGAATGCAGGAGCGACGTACCAGCGGTTGGTGACCAAGATGTTCCAAGCACAGCTCGGCAAGACAGTGGAGGTTTACATTGATGACATGGTTGTCAAGTCTAAAAGGTCACAGGACCACTTGACCGACCTCAGTCAGATATTCGATATCCTCCGGGCAGTTCCAGTTGAAGCTGAAAGCATCCAAGTGCGCTTTCGGTGTCAGTTCCGACAAGTTCTTGGGGAGCTTGGTCACAAGAAGGGGGATCGAAGCAAACCCTGACCAGATCACGGCAATCCAGGAGCTACAGAGCCCGACCTCGGCAAAACAATTACAGAGGCTGACCGGCATGGCTGTCGCGCTCAACCGCTACATCAGCCGAGCTTCCGATAAATGCAAGCCTTTCTTTCAGCTTCTGCGGAAGGGCTCCAAGTTCCAATGGAGGCCGGATTGCGATCAGGCCCTGCAGGAGCTCAAGCGCTACCTCTCTTCACCGCCGCTGCTGTCGACTCCAACCCATGGCGAAGCGCTGTACTTGTACTTGGCAGTCTCGGATCACGCAATAAGCTCGGTACTTATCAGAGAAGAAAACGGCCAACAACGACCTCTCTATTACACGAGCAAGATCCTGCTCGACGCCGAGACCCGGTATTTGCAGCTCGAAAAGCTTGCCCTTGCGTTCGTCAACGCTTCGCAAAAGATCTCCCACTACTTCCAAACCTTCACAATTGTGGTCGTGATAGAACACCCACTGAAGGCTATCTTCTGGAAGGTAGACTTCTCAGGCAGAATCTCTAAATGGGCTGTCGAACTGGGGCAGTACAATATCAAGTATCAACCCAGAAGGCCATCAAAGCCCAAGTTTTAGCAGACTTCATCGTGGAGTTTACCTCTCAGAGTTCGACACCGACCCTGCTCGACACCGAACTGGGGGGCAATAAGGATATGGGGGCAGTACCGAAACGGAACAAGAGCAGTCTTGGAAGAAGTTCCTTGACTCGGCCTGGAAGGTCTTCGTCGACGAGTCCTCAACATCCAAGAGGGCTGGCGCTGGCATAGTTCTCCAGTCTCCGGAGGGCCTCGTCATCGAACAAGCTCTAACACTCAGCTTCAAGGCAACCAATAATGAGGCTGAGTACGAAGCGCTCATCACTGGACTGAACAATGCCAAAATCTTGGAAGCTCGGCATGTAGTGGTTTTCAGTGATTCTCAGTTGGTGACAAGCCAGCTCAGTGGAAATTACCAAGCCCGGGATGACAGGATGGCGGCCTACCTAGCTCATGCGAAGGGACTCCTCTCAGAATTCGAAAGAGTCGAAGTCCAGCAGATCGGCAGAGAATCCAACTCTCATGCTGACGCCCTCGCCAGCCTCGCCTCGGCTGTCGAAGCCGGTAATAAAAGAACTGTGGAAGTGGAAACTCTACAAAAACCCAGCATCAAACTCCAGTGACCTCGGCAGCTCATGTGTCTCGATCTTGGTCCAAGCTGGATGGACCCAATCGTTGCATACCTAAAGGACGACCGGCTGCCTGAAAACAGAACAGAAGCTCAGAAGACAAGGCTGAAAGTAACCCGGTTCTGGCTCTCCCCAGATAACAGACTCTATAGGAAGTCATTCACCTGGCCCTACCTCCAGTGCGTTCACCCAAGCAAGGTCGAAGATTTCCTCTATGAAATTCATGAGGGGATCTGCGGCAGTCACATTAGAGGTCGGTCACTGGCTTACCGAGCTATCAGCCAAAGTTACTGGTGGTCGTACATGCAGAAGGACACCCAACTCTATGCCAGAAGATGTGAAAAATGCCAGAAGTTCTCACACTCTCTCCACCAACCAGCACAGGACCTGAGCCCTCTCTCCAATCCATGGCCCTTCGCTCAGTGGGGCTTGGACATCATAGGACCACTCCACCGAACTCCAAGGAACAAGAGGTGACTGATAGTAGCCATCGACTACTTTACCAAATGGGTCGAAGCCGAGCTTGTGTCCTCCATCACTGAGCAGGACACGAAGGACTTCATATGGAAGAACATCATTACAAGGTTTGGGATCCCCCGAACTCTCATCTCGGACAATGGGACACAATTCGATTCCAACTTCTTCAAGAACTTCTGCCAAGAGCACGGCATCCAAAATGTCTACTCCACCCCGGCGTATCCGCAGAGCAACGGCAAGGCTGAGATCTCAAACAAAGTCATCCTCGACGGACTAAAGAAGAGACTCGACCGAGCTAAAGGAAGGTGGGCAGAAGAGCTTCCAAGTGTTCTATGGGCATACAGGACGACTCCAAGGCGCTCCACCTCGGCTACACCGTTCTCCCTTGCCTACAGCATGGAGGCGATTATTCCACTTGAGGTCGGGCTCCCGACCTTGAGGTCGGAACTTTGTGACCATGGGCTGAATGACTTAAATATAGCTCGAGAGCTGGACTTCACTGAAGAACGGAGAGAAGCGGCAGCTATCCGCCTGGCCGCCTACCAGCAGCAGTTGGCCAGGGGATACAACCAGAAGGTCAAAGAAAGAAGATTCGCGGTAGGAGAGCTAGTCCTGACGAAAAACTTCCTGGAGACAGAAATCCAAATGAAGGCAAGCTGGCACCTAACTGGCATGGACCATTCAAAGTACTTTCAGCAGCCGGAAGATCCGCATACAGACTTGAGGACATGGAAGGCAAGGAGCTGCCACGACCATGGAATGCGACGCACCTCAGGAAATTCTACTTTTGAAAAATGTATTCAAAGATTCAAACATCAATAAAGGGCATTCTTTTGGAACGGATCTCTCTCTTTCTTTCAAATTGCTTCAAGTTATACAGCTCGGCAGCAGTGCTAGCTTCCTAAAGGCACGGTAACAGTCCCAACCCCGACTCGGTAGCTCAGGCAGAGTACCAACCGCCCCTAACTCGGTGATAGCACAGTTGGGCAGCAGTGCCAGCTTCCTAGGGGCACGGTGACAGTCCCAGCCCCGGCTTGGTAGCTCAGGCAGAGTACCAGCCACCCCTAGCTCGGTGATAGCACCAGCTACAGCTCGGCCGCAGTGCTAGCTTCTTAAGGGCACGGTGACAGTCCCAACCCCGGCTCGGTAGCTCAGGCAGAGTACCAGCCGCCCCTAGCTCGGTGATAGCACCAGCTACAGCTCAACAGCAGTGCCAGCTTCCTAAGGGCATGGTGACAGTCCCAGCCCCGGCTCGGTAGCTCCGGCAGAGTACCAGCCGCCCCTAGCTCAGTGATAGCACCAGCTACAGCTCGGCAGCAGTGCCAGCTTCCTAAGAGCACGGTGACAGTCCCAGCCCTGGCTCGGTAGCTCAGGCAGAGTACCAGCCGCCCTTAGCTCGGTGATAGCACCAGCTACGACAGCAATGCCAAAAACATCCAAGGCATTGACTTCGGCGCTTAGGGACACCTTGGGTTGAAGAACCGAGGTGGAATCCTTCGTCAAGTCGAGACTGGATAGGTTCACCTTCTCAATGATTATGGGTATAGGCTGTTGAGACTCCGGTTGATGAACCGAGCTCGGTCACCCAAGGGCAGAAGGCCAATTTTAAGCTTACAAGAAGTTCAGTTACCGAGACCAACTACTTAAGCAAAAAGAAAATGAACATTCCATACACCCATTCCACCATTCAGACATGAAAGAAGAAGCTAGAGTATTAAAAAATCGTTGTTCCATTGATATAAATTTTGATTACAAGTGAATGGGAGAAATACAATAAAAAAGGAAAGATACAACAATGGAATGAATCAGAGGACTGCAACATCAACATTACAATCGATCTCTTGAGGGACTTCGGATACGACCACGCCTGCTGCAGGACCGGCCGGAGTGGTGTCGGTGCTGACCGGGCAGGCTACGGGCACAGTGCTCGCCGATGGCGGAGCCTCAGAGGTGGCTTCAGGCGCTCAGCTCGCCGCTAGCGGAGCTTCAGAGGTGGCTTCAGGGGCAGCACTCGCCGGAGGAGGAGCTTGAGAAGATATGCCGAGGACTAAGGGCGAGTCGACGATGGAAAGAAGGTCAGAGTCCGAGCTGGGAAACTTGGGGGGATTCCTGACAGTAGGGTTATCCCCAGGAACCCCAACCTTCCTCAGAGCCGCCTTCCATCCGAGCTCCCAGGCTCCATCCCGGATCCCTAGCAACTGCGCCCTGTAGTCTGCAGCTAACTTCTGCACCTCCTCCTCAATGCCAGCTTCGAAGTCGGCCCCGTACTTCTCTTCGAGCTCAGCCTTCTGCTTCGCAAAGGCAGACTCCAGCTCGGCTGCCTTCTCCTTCCTGGCAATCTCCAACTGGCCCCTAGCCTCGTTCCTCTGAGAGATTAGCTGCTTGTTTACCTTCCGACTGGATTGCAACTCTGTTTCCAACCGCACCAACTCGGCCCGAGCGCTGTCGAGGTCAACAGAAAGGTGGGCGTTCTAGGTCGCCTCCTCCTTCTCCTCTTCTCTTAGATGCACCACCTTGGCCTAAGCTTGATCGAGGTCGGCAGCGAGACTGGAATTCCTGCTCGCCTCCTCTTTTAGCATCCTATCCTTGGCCTCCAAGGATTTCAGCAGTCCTTCCCTTTCAGCCGCCCAGCTAGCCGCCTTAGCTTCAGCCACCTCCATCCTCTCCATGCCTCTCTAGCATTTTTGGACCACCTGCAAAACAAAAACAAGTGTAAGAGGATGAATACTGAAGTCAAGACTTGAAAGGATTGTCAAAAACTTACCACTATCAACGACCGCATTGACGAAAGCAGCAGCGACTCATTATCCATCGTCTCCCACTTCGCCATATCCAGTGGGAGGGCGCAAGCTCGCCCTAGCGCAGCGACCACCTGGGGGTTGCCGCCTGCGCGGTTCGTCACGGCCAACGGCCTCCCCAACGCGCCCTCGATGTCCGGTCTCCATGGGACCAGCGGAGGGGGCGGGAGAGTTTCTTCAGCAGGCGGTAGTGACGAAGGGCTAGGCGGAACCTCGACCCTCGGCCTCTTCTCAGCCCGGCGCTCCTCCATGTCCTCGGCAGGGCGCTCCCGACCTTCTGCCCTTGGAGAGGAGCCAGGAGGCGAGTCGTCAAGAAGAATGGCTGCTGGGGGCGGAGCATGACCGACCTCGACCACGGCAGCAAGAGTGGTGCCGGCCACAGCAGCAGCGGTAGAAGTGGTCTCGGCCGCCGCAGCAGCAGCTGGAGGCGGCGAAGCAAGAGCCTCGCCAGCAGGCCGAGGGGCATCCAGGGCTTCGCCCCTGACGTCCCCTAAAATCGCGGCAGATAGGTCCACTGCCGCGAAGCGTTGGAGACGATGGCGCAACATCTCTTCTTCCGAACTAGAAGATGCCGAGCTTGAGGACGCCGGGCTAGAAGACGCTACCAGTCTCTTCCTCCATCATGAAGAGGTCCCGGCCTCGGTTGCCGTAGTCTCGGGGGGGTTCCGATTCTGGATGTGGAGCTGAAGCCCGGTCACCGGACTCGGCCAGACGCCTAGTGGGGATTGCGACCATCACTGGCTCCGCACTGGTCCCTTCTCCGAGCAGCACGGAGTCTATCCCAGACGCCTTCCTCAAGGTATTGAAGGACTTGCGGTGCGGCGTGTAGCCCAGCAGCGACCACGCATCTCGGGTGTTGTGGTCACGGTAGTTTCTGACCAGCTCGTGCCAGGCGTTGTTGATCTTCCAGCTGCTTATCCGGGCTGATGTCCTTCTCTAGCGAAAATCTGCATAGCAAGAGATGTCAGTCCGGCAAGTGTAAAGATATATAAAAAAGGAGGGAAAACCGAAAAGACTTCGGCCTTTACTTGGAGGGGTTCCCATTTTACGAGGGATCCGGACCGATCTGCTTGTCTCCAGTTCGCCGAACTCCCATTCCTTTTTTATAAAGACTCGATCATCTCCCGCGTACCGGTAGGAATCTTCCAGCGCGGTGTCAAAGGCAGCCCAGCCGACCCTTAACCAGAGGTAATAGGAGTTTCTGTCCGTGGATTTGCAGAGGTCATATACCTCTTCGATGTCCGAGACACCAAGGTTGATCCCTAGGATCCTATTCAACTGCACTACCCCCATAATAATTTTGTAGCCGTTGGGTAGCAGTTGGCAGGGGCACAGGTTCCACTCCCAGAGACAGTCCCTGAGGAGTGGGTGAAGGGGGAACCGGACCCTCGCTTCCACGACAGTGACAAGCCAAAACGGCATCTAGCCATCGTGAAAGACGAAGCCATCGTCAGGGCCATCCGATCTAACCTCTACGTTGGCAGGGATATGGTACAAGTTCCTAAAGACTGCTACGGAAACATGGTCTCCTAACAGGTGCCTATAAACCCCCATTATCTACTTAGAAGAGAGAAAAAGAGAGAAATAGAGAAGAAGCCCTACGAGAGGGATTGCGCAGAAGAAGGCGTCGATGATTTGCAGGCAGCGAAGAGCTCTTGAACAGTAGGGAGCAGATGAAGCGCAGAAGAAGGTCAGGGCGAAGGGAGGCCTTGATTTATAAGGGTTAGAGGCGCCGTTTCAGTTTTCGAGGAACGCCCTTTATGAGGCATCACCTCGGGCAACCCTAACGTCCTTTTGAAACGATTGCGTGGCAGCTGAAGAGGTAACACGTGCCACCATCGACGCAATTCTTAAAGACTATTAAATGCCTCAGGCAGGTGAAGAGACATCTTGATAAGGGCCGCACGTCAGCAACAGTCATCAGGATAAGGAGGGACCCCCTCTCCGAACCGAGACGCCGCTATCTCGGTAACCCTTTTCCACATTTCCGCAATCTTTGAGCTCGGTAGCATTACCAGCTAGACAGGACCACTTAGCTTCCAGCCTCTGTAAGTTGGAGAATTCTCAGAGGCCAAAAGCTAGGGGGCAATTGTGTGGATAAAATACGGTAATGACGAGATTAGGGGAGGACCACGGTGATGCACTAACCATTCACCTCGGTCTCGGTAAGCACAACCTAGCAGTTCGGCGGCTCGGTAAGGAGCGTCAGCTCAAGAGGCCCCTCGCTCGGCGGCTCGGTTAGGAGTGCCAGCTCAGCATTCATAAGCTCGGCAGCTCGGCGTGAGTGCCAGCTCAACTAAGTGCCAGCCCAGCCAGATCATTCCTGGTCCCGGTAAAAGTACTGAAGGCAAAGAGTGGGCCATCACGCTCCTATGAGAAGTACGGGCGAGCCCTAACAGATAGGGTCGCTCATTTATAGCGATAGGGTCTCTCATTTATGGCGATAAGAAGTTGGATTTATCATTCCTTCACATCAACTGTCCAAAAGCATGGAAGTTTCTGATGGGATGTGCCATTTTTACCTACTACCGAATGTCAGGGTAAGGCCCGATGGGACCTTACCCCACCTACCCCCACTAACAAAGAGAATGAACGAGGAATCATCTACAAATACACATGGGATCAGCCCCATTAAGGTACGCAAGATACAACACGCTAACACATAGCACGTGAACTCTCACAATCTTTCATTCTCTTCTTCCTCCTCCTGCTTAGTTTTACCAGAACTAACTCAGGCATCGGAGTGCCTTCGACCGACGACAGCCAGGGGCTCTGACCCAAGCTATTTTCCTTCCCTTTCAAGTCATCGGCGTTCGGTCTCCCCTAATCCACAAGTTCTACATCCTAATCTAAGTGGGTGATATTTTTATCGCCTACAGATTCATAGGATCTTATCGACATCAGGCAAGGAAATACGTGATTAGCGCCATTGATCTCACATGGACCCTGTTAAACGTATCATTTGAGATTCAGTAGATCATCAGGAGCAATTCATCACAAAGCTAATACAAAGCAGATCGGTGATTTCAAGTGGTTCAGATTTCATAGGTGGCCACCTGTGATGAATTTATACTAATGGCCAGTAAGAATTCTCTACAGCCTGCCTTAACATGATCTTGATTCCCTCATGCATACCGGAATAATTAACCAAATTCTTCAATGTCCCACTAACAAACTCCAACCACCCCCCTCCCCAATCCCCCATCCCCCATTCCACAACAGGTCTCATATAAACTTGAATCGTTGGCCCACCGCCTGATTGCTAGCCTAGAACAAGCGATTGAGAAATGGCAAAAGAGGCGTTTAACACATGATCAATCCCACTAGTGAGCCCACTGTAGCCAATCGTACAAGTCCATCATTTAATATAAGAAAAAAAAAGTTAATTTAATAATAATAATAATAAAGAAAGGCATGCCTGGGATATGAAGGGACCGTTGCGAAGGGGGGAGAAGAGGAAATGGTTGAAATCGTTGAGGGTGAGGAGAGAGGCCTTGTGAAGTTGGCAACACAATGCGGCTCTACTGACGGATTTTGAGTTATTTTTAAGGGTAAATTGGTCAAAAGAGGGTAAAAAGAGAGTGATGATGGAAACAGTTAGCCTTTGCACAATTTGACTGTGAGTGAAGGGATGTCTTAGTAAAAACATATAATATAGGGGTCTTTATGAGGTTTTGTAAAAAATAGGGGCCTTTTTGTAAAAACAAACTTTTTGAATTACTAAGGCGATTGCAAGGTATTCATTTTCCATCTCCCCTAGATTCATTTTCTACTAAGTTTTGTCATGTCATCTTCAACCACTTTCAGAAATATAGGTCATAGAATTACTAGGAATTCGATTACATAAAATAAACAAACCCGATACTTATCTAAACCGGCAAGGGAAGTTTGTAAAGGAACATTTCTCTTTTGTAAATAAAGAAAATGGGCATTAGCTCTTAAAAAGTATGGTGGATGGGATGGTCGTTTCATATTTACAAGCCACCAGGCCCACGTGTTGTTTTTCCCCGCCGCGAAAGTTGGTGGTGATGTTTCGACATTCTCTTTTTTTTTTTTCTAGCCCTAGTAACATCACCGAACCATCAATTTGTTCGCCGTGCCAGCCCAATTTGATAGAGATTTTTATCTGAATTAAAGTGCAATAATTATTATATACGAAAAGGTGTAGGATTCAATTTCAAAATTGGAGCACAATTTCAATTTTAATTTTGAGGGAGAGACTTTTAGGGATTGGAGAGAAATTTTCAATTTGAGCCATCTAAATAAAGAGACCATTCTAAAAGGATTTCCTTTTAAATCCTTTTAAAGTGTCTAATTTATCATGGTCATTAATCAATCAATGCATGTTTAAGTCTTAATACATATTTAGGTTTTCTTAACTAATGTAATAGAGAAGCAAATCTCATATAATGTCATATTAAAGAGTCTCTCATTTGAACCTTCCATCCCTTATCTCATGCGATCCCTTTATGGTTTTTGATTTTGGATGGGTTTAATTGGATCTAAACACTTTAAGTTCCTTCACTCACGTAATTCAATTTAATAATAGTGAGTGAAACACGAGAAATCTCGCAACTGCTTTTTCAATGGTTTTTGCAACACAATCGTATCCTCTCTTCCCTTTCTTAAATTTTCTTCCTTTTCTTAAATTTTCTTTTGTGTTTTAGTGATGTTCTTTTCTTCTTTTTTTTCTTGCTTTTTTTTCATAGTTCTTTTTTATTATTTTCTTTGGTTTTGATGAGTTCTTTTAGTTTCTGGCATAGGTTTAATTTCATGGATTTATATTCTCATTTATTCCTTATTTTAAATTTTTGTTTTTTAGGCATTGGGTTTCCATGGGTTTATTTATTTCTTCTAAATAGTTTTTATTATTGGATTGTCTATGAACTTTTGTTTTCATATTGCACTTTTGTGGTGGTTTTATCAAAAAAAATTTATTATGGATTTTTATTCTGATTCCAAAAGAATGTTTGAAGTAAAATACTGAATTGATTTCAAACAAATTAAAATGCTCTCATTTTGAAATTAACCAACTATTTTTATTTTCTGTTATTATTATAGATTTTAATTTTGATTCTAATTTTAACTATCTCAATATAATTAAGACTAAGTATTATTTTAAAATTTTATATTTTTAATATTATAAATTTATTGGGCGCTAGTTCCAATGAGAAAGACAACCAATTTTATAAGAGTCGTATCCTATTCAAATTGAAAATTATTAAATGTTCATCATCTTAAGCCAACGCTATCTTGATGGCTGGCTCGCATTTCGCTGTTCCTGGTTCATGTACACCTTCATGATCTGTAATTTTGGGGCCTCCGATGTCAAAGTGAGAGAGATTCTTGATAATCAGGGCATCGGGGGTAAAAAGAAACCTTACCCTTATCTGTTGACTAACGTTTTTCAAACCCGATCTATCCTATGAAAGGGCAGGCTGCTTCATGTTTCTATTCTGCCAACAACCTCCTGGAATGTCTAGCCCAAAAAAAAGAAAAAAAAAACGCTTACTGGAATGATTTCCAATCGCCAAAATAAATCTTTTGTCGATAAACATTACTATGCTTGTATGTAGCCATTTCATTTATGGACATCCATCAGTGGTTCAGATGAAGAATATCCAGGATATAGCACGAATTTTAGCACAGTGGTTGTTTGGCCCACTTTGGTTCATGCAAAACTTAAGGATAGGGTGGGATTTGAAGTACATGCCATGCAGGGTCCAACCCTACTCCATAATGAGAACCATTCCCACCCTGCATGTGATGATTGAGAAAAGCCCCACAACAAGGTCTGCAACATTTTCGGCTACAAAGCTTTCCTCATTAGACCCCATTATGTCACACCAATCACATAGCATCCTGAAACATGAGAAAACCAGAACAGGCAGACAGGATTGGAAACGAGGACCCCATTAATCATCTAGGAAGTTGATTGTACAGTACATCTACATAACAAGAACAGTGCACATAAGGGTACAAAAACCATCCTAAAGCATCTCACTCGAGCATCATTACAGACCAAACAATAAGCACATACCAGGAACCTGGCAAAGTGAGAATCTGCCAATGGTGGAACAGGATCTATCTGTACATACCAGATCTAAATCGTTCATCATAAAGAGAGTATCGATCTCCAGTTGGCATTCCTGGTCTTGTATCTGAATAGGGTGCAGGATGCCTATCATTGGTGGGCACAATTGCCCTTGATAAGTCCATTTGAGGATTGAAATATGCACCGACCGCTGGAATTCCCGAGCCTGAATCGTAGGGATTGAAGTAAGGTTGGCCTCCAGAAATTCTAGACCTGGGTTCAATGTAAGGACTGGAAGGGTAGTGATAACTTAATAGGGTACCAAAGTTTGCATCAGCACTATGCCTAGTTGATCCAAAATCAGAATATGGTGTCGAAAAATTGGAATATAAAGAATTGTAGTTTTGGAAGTCCGTTGGTACTCTGAAAAGCCCAGCAGAGCCAAGGGAAATGTCCATAGCATCAGTAGCTTTTACAGACCGCATCCAACTGTCAGGTAATGTTATCATGGCACCTTGGCCTGGTGATGATGAATTGAGCTCATGCTGTAGAGATACCTTGGCACGCTGAAGAGCTTCCAACACACCACCCAGGCTACTAGAACTTTTATGTGGAGCTCCATGGAGTTGGTTTTGTCTTCCTGACACTTCCCCTCTGAAAAATTTCCCATCACCCTGGAAAGAAGAGTTTGCAGCTGATCCTTCAAGGGGCAATTCATGTGGAGGAGGTTGGAACTTCGAATCAACAACTACCCTGTCGTCAGACTGCTTTCCTTTCATTTTAGCCTGCGAATATCCTTGGGCTGGAAATGCAAATTCTGGAAAGCCCATTTCACATTCATCAATGTCCTTTCTGTTGAGCTGTTGACCTGGCAATTCAATGCCTGCAAGCAGCTTAATTTGATCATGGCCTGTAGGAACAGCAGGCACATGACCGTTGGAAGGAGTTTCAGTCGCGGCCTCTTTGACACTGCAAACTTTGCCTGGTTTCTGCTTCACTCCATTAAATGATGAAACTGTGTCAATTGGTTCTGTGTCCTCATTTGTCTGGGACTCATTTTTCTCTTCAGTAATATCTGATTGGTTGCCAGGTTCACAAGAATCCTGTGGTTCCTGCCAGAAGAGAACAGAAAAGGAAAACCCTTCGATACAGGTACTAAAAAATGAAAGCAGCGTCAGACTGATGAACTGTAATTTAAAGGAGTTAGTGCAAGTTGAGCCACGGCTAGGTCAACTGAGTCAGACCCAAGATCAATGGGTCAACCAGGCATATTGGGTTCAGCCTACAGGTCCAATAGGACCAGTCACTTACTGTGGAAATTTTAAGTAAATTTAGGGCTTTTATGAGTTTTAGTTTGATTTGGTTTGTTTCTGCAGATCTTTAGTAATATAACTACTTTAGAATTAGGAGACTTCAAGGGGCCATTTGGAAACTCTAAAAATAAGCTCTTATTGTATGATTTAGAGCTTATTTACAAATTAGAGTATTTGGTAACCCTCTAATTATATTTTCTATTTTCAAAGAATTAGCTAAGGGGAGCTGCTTTTTTTAGTGGAGATTTTTAGCTAAAGTGGAAGGAGGTGGACACTGCAAGATTTACAAGTGTTTTGGATGAAAATGACCTTAATCGTGAGTTTTACATTGTAATTTTTAACAGGTTGGCCCTAATTACCACAATTCCTAAAGGTGGATCTCATGTTCATAATCACAATATCTAAAGGTGGGTCCCATGTTCGCAATCACAAAAGGTGGGGCCCATGTACAATAATGTGGGACTATGTTGTAATCGTGTTTACAGCACAGTTATTAATACTGTTTTGTTTCGGCCGAAATGGCCGAAAATTTTCATTTCAGCCATGCACAACCAAAACGAAACACATGCTAAAACTTTTCGGACTGGATTTCGGACCATCTTGGCCGAAATCTTGGATTTCAGACGAAAATCTGGATTTTTTGTTTTCTTCGTTTTTCCTTTTTTAAAGAAAAATGTAGCCCTAGCAGGGGAAAAAAAAAAAACAATGAAAAAAAGAAAGAGGAAGAAGAAGAGATGGGAGGTTGCTGGGGAAAAAAGATAAAGGAAGAGGGTTGAAAGTACCTCTGCTCGATGGCCCGTCTTGCCATTGACCCCACCTCGCTGTCGCCTCTACCTCACCGACTTGCTGCTTTTTTTACTTTCCATCAAGATTTGGTTTGGAAATGATTGATGGGAAATGGACAGCTTGAGTCTTCTAGAAAAGTGTAGAAAAGGGATTGGGGCTGGGTGTGGGGCTAGTTATATAAGGTTGGGCCTGCTTCGGGACAAGTTTTATAAAAGGGTTGGAGCCTGGGGCCTGGTGCCAACTTTGTTTTAACATTTTCTAATTATCTATTTTTATTTTTTAACTGTTTATATTTTATTTTTCATTTTTCATAAATAGAACTCCAAAATATTTCGCCAAAATTGCGAAACAACAGAAATATTCATTTTAGAGGATAGACCGAAATGGGGTCCGAAACAAAATTGACAACTATGGTTCACAGCCACAAAAGGTGGGGCTAAGTTTCAAACCCTAAAAAGGTGGGCCCCTATCCTAATTCCTACAGTTGGGCCCCTTGGGCAAAAGAGTGTTTAGAAAAATGAGAGAGAAATGCCCCACTAATAAGCTCTTATTTGTATGTTTGCCAAACACTCTATTGTGAAATGGGAGCTTTATTTTCATAGTTTTACCAAACAAGCTAATTGTAAATTATAACTTAAAAATTAGAGCTTCTCTTTTAGACCTTTTCTAATTAGCTCTTATTAGATTAGAGTTTCCAAGTGGTCAGTTGCAGAGATTTTAGGAAATTTGAATTGCATTATGAAAGAAAGAGGGGGAAATCCAACACCCACCCTAAATATGTAAATCACTCCCATCTAGAGCAATCATCTTCTTTAACAATTAATGGAATATTGGTTTCTTCTTAACAGTGCTTGTGTGTGCTACTGACTACTATTGAGGAATCCACTTTTGGCCAACCCCATTGAGGAATGCAGTCTATTTTGCTTTGGATAGGGGTTGCATCAGGAATGGACAAGGGTAACAAGAATTTAGGATAAGGATACTGGTGAAAGGAGAGAACAAACGATTCACACGCAAAGATGGACGAGACTACTTAAAATTAATAAAATCGCATCCTAAAGAGTTAATAAAATCAATCAAACAAAATAATGACAAGCCAAAATGGCAACACTCACACACTGATATCCAGGCTCGAGCACACATTAGAGCTACCTGCTAAAAAATATGTAAAGCAGTCCTGTTAATCAGAAGCTGGGCCAGCCTTTTGGGGCTGGATTTGCTGTTTTCAAGCTTATTTACTAAGTAATTAATTTTTGTCATTCCTGAAATTATCCCTGAATGCAGGATTTGCTGTTTTAAGCATACATACTGGGTCCAGGCCTTTTTATTTCGCCAAGTAATTAAATGCCATGCCTGAAATTATTCCTAAAGGCATGAATAAATAGCCCAATCTCGCCCTTTCTGGCATACTTATACAAGTGGACTAAATACTTTAAAGGCAAGGGCTATCCTTTATGAGATAATATACAGCCTGCCAGTGGGTGGGACCTGCTGCCTAAACGCAAAAAATTTATGCTTCACATGTTTTGCAGTGTAGGCTCACTTTCTTGAAAAACCAAAATCCCTACTCTGCTTCACATCATTAACAAACCATGCCAAAGAATGGATGCAGGCAAGTCTACACACCCTAGGCATTCCCTGCTCTTTGAAGATTGTTCCATTCTGGCATTCTGCAACTAGCACACTATAATTGTTTGCTCAATAAAACAATTTAACGATACTGATAACATATATTAGCTTCTGACAATTAGGCAATCTACAACATCTACATAAAACTTACAGAAGGAACGTAAGAGGGGAAGAAGATGTATACATACCACAGTAAAGTTGTTCTCTCTGTACTTCTCTTCCCATTCTCTTTGAGCATTTTCCTCTGCTTCAAACCGGCCTATAAGCTGGGCCTGCTGTTCCAGTGCTCTTTCCATATCTCCATATCTATCTATTCCATTAGCCTGAAGACCAGCCCGATTTTCTTTTTCCTGATTTTCCTGGAACACGCTGTTTTCCACATTTTCTAAACATCCATTCAAGTTCTCAGGTTTATAATCAAACTGATCAGAAGTATTTCCAAGCCCAGCAGAGGCAACTCCATTTTCTTGAGCATCTCTTACATTCTCTGCTGCTGCTCTGGCAACAATAACAGGAGCTATACTAAGATTTTTTAATAAACAGAGTCATAGTTTTTGGTCTGTGAAGGAGATCTATCATCCAGACAAGATAGATTCCGATTCTGTTTGAAATGTACATGACTTACATTAAGCTGTAAACAAAGTCATAGTTGTAACTAAAAACAACATCATTTCACCATTTTACAAAGTAAATTAACACTTGTATACACAAATAAAAAAGATTTCTATCAAATATAACTAATAAGTCCACAAAATTAGGTCATTAGGTGATCATTTCATGTGCATTTGTGGACTTGATTAGGCTTAATTGCATAGAATTACACTCAATATCATGATTTCATGCATTTTGGTTATTTTTGGAAACATGGTCAAAATAGGTCAAGATTCATCACAATGCATGACTTTAATGAAATTAGGGTTTTCCATCTCATTTATCACCCCAAATTTAGTATTTTTGGCTTCATCAATGCATACTTGTTACTTTTGGCACCATGTGCTATTTTTGAAAAGTTTGTTATTTCGGTGCATCATAAGGCATATAGTGTCCCATGCATGATTCATGTTTATTTTCTTACATGTGATTAAGGTTAAATTTATTTCTTTCAATATGCAGGAGAAATCAACAACATGGGACCCACATTGATGAAATTTGAGAAGAGAGGTCAAAGAAAGTCAAATAAACAAGAGTCCAAGCATGCCTTGGACATCCAACACGGGTCCCACACACCCCATTACATTTCAGCATAGAAGCTTCCATTTGTGCACAATATTCACGGATTTTTTCAGGGGCAGAAACTTAAAATGGCTATAACTCTCAAACCGAATGTCGGATTGGCGTAATATACCCACCATTGGAAAGTTCTTTTCAACTAGGTATTCGTTGAGCCCAAGATAGCATCAATCGGAGCTGAAATGAGGGAGATATGACCTCGGAAAGTTGAATGCTATTGTTTTAGGCGGGAATTGCAAGAAATCCCAATTTTTGGCAAGTTTCCTCTCCACATCATCAAGCAATCTTTGAGAGAAATTCTAGGTAGCTTTAAGGAAAGTCTTGTTCTCCAAGACACTCAATTTGGCAAGAGACTCTGAACAATTCAAATTATTTCCAAGTGTGAAGCCTAGCTCGAGGCCTAAGCAAGAAATCTCTATACGTAAGGAAACAAGTCCTAAAAGAGAGGAGATTCTTCGCTAAAAAGGAGGCATCAACAACTATAAAACCAACCCAAAAGGAGGCTGGAGGAGCAACACATTAATTGGAGGCTCTCTCTCCACTCCATTCCCTCCACCCTTTCTCTCTAAGTCCCCTTCTTCTTCTTCTTTCTTCTAATTCTTTTAGACATAGGTTGAGAGGCCATGTCGAGAGAATGAAAATGAGAGAAGAACATTAATTTCTTGTACTCAAAGATCAAGGAATAAAGAAACTACTTGGATTGATTCTGCGTGTTCTTTATGTAAGTCGTTTAATTTTCTCTTTCTAGTTCTTTTATGTGTTTTGATTGGAGACAATTATTTCACATGATTAGATCTAGGTTTTTGAAAATAAAATAAATAGATTAAAAGTTTAGAGACATCAAGTAATCACTTGCATTTTTTTTTCCTACTCTAAGAAGAAAGGACTTCATAATCGGCATTTTCAATGCGCTTGTACGATCGTTTAGTTTCTAGATCATTGATACATCTTTTCCGCTTTTCATTTTTCCAACTTTGTTCTTTTCATTTTCAGTAAGTTTTCTGATAATTTTACATCACATTTTCTGATTTAAAAGCTTCTAATTGCATCTTTTATGTTAGATTAGAAACTTTCTATTTATGTTATTTGCATGATCTACGGTTGGAAAGTGATTAATGCATTCATTAGAATTAGGTTTCATGTTTAAAATTATGTTTTGTTGCTGAAAATCAAAGTTTGTGGACTGATTAGAAAAGATAAAATTCAGACTTCGTATGTGAATAGTGAACAAAACTGCACTGTTCCAGCGGATTTAGTCTAACTGTGTTCCAAAAGTACATCATTTGAAAACCAGGAAAAAGAAGTTATTTTTCCTTGAAAGTTAGCAGAATTAAAGTAATAGGATTTTGAAACCCCAGAATTTCAGCCAAAAATAATCTTGGGAACTGTGTCAACCAGAGGCATAAACAGGGGTACCTAGCAAGGTCGTACCAGATTTCAGCAGCATAACTGGTTCAACTAGGCATCTTTAGTTGATCATATCTTTTTTGTTTTAAGTCATTTTTCTATTGTGTTCATGCATCATCAGAGTATTGACTCCAGCCATTAGATTTAGGTTTAGATCATTTTAGACAAGCTCGTACAGTCCAGCAAAATTGGGCTTGCGCAATAGTTTCCATATATGGAATTTTTACAGCATGCATCATATAGTTAGAAACTTGCATAGATTTGCATTGTTTGCATTTAAGGAATCATAAATCATCCATATTTGCATTGTAAATTGTTTTGGAAAGTAGGATCCAATTTAGGAAGTTTTATTTTGATTTTTCATATTAAATTGGTTGTTTTGATGAGTTTGTTCTTTTGCAAGCTTTTAGATATTTTAGGATTGCTTAGATTAGGTTTCCTTTATTACAATAGTTCTTTTATTTTTGGAAAGCATTGTAATTAAACTTTTTACATTCATTTCTTTTAGCAAAGTTGATGTAATTTGGTTAGTTTCTTATTTAGGCCAGATTCAGTTTCCAATTAAAAGTTGGAAAGTTTCTTAAACAATATTGCTCCCTGTGACTCACCAGATGATTACTACATCATGGCCCTGCACTTGGGGTCCGATCAATAACATCATTCCAATTACAAGTATACATAGAGAGAGGAGTGCTACAAAATGCTCAGACATTATGTAAAGGAAAAAGATGGGAATCACAAGGAGTTTCTGTGGATAACAACTATTATGTAAAGGAAAAGGATGGGAATCACAAGGAGTTTCTGTGGATAACAACTCCCACTCCCATAGCCCCTGCCAAGGAGTTTCTGTGGATAACAACTCCCACTCCCATAGCCCCTGCCAGAGATCGATCCCTGGCAGGGTGGTTTAAAGTTTCCTCTCCTGGCCACTAGGCCAACTCGGCAAAAAAAATAAAAAATAAAAAAACCACCCCCTCCTTGCACAAATGAGAACTTGCTGACATGGAGTTGATATAAAGGACATTAATGTGTTTCCTACTTCTCCCTCATTAAATGATTTGAACGAGTGATTACTTTATCTTTCCCATTTTCTTTCCTTAGAACCTCATTAAATGACTAGAACCAGTGATTGCCTTAAGAGCATGGTTTAAAAAATCGGCCGAGTCCGAGTCGACTCGGCCGAGTCGACTCGGACTCAGCACATACCGAGCCGAGTCGCATGAGACTCGGACTCAAATCGTGCGACTCGGCCAAGTCTCATGCGACTCGGCCGAGTCGCAAGGGACTCGGCCGAGTCCCATGCGACTCGGCCGAGTCACATGAGACTCGGCCGAGTCCTCTGATTTTAGGACTCGGCCCGACTCGGCCGAGTCCCATGCGACTCGGCGAGTCGACTCGGACTCGGCCCTGAACGAGTCGGGTCCCGAGTCCGGTTTTTTAAACCTTGCTTAAGAGAAAAGGTAGGAGAAGGTAATTAATTATTACTTTTAAAGGAGACAAAGTAAACCCCATTACTTTCTTTACTCGTTCATTACATATGGGCAGAAAACCTCATTTTGAAGGGAGGGAGGAATATAACATTTCACCAATTACAAAAAAATTTCCATATATATATATATTAACGGGCCCCCCTCTAGTGCGCTAAAACATGCACCTTATTGGGCTCTCTCTTTTGGGGCCTCACCTGGGGATGGGATTGAGGAGTTCAAAAGATTTCCCTCTCCTCTTCTTGTGTATGGTGATGGATGCATGGATCATAACCCTAACTACCTGATCAACAAGTTTTCACTTTAAGAATGAGTGCACAATTCATCCAACGGTCTAGTCCATTGAGATGGGTGCAAAACCTAGGGATCTATGACCAACAGAGGGGTCTCTGCTTTGTGGTCCACTTAGATGGATCATAAGGTCGCCACTCTAGAAGTTGAGTGCAACATAAGGGGTGCTCATGAGTGCACTTCAGGATTTTCCATATATAAATAAATAAATATAGAGGAGTTCTACAAAGCCCCCCAATGCAAAAGAGGAGTTTCTGCCTCTCATAAATTCCAACAAGGAGTTTCTGCCCCTCATAAATTCCAACCAAAACAAGGAGTTTGCAGTTCTTTAGAAACTTGGGAGAGATTTGTGACCATCCTTAGTGAGCTCACTTTTGAAACTTGAGAAATTGTGACTCTTCCTATGAAGGGCCCACTTATAAAATAAAAGATTCAAATCAATCAACCCTCATCAGATTTAATGCAGCAGTACCAATACCTGACGTGAGATATATTGTGGGCCACATGTGGGGCCCATGAAATCCTAATTATTATTAGTTTTAGTTTTAGCAAAGATTGTATTTAGGATTAGTTTCTAATTTGAATAGGATTCTTATTTTTGTTTCCTAGTTTGATCAGGATTGTTTGTTAGGGCTTAAGTATCTTTTTAATATATATATATATATATATATATGTATGGCATTGTAGAGATTGGTAATCAGAGATTTGAGTTAATAGAATTTTCCCTTTGTGAGTTTATCGTTGGAGAGTGTCTTCATCGTGTGATTGTTCCATCGGAACCCTAATTGTGTCCCGGCACTTGCGATCCTAACCCTAGGATTGCATCAATTGGTACCGAACAATCCCCGATCGTCAACTTGATTACCCCTATCACTCCTTCCATTCATCATCCCACGGCCAAAACCTTCGCTCTCAATCTTTCCACCCATCTCCGCCAGCTACCAGGCTCTCACCCATCCACTCGTCCAAAACCCTAGACCCATCTCATCCAATTCCATCAGAGAACACCTTATCTCTGCACTGCCGCAGTCCAAATCCCTATTTCCCTAAACCATACCCATCCCATACACCGTCCCGTCACCCTAAAAAAATAAATAAAAAGAAAACCCAAAAAAGCAGGAAAAAAAAAAAAGGTGATGCAGGACATACCCACGGTCCCCATGGGTCGACCCACCAATGGGCCCAGCCGATCTAGCTCGGCCAGTTCTTTGGGCCCAGCCCACTTATCTTAGTTTATTTAGAGTCTTATTTACTCTTCTATGTTTTAAGTTGTAATTAGTTAGATGTTTTAATCCTAGCCATCAATGTGTTTGGATAGTCCAGTTTAGTTTTAGGTTTTATTATTTTTCTATATAAGTGATGTAAAGCCTCTTGGCTTAGTTAGTCATTGATTAATGAAATTTCTCACGAGTGATTTTGGGTCTTCCCAAGTTGTCCCTTCTTCCTCGCCCGCGACGGGGGCGTTTGGCATGAGGCCAATTTTCAGGCGAAAGCCTGACATATCCCTTCCACCATCCATCTCTCGTCTCTCCGCCTCTACCCACCCCGCACCTGGTACTCCGCTCCGCATCAATTGGTATCAGAGCTGAAGATCGATCCACCCGGATTCGAGATTCAGCAAACCATCACCATCACGAGTCTCAGATCATCCTCCACTCCACCATCTTCAAGGTATTCATCCGGTTCCCTTTGGTTGATTACATCCCATTTTACATAACCAAGCGCCCATTATCACACCAGTCATCTGATCTTCACCATTAGAGAGACCCCATCCAACCCAGCCCCTGCCATCAAAGAAACCCCCATCCAACCTCTGTCAATCCAAAAGCCCAAAACCTCTACACTCTAACCCAAGTCAGAGATCCAAATCGATTCCCAAGACCCATTCTTCCATACACCATCCGCATCAAAACCACCCATTTTACAACATCAGAAACCCATTTCCATCTGCTAGAAAAAAAAACAAAAAGAAGAAGGAGAAGAAGCAGAGACAGATCCACACACACAAAAGAAAAAAAAACTAAAAAAAAAACAGAGAGAGAGAGAGAGGAGGATCGGAAAAGAATCAGAAAAAAAAAAAAGAAAGAAAAAGAGAAGAAAGGTTGCAGAGCGTACCTGGCAGCCAACACCATCGTCGTCAGCCTCTCATCGACCACAACTCCTCGCCAGCTCCATCGCCAAAGCCAACACCGCGTCCCTATCATCGTCGTCATCTTTGTAGAGAGCTTCGAAATCCGCCGCCGTCTCCCTCTCTCATCTCCATCGCGCCTTCAATCTCTCTTGTTGGGGTGAAGTAGCAGAAAAGGGTCGAAACCCTTACCTCCTCTTTTTTTTTTTTTGTCTTCCTCTTCTACACAAAGAACGAGACAAAGGATTGAGGAATTGGGTGGGGTGGGCCCAACCCGAGTCCAGCACTTGAACCTCTTAGTTGAGCCATTTGGTGGGCTTGAGTTTGGGCTTAGCCCGAACCTTAAAACCAGTTAAACAAAAGTGACAATAGTGAACTCATTATTGCATCAGCAAGGCCCGATCAATTGATCATAGTGCAACGGCAGAAATATATTTCGAGCTGGAAAGTGGGCCTAGATCCCATCACATTTTCAGCCGTCCATTTTCAAATAGCAAGGTCTTCTCCATCCGGACTCCGATTGACATTCCGTGTTCACCTACAAACTCCGATCAGTAAGATCTACACATCTGGTCAGTCTGATTTTAATTTTGAAGAGCATTAAAAATTTTAGTCTTTGCATCAAGTTAATATGGAATTGTCAGCCAAGATGGAATTGCAACTTCTTGAACTTAAAAAAAAAAAAAGGCTTAAAGAAACCAACAAAGAGCTTAAAGAAATCAACAAAAGGGCTAAGAGGATGACATATGCAATCAGATATAGGAAAAGATATCATGCAAATAAAGATTGCTTTGAGCAGTATATTAATTTGACACAAGGAAAATTGTCTGTCGAGGAATATGCTGATGAATTTGAAAGGCTGCATCATTTATGTGAATTGGGAGATACACTTGATTTCAATAACTTTCTCAAAAGTTTGAGGCCAAGTATACGGAATAATATGAAGAAGGAATGCAAAGACATGTATGAAGTATTTTGGGAAGCGATCCGTGTTAAGTGCTTGATAAAACCCTATCGCCTTCGAAAAGCTATGATGCAAGAAGAAAAATTGATGCAAACCACAGAAGTCCCAGCAGTGGAACCACTCATGGAGAATGCCTCAAGTGAATGTGAAGAAAAGGAACCTAAGTCTCATCATTTGCAGGGGGGACAAAAAGAAACAAACGATGAAGAAAACATTAAGGAGTCTACTCATCTGCTGGATCCTACGGCAAGCCCGCCTCCAGAAACTCAAATTACACTATCAGAAGAAAAGACCATTAATCAGGAGATTGCCAAAGAAGTTCGCCTCATCAAAGTTCCTCATATTGACTTTGTTATCGGAGACCGACCAATTCTACCTGGAGAATGTGTGCAAATCATAGGTATTCAAGAATTAAAGCTTCACTTCATTCGAGCTCGCATCATTGCAAAATCTAGTCACCAAAAGAAGAAGTGTGTGAAGCCCCACCGCTGGTGGGCCCTCAGTTTGAATTAAATAATAATTAATAAGGTATTTTCTACTTTAATATGCTAATTAATAGGAAATTAGTAGTATAGTTTCTAATATTCCTAAGTCTTAGAATGCAACTTTTATTTAACTTTAATAGATATTAGATGCTTTTTTGGTTAATTTTAGTAGGTTTTGATTTAATTAGGATTTGGCTTTCATTAGAAGTAATAGGAGGGCTAATGAGGGTTAGAACATTCTAGAATTCCACTTAATTACCCAAATACCCATGGCCCCATTTCATTTTCATTTACAACCAAAATACCCTTTTGGTCATTAGCCTAAAACCCTAAGTGATAAAACCTAAGCTATTGCAAACATTGCCCTAAACCCTAATTCCACTCATCTCTCTGAATTGCCCTATCTTCTTCCCCAAGCAACCCTAATTCCCCAAAATCCCAGCACAAGGAGGCTAGAAGACCATTCCAATTTGCAACCATCACCCTATTGGATCTCTTCTCTCACTTCAATTTTCCTTTCTTCTACACTAAGGCAAGTACCCTATGCAAATTTCATTTGATGCATGCTGTTCTTCTTTGATTCTGTATTTTAATTCAATTAGATAGAATTGTACGTGTAGATCTTCCTTTTGAGCTTGCTTTTGGATTAATGGCCATTTGATGGATAGGTTCTCCCATTTGGAAGATCAATGGCCCGGTTGGATGGTGGATGGAGATGATAGGAGTGTTTTGTTGTTTATCTGTGTGTATGTGATGTATGGAAGTGATTTGGAATGAATTGGGTGAGAAATGGATTGAGAAGGAAGAAATCCCATAAATCTGAAATTCTGCTCTGTGCGTGTACCCGGTCGACCGGACCCTGTCTCGGTCGATCGGGCACACTGAAACAGGTGAAAATCAAGTCCCAGTTATCTGCTGCCTGAAATGTACAGACAGTGTACCCGGTCGACCGGACCCTGTACCCAGTCGACCGGATACACAGGACACTATGGGAGTTAACTGAGACCTAAAATTCACAGACAGGTCAACAACCCTGTGTACCCGGTCGACATCACGGCCATGCTGTCGACCGAATACACTGTGCATCCTGAGGAACCCCCAGCTGCTTGACACCAGGCCCCAGTGGACCCGATCGACATCATGGCCATGATGTCGACCGGGGACACTGCACACTGCAGGATGTCGACCTGGGAGGTCAACATCCAATGTACCCGGTCGACATCCCAGAGTATGATGCCAACCGGGGACACTGTGAACAATGAATTCCAGATTTCTGTAGACTTTGATGTTTAACCATGTAGGGTCCATTGACCATCCAAATAGCCTTCCATCAAGTGTGCCACACACGAATCAATGGCATGGCTCAGCCTTGACTCGTGGGGTCCACCAATTGAGGTTTTGGGATTCGAATCATCAATGATTCGACCCTTAATTGTAGTCCATAGTGTCCACAACTTCAGGAGCACCAGAATTACCATTTTTAACACCTGAGACTACCGTTAAGGATCCAATCACCTGATGAGGCCCGAACCAAGAGTGGGCCACTACCTAGGATTGGTCCTTTGTTTATTTCCACTTGATTCCATGCTTTTGAGGGTTTTTATGTGTTATTCCCCTCTCTTATCCCTTTTGTTGTCTTAAACATATTAATTAATGGAAATTGGAGGACCTGAACCTAGAAATTACTTAGTGGTGACCCTATGTGGTGTTTGGAGATAAATGACCCGTGTCTGTGTCTAGGCGGGCCCTCATACGGCCTAAGATTGGGAATGTGGAACCCTAGATTGGAGATGTTAGTCTTTCATGGTTTGTTAGCTCATTGTGTATGAGCATGGGATGAATACTTGTGGAATGGACATGGTATGGTACTTGTGTTACCTCAAGCCACAGTTGTGAGCCTTGGAGTGGATCCAATGATGTTGGACTTGGACTTGGATATCGGACTGTGTTCCATGTTGTTGTACTATAACCTTTTAGAGACTTGGTTAGGACCTTGCTCACGCAAGATAAGCCTAGACAGACACAGACCCGTACTTGTTTCCTGAGTCGGCACTAAACATTCACTCAGTTGTTCTAAGCTCAGCCAGTTGACTGATCATCACTGGTAAGAGCTATATTGGTCACTTAGAGCTATCATGATGAGCTGTGATTTGACGGACGGCGTGATACCGCGTCCGGGTTAATCTGATAAAGGAGTGTGATCGATGCGATAAAGGGGTGTGATTGGTGTTATATATTATGTTATGATTATTTCAGGGTTGTTATCCCTTGCATGGTTATTACCCTTTCCCCACCGCAAGCTGTTTATGGTATGGGACGTTTACAATACGGGAGGGCTGCGGCATAATATCCCGCAGTGTATCTAGCTTGTTTGAATGTGCCCTTTGTTGTCTACTTAGATTAGATACTTTATCTTTCTGACTCTAAACTGTTTATTACTACTCAACTGCCTAGATCATGTATACTTGTTACTCATATGATTACATACCTGTCATTACTCTCTTTGTGTATACATCCTGTGTTATCTGCATATGGTGCCTTGCCAGATCTTTGGATCTGACCCATCTTTGATGCTTAGGTCCCAACCATGATCCAGCGGGTGACGCGATCTACGAGACGCCTATAGTTGGTGACTACGGGTGGGGGTCGGCTGACCAAGTGGTTGAGCCGGAGGATGGAGAGCCTGCACAAGGGGACTGAGTGCAGTTCATTTTGGGATTTGAGAGTATTTTGTAGTGAGACACGGGTAGACAGTATGACTTGTATAAATATTTTGATAACTATACTTGAAATTTATATTAGACTTCCGCATTGTTACATCTGATAATTACATGATACTATTGCTTCCGCTATCTTTTATTACGCTTCCGCATTACAACTGTTGATTATGCTATTGTGTAAAAAGTTTTTAAAAATTTGACCTCACTGTGGACTACGATCTTGGAAGTTCTCGGATTTTCCGGGAAGTAGCGCGCCAACTTCGGGTACCTTAGCGTTATCTTCGGTATTCAGAATTGGGGCGTTACAAAGCGTGTCAAGCCTCTTTTAAGTTGGAAGAAAAGGTCTAGTCAAGCCTCCAAGCCTTGTGGAGAAACTAAAGATCAACCGGAAAAACGAGGATTCATCCGATGGATTTTCGATCCTAGAGGACATCTATAGAACTCGTGGTCAAGTTCTCTCCAAGAAGGGGAGAGTTGATGCAGGACAGACCCATGGTCCCCATGGGTCGACCCACCAATGGGCCCAGCCCATCCATCTCGGCCAGTTCTTTGCATGGATGAAAATAGCGGCCGCTATATCGGCCGTAGCGGCCGCCACCGCTACGCTACGGCCGATTTATCGGCCGCCGCACCCGTAGCGGCCGCTACAAGCCCGCTACGGGCCGCTACGACCGCTATGGGGCCGCTACGGGTGAGAAAAATTCCTACTTTCCAATTTTTTTTAAAATGCATAATAAGACTTATTTCTTTTCTTCTTCTCTTCAAATAACATTTCTACACGACTCTTCTACCCTTTTATGTTTAAAAGAACACCAAAAAGCACATGATCTCGCCGAATTACAGTCGATACAGAGAGTTTTTCTCTAAGTACATCTTATTAGACACCCCCTTTGATTGATGTATTTTTTTCTCTAGGTACTCTTAAGTCTTGATTTCATAATATAGTTTTTTCTTTTCTGAGCCTTTCATTAGTTTCTAAGTTAGTATAACCAAGCAACATGAACACATGTGAAAAAAATGATCATTACTATTATTTTCTATTTATACAGCGATACAGGTCCTCATATAGTGAAGGGACCGCTACGCCCCCTTACCTTAGTTACTTTTGCAAAAAAAATAAATTTTCTCTCATTTTCCAATATTCTAGATTTTCTAGAATTTTTTTATATTTTTTTGACGACTTTTCCAAATCGCACCGTACGCCGCTACGTAGCGCCGCTACACTACGTATCGCCCGCTACGTAGCGTTTTGGCGGCAGGCCGCTACGCCATCCGCTACCACTATTTTCATCCTTGGTTCTTTGGGCCAGCTCACTTATCTTAGTTTATGTAGAGTCTTATTTACTCTTTTATGTTTTAAGTTGTAATTAGTTGGATGTTTTAATCCTGGCCGTCAATGTGTCTGGATAGTCCAGATTAGTTTTAGGTTTTATTATTTTTTCTATATAAGTGATGTAAAGCCTCTTGGCTTAGTTAGTTATTCATTAATGAAATTTCTCACGAGTGATTTTGGGTCTTCCCAAGTTGTCTCTTCTTCCTCGCCCGCAATGCCAATTTTCAGGCTATAGCCTGACATATCCCTTTCACCCTCCATCTCTCGTCTTTCCGCCTCTACCTGCCCTGCACCTGGTACCCCGCTCCGCATCAAAAAGGCAGCAGCAGAAAGATAAGTGTAGCAAAGAAAAGAAAGGAACAGCGGAGAGAGAAGACTTACCTGGTTATGACACCATCTACCTTGTCCCCATCAACGTCGCACTTCCATTGCAGCAAAAGAAGCCCAACTATAGACCACCAGAGCCTTCCCTCCATCTTCGCAGGCACCTCCTACTCCTCGATCGCCAATAGTCCCGCACCTCCTCTCGTCATATTCGCAGCACCTCCTCTCGCCTTCCTTCCTCTCCTCTCTTCTTGTCAACAGAAACGTAAAGGAGATAAGAAAAACCCCTTTCTACAGCAAGCCCAAGGGGCCATTCATTACACGTGCCAGACTTATGGGCCAAACTTAAGTGTTATGTGGGCCTAGTTTCTAGTCCGGGTCAATTCAGGTTAGATCCGACCCATTAAAGAAGCCCACAAGAATAAAGTTTGGGCTTGATTTATACATATGGGTCAGTTTCAACCTGTTTAAAAAGGAAAGCCAGTTCACAAATTTGTATCACTGATCGGATCAGTCTGCAGTAGTCATCCAACCCCTTGACCAGATCAGCGGCTAAAACTTCCTTTCGCGATATCAGGCTCATCCACCGTTAGATTTCCGATCCGTCTTCGCTAGCGTATTTGTCATGGGCAGATCTACATATCAGGTTCGCCATACTTTCATCCACGATGAAACTCCATGATACCACAATCTTCAACATACTTCAAAGATACAAATATATAGATAAATATGGCTCATGGTATTTTGAAAATGAAATCTATTTTCGGACCTTGATTTGAAACAAGTAGAATTATCTGTTCTTGCCTATGGTGACATGTTTGCATGGCTCCAAGACAAGTGTGGATTAGAAGATGATGAGGAACATGATTTAATAAGTTTTGTACGAGGCTTGAGACCGGATATAGTGGAGTATGAATGATTGTACGACCGTTCATGAGGCATATTGGGAAGCAGTTCATGCGGAGCGCAAGCTTAAACGATCTTACCTAGGCAAAGTTGTGCCTCAAGATGGACAGTTCTTTTTTTTTTTTTTTTTGAATGGTTACTTTCATTGAAAAAGAGCAAACAATACAAGAGATAAGTACTAATAGCAAAAGACTGGAAGCAAGGAAACAAAAAAATCAAAACAAAAAGGCAATAAACTAAGGCCCTGCTTTAGAAAGGGCCAACTCTTTCCAGTAATACACTATTTGTTGTAAGGAATATCCTCTAAAAGACGGGTTGATGGACACCCAAAGAGCCACAAGAAACTTTGAATTCTCCACCAAAATGCTTTCGCTAAAGGCTAATCCTTCAAAACATCTAGAATTCCTTTCCTTCCAGATTGTCCAAATCACCGCCAGAAAAGATAACCTCCACATCACCTTTCCTCTAGTGTCCCCAATAGGGTTCTTCCAAGCCTGAAAGAGCTCAATAAGAGAGTTAGGGAGGGCCTAGCTGCAATCAAACCAACCCACCACTGACATCCAGAGAGACTGACCTATTTTGCAATCCAGCAAAAGATGGTTCACAAATTCCTCGTCTCTTAAGCACATGGGGCAGCCATTAACCAAAGTCATCCCTGTCCTCCTTAAGAGGTCCATAGTAGGAATCCTATTCCTTAGGGCCAACCACCCAAAAACTAGCACCCTTCGGGGAGCCTTCAACTTCCAAATGCTGCTCACTGTGCTCCTCTCCCCCAAAGTAATATGGATTGTCTTGAAGAAGGACACTGAAAGGATCCATTCTTTGAGGCTTCCCACACCCTAACATCTTCCCCTCTATCTTGAATATTAACATCGTTCAGGAAGTTAAGGAGAGAGATGAATTGAGCTTCCACATTTTCCTTCAGGTTTCTTCTGAAAGTCGGACACCACACCACCTGACCTCCACTTGAAATCCTATAAGAGCTAACTGTTGCTTCCTTATCTTGCACACACCTAAATAGATTTTGGAATTAAGCATTCAGAGCCCTTTCTCCAATCCATCTATCTTTCCAAAAGAGACTCAAGATGGACAGTTACATCAAATAACAGTGAACCATCATGTTGAGGAGCAAGTGGCAGAAGATATTCAGTCTGAAAAGCTAGAGGAAGACACTTTTATGGGTAATGGTGATATACAAGCGGCTAGAGAAGAACCATCAGTTGTTAAAATTCCCCACATTAATTCTCATATTGATTTTGTCTTTGGGGATCAACAATGTAAACTGGGAGATGACCAGTGGATAGTCAGAGAATATGATTTGATGGTGCAGGTTCTACAAGGCACATCAACACAAATCTCAACCATAAAAAACAATTATGCATGAAGCTATACATGGAACTGCAGATCTACCAACGAATCCAAAGTTCATTAGATTGATCTTTGATCAAGGTGGTGGACATTTTCCGAACTCGAGGTCGAGTTCTTTCCAAGCCGGGGAGAATGATGCAGCAGCAACAGTAGCTGACGTGAGATATATTGCGGGCCACATGTGGGACCCATGAAATCCTAATTATTATTAGTTTTAGTTTTAGCAAAGATTGTATTTAGGATTAGTTTCTAATTTGAATAGGATTCTTATTTTTGTTTCATAGTTTGATTAGGATTGTTTCTTAGGGCTTAAGTATCTTTTTATTATATATATTATATATATATGGCATTGTAGAGATTGGTATATTCGAGTGTTTTGTGCCTATCAATCTAAGGTTGAGTAGTTTTTAATGCATTTGATTTCATGTGGAACCCATTGAGAAGCATCATGAATTTCTCACCACCATGAAATTATAAATTTTAAGTATTTTAGTGATCACTTAATGGTGGGCCTACTAGTGAAAAATGCAGGCTAATTTCAAACTCAATGATGGGGCCCCCACTCCCTACTTGATTGAAATTAAGTAAGGACCCATAAAAAATTGGTTTGGATTTTTCTTGTAGTCGGCCTCTTTGAGAGGTTTTGCCAAATTTTAATCCCTCTTGAGAAGGAGAAAACGAACAGGATGTGCAATCAATCATGAATTAATAGAAGAGAAAAACTAGAGAACTATTCATGCCATTAAATATCTCATCCTTAAAGTAAGCTTCCTTAAAAGTAGGCTTTTATGATGAGAACTGCACCTTAAGCACAATAGGAATTGACGCCCCTTTCATTCATCAAAAGAGGGGCGGTCTTTGGCTACAAAAATGCCCACGCATTTTCTAGCATTCCTCATATATGTATATAAATTTTGTTTATTAAACAAAAAGGAATATGGGGTGTACGGGTGAAAATGAGCTGAGCCGACCTGGCTTGTGAGTTATCTTGGCTTGTTGACATCCCTATATGCTTCCAAAATAAAATATATCGGATAACTTATTCAATAATTACACAGATTAGATTTATCAACAATTTCTAGCACTTAAAAAAAAGGCAGTTGCTCAGTCGGTTAGGGACATGGGTGCCTGAGTGTGAGAGTTTGAATTCTCCTTATAGCAATAAGGAAAAAAGTTCTAGGATAATGCCCTGAACCTTCTAGACCACATTTTCCTTACTTTCATAATTTTTAAGAAGGATGTTACGTTACAAAACAGAAACACCAACGAGCATTTATATTAGGTCATGACAGGTCCTAACAAACCTTATATAAGAAGCTAAAGTGAAATAATCAATTGCAGATCGAAATTGACCTTTGTTCCCTTCTTTTTATCTCGCGGCATGACTTCCCTAACCTGTACTTGGGAGAAGAACAACCAGTAGAAATAATGCTGCCTTGACGTCTCCTAGATTGAGCTAAGTTCTTCCTTCCAGACGAATTCAAACGATTGCTGCCACTTTTCCACGATAAGCTTCTACCAGGGGTTGTGGAAGCTTCAATCTCTGAGCCTGATAACCCTTCTTCTGGTCCGCTTCTTGATTTTGAGGTCATCGAACGATCGTCTTCCTTGACAGGATTGTTGTTCTCTTTCGAATCACAAAGGACTTCATCCTGATCAGAGCTCAAATCAAATGCCTCAAAGAAGTCATTGATCCCATGATTTTCCAAGATTGCAAGAACCACAGCAGCTGCCTTTTCAGCTTTCTTTCTTTGGATGCTGACAAATTTTAGTTGTTCCTCCAGTTCGTCAACCTATAAATGCAACATATTAAATTACATTCATTCAAAGAAGCAAAAGATTCACCAGTATGAGTTTCCCAGACTACAGAAAACCTAAATGATGCTCAACAACCAGAAAGTAATAACCACACATGGAAAAAAAAAATAGAAAAGAAGAAGAAGATAGACAGTTTGTTGAAGAATAACATAGCATTAACCACTCTTAAATGTCAGCACACCCTCGTGACATTTGCAAAATCTGAATAATGAAAGCAAGCGAGAAAGAAACCAATAGCTCAATGCTCAAAAAGCAGGAGGAAAAACACACTCTTCAAGTAAAACACTCCATTTCAATGAACTAACCCTTTTAGCAAGTTCATCAGCTCTCTGCCTTGCAGTTCTCGACACAGATCTTTCAGACAGCAACCGGGCACGGAGGAACTCAATTGTCATCCCTGTTGAATCCTCCATAGCAGAATTCTTCCTGAAAACCATAAAATAAAACTAATTTTCCTCACTTTTGAAACACAAACATCCCGAAGTTTCAGTTGCCCTAGAATAACTTCCTTAAGAAATCAATAATATCAAGCAAATCAAAGCTTGGCATAGAGCTAGAAAGAATAAAATGCCTATGTCTGAACTAGATGCAAGCACAAGATGGGACCATATGATCATTCTACCTCCACATTTAAAGCCACAAATTTGGATTTCTTTTAGTAATGAGATGACGGCATAATTTCATATTTTCTGAAAGATCAATAAATACATGGGGAGTACAGCTTGATTGCGCATATTGGGCTGAGAATTCAAGAGGGGATGCAGCTGTGATGGATTAGTATGTGTTCCTGAGTGTGAAGGATGAGTCTAAGAGAGTTGATCTTGTGTAAAATCATGTAACCAAAAGCTCCTCATATCCCTGCTCCCCTAAAGGCCCCAAATTTTCATAAGTCAACCTAGAACCAATGCTAGAAATGTAGTGATCCATTATAACATCTGAAACTTATATATCAAAAGATCCCAAAGCCTAAATTTCTCTCTGCCGCCAGCAAACTGACACCTACCAAGAAAATTTGAAAGCAAATAGCCAAAAGTTATTCAAAGGCACTAAACAATTATCTTTTTATCATTAACATGTACGACTTATGTTAAGCCACTAAACAATTATCCCAAGAGAGGTAGTGATGTAGCATAGACCTCATGACCACATGTGTAGGGCCCACGTAGATTTAGGAATTTATTTTTATGTCATTAGTTTCGTCAAATATTGTAATGAGGATCAGGTTTCAATTTTATTTAGTTTCCTAGATTAGTTAGATTTCTTAGGCCCTAAGTTATCTTTCTTATTTATGTGGCATTGTAGTAAAGAACTATTCATAGTTGATTAATGAAATTGGTTTTTCCCATTGAGAAGTGTCCTCGTTTATCGTCTCTGTAGAAATTCATCGTGTCTTCGAACACGTGATTCGGGACCCATTGTACTTTGAGCACTTACATGCAAGCTCTAACCTTAGAGCTTGCATCATGTAGCCATGGAATGGGCTTTTAACAGTGAGCCAGATACATCCGAAGACCCTTGTGCCAGCTCAGATCCATTGCACCCAAGCCTATGCCCAAATGTATGACCCAAGCCTCCTAATTAAGCAAAAAATAATTTTTAAATTAAGCAATGAACCATGCTCATGAGGTGAGCAGTAATCATATATACTTCAATATCTTCATTAGAATTATTATTTACATCAAGCGTCTTCCTTACATTAATAGGGTTTAAAGTTCAATGAATTTTTTTTTCTTTTCCTTTCTTCAGGAGAGGGAATGTACATGTAAAAAGAAAATTTCTTTCTTAGTCAGTCCAAGTGGCTTATTTAAGGACCTTTCTTGTATTCTTAAAGTCAATCTTCAATAACATTCAGATTTTCCCATCTCTTTTGGATAAAACCATAATAGTAATTGTGTTGTGCTTAGCTTGAAGCTGTTATGCCTGGGACGATCCTTCTACACTAATCTGGCTACATGTAGCAAGGGATGCCAAAAATCCAAGGTTGGAACCTGGAACATCAAATACATTCAATTTCAATGGAAATCAAATGCATCTTTATCAGCATCAATGTGTAGACAATGTAGACGGTAGACCACCATGGTGAACTATCCACATTGGAGATTGAGGTGAACATCACCGAAAACAAAAAAAAAAAAAAAAAAGAGGGAGACCAGAACAGAAACATTTCCCAGCAAGAGTACAGCAGCAGTAAAGCCGCAAAACCACTGTGCATGGGTAATATGGCATACATGAATTTCGTCCAAACCGTCGAAATTGAGGGATCCACAGCAGATCAACAAAGACCCAAGATGGGACTCATCTCACCACATTACCTCCCAATTCGATAATGATCAGATGATAAACTTGCAGTTACTGCTTGAAGTAATTACTTATAAGGAGCACGTTAAGGCGTAAAGTAAAGTGAGATGGAACTGAAAAACAGCCCATCATTTCGATTTTCTAGGGTAGGATTTGATGAAGTCATTTTCCATCCTCATTTATCGAAGCAAATCAGATAAACTCCCAAAACCCTAAAAGCCCTAAAATCCAAAGTCTTTGACATTAAAATTCACTCAAAATAAAACCCCCAAAGCAATAGAAATTCATACCTCTGGACCTGGTCGATGGACCGAGATGAGAAAAATGAAAAACCCTAGATCCGACACTCAGCTCCAGCTGCATCAACAGATCTCTAAGGGCAGCTCAAATTTTGGGAGAGATGGGAATTCCAGAGGCCGAGTTTGAGCAAGACAACGAATTCTAATGGGATTTGAAGGATCGTCGAAGAAACCAAGCATCGAACTCAGAAGCCCTAAAGAAAAATGATGGGTTTTTTTTTTTTTTTTTTTCGTTTAAAGGAGGAGGGGAGACGTCTTGGGGCGATGGGGTTTTTTTTTTTTTTTTTTTCTGTTTTTCTTTTTGTTTTTTTTTTTTTATCTGTGGCGTTAGAAACACGCACCAGGAAGTTTCTCTCTCTTTTGGACGGGCGACCGAGTGAGAGAGAAATCCAATGGGCGTCGTGTCCCCTTGCGTTTTCGCAACAAGTGGCTACGCCCCACCAGTCCACGCATGGAAGGCCCAGCCCGTTTGTGTGAAGTTTCTGGCTAGGTAGGGGTTGTTGCTCATCGCCTGGTCATGGATATGTATCATTTGGGCCTGTTTGATAATTGTGCCAGGCTTTCATTAAATAGTCAAAAGCCCAAAGGCGCATGTGAGGAATGCCTCTAATTTAGTGATAGTTTCTCCAAACAATTACTAGAAAGTCCGAACAATTCATAGAAAGTTGGTTTTGGTCTAGCCCGACTGAATAAATGGACAGACCTGAGCTTACTTTGATGGCTCGGTTGGGCTTCGGCCAGATAGGGTCCTGGCATGCCTCAGTCGGGGCCATGAACACCCAATTTTCAACAAAGTATTTCACATATGGGATATGAAAATATGATTTATATGAGAAAATTTTACATGCTATCTAAATTTTACACATCCAATTTGATTGACATCATGTTAGTTTGGAAGCAACATTTTCACTTTAGGAAATGTTAGAAGGTTAAAATTTAATAGAGAGTTTTACAAAAAAAAAAAAACCTACTTTAGGTGGTCATTGCACCAAAAAGGTCACTTTAGCCAAATCCATACCAAACTAGCCTTATCGCCCAAAAACCCTTCTTTTTTTACTTCTTTTTAAGGTCGACGTTAACCTTCATTTTCTGTATTGAGGGTCGACGTCGACTCCAACTATAATGCACCAGGGTCAACGACGACCCTGGCAGTGTCAAAAAGATTTAGAGGTACTTCGAATCTAAAATTATGAATCGGGGTTTGATTGAAGTACCTCATTCATTCATACAAGTACAGTTTTTGGACATTTAATTTGCTGTTGTGGAGAGTTTTATTTATATGAAAATTGCACCTATGTCCAGATTGTTAATAATCCATTACCCATCTTGAAGGACACCAATCCACACCTGAAGTACTTGTAGGAAGCACTTCTCTGCAAAGGTGAGTTCTCAGCTAAAGCACTTTGACCCTACCCCTTTCTATTTCTTGAAATATTTATGCTACATATAGACCCAAAACAAATGATTGTCTTTGAAGACGTTGATGTGCATCCATGGGTGGTTGCAGATGAATAGCCAATTCCTTAGTACTTGTGATGGTGCAAGCATATGAATTTCGGAAACCTAGAGTCTGTTGATAACAAAACTAGTGTAGGCTTGACACACTAGACTGTTATCCTCTCTTCCAATGTACAGTGGCAAAGACAACTAAAGGATTTTGGTCTCAGCAGTCTGATTTATGGTGAAACTTTGAGTTTTGGGAAAAAGACCTTGAGTTTTTCGGTGTAAAATCTTTATATATTTCAAAATATATAGATGTTTATGTTAGATATCATGTGTCTTTCCTACTGCAAGACTAGGGTCGCCAAAGGGTAGGGCCCGAGCCGGGCCGAGGTAAGCCCTTGCCCTACCCACATATATGTGGGCTTAGCCTAGGTCAAGCCAAAGCCCTTGGAGCTCATGGTGGGCCTACAATATCAAAGCCCTTACCCTACCCTCAAGGGTCAGGGACCAGGGCCGAAAGAAATAAGTTTTTAAATATTACCATATATAATAACTTCTCTATATCATAATGCTAGTCTGCCTTTATTCATGGTGTAATGTGAAAGTAAATCTTCTGTACCACTTCTAAAAGAAGGCACAAAACAAGGTATCTTGTCCTTTTATAAAAATATTATTTACAGGAGGAGACTGTTTAAGTTTCAGAAGGGGGACAAAGTGTTCCTAAAAGTTTCCCCGGCTAGAGGTACTCCCAGATTCGGCGAGAGGGGCAAGTTAGCTCGAAGATACGTAGGACCTTAAAGACCAAGAACCAGATTGGTGATGTTGCCTGCAAGCCACAACTTCCTCCAGAGTTGTCGGGCATACACAACGTATTTCATGTTTTAATGTTGAAGAAATGTGTGGAGGATTCGACACACATCTTGTACCATCAGCCCTGAGTATTTAGCCAGATGCTTCATACATCAAGAAGCCAGTTGCCATCATTGACACCAAGGATCAGGTGCTTCGGACGCAGACCATTCCATGGGTGAAAGTCCAATGGGAGCATCACACCCTAGCAGAGGCAACTTGGGAGCTTCGCGAGCAAGTGCTGAAAAAGTATCCGTACCTTCTACCAGAGGTACGCTTCTATGTTCACTTTTACATTTGGGGACCAAATGTCTTTAGGGGGGGGGGGGAATGTCCGTCCCTTTACTAGCCTAATTATATGCTAATTTTAAACTAATTATATGTATCTACGCTAATTAGTAGGGGTTAGTTAGGGTAGACTAGTCTTTTCCTAGGAATTAGGCATATTTTATAGGATTAGAGTGTTCATGAGATTTTTAGATTTCTTAGGGTGTTAGATGGACTCTCTAGGATTAATTTGTTAGCTAGAAGCCCTATAAGTAATATATAAGTTTTAGGAGGGTTGCTCGCTTCCCCAAGTGTAGGGTTGTCATGATGTAGTTAAAATTCCGGTGAGTCCGGGTCGATCCACAGGGAGCTAATGATCGCAATGTACCTGTCTTATTAGAAAAATAGTGTTATCCTATCAAAAATCTATACAAACCACAAATCCTACTTTAATTAAAGATTAATTATAAATAAGAAAATTTTAATTACAACTCGAATTAAAGAAAAATACTAAACTAGAAACCTATGCTAAAAATTGCATCCATGATAAAATTAATTAAAAAACCAATTGGAGATGTTAAAAATTCAAAAATAACTAAAGTGAAATTCAGAATTGAATAAGCCTTGCAATCTAAGGGTTAGGGTTATGTTGTTTTTTAGTACTGAAAATATGGGCAGTTTCATTCAAGATTCAAAATCTGAAAAATCGGATTTATTAATATTTGAGAAGTTTAAAAAAGACTCTAGTCTCTTGCGAATATTTTCAGTATTCAGCGGCCTTTAAGCATGCGATATATCATTCGAAAATAAGGCATCAAAAAGACATAAATAAAGAAAATATATCAATAAATTAAAATTCATAATTTGAATTAAAACTTCTCACACATAAAGTTAGTCAATAAAATTAAATTAACTTACACCCTTTCTCCTTAGATTACAAGTAGGAAATCTACCCATCCGTCCATCTTCTTCACCAAATAATCAACTTTTCTTTGGCCTCATATAAGAGGAGGAGAGTGAGAGATGGGGGGGGGGGGGGGGGGGGGGGAGAGAGAGAGAGAGATAAAGAGAGAAAGAATGGAGAGAGAGATAATGGGGGAGAGAGATTGAGAAAGGGGAAAGAGAGATAGAGAATGACGGGAGAGAGGGATAAGGGGAGTGAGTGATGTGAGAGAGAGATGGGATAGGGTTGAGAGGAGTTCATGTTAGATATTTGGGGCCTCCCCTTGTTAGATGTCCAACTCCATCCTTAGGTAAATTCAAGATCTGAAACTTTTCAAATCTTGGAAATCTTGGATATATCCAACAACTTTTGCAACTTCTTTGGCAAGTTTTGGAGAGATTTTTTCCCATCTTGGATAATGTTTTCTTTTAAGTCTTTTGCACAACTACTCTTTCCAAAAACTAGGCTCCACCTTTATTTCCGTGATTTGTTTGCTTCTCTAGAAAAGGGTCCCACTTTGAAAAATTAATTTAAATATGAAATTTCAGATTTTGTTGCAACTTGGGAAACCTGGACGTGTGAGTGCTTGGCTTGGCATTGTGTTGGACGTGCACTTCTTATTGGCATTGGATAATGCTTTGCTTTGCAACTTTTCAAATTATGAAAAGACTTGATGCTTGGACTCTTCTCTTACGTCTTGAAATTCTCCACTTGGGCCCACATATCAACTAAAATATTTAAATTCTGAATTTCTGAATTTAGTCTTAAACCTACAACAAGAAATGGGCCCTCTTGGACATCTACCTTTCCTTAATACTTACTTCTATGGGGTGGGTCCCATGGGATCTCCACTTCATGAATTTCTTCTCTCCTCTTTCTCTTTTGATTCTCTTCTCGCGGGCCCCAATTTCTGAATTTCTACAAAAACAATAAAAACTAATCAGAAATGATTGTTTTTATAAAAAAAGAATGATGTTATGCATGGGGCCCAATAATGCAAAAATTGCTAATTTCATCAAGACATTCATTCTTATGAAACTTTTACTGATTTTTACTTAAATTCAACCATGAGAGTCCAATTCCATGATTTTGCGAAAATGAATTAATTCGATGCATTTTGTTTTAATTAAGTCCACAAATTTATATGAAATAATGAATTAAAAATACAATTTTGTGGACTTATCAAGGGTTTCTCTTTGAGATTTGTGCAAATACACCTAAAATACCCTAAGCCTTATCTCTAAACCAATTAACCAAAGGGACAATTTAGTCATTTCACCCTCACCAAAGCTTATAAAACAACCCCCCCAAACCATCCCACGCCATTTCCATCTCTCTCTCTCTCTCACTCTCACACACACACACACACTTTTCCTCCCATATCTCTCTTCTTCCCTCTCTTCTCTTCCCATTTTCCTCCAAAATTCTCTACAAGAATTCCTAGATATAGGGTTTTCTATAATAAAGGAGCAAGGATCTCTCCAAGCTACAACCATCAATAAGCTAGAAGACCTCTTTTCTCTCCTAGGTCTTCTTCTCCTTTACAAAATAAGGTGACCTCCATTCCTTAGATCAATTTCCTTTTAGATATTCTTCTTTTAGAATTCCTTTCTCTTATGCAATTTCTCCTTGGGACTTGAGTGTAAGAGTTGTAGATTTGTAGAGATCTTAGTTTTTTGGCGACTGTTGCGAGAATTAAACAGCTTAGAATCTTGAAATTGGGAATTTGAGCTTGGATCTTGAAGATCAAGCTAGGAGACCTCTATTGATGACCAAAGGCAAGTGCAATACACCTTTTAGCATAGAACGTATGTTCTTTCCTTTTGAATTTTGTCAATATATATTCTATGGATGTCTTGATGTGTAAATCTACCTCTTTAAGCTCTTGTTATGGTTTGACTGGCCATTGATGGATGAGATCTCCCATTTGGAAGATCAACGGCCCATGGATGATGGATTGGTTGTAGATGATGGGATTTTATTATTTCGAGATAGTTTTGTGATGATTGGAATGAAATTGATGGGCTTTGAATGAAGAAAACGGGGAATAGAACCTGGAACTCTCGCTCGAGCGAGCATCCAGTTCACTCAAGTGAGGAAGCACACTGGACCCCTAGGCTGACTGTTTTCTCGAGCGAGACCACAGCTCACTCAAGCGAACAAGCTTTTGGGGACAAGGAGGAGCTTCCAAAGAGTACGCACGCTCAAGCAGAGCTCGTGGCTCGCTCCAGTGAGCATACCTACTGTTTGGTTGTTTGATATTTCACCTACCTGAGTCTTCTATGAGTAGAGTTTTCCAGAACTACTTCCTCTTTGTACTTATCTATTCTTGGGCCCATTGACCTCCATGTAAACCCCTACTGATGTGCCAAACATGAGTTATGAGTCAAGGGTTGGGCTGAACCTCGACCCATTTGGCCACACAAAGTAGGATCTAGGGTTATGAAATAGAATCCGGTTTGGTCCTTAAAAATGGTCTTAGATGTCTTGTAACTTCAGAAAACCAAATACACTCCCTTGGCATATGAGACTGCCTTAAATGATGGGATTGGGTGAAGTGGGACCTTGGACTTGAAAGGGGGCATTGACCTAGGTTGGACTACTTGGTGCTGTTTTCCATTGATTGATTCTTTCTGTCACATGATTATATGCTCTTTTCTTCATTGCTTGCTACTGTTATATCATTGTTTAACTTGTTTAATAATTGGAAATGGAAGACCTTGACCTAGGGTTGACCTAGAGGTGACCTTGACAATGGGCGGAGAACACTTGACCAGTGTTTGTGGCCGGGCAGGCTATTCTATGTCCTAATAAATGGATCAATGTGATTACCACGGAGTAAATGGATTGTATACATGAATAGGCACCTAACATGAATGTAATTATGATGGTTGTTTGTGAAAATGGATGCGGATATGGACATGGACATGGATATGGATATAGATATGATGATGAACCGTATGACTTATATGATGAGGATGTGGATTGGACTTGAATAATGGACCTTGTATAGACATGAAACCTTGCTCACGCAAGGGTAGCCTAGCCAAACATTGACTTGATTATGCAGTTCATTAGAATCGGCTTAAGCATCCACTTGGTTGATATGAGCTTAGCCTTGGCACTGATCACCCTCGGTAAGAGCTATTGTATATAAGGCCATCATGATGAGCTGGATAAGGTGGACGTATGCCATTGGGGTATCATACGACACCACACGATACCATTGTACAACCGACAAACCCCGGTAATACGATATGGTTGGGCTATGATCCCATGCATTTTCCCACCGCAACTCAAAGTTAGTACGAGAGGGCAGAGTCATAATATCCCACGGTACTAGCCTACGTGGATGTGCTATATTGATTAAATGGATTGTTTAGCATACTCCTTTATATTGATCAATATTGCTTATGAATGGCATGATTTGCTTAGCATTGTTACCATTGTTGCTCCAGTGATCTTTTTATTGTCTTTATTCCCTTTTTATGCATCCATACTATGTTATTAGTAAACTGTGCTGCCAGGTCCTTTCAAATCTGACATATTATTTGGTGCTTATGTATTGACACCGACCCCATTGCCCCTGAGGGAGAGGTGTTCTATAAGGTGCCACTAGCTGACAAGTACGGGTGGGCTGAGCGACCCTGTGACAGCGCCCATTGATGGAGAGCCTACAGAGGGTTGAGTGACTCTTATTTTTGGGATCTGAGAGTCATTTATGTTAGGAGTTGGGCATATTGATTTGTATAAACACCTAATATCTTTAATTCTGACATTAGATGGACTTGTACCCTTTATTTGACATATTGGACATATTGCTCCCGCTTATGTTTGATATTGCTTCCGTTATTCTATATCTTCTTCCACACTTAACTATTCTTATGGATATAGATGGAAAAAGTTTAAATTGAACCTCACTACGGACCAATGATATTGAAAGTTTCTGATTAACTTGGGAAGTCGTGTGCCAAATTTGGGGACCTTGGCGGTAGACTTAGGATCCGGACTTGAGGAATGACAGTCTTAGGAGCAGAAAATTGATTGCTAATACCATTACTTTCACAATATTCAACAAATTCCTCATTTTCAAACTTTCCTCCATGATCACTTCTAATTTCTCGAAACTTGCAATCATTTTCAACCTGAATTTTGTTGCAAATTCTTATGATATTATCAACTGCGTATGATTTGGCATGAAGGACTAATGGACCCGGCTCTTGCCTTCCTCCGCCCCGGGTCTGCCGGGGTCCGGCAGGACGAAAAGCGGGCATCAACATTTTTTGTACGGGTATGCCAGATTTTCTATTCTACTTGGAATTTAGAAATGGTGATACGGAGATCCACCTTCATAAGTAGAAAGGAAATGAAACTTTTTTCTAACTTTCCATTGCACATATATTTTCAAGAAAAGAGACAAATTTTGAATGCCGTGAGAGGCGATTTTCTTTTGTTTGTCGTGAAAGGCGGTTTTGTGCCGTAGGAGGCGATTTTGTGCCATGAAAGGCGATTTACAAATCTCATCAATAAAGAAAGACAAGAATTGTGATTTTTTTGTATCTTAAAAAAATACAAAGTACAATAGAAAAGTAAGAAAATGAATCTAACTTCTTAGGAGATTGTGGGGACTCATTTATATCGACGGTCGCGAGTCATGTATGGACTCCGCCATCGTCCTTCAGATGAGAACACTTGATGCTTTGATTCTTTTGGCTTGACTTGGACCTTAGATTTTTAAAGGATAAAGACCAAGGGGAGGTCCTATATCCAATAAAAAAGCCGAGTATACGGGCTGAAAAGCCACATCTAGGCCATGTTGAATAGAAGGAGAGGAGACCTTGGGGGGTGGCCCCCCAAGGGACTTCGATCACCTTGTGGTGTTTCTTGCAGCAGGGTTTCTTCAAAGTAGTGGAGCTTCTTTGCGTAGAAATTTCTTCAGGAATTTTCTTGTATTTTTCTGGACAATTTCGAATGATTTTTTCGGACCCTTTCTCCATGGAATGACCGCCTATTTATAGGCCTTTGGTAGCCATTTAGGAGGGTTTATGGGCTTTAATTGTCATAAAGCCACATAAAGGGAGGAGTTACAAGTTTTAATTCATTTATTTTGTAACTCCTTTTTCTCGGTTTCTGATTGGCCGGTGAAGAGTTAAGAGCATTTAATTGCTTTTAATCTCCATTATGGGAGGAGTTTCATGGTTTAAATGCCATGAATCCTTTGACTTGAAACTCCCATTTGCTTGCTTCTGATTGGGCCGTCCAAAATAATGAGTTAATGACCCCAATAAGTTGCCATAAACGGGTCAATTAACAGCATTAAGTGGTCGCCAAGTCGCTTGAAGAGTCGCGGGCCGCGCCGCGTCTTTTAGAATTCTTCTAGCGATGATCACCGATGGATTTTCATGTTGATTGACATTGGATGACCATGCAATTTTAGACATTGATTGATACCAATGGGCCGGCAACATCTGTGCAGTCGATTTCATGATCGGTCGGGCAGAAAGTGTGCTTTCTTGGTCAGCTGGTTGGTGATTTTGAGGCGTCGGATGATGATTCCATGATTTCAACGGTGTATCCGTGATGTTGACGAAGATCAACGGATATCATGCTAAAAAAATCAAAATTCTCGGTCCCCGTTTCTCGGCCCTTTTTCAGGCTTTTTTGGTTCTTCTTTCTCCTGTATTTTTCTTGACATTTTCCTCACTTATTGACTTGATTCTCCTAAAGAAAACCTGATGAGAAGCCGTGCAAATCAGAACACAAAGTTTCCTATTTTTTGGAAAAGCCGAAGACTTTGTAGCCGATTTTTCGTTAAGAGTCGAAACTAGGTCAAATGATGTCGGAATGAACTGAAATTTGAGGTAAAACTTCCTAAGCAATAGATAGGACCAACCATGGGCTTTTGTTTGAGTTTTGAAGCTGTTTGGGGTCCTGTCGATGCTAGACTTGATTTCACCGCGAGGAAGATGTCGAGCTTTTGATGTACGGTCAACCGATGTCCAATTGACCTGAAATTTGAGGGAGCCTATTGGAGTTATTTTCAGAGATCCATTAGCTCCGATTTCGATGTCATGGTCCCGGGGAGCTCCGCCGTCGGTAGGCTTGATTTTGTTTCTGAGCGTCAAAGCCGGGTCAAACATCGTCGGAATGACCTAAAATTTGACGTGCAGCCCTTTGGAAGCATGTAGAAGCTACCTATGTTCTTTGTTTGATGAGTGATGGCCTCGGTGGTTCTCGCCGCCGAGAGGCTTGATTTTGTTGCTCGAGGGTTGATGGAGGGTTAAACGTTGTCGGTTTGACTTGAAATTTGACATGGAGCCTCTTGGAGGTATTTTGAAACCATCCGTAGGCTTTGATCGAAGATTTGATGTCTTCGACACTGTTGCCGCCGGGAGAGCTGACTTTGCTGTGGTTGTTTCCTTTTTGGGCCAAATGATGTCGGAATGGCCTGAAACTTGATGTAGAGCCTCCTAGTGGCATTTTGAGGCCAGCTATGTGCTCTGTTTTGTGTGTCAAGGTCTCTGGCTTCACCGCCGTCGGGAACTCTTGCGTAGCTGTTGGAGGGGTGAAGTTAGGCAAAATGGTGTTGAAATGGCCCGAAACTTCATGTGTACCCCTCTTTTGGCTATTTTGAAGGATCTTGCAATTTTTGCTTGATTCTGACAAGATCTAATGCTTAAAGCAGCTTTGCCTGTTTGTAGTAGGATACGGTTCCACGTAGCTTTTGATGTTGGAGAGGCAAAGTGACATTTTTGGTGTCAACAAATGCCCCCTCGAGGTACAGCGACGATAGCTTTTGCAGTCGATGCGCCTCGAAGAAAACTTTGAAGGAGAGCTTCTGACTTGACCAAGAGTCTCTGAGAAATTTTCTTTTGATAAAGTTGTCTTTTGAGTTTCCAAGGGGATTTTATGGCAGTGAGAGAGATCACGTACCATTTCAAGGCAAAGTTTTGAAAAGGACATTTGGATTGGGTTTTTGGGTTTTGGATTTTTCTTTTTGACCTTGTGAACCTAAAGGCTTTATGTGGCGCATCAGGCGGTCAAGAAGGTTTTTGGTTTTTGACCTTGTGACCTAACAAGCTGTATGTGGCAGGTTAAGTGGTCGGGTTTGGGGTTTTGATTTTAGCCTTGTGACCTAACAAGCTGTATGTAGCAAATTAGGAGACCAGGATTTGGTTTTTGGTCTTGGCCTTGTGACCTAACAAGCTGTATGTGACAAGTTAGGGGACCATGGTTAGGTTTTTGGTCACTCTTTGGGACAATTTCTGGTCCATTGGAGTGGTTTGTTTTTTTTGTGGAATGTCAATTTCAAGATTTTGGCTTAATTTAGTTCATGAGGTGGGATGGTTTGGATTTTTGGAAACTCATGGGGCTTGGAATTTTTTGTATGGTCCAGTCAACTCAAAAGAGGCATGGAACCATTTTTGCATGCTCATGGTAAGGGGGATTTTTTACTAAAAGCCACCTTTAGTGCCTAGGCGGTCAAACCTGACTCATTTATGCTAACCCATGGGACCTTAAGCTTTGAAAATGGCTTATGTTGACACCAAAAATGTCACTTTGCCTATTCAACATCAAAAGCTACATGGAGCCGCATCCTACTACAAACAGGCAGAGCCGCTTCAAGCATCAGATCTTGTCAGAATCAAACAAAAACTGCAAGATCCTTCAAAATAGCCAAAAGAAGGGTACACATAAAGTTTCGGGCCATTTCGACACCATTTGGCCTAGCTTCAATCCTCCAACGGATGAGCAAGAGCTCCCGGCGGCGACAGTGTCAAAGATATCAAATCTTCAATTAGAGCCTATGGATTGTCTCAAAATACCTCCAAAAGACTCCACGTCAAATTTCAAGTCAAACCGACACCGTTTGACCCTTCATCAACTCTCGAACGGCGAAATCAAGCCTCTTAACGGCGAGAACCGCCGATCCCGCCACTCATTAAACAAAGCACATGGGTAGCTTCTACATCGTCCCAAAGGACTGCACCTCAAATTTTGAGGTCATTCCGACGACGTTTGACCCGGCTTTGACGCTCGGAAACAAAATCAAGCCTACTGGTGGCGGAGCTCCCCAAGACCATGGCATCCAAATTGGAGCTAATGGATCGTCTCAAAATGACTCCAATAGGCTCCCTGTCAAATTTTAGGTCAATCGGACATCGGTTGACCGTACATCAAAGCTCGACATCTTCCTCACGATGAAATCAAGTCTACATCGACGAGACCCCAAATGACTTCAAAACTCAAACAAAAGCCCATGGTTGGTCCTATCTATTGCTCAGGAAGCTTCACCTCAAATTTCAGGTCATTCCAACATCATTTAACCTAGTTTCGACTCTTGACGGGAAATCGGCTGTAAAGTCTTCGGCTTTTCAAAAAATAGGAAACTTTGTGTTCTGATTTGCGCGGCTTCTCGTCAACTTTTCCTCAAGAAAATCAATTCAATAAGTGAGGAAAGATGTCAAGAAAAATATAGGAGAAAGAAGAAACATAAAAGACAGAAAAACGACGACCGAACCGCGACCGAAAAGGGATAAAAGGCCCATGGTCGCCGGCAACCATGGCCCAAGGTCGCCGGCTGTCAAACCCCAACCCAGGATTAGCGCGATTAGCATCAATTAAGTGCGTGTTTAGTTATTATGTGGGTTTAGTGTTCGTGGGTTAGGAATTGGTTCGATTTAGCCTAGAATTAGCTTTGGGGAATTTCTAGAGTGTTTTATACTATTCAGTCACACTCAAGGGTGCCTTGAGTGCACGTGTAAGCTTGGGAGGAAATTTTAGTTTTCCTGACTTTAATCGTGATTTCGACCTTGTTTGAATGGTTTTATTTTATTGTTCAACTTTTGTTTTCAGCCTGTCTGTATTTGAGGTCCAGAAAACCAAGTTTTGGCCCAAAAGGGTAAAACAACCATTTCACACCAAATCTGGACCCAAAATTTGAAATCTCAAAACCATGTCAAATTTATACTTTTTAGAAACTAGATTTTTCGGTGATCAATTTTGTTTTCTTCGTCGATTTCATCCGAGGCCCACAAGTCAGTGTTTTATCCATCTCAAATTTTGAAGTCATTGGGGCCCACAACCCATTTGACTTAAGTGACCCTTCTCCCTCATTCACCCCACGTTCAGAACACTCTCTCATGTCCTACTACTCCTTCTCCAAGTTCCAGCTGAAAAGAACTTCTTCTCCTTCTCCATTTCCCCTCTTGCATGCCCCATTTCTAGACCTCCAAATTAAGATCTGAAACCATCTTCTTCTTCCTCTTAACTCAAGGATTCCATTGATACCATTTTCGTGAAGTTTCCAGCTGTGGTTGCACTCCATTTTCTCCTCTTCTCCTCATTTAGCAAGCTTCAGGTAAGGGATCCTCTTCTTCCCTTCAATGTGGTCTTTTGAACCCATTAGGATCCCATTTCTTTAACATGCAAACCCATTTTCGAAATGGGGGTTTTGGTTGCCCAAAATGATGATTTTTGGAATGTTTTCTTGGGGTTTTTGTGTGTAGATCTTGTGGCTCTCTTTTGGATAGGAATCTTGAGAGATTTTGAGCTTAGCTATTGTCAAGGCAAGTGATCAACTTAGCTCATTTTGTTGCATGCAATGTTTGGATGATTCAATTTCAATGGTTTGATACTTCCTCCTTTTTAGTTGAACTATGCATTGATTCAAATGTGTTGTGGTTGGGAAATTTTGTTTAAGTTTTGGAATGCATATGCTAGTAGTTTTATCTTAATGGCTTTCATTCAATTCAAGTGATTTTTTTTTTGTCTTGTTTAAATGTTTTGCAAATGGATGAAAGAATGGTGGAATGTATTGTGAAGTGAGTGGATGTATTGGTTGTTGAATTGGAATGGAAATGGTCCCTAGGAGAGCATGGAGGCTCAGGGGATATGTAGGGATTTGGCCAAAAAGTAAAGGAAGTGGAATGGGAAGAAATGTGTAGGAAGAGGAACTGAAATTCTCACTTGAACTGGGCTGTCGTGCATAGTCGGTCAGCTGGCGGCTAACCGACATGTCCACCTCGGTCATCCGACAGCCAATCGAGTTCAGTTCGGTTCCACTTCCAGAAGCGTGTTTTGTGATAGGAAATCGTCGGTCAGCTGTCGGCCAACCGACATGCACACCTCGGTCGACCGACAGCCAACCGAGCGAAGTTCGGTTTCATTTCCAGAATGGTGATTTTTCTGTCAGGAGATCTGACGGTCAGCCATCGGTCAGCTGGCGGCTAACCGACAGCCACCTACTTGGCTAGCCGACAGGTAACCTAAAGCTAACCGAGTTTTCAAAGTTGATTTATTTTGTGGGAGCTTCTTGGGATTGAAAACCTGAATATGATTAGAAACTTTCAAACTTGAGTTTGTGTGCTTGAGGCTTTAAAATGTCTCCTAACTTCCGAAACACCAACACATTTTTTATTGAGACATTTGGGTCTCAACCACATAAAGATCAAATGAAAGGTCTTAACATATGTTTGGCAACTTCGCTTTGGGATCGTGGTTTGATACGATAAGTACCGTTTCAGTACTTGATTTGTTTTGCAATTATAAGATTTGTTTTGAATGGTTTAAGAACTTTGTTGGGAAACACTTTTCAGCCTTATTTTGCTATGGCATATGTCACTCTTGTTTAGTTTTGCTTTGCATTGTTTTGATAAGTGTTTTCCCTTATTTTGGATAAGTTTTGTACAAGTATCGACATGTTTTGTGCATACATGAATATCATTGAATACCGCTGAGCTTGGACTGCCCTCTCAGTCTGATCCACTAGTTAGGGGGTCCTTAAAGATAAGAACAATCTGCAGATTAGTCGTGTAATTGTACACATTCTTGTTTTGTCCGGTTCTGCGGCCGGTTTTCCCGCTCACCTTGTGTGACTCGGGCTTTTTTTTGTTTCGTTTCGTTTCGTTTCGCTTTGCTTGCTCTTGTCATCAAGTATGACGGAGAAAGGATGAGCTCAATGTGGACTAATGAATCATGTTATTTTCTTGAAATCATGCTAGTTTCACTTTGTACGTTAAATATGTTATGTTCAGAACTCATGTCATGTTTTAAGCATTGATTATTCATATTTCAATTGATTTATTCTATGTCTAAATTGATCGCCTGCCAGACTGTCGTGCCTTACCTTTTTGCTTTGGTGTTTAGATGCAGGAGCCGTTGCCCTTGAGGAGGCTTTTGAGCCACCCCCAGCCCAAGAGTGGCAACCCAACGACGTCCTCTAGACGTCGGGTGGGGTCTTGACCACGATACATAGATGGGAATGGTTGTTTTGTTATGTTTTGTTTTGGGTTGTAAGGCCTTTGTTGGCCCTTTGATACTTTGGGTTATGTAAACTTAAACTAAACTCCCTTTCGTCCTTTTGAAACTTGAAAGTTAACTTATGGTAATGTCATGCTTATGTTTCCTCCTCTGAATATTTGTCTTGATGATGATTTAACATATGTGAGTTGATGTTGTATCACATGTATTGTATATATAAGATTACTTACACGCTTCCGCAAACCATTGTTCATGTGAGATAAATTCCAAGTGTGTTTTGGGAATCCTTATCGTGGAAACCTGTGGGTTAATCATGGTTAGTTGGATGTTGGACACAAAACCTTCATGTCGTGGGACCGGGTCCGGGGACCTCGGTCTGGGGTCGCGACACCGGCGACCATGGGTGCATGGTCGCCGGCGACCATAGGGATCCGGGTTGCTGGATTTCGCCGGGAAACCCACTTTTTCGGGTATTTTTCGCATTTCGAGATGATTAGCCCCTGTGATTTTTCTGAAATCTGATATTTGGAGCATGAAATCTGTCGATCTTCTTCAACATCACGGATCCCCCGTCAAAATCATGAAATCATCATCCGACGCTTCGGAATCGTCAACCGGCCGTCTAAGAAAGCACACTTTCTACCCAATCGATCGAGAAATCGACTGGACAAATGTTGCCGGCCCACTGGTTGCAATCAATGTTTGAAATTGCATCGCCATCCGACATCAAACAACATGTGGATCCATCGGCGATCATCGTAAGAAGAATTCCAAAAGACGCGGCGCGGCCCGCGACTCTTCAAGCGACTTGGTGACCAATTAATGCTGTTAATTGACCCATTTATGACAAGTTAATGAGGTCATTAACTCATTATTTTGGATGGCCCAATCAGAAGCAAGGAAAAAGGAGTTACAAATCCAAGCAATCATGGCATTAAACCATGTAACTCCCCTCATCATGGAGATTAAAGGCAATTAAATGCCCATCATTCTCCATCGGCCAATTAGAAGCCAAGAAAAAGGAGTTACAAAATCAAGAATTAAATACTTGTAACTCCTCCCATCATGGAGCATTAATGTAATCAATGCCCATAAACTCATCTAATGGCCACCAAAAGCCTATAAAAGGCGGTCATTCCAAGGAGAAAGGGTCCTGGAAAAATCCTCGAAAAATTGCTAGAAAATTCTCGGAGAAATCTCTGCTCAAAAAAGTTCGGCTACTCTGAAGAAACTCTGCTGCAACAAACACCACAAGGTGATTGAAGTCCCTTGGGGGGGCCACCCCCCCAAGGTTTCCCCCTCCTTCTATCCGACATGGCTAGACGTGGCTTTTCAGCCAGTCTACTCGTTTTTTTATTGGATATAGGACATTCTCTTGGTCTTTATCCTCTAAAAATCTGAGGTCCAAGTCAAGCCAAATGAATCAACGCATCAAGTGTTCTTATCCAAGGGACGATGGCGGAGTCCATACATGACTCTTGACCGTCGATCTGAACGAGTCCCCACAATATCCTGAAAAGTTAGATCCCTTTTCTTACTTCTTCTATTGTATTTTGTATTTCTTTTTAAAGAGACAAAAAAATTCACACCTCTTGTCTTTCTTCATTGATGAGATTTATAAATCGCCTTTCATGGCAAAATCGCTACCTACGGCACAAAATCGCCTTTCATGGCAAACAAAAGAAAATCGCCTTTCACGGCATTAAAAATCTATCTCTTTTCTTAAAAAAATATGTGCAATGGAAAGTTAGAAAAAAGTTTGATTTCCTTTCTACTTGTGAAGGTGGGTGTTCAGATCACCATTTCTAAATTCCAAATAGAATAGAAAATTTGGCATACCTGTACAAAAAATGTTGATGCTCGCTTTCTGCCCCGCCACACACCGGCGGACCCTAGGAGGAGGAAGGCGAGAGGCCAGGTCCATCAAGTTGGCATACCCGGTGGGACACGTTCGTTTGAGAACTTGATGCTTTGGATTCTTTGGCTCTTTTCTAGTCGGTGGCCTATGTTGGATCTTGCATCTAAAAAAACATGAGATGAGATTTTTTTTTTCAAAATTTCTTTCTTTGAGTTTATTTCCAGTCTTTCTCGTTAAGAAAAAACAAAATTTTCAGATTTGTCATTTCTTGGATTCAACTTTGAGAAACTTTGATCCTTTCCTCTTCGAACTTGATAGCTCGCAGAAATGTTTGTAGCCATTGTTCATATTGAGGGATGGGCCATCTTTTCTCTTCGATGAGTCTAATAGGGATCTTAAAAAAAAAAGAAAAAAAAAATCTGATTTCAAACTTTTCAGATTTTGAAAAAAAAAAAGATTTCTCTCTTTTGGATTCAAATTGGAGAAACTTTGGTTCTTTCCATTTCAGACAATAGCTCGCGGAAATCGCTGAGCTGACGTTCGGATTGGGAGGGGCCATTTCCTTTCTTGGATGGGTCCATTAGTGATCTTTCAAAAAAAAAAAAAAAACAAAAATTGCAGATTTCTCATTGTTTGGATTCAACTTTGAGAAACTTTGATCCTTTCCTCTTCGAACTTGATAGCTCGCAGAAATGTTTGTAGCTATTGTTCATATTGAGGGATTGGCCATCTTTTCTCTCTGATGAGTCCAATAGGGATCTTAAAAAAAAAAAAAATCTGATTTCAAACTTTTCAGATTTTGAAAAGAAAAAAAAGATTTCTCTCTTTTGGATTCAAATTGGAGAAACTTTGGTTCTTTCCATTTCGGGCAATAGCTAGTGGAAATCGCTGAGCTGACGTTCGGATTGGGAGGGGCCATTTCCTCTCTTTGATGGATTCATTAGTGATCTTTCAAAAAAGTGGGGGTTCAAAAAAAAAAAAAAAAAAAAAACACTAAGGTTGCACCAATTGTGTTCTTTGACCAAAGTGGATCTATGAAAAGCCTTGTCCAGAGTGTAAAGGCAGTTAGACTGTTTGAGGCAAGGGTCATTCAAACAGGTTCATTAAGTAATCCTACCCTTACCTGGGGGCTTATCTATCCACTAAGGTTTCATAAGACTGAATTGGAGACCTACGTGTACAAAAAAAAATTTCTCTTCAAACAAAAAAAAAAAAAAAACTTCTGTCATTTTTTAGTTCAGATTCGAGATCTTTTGGTTCCTTCTTTTTCGGATCTAGTGCTCACAGAAATGTTTGAACCTGTATTTGGATTGGAATACCATTTGCTCTCTTCGATGAACTTAATCTTGACCCTTCAAAAAAAACTTCCGTCAATTTTGGGTTCACATTTGAGAAATTTTGGTTCCTTCCCTTTTGGATATAGTGTTCGCAGAAATGTTTGAGCTTATATTCGGATTGGAATACCATTTGCTCTCTTATATGAATCCAATCTTGGCCTTTCAAAAAATCCCATCTCGTGTCCATTCCAAGGATGCGATTTGCAACATTTGTGCCTAGCGGTGCTAGTACGCCCTTTTGGGTCTACTGTATTCGCGACCGACATATTTGTAACTCCAACCTTATATCATTTTACCTCGAGTGAGCCTCGCTTCTAGGTAATTTGAATTAAGGTTTACAATTGCTTCTAGCAGTCACTGGAACGCTCATTCTGAGCCGACCATACTTGCGTTTGGAACAATTGTACCCTCTATGGCCTTTTGCCTTCTTCATTACGCTCGGGACGAGCCATGCCCCCTGAGCGATTTGAAAAGACAAAACCATAGTATTTTTCATTTATGATCACCATATTCTTGTGAATACTAATGGATGTGCTCTTGTTTATGAAGTTTTCCAAACTAACAATGGCATCTTCATTGACCATCACTTTTGATGAGAACAAGTACCAAGTCATGCTTCAAGAGAAACAAAACAAGCGCACTCACAAGCGCCTTGCCAGCTGCCGAAGCATCACCTCCCTCGACAACTCTCAAAACACCAAGTCGACCTCAACTCCCTGGACCATTGTCTTTGGGTCGCTGGGACCATTCTCACTCCCCGTAGAAGAAACTGCGCTTGCCAAGAAGCAGAAGACTGCCCCTGAATGTGCCACTGCCATGACACCAAGGGCAATCACCAAAAAGCCTGAAGCTCCTAGCCACCCCACGAAGCTTCAGCCTCCAAGAAACCAGGTCTGCCCCAAGACATGGTCACCGAGACCTCCACCAAAACAAAGAAGGTCCCGAACATTTGCAAAGCCAGCATACCTGGCCCCTCTCAAGGAGAACCGGTTCTACCCTCTCTCTTACATGAAAGAGGAGAAACCTACCATCCGTCAAACAAAATTAACTTAGCATGAGCCGGCTTGCTCCTACAAGGCCAAAATCAAATCATGTATCACCAGGCCTCGACAAGAGCCTGCCAAGGCCTGCTCTCCTGCAACTCGACCCTTTATCTCAACAGGGGCCGAGCTTGCAAAATTTAAAGCTTCACTGAGACAGGCAAAGGATCGCATCCAGATCTTGTCCACGCCGGTCTTTAAAGAAGATAAGCTCGGCTGCTGCGCACGAGGGACTACGTCCTTTTTGCTAGAGCACAGCCAGAGCTAACTGAAACTCAAATTGCTCGTCGCATATGTCGCCGCGCGGCATATCGACAAAAGAGACTATAGAAGCAAAGAATCCAGCTTCTCGCCCTTTAAGTCTCTAAAAAATAGGTCGAAAAAGAAAGACCCGACCAAGTTGCTACTGTCCATATGGTTGGCAAAACCAAAAGACGCCAGAAGTTAGCAACCAAAATTCATGTCAGACGGCTGGTGACTCGCAGCGTCTCCCGAACACGAAGACATCAGGAGGACTCCCCCACTCCTTCAAGCCAAGGACACCGGAGTGATCATTCCTCGGGCTCTTCATCCAAAAGAATGAGCTCCAGCTCAGTCACCAAAACGGTGTCCTCATTCGATTCTCAAAAGGCGAACGTCCTGGTCACAAACTTTGAGCAACCTCCGCCGCACGATGACGTGGCTCTGCGCATCCAGCATCCGGAGCAAGGACAGCATAGAATAGAGGTTCTGATGGAAAACCTCCTTCTCACCTTCCAACGTCCGCCAAACAACGAAGTCCCTCCAAATGATGAGGCAAATGGTGAAGAAGACGAGTCACTCACCCTTACCAAAAAGGACGTTGATGATATCCTCGCTAAAGCAAAAGAAGAGGATACACTAAAGGAGCATGGAATCAAGCCACCATATCCTTTATGGATGGACTCGGTTCCGTTCCCTGCACAATTCAAGCAACCTACTCTCCAAACATATACAGGGAAAGGTTCAGCTAGACAGCACGTCATCCACTTCAAAATCCTGACAGGAGCAATTACGGATCAATATGCTCTCAAGACCCGTCTCTCTGCAAGTACCTTAAAAGGTATAGCCTTTGATTGGTACTCCACTCTGCCAGAGGATTCCATTCAAAACTAGACCATGCTAGAGACACGCTTCCTGACCCACTTCAAAGGTGAGGATCATCCTGTTACTATGGCTCAGCTCTGCAGCCTAAAACAGGGAGAGAATGAGTCAACTTACAACTTCATTCACAAGTGGAAGGCAATGGCGTACAAATGCTCAGATGTGCTGCCAGAAGTGTCGCTGGTCGACATCTGCCGAAAGAACATGAGAGCAAGGATCCGCTCCATGATCATCGGCAACAAATCAAAGAACCTAGGAGAACTCCTAGAAGCATCCGTGGAAGCTGAAACGGTGATCAACGACCTCAACAGTCAGAAATCATCAAAGAAAGAGCCGACAGCCATTGCAACCTTCAAAGCCAAAGAAAAATGAGGTTCTTAATGTGCAAACCAAGTCAGCCCCTCAGCTGCCAAAGAAAGCTGAAAACAAAGCTACAGATAAGAGACCTGAACTCTCTGATGCCTTCAAAGAACGAGTAGAGAAGAAATACTAGTTCGATGAAGATGCTGAAGAAATATTTGGGGCTCTCTTGGCAAATGGGAAACTCACCTTGCCTGACCCCAAAAGACCGGGAGATGTTGGCAAAACCAACGATCCTCGATATTGCCCATACCACCAGATGGTTTCGCATCCTCTCAATCAATGCTTCGTTGTGAGAGAAAAGATTAACAAGATGTGGAAAAACAGAGTCATCACCTTTGACAAAAATTATGGGCTTGCCTCCGTCAATATAGTGTCATATGGACAAACATCTAAATCACCAAAGAAGAAGATCACTACTTCCTTTAAGGTGATAAAAATGACCCAAACGTCCCAAGAGTTGGTTCCTTACCCAACACCAGATGGACAGCCCATATGGGTGCATCCTGATCTCCTTGAAGATGAAAATTGGGAGGTGGTCAAAACAAAGCCGATTGCTCAACAATCAGGCAAGCCAGGAGACAACTCTGAAAGCTCAAACAGCAGGAGAAAGCTCAACCAAAACAAGAAGTCATTGAAAAGGCATAGACTTCTTCTACCGCCTCACTAGGGGCAACAGAAGAGTCCGTTTCCAAGACTTCAAAAGTGGTAAGAAAATTCACCCTCAGTGATTTCATGCCACCACAGCTCAGAAATGAGACTACGAAGGGGGCATCATACTCTTGCAACTCGGTAATTGGATTCTCCATGAATGGATACGAGTCCAGTGACACCGCTAGTGACACCGATGAGTGGGAAGAATCCCTTGAAACAGGAGAGTACCTCTCCGATGAAGAATGGATTCCCGAATCTCACCTTATGCCAGTAATCTGGTATAATCCCTTACAGCCACAAGGATCCTGGTCTGATGATGAAGAAGACCGAGAGGCTGTTCAAGAAAATGCTGTCAATCCAGTACTCGCCGATGCCCCAGTGGAACCCAATAGTGTTGAACCACAAGGGGCAGACGAAGAAGAAGATTTGGCTCCTATGGCCAATCTCAAAGAATATGCAATGATCTTGCAGCGTCTAGCCATAGAGCAAGAGCAGGATCGCATCAATCAACTTCGTCACAATCCAGAACCGGAGGTCCCGGAAAACCTACAACAATCTCCTCGGTAACCCCGAAAAATGGTGAAAGTTGCTGGATCGATAATCCTCTCACATCTGAAGACGAGTATGAATCCCAATAGTGCATTATAAAGGCATCTTCTTTCTGAGTTGCTTGCAACGCGATAGCTCATGATGATAGTTACTCTGAAGCTCCATCAACCAAAGTTGCAAACTCTCAGACTACATTTGTTAGCATATCTTCTGAAGCTACATCTTCTCAGGCGACTTCAACTGAGATTTCATCTTCTCAGCCTTCGTCTCTTGAAATTGTGACATCGAAATTCAAGCCTCTTCCGACTGGTCACCATGAAGAAGCTCTAGCCCATGAGTTCTTTAGTGAAAACTTGGTCAATTGGTCTTAGATACCCAACCTCATAGGAGATGTCTGGACCGATGAAATACTCGACAAAGAAGAAAAGTTACTGGATGCTGTTCAGGACTTGTTCCCGGAAAATGCTCCATTCAATGCAATCACTGAAGACGGCAATGCTGCTGTAGAAACGTTTTCAGCAAATGAGAAGGATCAACCCCTTGATCCAGAGGGTGATCTTCCAAATGAAGAACCTTCTCTAGAAGCTCTTGAAGTTGGTAGAGGTACCTGCTTTGGCCGGGATTACCACAAAAATTACAACCAATCTTCTTCTTCTTACGTAAATCCTTCGGGAAAACAAGCTGTAAATGCCCCATGTGGCAACAATAATGAAAATGCAGGCCCTAAGGAGGCTTTCAAGTATGACTTGATTGAGCCCTTCAAACACGTACCTGCACAACTGCACATCCTAGACTTGTTACGAATGTCACCACAAACTCGTGATAGTCTCATTTCAGAATTGTGAAGGCTGAATGCGGATGTCGACAAACATGCCCCAAAAGTCCTACAAATTGAAATGGACTATAGGGTCAAAAAATCAAAAACCTCTACAAAGGGAGAAAAGAAGAAAACTGAGGGATCTTGCACTGAATACCTCTCGGTCCAAAAAGCCGCAAGTGCTACCATCGCCTTCAATAAGGAAGACCTCTTGTCAGGTGAGACGAAGCACAACCGACCCTTGTACTTTACAGGGTACATCAAAGAGATGCCGATACACAGAGTCCAGATCGACCCAAGTTCTGCACTTAACCTCATATCTACTTCGGCACTCGAAGAGCTGAGTATCCCACCTAGCCAGCTGAGCCACACATCTGTGTCCATCTTTGGATACGATGGGAGCACTCAAAGGCCTATTGGCAAAATTAGGTTCAGGTTGCAAATCGGTGATCTTATCTCTGAAGTCACGGTGTCTGCAATAAAGACCCCTTCATGCTACAATATCCTTCTCGGACGCCCCTGGATACACGAGAATGGTGTCGTCCCTTCAACTCTACATTAGTGCATCAAGTTCGTTGGCGACAACGGCTTGATACATCGAGTGTTTGCAGATATAAAGCCCTTCAAAGGCAAAGAAGTCTATTTTGCAGACTCTCAGATGTACAAGGACGAGAAAGAAAAGGAGGAGGGAGAAATAACATCAGTTTCCAAAAATCTTCAGAAAGATAAGGGCAAGGCTCCTCAGCAATCATCAGAAGAAAACAAACCTTTCAGCAAATCCGAAGAGAGCAATCCATCTCCTTTCGTTGTCTCCTTCAAATCTTCTAGACCTTTGGTAATCACCACCAAAGCAAAGAAGAAGACTGGGGGCAAGTTTGTTTTCTCCTTTGTGTCTATCATGCAAGACACAGATTCAGAATCAGAGCTCGAAGACGATACATCGTCAAGCCAAGATGATACTCGATAAGTTCAGCCTGCTCTCACTCCATTGGAGATACCTGCTAACGTAGAAGATCCTGAGTCTACCACCTTCATCGTTCCGGCAACATCGGTAGAAGAGAAACCAATCTTCTTCCATAGATCGGATGCTTCTTCATCAATTTCTTTGCTTGAACCTTTCCAAAATAAAGGTATACCTTAACTATCCCTATATAGTCCGATGGCACAAGCTATCATGAAGAAAATGGGCTATGACGCTCAAAATCCAATAGGTTTAGGAGGTGGCCGTGGTATTCTCACGCCATTGGAACCCACCCTGACCAAAAGTCAACTGGAGGACTTGAAACTCCACCGTCACATAGACAAGTCTTCATACGGGTTGGGGTATGATCCTGACACTCCCATGAGGCAGTTGACACAAAGGCTGCAAAGTCTTTTTGCCGACCAAGCCTCAACATCTCGTGTCGATGAAGACATCGATCTCCCTGGATATCTCTTTGAAGAGTTACCCGTCAAAGATCTAGAAGGCTCATCAAATTGGTACGATTTCTTTGATGATGAAGAGGAATTGTTCGATGACACAGACACATGTTTTTTTGACCCAGAAGAACCATTGTCTCCAAAAGAAGCGCCTTACTTCGACCCAGTTTCAGCAGGTGATTGGGACCACCTCATAGCAAGCCTTGAGAAGAGTACCGATCAAGAAGATTTATAGACAAAAGCAGAGCCATGGTCGGAAAATGCTTTTGAAACTCCAGAAGGTCTTGTTGAGTTGGAAGCCTCCGAAAATATTGTGGAGGAACCACCTTCAAACCTTTCAACAGAAGATTCTGTTCAAAAGATAGACTTGGGAACACCAAATAACCCACGTCCAGTATTCATAAGTAAGAATATAAAGGATGATGAGTTGCCCAAGTATGTCTCTTTTCTTCGTAAGTTTGTTGATGGTTTTGCACGGTCTTATGCTGAAATGCATGGCTTAGACCCCAAAATAGCAGTCCACAAATTCAACCTGCAAGAAAATATCAAGCCTGTCAAATAAGGCGAAAGAAGATTACGTCCTGACGTGATCGACAAAATTGGCCAACATCGTCCCCGTGACAAAGAAAAATGGGCAAATCAGGGTCTGTATTGACTATAGAGACCTAAATAATGCATGCCATAAAGATGAATTCCCGCTTCCCATACCAGAAGTAATGATTGACAACACCTGCGGATTTGAGCGAATGACTTTCATGGATGGCTTCTCTGGCTACAATCAGATAAAGATGCATCCCGAAGATGAGAGGCACATATCATTTCGGACCCCATTTGGCGTGTATTGCTACACTGTCATGCCATTTGGTCTGAAGAATGCTGGTGCAACATATCAAAGGGCTATGATGAAAATATTCCAAGATATGCAGCACAAGAGGGTCGAATGTTACGTTGATGACCGCGTTGTCAAAAGCAAAAGAAAAGAAGACCATCTCAAAGATCTTCGAGAAGTCTTCCTTCGACTTCGCAGATACAAACTGCGAATGAATCCCCTTAAATGCTTCTTCGGAGTTTCATCGGGGTAAGTTTCTCGGATTCATAGTTTGGAAAGCAGGAATAGAACTTGACCCCATCAAAGTCAGGCTATTTTAGAAATGCCATCTCCAAGAACCCTAAGAGAACTAAAAGGGCTTCAAGGAAGATTGGCATACATCCGACGGTTCATTTCCAACCTATCAGGGAAGTGCCGTCCATTCTCTCGCCTGATGAAGAAAGGTGTAGACTTTGTTTGGGATGCTGAATGTGAAGCTGCATTTCAAGACATCAAGTCATACCTGACCAAACCACCAGTGTTGGCTGCCCCCACGACTGGAAAACCATTCATCTTGTACACAAGAGCTCTTGACTATTCTTTGGGTGCTCTACTTGCACAATAAAATGATGGAGGAAAAGAGGCTGCTCTATACTACCTCAGCCGCATGTTGGTTGGTGCAGAGCATCGCTACTCTCTAGTCGAAAAAGAATGTCTTGCAGTGATATTCACTGTACAAAAGCTATGTCACTACCTACTGTCTAACATAGTATACTTGATTTCGAGGATCAATCTCTTGAAGGTCCTCGTCACAAAAGCAGGTTCCCTTAATGCCCGACTGGCAAAATGGTCTATCCTTCTGTCACAGTTTGACATTAGATACGTACCGCAAAAAGCAATCAAAGGCCAAGCTCTAGCAGACTTTCTTGCAGAGCATCCACTGCCTAAGGATTCTCCGCTCAGGGATGATCTCCTAGATGAACCTGTCTACAACGTTGAGACTTTCTCGTCAAATGCCACCTGGGACATGTACTTTGATGGTGCAACCGGGACAAATGAAAAAGGAAAGCTGATATCGGGAATTGGCATTCTCTTTGTTAGCCCCAACAAATACATGATTCTACACGCATTCTCGTTATTGAAGCCATGTTCAAACAATGCAGCTGAATACCAAGCCCTGATCGTAGGATTGGAACTCGCCCTCGAATTCTGCATCACCATGCTGGAAGCATTTGGGGATTCTCAACTGTTCGTCAGTCAGATGAATCAGAAATATGAAATCAGGAAGTCCGATCTGTTGCCTTACTACAACAAGGCACAATCACTTCATAAAAAAATTGACAACTGTCACATCACCCACATTCGCAAAGGTGAAAACATCCGTGTAGATGCCCTGGCTGGACTTGCTGCGTCTATGGCAATCCAAGAAGGGGAAAATATGAAAATTACAGTGTGTCAAAGAAGGATTCTCCCTCCTCTCAACACACACCAAGTAGTTGCTGAATGCCACCGAGTGGTCGGAAGTCGGATTTCCATCCTTAAACCTCTGATCGGCGACTGGAGGGATCCGTTCATTGATTATATTATGTTCAGAATCCTACCCGAAGATCCAAAAGAGCGGGTAAGCATTCACAGACGATCCCCAAACTTTCATTTAGATATTCCTTCAAAAATGCTTTACAGAAAATCCTTCAATGGAGTACTTCTACGCTGCTTGTCGCAACAAGACGCTGTAGAAACACTCAAAGAAGTGCATGCTAGTGTTTGTGGAGCCCATCAGGATGGTCCTAAGCTCTACGATCAAATAAAAGGGTTAGGTTATTATTGGCCTACCATGGTAGCTGACGCACTGCAATTTGCTAAGCGCTGCCAACAATGCCAAATTCACGGAGACTATGTCCACATGCCTCCAGAATGGCTACACCCTACATCAATCTCGTGGCCTTTTGAAGCCTGGGGTATGGACATCATAGGTCATATCTCTCCCCCATCAAGCAAAGGTCATCGCTTCATCTTCGCAGCTACGGATTATTTCTCCAAGTGGTTAGTTGCATTTGCGTTCAGTGAAATGAAGACCTCATCAATCCTTCAATTCTTGCGCACCAACATCATTTGTCGCTTTGGCATACCTAAAAGATTCGTTCATGATAATGGACCACAATTCCTGGATCATAGATTCTACAGGTTTTGCGATAAATACAAAATCCAAAGTTGTCATTCTACTCTGTATAACCCAGCAGCGAATGGACTAGCAGAAGCCTTCAACAAGACACTCTACAAAATTCTCAAGAAAATGGTCTCTAGTCACAAAAGAGACTGAAGCGACAAACTGCTTAAAGCTTTATGGGCCTATCGAACCACCGTTCAAGGACCAACCCATAACACACCATTCTCCTTGGTCTATGGATGTGAAGCAGTTGTCCCTCTAGAGGTATAAATTCCTTCTTTAAGGGTATCTCTACAAAATGACATGACGCGAGAAAGCAACGTCAAATTAAGGCTCCAAGAACTGGATAATCTCGATGAAAGATGGCTCGAAGCTCTATAAAGCATTGAGCTTTACCAAGCATGCATGGCAGGATCTTTTGACAAGAAGGTAAGGCAACACGCTCACAAAAAGGGTGACTTGGTTCTTGCAGTAAAAAGGCCAATGGTTTTTGCCCACAAATCCAAAGGCAAATTCGAACCAAAATGGGAGGGACCCTTCATCATCGACAAAGTCTTCTCCAATGGTGCATATGCTCTTCTAAATATGGAGGGTGACAGATGTATGCTGCCCATCAATGGCAAGTTCTTGAAGCGGTACTACCCTCGAAGACTTCCTTTATCGGGTTAGAGTTATGCTTGCATGGCCAAAGCTTACTACTAGGTACTTGCTCGTCAAACCCACTCCTTTTGGAATTTTCATCTTTACGTTGAAGTTCCTAAAAAAAAAACCCTCAAAACAATGCTTACTTTCAATGTTTCATTGTTAAAGAAAATCGAATCCCAAAAATCCAATTGTAGCAGCCTCTTCCCCAACTTGACCTAAATTTTCGATCCTTGAACCCAAAAATTCATAGTTTGAAACAAAAATCAGGACCCAGGGATTTCCACCCTAGTCCACCCTGACCTTTACCACCAAAAATGGTTTTGAGTCAAAACTTACGACCCTCGTGTCTTTAAACAAAATGGTTTTTAAAAAAACCATGGGAAGCGACGCTCAGTCGATACTCACACAAAACCCAAAAATCAGAAGGATGCGAACCCCATTTGATACTTCCAAAAACCTCAAATCACAAGGAAGCGACACCTCGTCGATACTTGCAAATTTTCAAAAAAAAAAAAAAAAAACCGTGGAAACGCAACGTTTCAATTGATATCCACAACTCAAATTTCAAAACAAAAACGAAGGTTTGAAAAAACCTAAAATTTCAAAAAAATGTGGGGAAGCGACATTTCATCTATACTCACAAAACAAAGTTTTTTTGAAAAAGCAGGGAGGTGACGCTTAGTCGATACTTGCACCCAAATCCGCGAGGAGGCGACATTCCATCGATACTCGCTATCAAATGAACAAGGAGACAACATTCTATTGATACTTGCAATACCATTCAGCAGGAAGGCGACTTTTAGTCGATACTTGCATTTTTTGAAAACCAAAAACTTGGCTTCTATGCCGAAAACCCGGCTTTCACGCCAAAAACCAAAAAACTGGCTTTTATGCCAAACAAAACAAAACCTGGCTTTCATGCCCAAAAATTAAAAATCTGGCTTCCACACCAACAAAACAAAACTTGGTTTTCAAAAAGCTTGGCTTTCATGCCACAAAATCTGGCTTTCATGCCAAAAACAAAATTTTGGCTCTCATGCCATAAAACCAAAACTTGGCCTTCATGCCACAAAAATTTGGCTTTCATGCCAAAAAATAAAAAGTCGGCTCCCATGCCACAAAATTTCGGCTCCTATGCAGTCAAATTTGGCTTTCATGCCAAAAACAAAATTTTGGCTCTCATGCTACAAAGAAAACCGGCTTCCATGCCACAAATAAAATTTTGGCTCTCATGCCACAAACAAAAACTGCTTCCATGCCACAAAATTTTTGGCTCCTATGGCATTTCAAAACTCGGCTTTCAAGCCATCAAATAACTAGGCCTTTTGCCACAAAATCTGGCTTTCATGCACAAAACAACCATTTGACAAAAGATTCTCACAAAATGACAACCTTTTGATCAAATTTTCAAATAAACCATTCCCATTCAAATTTTTCTTATTTTCATCAAAAAGGATTTAAGTGAAATGAGGGAATACAAAAAAGAGGGTGCCAAAAAAATGTTTATACATAGAGGTACCGAAGAAAAAAAGAAAAAAGAGTTTCTTACAAATCAGGAGCTCAGTCTGACATGGTCTTCAACCAAAGATTCAGCTCCTTAAGTAGACTTTTGGCCTTAGCCTCTAAAGCTTACAGGCCACGCTTCTTCAAAACCTTGCCATAAAACGCGGTAGAACGCTGCGACCCATCTCCAGCATGAGTGAGCTCTTCCTAGAGAATCTGCCAGTGCTCATATTCCTGAGTCTTCCTCCGAAGGTTGCTATCAGCCTCTTTAACCTGGCGAATGAGAGCCCCCTCTCTATTGCGAGCTTCCGTAATGGCAGCCCATTTAGCAGCAGCTTGTTCCTCCAAAAGCTCAAGACACTGCCTGGCCTCGATGACCTCCCTATCAAGATGGTGTAGGTCTTGTGTCAGCTCAATGATAGCCAACTCGGTCACGTTCCTCTGCCGAACGAACTGCTTCCGAGTCCGCGAAATCTCGTCTACTTTAGATTTGACTTCGCTGGAAGGCTTGACAAACATCTTGTTGAAGAAGTCACCGTTTGGAAGACTTTTGGTCTTAGTCCACTTGTTGCCTAGGGCGATGACTTCGTCAACAAAAGCCTTGGCACTTGCAACGTCCAAACCGACCTCTTCGCTGTTAGCAAGAATGTCCTGGACATGCTTGATCATGCTGAAGCCAGCTTCCAAATGGCCAGAAGAGAGAGTCTCGATCCAAGAACTCAGGACACTCTTCAGCACTCTCTTCGCATATTGAAGAGACGGTCCGGATGAAGTCTCACCTCGCTCCATTGGCCGGCCGCCTTTGTCAAGCTTCATTGGAGGGATGGTCAACAAACTCTGTCCGATCGAAGATGCTGACGAAGGAATCTCATCATGAGATTTCATCTCTGCCGCACCATAACTAGAAGTAGCCCTTACTTCTGGATCAACTGCGGGCACCCCCAGCTCTAGACCCGAAGAAGACGGAGGGACTTCTCCTGTTGCTTCACAGCATGCCAATGAAAAACGAAAAGGTATGAATATGATCTTGTCAAAAATCAGTATCAAGATTATTACTACCAAGTACCTTCTTCAACGATTGGTGGAGAACTCTCTGCCTTCATGAACTCATCTGGAGCATCATCAAAAGTTGTGTCCATGGATGGTTCAAAATCATCGGAATCCTCTGGCAAGTTAGCTAACAAGAAAACAAAAATATGTCAGCAAGTGACGGCAAAGGAAAGCAAAAAGGTAAGAAAGCAAAGAAAATCATAACATGAGAAGATTCTGGAACCACTCCAGAGTCCGTTGGTGCTTCCTCAGATGCCACGATGGGATCCGTCACCGCCTCATCGACCGGAATCTCAGGCGTCACCAAATCATTATCTTCTGCTAAAAACAAAGAAAGCAACGGATAAAAAAAAAACAAAAATCTCTCACAAAAGAAAAGAAATGGAAAGAGAAAAGGGAAAAGCGTACCATCATCAATGGCCTCTTCCTCTCGATTCCTCTTTTTCGGAGGTTCATCAGCATCCTCTAACACCTCCTCAGCAATGGTGAGAGGGACTTCCAGATTAGGAGAGTCTTCGTGCCATCTCTTATTTCGGCGCTGTCCTCTTTTCCTCTTGCTCCTATGGGACGGTTTGCTTGAAGTACCTGCCCCGCCATCAAAATCAGGCCCTTCACTAGAGTCCTCACTGGAAGGTCTGCTCTTGCCAGTAGACTCCATGGAAGCCTTTGCTCGCTCTACTTGCATCCAAGCGTCGATCTTGGCCTCCTCCTCCTCCAGTTGCTTCAAGACCTCTCCAGGTACGTCTTGTATAGCTCTTGTTCTGATGACGTCTTGTTCACAGAGAAAGCCTATCTTATGCTTCTCTCCCGAAAGGAAAGCCAAAACTTCCTCTCGTCGGACGCCATCCAATCTGCCAAGACCCTTCCCAAGAGACCGCTTTACATCAAGCTCCTTCTTGGAAAGCCCCTGGTACACTGAAAAGCTCTCCATGAACCACTTTGTGAAACCAGCAGTCCGGAAAGTGGGCAACTCAGGATAGGAAATCATGGCGGTAGTGTCCTCCTCACTATAAAAAGCCCATGCATTCCTCCTGTCCTGCAAACCTCCAAAGCGCTTCACTTTACTTGAAGGCGCTCCAACGACGCATTGAGAGAAGCTCAGCTGCAAGGCAAAACGCGAAGGAACATACGACTGGATGTCGATGAAAAGATGTCTACGGTACACCATCGTACCAGCACGTATGTTGAAAAGCCAAGCCTTTTCTGCATTGGTTAAAGAATAGTGTCTCCCCGACCCTGCCCTGGTCGAATCACGGGAGACACCGAAATCAAAAGCCTTCTTCCGCAAATTCAAAGAAAGCTTCACTGAAGACTGCCCAATCTTGACGTCCCTGAACTGTTGGATCCTCAAGCGGGCAGATAAAGCGATTCGGAAATGGCTGTCCCTCTAGCCAACTGAATCATGAATGGGTCATAATCCTGTGGAGCACCCAATCGGTGAAAACCAAGACAATGGTATACATACCACGAATAGAAGATATGGGCTGAAAACACCCTATTCATGGGAAGCCCAAGCCGAACCCGGAAAGCAGCAGCCTGCAGTTTGGTGCACAAATAAGAGTAGAGAGCAGGCACCAAAGCAAGCCGCTCTCCAAATGCCATCTAACAAGCCTGAAAAATGCAATGCGGCCTGATGCCTGTCCCATCTCCTCTAGCAAAAATAGCCTCACCTAGCCAATAAGTGAGGTAAACAGCGAGATCTCTCCGCGACGCAATGTCAGAATAAATGGCATTTGTGCTTGCGAAGAATTCCTTCAAACTTTCTCGCATGACAGAGATCTTCTTCGTACCCGGAGTTTTAACCCTGGCTTCCCGGGTCAAACCCTCAGAAGACTCTTCTCCATTAAAGAAGTTGGGAGACAAAGAGCTAAAATTCTTCCAACTGCTGCACCTGACTTTCGAGCCCTCCTTCTCCTTAAAAAAATCGTAGAAGGCGACGAGCTGAAAGTACAATAGCCCGAACTCCTCAGACTGCTCCTCAAGGACACTGTCAATAGGCATGAACTCCTCATAGAGTTTGCCGAGGATAGGCAGCCCGGTGATGGCGCTCAGTTCCTTCAAAGAAAAACCAATCTCACCGTTCGTGACGATGAAAGTATTGGTTTGTGGAAGGAATGACTCCAACATGGTCATGGAGGCTTCATCGGAGAAAACCACGGTTTGGCGAAAAGCGCGGACCACATCAAAGATCTCGGCCTCCTTCAAAATGGCCCCACCAACCTGGAAGATGTGATCAGTTCATGACTCCCAGCTCGAGTCAGCACTGAAACGGCCACGAAGTCGGAAATGCTTCACCCAATTGCTGCCGCCACTCTTGAAAATGCCAAGGCCCACCGGTCTCAAATCGACCGACGGATGATCCGAACCTTGGTAGCCACTGGCTGGCATCAACATGTCCATACGGACAAGCGACTTCTCTGCATAACCGGAAGCGCTGCCAACAAAAACCTTAGTCTTGATCACATTGGTCCTCTTCACCCAGCTTGGAGGATCTTCTCTCTTAGAGCATGTGGGAGAGAGGTTTATGATCGAGACAGTGCGATCGAAGGTCGACCGGGTAGAAACAGTTCTCTCCTCACCATCAGCTCTGTAAGAGAATTGAAAACATCTCCTTTGGTATGTTAAGTCGTCAGGGGCTGCGTCACTAAAGAAAAAGGTAGGCTTGGGCACAACGCTCTGATCGTCAGTGAGCCAAGGATGGTTGTTTACCACAATCCTATAAAACTCCTCATCCTTGAGGGCAATCAAACGTTGCCTCATCTCATCTCGGTTGAGTGAGTCACACTCTTCCAAGTAACTCTCCACATACTGGACCTTCTCCCAAGCCTGCTGAACGGCCGCATTGGAAGATATAGCAGACCGACGAGGCGCATCGGTAACTGGCCTCTTACCCTTGTTTGTTCTGGAGGAACTACCTGCAAAGGATGGAAAAAAAGAAATCAATCACCAAAATGACAGAATTTTGCTAAAAAATCCTAGCGAAATTTTGGCATGATTCTGGGGTAATTCCGAAGAAAAACGAAGTACCCCGAAAAAGATAGGAAGCTTGAAGATGAGCTCAACATTACTATGAGCTCATAATCAATGGAGAATTCTCAAAGAAGGCTCGAACTCGAACATTGCTGCGAGATCAAGCCAGTCTTCTCAAATCTCCGCAAAATTGGAAAAGGGCTCAACATTGCTGCAAGCTCCAGATTCCAAAACTTGCAAAGTTCCTTAAAATCCCTGCAAGACTAAGAAAGGGCTCAACATTGCTGTGAGCTCCAAATCCCAAGACTTGCAAAAGATTTCCAGGTGTGCATTATCATACTTTCAATTCCATTTAAAAAAAAAATGCGTAGAAGGAAAGTTGTCATGCATGAGCATCTTGAAATCCATAGAAAAGGGGGGGAAAGAAAAAAAAAAGAGAGAAGAAGAGAACCTCTTAAATTTTTTTTTTCTGAGTTGGCCCACAGGTAGTGGCCCACTGCCACGTGGCAGTATGGTCAGGTCCGTACGGACCTGTCTGTACAGCAAAAAAAAAAAAAAGAGAAAAAAAAGAATAAAAAAAGAAAAAAACCGGTGAAAATAGAAAAACGAGAGAAAAAAAACAAAAGAAAGAAAAAAAAGAGAGAAAAAAAAGAAGAAGAAAAAACAAAGAAGAAAAAAGAGCGTGGTAAAAAAAAAGAAAGAAGAGAAAACACGTGAAGAAGGAAGAAAAAAAAAAGAGAAGAAAAAAAGGAAAAGGAAAAGAAAAGAAAAGAAAAGAAATAAACTTTTTTTTCCTACTTCTACATGGAGTTTCTTAAGGAAGAAGAAAACTTACTTGAAGCCATGGAGGAAGGAGAAGAACTTGAAGATCCTTGAAGAAGAAGGGTTCTTGATCTTGGAGCACTCTTGAAGACTTTTACAAAAAGAAGGCAATAGGTTACAAAAAGAAGGCAATAGGAGCAAGAGATCTAACCTCCCTTTGCTTTTATAGAAGAGAGCAAACCAAAAAAGGAAAGAAGGAAAGAAGTAAGAAGGTAAGTGCTACAAATTAGCAACCTTCCTAAAAGAAAGGGATCTTGAGATAATCCTTCCCAAGGAGGAGATCCTTTGAAAAATTCTCTCCAAAAAGAGAGGGAATGTGAGAAACTTTCTCCCAAAGAAAGATACTTTGAGAAAATCTCTCCCAAAATCAAGGAAACTTGAGAGATCCTCTCCATGTAAGGATATTTTTAGATATTCTCTACCCAAAAGAGATATTTTTAGATATTCTTCACAAAAATGACACCACATAAGATCTAAGCCATCTTTAAAGCTTAAGGTCCTATGGGTTAGCCCACATGAGCCCGGTTTGACCACCTAGGCACTAAAAGTGGCTTTTAGTCAAATTCCCTCTTACCAAGAGCATACAAAAATGGTTCCATGTCTCTTTTGAGTCGATTTGACCAATACAAAGAAAAATCCAAGCCTCATGAGTTTCCAAAAATCCAAACCATCCCACCTCATGAACCAAATTAAGCCAAAACCTCGAAATTGACATTCCACAAAAACCCAAACCACTCCAATGGACCCAAAATTGTCCTAAAGAGTGACAAAAAGCCAAACCATGGTCCCCTAACTCGCCACATACTGCTTGTTAGGTCACAAGGCCAAAACCAAAAACCAAATCCCGGTCCCCTAACTTGCCACATGCAACTTGTTAGGTCACAAGGCCAAAATCAAAATCCAAAACCCGACCCCCTAACCTGCCACATATAGCTTGTTAGGTCACAAGGTCAAAAAAAAAAAAAAAAACAAGAACAAAAAAAAAACCCTTCTTAACCGCCTAATGCGCCACATAAAGCCTTTAGGTTCACAAGGTCAAAACGAAAAATCCAAAACCCAAAAACCAAATCCAAATGCCATTTTCAAATTTTGGCCTTGAGATGGTACGTGATCTCTTTCACTACTATAAAATCCCTTTGGAGACTCAAAAGGCTACTCTATCAAAAGAAAAATGCTCAGAGACTCTTGGTCAAGTCAAAAGCTCTCCTTCAAAGTTTTCTTCGAGGCACATCGACTGCAAAAGCTATGCAATCCATCACTGTACCACGAAGGGGCATTTGTTGACACCAAAAATGTCACTTTGCGTCTTCAACATAAAAAGCTATATGGAGCCGCATCCTACTACAAACAGGTAGAGCCGCTTTAAGCATCAGATCTTGTCAGAAACAAATAAAAACTACGAGATCCTTCAAAATAGCCAAAAGAAGGATACACATGAAGTTTCGGGCCATTTTGACACCATTTGGCCTAACTTCAATCCTCCAACGGCCGAGCAGGAGCTCCTGGCGACGACAGTGTCGAAGATATCAAATCTTCAATCAGAGCCTATGGATGGTCTCAAAATACCTCCAAAAGGCTCCACGTCAAATTTCAAGTCAAACCGACACCGTTTGACCCTCCACCAACTCTCGTACGACGAAATCAATCATCTTAGCGGTGAGAACCACTGATGCTGCCACTCATCAAACAAAGCACATAGGTAGCTTCTACATGCTCCAAAAGGGCTGCACGTCAAATTTCAGGTCATTCTGACAACGTTTGACCCGCCTTTGACGCTCGGAAACAAAATCAAGCCCACCGGCAATGGAGCTCCCCTGGACCATGGCATTCAAATCGGAGCTAATGGATTATCTCAAAATGACTCCAATAGGCTCTCTGTCAAATTTCAGGTCAATCGGACATTGGTTGATCGTACATCAAAGCTCGACATCTTCCTCGCGGTGAAATCAAGTCTGGCATCGACGGGACCCCCAACGGCTTCAAAACTCAAACAAAAGCCATGGTTGGTCCTATCTATTGCTCAAGAAGCTTCATCTCGAATTTCAGGTCAATTCGACATCATTTGACCTAGTTTTGACTCTTTACGGAAAATTGGCTGCAATGTCTTCGGCTTTTCAAAAATTAGGAAACTTTGTGTTCTGATTTGCGCGGCTTCTCGTCAGGTTTTCCTCAAGAAAATCAAGTTAATAAGTGAGGAAAGATGTCAAGAAAAATACAGGAGAAAGAAGAAACGAAAAAGACGGAAAAACGGCGACCGAACGGCGACCGAAAAGGGACAAAAGTCCCATGGTCGCCGGCGACCTTGGCCCATGGTCACCGGCGACCATGGCCCAAGGTCACCGGCCCCATGGTCGCCGAAGACCATGCAGCATAGGGATCCGGGTCGCCGGATTTCGCCCGGAAACCCACTTTTTCGGGTATTTTTTGCGTTTCGAGATGATTAGCCCCTGTGATTTTTCCAAAATCTGATTTTTGGAGCATGAAATCCGTCGATCTTCGTCAACATCATGGATCCACCGTCAAAATCATGAAATCATCATCCCACGCTTCGGAATCGCCAACCGGCCGACCAAGAAAGCACACTTTCTGCCTGATCGATCGAGAAATTGACTGGACAGATGTTGCCGGCCCATTGGTTGCAACCAATGTCTGAAATTGCATCGCCATCCGACATCAAACAACATGTGGATCCATAGGCGGTCATCGTAAGAAGAATTCCAAATGATGCGGCGCGGCCCATGACTCTTCAAGCGACTTGGTGACCAATTAATGCTATTAATTGACCCATTTATGACATGTTAATGCGGTCATTAACTCATTATTTTGGACGGCTCAATCAGAGGCAAGGAAAAAGGAGTTACAAATCCAAGCAATCATGGCATTAAACCATGTAACTCCCCTCATCATGGAGATTAAAGGCAATTAAATGCCCATCATTCTCCATCGGCCAATCAGAAGCCAAGAAAAAGGAGTTACAAAATTAAGAATTAAATACTTGTAACTCCTCCCATCATGGAGCATTAATGTAATCAATTCCCATAAACTCATCTAATGGCCACCAAAAGCCTATAAAAGGCGGTCATTCTAAGGAGAAAGGGTCCTGGAAAAATCCTCGAAAAATTGCTAGAAGAGAGAAGATCCTCTAAGCTGAATGTTCTAAGAGAGAAGATCCTCTAAGTTGGGTGAAGAGGACCAATGTGATCAAGACCGGGGTTTTCGCTGGCGGCTCTTCTGGTTATGCAGAGATGTCGCCTGTGCGTATGGACATGTTGATGCTAGCCAGCAGCTACCAAGGTTCGGATCATCCGTTGGTCGATTTGAGACCAGTGGGCCTTGGTATTTTCAAGGGTGACAACAGTAATTGGGTGAAGCCTTTCCTACTTCGTGGCCGTTTCAGTGTTGACTCAAGCTGGGAGTCATGGATTGGTCACATCCTGTAGGTTGGGGGGGCCATTTTGAAGGAGGCCGAGATCTTCGATGTGGTTCGCACTTTTCGGAAGACCGTAGTTTTCTCCGATGAAGCCTTCATGGCCATGTTGGAGTCATTCATTCCACAAACCAATACCTTTGTTGTCACGAATGGTGAGATTGGTTTTTCTTTAAAGGAACTGAGCGCCATCACCGGGTTGCCCATCCTCAATAAACTCTATGAGGAGTTCATGCCTATTGATAGCGTCCTTGAGGAGCAATCTGAGGCGTTCAGGTTTTTATACTTTCAGCTTGTCACCTTCTACAATTTTCTGAAGGAGAAGGAGAGCTTAAAAGTTAGGTGCAGCAGTTGGAAGAATTTTAGCTCTTTGTCTCCCAACTTCTTTAACGGCGAAGAGTCTTCTGAGAGTATGACTCAGGAAGCCAGGGCTAAAACTCCGGGTTCGAAGAAGATTTCTGTCATGCGAGAAAATTTGAAGGAATTCTTCATAAACACAAACGCCATTTATTCTGACATTGCGCTGCGGAGAGATCTCGCTGTTTACCTCACTTATTCGCTAGGTGATGCTGTTTTTTCTGGAGGAGATGGAACGCACATCAGGCCGCACTGCATTTTTCTGGCTTGTTAGATGGCGTTTGGAGAGCAGTTAGCTTTGGTGCCTGCTCTTTACTCCTATTTGTGTACCGAACTGTAGGCTGTTGCTTTCCTAGTTTGGCTTGGGCTTCCCATGAATAGGGTGTTTTCAGCCCATATCTTCTATTCATGGTATGCATACCGCTGTCTTGGTTTCCACCGATTGGGTGCTGCACAGGATGATGACCTATTCATGATTCGGTTGGCTAGAGGGACAGCTGTTTCCAAATCTCTTTTATCTTCCCGTTTGAGGATTCGACGGTTTAGGGATGTCGAGATTGGGCAGTCTTCGGTGAAGCTTTCTCCGGATTTAAGGAAGAAGGCTTTTGATTTTGGTGTCTCCCATGATTCAACCAGGGCAGGGTCGGGAAGACACTATTCTTTGATCAACGCAGAGAAAGCATGGCTTTTCAACATACGTGTTGGTACGTTGGTGTACTGTAGACATCTTTTTATCGACATCCAGCTGTATGTTCCCTCGCATTTTCCTTTGCAGTTGGGCTTCTCTCAAGGTGTTGTTGGAGCGCCTTCAAGTAAGGTGAAGCGCTTTGGAGGTTTGCAGGATAGGAGGAATGCATGGGCTTTTTATAGTGCGGAGGACTCTACCGCCATGATTTCCTATCCTGAGTTGCCCACTTTTCGGACTGTTGGCTTTACGAAGTGGTTCGTAAAGAGCTTTTCAGTGTACCGTGGGCTTTCCAAGAAGGAGCTTGATGTAAAGTAGTCTCCTGGGAAGGGTCTTGGCAAATTGAATGGCATCCAACGAGAGGAAGTTTTGGCTTTCCTTTCGAGAGAGAAGCATAAGATAGGCTTTCTCGGTGAACAGGACGTCATCAGATCAGGAGCTGTACAAGAGGTACCTGATGAGGTCTTGAAATAGCTGGAGGAGGAGGAGGAGGCGGAGATTGACGCTTGGATGCAAGCAGAGCGAACAAAAGCTTCCATGGAGTCTACTGGCAAGAGTAGATCATCCAGTGAGGACTCTAGTGAGAGGCCTGATTTTGATGGTGGGGCGGGTACCTCAAGCAAACTGTCCCATAGAAACAAGAGGAAAAGTGGACAGCGCCGAAATAAGAAACGGCACGAAGACTCTCCTGATCTGGAAGTCCCTCTCACCATTGCTGAGGAGGTGTCAGGGGATGCTGATGAGCCACCCGAGAAGAGGAGCCGAGAAGAAAAGATCACTAGTGATGGTATGATCCTCCTTCTTTCTTTTTCTACCTCGTTTATTTTACGAGAGATTTTTGTTTTTGATCTGCTGCTTTCTTTCTTTTTAGCAGAAGATGATGATTTGGTGACGCCCGAGGTTTCGGCCGATGAGGAGGTGACAGATCCGATCGTGGCATCTGAGGAAAAGCCAAGGGATTCTGGAGTGGTTCCAGAATCTCCGCATGGTATGATTTTCTTCGCTTTTTCACCTTTTTATTTTTTTTTCTTTGTTGCCGCTTGCTGACATATTTTTGTTTTTTTGTCAGCTGACTTACCAGAGGATTCCTACGATTTTGAACCATCCATGGATGCAACTTTTGATAATGCTCCGGATGAGCTCATGGAGGCAGAAAGTATCCCGCCGGTCATCGAAGAAGTTATTTTGTGGTAATAATCTTCATATTGATTTTTGACAAGATCATATTCATACATTTTCGTCTTTCATTGGCAGGTTGTGAAGCAGCAGGAGAAGTCCCTCCATATTCTTCGGGTCCAGAGCAGGGGGTGCCCGCGGTTGATCCAGAAGTAGGGGCTACTTCTAGTTTTGGTGTAGTAGAGATGAAACCTCATGATGAGATTCCTTCGCCAGCATCTTCGATTGGACAGAGTTTGTTGACTATCCCTCCAAAGAAGCATGACAGAGGTAGTCGGCCGATGGAGCGGGGTGAGACTTCATCCGGACTGTCTCTTCAATATGCAAAAAGAGTGCTGAAGAGTGTCTTGAGTTCTTGGGGATCGAGACTCTCTCTTTTGGCCATTTGGAAGCTGGCTTCGGCATGATCAAGCATGTACAGGACATTCTTGCTGACAACGAAGAGGTCGGTCTAGACGTTGCAAGTGCCAAGGCCTTTGTTGACGAAGTTAGTGCTTTGAGCAACAAGTGGACTGAGACCAAGAGCTTTCCAAACGGTGACTTCTTCAATGATATGTTTGTTAAGCCTTCCAACGAAGTCAAATCTGAAGTGGATGAGATTTCGCGGACTCGAAAGCAGTTCGTTCGGGAGAGGAACGTCACCGAGCTGGCTATTATTGAGCTAACACAGGACCTGCACCATCTTGAGAGGGAGGTCATCGAGGCCAGGCAACGTCTCGAGCTTTTGGAGGAACAAGCTGCTGCCAAATGGACTGCCATTGTGGAAGCTCGCACTAGAGAGGGGGCTCTCATTCGCCAGGTTGAGGAAGCTGATAGCAACCTCTGGAGGAAGACTCAGGAATATGAGCGATGGTAAATTCTTTGGGAAGAGCTTTCTCGTGCTGAAGATGGGTCGCGGAGTTCTGCCGCATTTTATGGCAAAGTTTTGAAGAAGCGTGGCCTGGATGCTTTAGAGGCTAAGGCCAAAAGTCTGCTTGAGGAGATGAATCTTTGGTTGAAGACCATGTCAGACTGAGCTCTTGATTTGTAACAAACTCTCTTTTCTTCTTTTCTTTGGTACCTACATATATAAACATTTTTGGTAGTTCTATTTTTGTATTCCCTCGTTTCACTTAAATTCTTTTTTGATGAAAATAAGGAAAAGTTGGATGGGAATGTTTGTTTGGAAATTTGATCAAAAGGTTGTCATTTTGTAAAAATCTTTTGTCAAAGGGTTGTTTTGGCATGAAAGCTAGATTTTGTGGCAGAAAGCCTGGTTCTTGATGGCTTGAAAGCTAAATTTTGAGATGGAATGAGAGCTGAATTTTAAGATGGTATGAAAGCCGAATTTTGAACTGGCATAGGAGCCAAAATTTTGTGGCATGGGAGCCGTTTTTGTTTATGACATGGGAGTCGTTTCTGTTTGTGGCATGAGAGCCAAAATTTTGTTTTTGGCATGAAAGCCAGATTTTACGGCATGGGAGCCGAAATTTTGTGGCATGTTACCGGTTTTGATTTTTTGGCATGAAAACTGAATTTTGTGGCGTGAAAGCCAAGTTTTGGTTTTATGGCATGAGAGCCAAAATTTTTTTTTTTTTTGGCATGAAAGCCAAATTTTTTTAAAACCAAATTTTGTTTAGTTGGCGTGGAAGCCAGATTTTTTAATTTTTTTTTGCATGAAAGCTAGGTTTTGTTTTGTTTGTCATAAAAGCCGGTTTATTTGGTTTTTGGCCTGAAAGCTAGGTTTTTGGCTTGAAAGCCGGGTTTTTGGTTTTCAAAAATGCAAGTATCGACTAAGAGTAGCCTCCCTGCTGAATGGTATTGCAAGTATCAACGAAATGTCGCCTCCTTGCTCATTCGGTTGCGAGTATCAATGGAATGTTGCCTCCTCGCAGATTTGGGTGCTAGTATCGACTAAGCATCGCCTCCCTGCCTTTTTCAAAAAACTTTGTTTTACGGGTATAGATGAAATGTCGTTTCCCCATGATTTTTGAAATTTTAGGTTTTTTCGAACCTTTGTTTTGAAATTTGAGTTGTGGATATCAACTAAAACGTCGCGTCTCCACGGTTTTTTGAAAATTTGCAAGTATCGATGAGGTATCGCTTCCTTGCGATTTGAGGTTTTGGAAGTATCGAATGGGGTTCGCATCCTTCCGATTTTTGGGTTTTGTGGGTATCGACCAAATGTCGCTTCCCCATGGGTTTTTTTTTTTTTTTAAAAACATTTTGTTTAAAGACACGAGGGTCATAAATTTTGACTCAAAACCATTTTTGGTGGTAAAAGTCGGGGTGGACTAGGGTAGAAATCCATGGGTCCTGATTTTTGTTTCAAACCATGAATTTTGGGTTCAAGGATCGAAAATTTTGGTCAAGTTAGGGGAGAGGCTCCTAAACTTGGATTTTTGGGATTTGATTTTGTTTTTGAACAATGAAACATTGAAAGTAAGCATTGTATTGAGTTTTTTTTTTTTAGGAACTTCAACGTAAAAATGAAAATTCCAAAAAGAGTGGGTTTGACGAGCAAGTACCTAGGAATAGGCTTCGGCCATGCAGGCATCGTTCTGACCCGATAGAGGAAGTTTTCAAGGGTAGTACCGCTTCAAGAACTTGCTGTTGATTGGCAGCATACATCTGTCACCCTCCATATTTAGAAAAGCATATGCGCCGTTGGAGAAGACCTTGTCGATGACGAAGGGTCCCTCCCATTTTGGTTGGAATTTGCATTTGGATTTGTGTGCAAAAATCATCGACCATTTTACTGCCAAAACCAAGTCACCCTTTTTGTGGGTGCGTTGCTTGATCTTCTTGTAGAAAGATCCTGCCATGCGTGCTTGGTAAAGCTCAACGCTTTGTAGAGCTTCAAGCGGTCTTTCATCGAGATTATTCAGTTCTTAGAGTCTCAATTTGACATTGCTTTCTTGCGTCATGTCATTTTGTAGAGATACCTGTAGACACCTCATTTGGCCCCCATGATAGCCTTAAATACTTATCATATATAGCGGTGCCCCCATTTCACCCACAATTGAATGATTAATGACATAATTCAGATTAATTAACGACGATGAAGATGCTTGTTGATAATTCTAAACTTAGTTCGATGATTTCTAAAAATTCGTGAGAGAAAAGCCAAGTCACGTCGAGATCTCGAGTCCAACCCCACTACTTACACAAGTAGTGAACCATGATACTATTCAAACCTTTTTCCGGACCACTTAAGACATACTTAGGCCAATTCCCACTAAAATTACACTTAACTTGCCTAAGTACGATACGATTAGCATGAATTAGGAGGCTAGAATCATTGATCCAAATATCCCATCCTTTTCCTAATCTCTGATAATTAGGATGTATAGACCATTGGATTCGACGTTTCGAGGCCTTTCCAACAGTATATAGAACTTTGGGATCCAGCGAAGGGATCAAAATCTATGATTTTGAGGCTTGCCACACTTGACCTGATTTATTAGGGGCCCAGCATTGAATAATTATTTTCCTAACATAATCGATGCCCAAAAGCCAAGATTCAATATTTATATCTTTAATTGAACATAGGGAATTGCTTTGTTTTTAAGTCATACACCAAATATCTTGTGATTTCCTAACCTGGGCTATCACAAACTCAAGGTCCAACTTAGGCCACGCTGTGAACCTGATTCTTACCTGACTCGGTCTCACTCTAAGCTAGGCCCTGGGCCCACTTTTGCAATCTCTCTAGAGAGAATCACTCGTCTCCAACTCGGTCCATCATAGGCATGGCCCACTTTATTCGATAGATGTGATTATCAAACTTCAATTGGTTTTGTTCTTGAATGCCCTTTATAAGCGATTAGATCAAATGGTCAATTATATCAAAGCAATCCTCTAAAAAAAAAAGAAACTACGATTGTGTGAAGCCAGATCTAAAGGCTTTTCACTAGGAGTAACATTTAAAAATTAAATATATTTTTTCTATTCTCATTGGAGTTGAGGCCAATCACCAAATAGATCAAAATTATTTCACACTTGTTCTTCTGATCATCCATTTCCATGGAATAAATCTAGGGGAGACCCCCCACCAATGGAGGAAGTAAAATTTGGCCAAAATATAATCCAATGGGTCATAATTATTCCTAGGGGCCTAAGCGTTAAAGATTGGGGCCCATCAATAGATTCACAGAGATCAAGATATAATTTCTTCGTGATGGAAAGGGAAAGTTGGGTGAGTCGTCCAAACACTCCTGCATTGAAGTTCTCCATCGTGCAAGGTCACTTGTTTTAGCAAATTTGAATTGGGTAATGGCAATGAGATCACATGAGATAAGAGAGAAAGATGTCCAAGATTATCCACCTAGGAAGAGATCAAACCGAAGGGAGCCATGGTGGGATTTTCATTCCTTCCCATCCAATCGTTACCATGTCATTGGAAGTCTTACCCACTTAATTCCTTGGCTGTCATCATTAGATACCATTTTAAAATTTTGGAATCCATAACAACCAAGAGAGTAACGGCCCGACCCATATTGCATTGCCCATCACCCGGATTAGGATGGAGAGTCCCAGATCTCTGGACTCTCCCCCATCCCCTTAAACCTCGTCTATCCCTCTCTATCCCCTTCAATGCGCAGATCACCCTCTCCATCTGAGGCGCAGATCACCCTCTCCATCTCACGCTCATCTCTCTCAACCCATCTCACGCTCATGTCTCCCCAGCCATCCCTGCGCTAGACCACCATCTCCCCTCCATCACCATCACCCTCTCCATCGCCCTTCTTCCTGCACGCTGCAACATCTCACCATCTCAACCACCATCCTCCATCAACCATCCATCGCCTCCCATCATCTTACGCGGAACTCCCTCTCAGATTATTATCTTCCGCTCCATCTCATCTCATCGCCCACCTCCACGTCTCTCACGCACAGAACTCCTCCCTGCAGCCCATCTCACAGCCCTCACGCCCAGATCCCAGACGCACAAAGCGGCAGAACTCCTTCTCCCTCTACACGTCTTCTTCTCCATCCCAATCTCCCATCTCACATATTCCAAAACCCATCGCCCACCATCATCTTCATCCCAAACGCAGATCTCCACCATCTATCATCTTCATCCCATCGCCCTCTCCATCTGATGCACAGAACTCCCTTTCAGATCATCTTCTCCGTCTCGCCCAGCATCTGCTGCAACCCATCACTCCATCTCCATCTCTCTCCCCTTCATCGTCCTCCCCAGCCATCCCTGCGCAAGACCACCATCTCCCATCCCATCAGCACTCCCAGAACCCATCGCCCACCTCTGTCTCCATCACAACCCATCGCACAAACCCCCAGCGCAGAACTCCCAGACCCCATCACTATCTCCATCTGACGCACATCCATCTCTCCCAGAACCTCACGCACGCAGAACCTCCCTCTCGTCTATCTCTCTCTCTCTCTGGCCCTTCTTCTCCATCACGCAGACCCATCTCTCACATCTCTCTCCATCTTCGCTCCTCCTCGCATGCCGCAGCCACTCCCAGACGCACCTCCATCTCTCTCACGCTCCTGAACCACCTTCTCTCCACCTCATCGCCCGTCTCTCTCTCTCTCTCTCTCTACGCCCCTGCAAGCAGCACAGCCAGAACCTCACGCCCGCACCCCTTCGCAGCAGCAGCATCGCCCCGCGTCGCCGACGACCATTCTCCCCTGCGCGCAGCACCTTCTTCCCCAGCCGCAGAGCCACCTTCTCCCTCTCCCAGCCGCAGCAGCGCCTCACGCAGCCAGGTAGCAAGGAAAAAGACCACCCGAGATTGAAAGAAGCAACTAACTACGAAGGAAACAAGAATACGAAGAGGAAGGAGGCGAGCATCAACTCTTGGAAAACAATGTATCAGTAAAACGGGTTAGATCTTTCTTCGTTACACAGATTAGGTAGTGCTAATGATTTTCTTGTTAGGCATGGCAGTTTCCTATTCATATCATCTTCATCATCAGATCCAGCATCTTCATCCTCACTATTAGAGTCAGTATCGTTAATATCATATAAATCGTAGTTCAGTAAGACTGTGGGATCATACATATCATCGTCGTCCATCTCACGGTCATTGACAACTACCAGCCCTCCTTCACGTTATCATCCCACCTCATCATCAAACACCACAAACCCATTCTCACAAACAACCAGATAGCCCTCCTTCCTAACTGTTCCCATCACCCCTCATACAGCCCACATCAGTTGCACAAACCTGGACCCACTTCATCTACACCGCCCAACAATAAGATTCGATCCTAGCCAACTTATACCCAGCCAGACCCACCTGCTACCGAGCCTACTTAATCAAACCCAGCGATAATCACTGCCAAACCCAGAGTAACAGTCCAATACCCAAGCCCAGCCCACAAACCTAACCACCCTTCTTACCAACACATTGCACTAACCCACCGATTCTACTTAGACAAATCAGAGTCCATCTGATTGAACCCCACTATTCAGAACTAAGATCCACCTATAAACCAATACACATCTCCCTCTGGACCTACTTCCTCTGTACTCCCATCAAAACACACAGCCTGAGCCTCACGTTCACTGCACCTGCCTGCACCCACGTCCTCCTTTTGCTGTCCCGGCTTCGCTTTCTCCATTCTGCATTGCATGTAGTTAGCTGATGTTTTTGTTGTGATGAAATTGGTTGTTTGATGAACTTTTGTGCGTTGAATTGCCCTATTATATCACACATTAGTTTAGGTTGCATAAAAATCACATAAAAAAACTAAAAAAAATGAAAAAACTCATAAAATACTTCTTCTCTCATCTTGTCATTTAGTAATTAGAGAAGAGAACAAAAAAAGATTAAAAGAGATCGACAAAATCCCAAAAATAATAGTTATTTGGTAGATGACCCTAGATTACATTACTAGCGCCTAAGTCGATTAAAACCCGTAAATTAATCAATCTACTAATTAACTTAACTTAAAAAAAAGGCCAAACCCTAAAACCTAATTAATTCATCTGAATTAAACTCTTAATTAACAAAACCTTTAATAAACAAGCACCTAATTGAAAAAAAAAAAAACTTGATTTAAGCCTTTATCCCAAACCCTAATTAAAACCATAATTTGAACCTTAATTCAGATCCATAATTCAAACCTCTAATTAAGAGAACCCTCAATTAATAAATCCCTAATTAAAACCCCTAAATTAATAAATCCTTAATTCCAACCCATAATCAAAATCTTTAGACAAGATACCTAACTAAACCCTAATCAACCCCTAATTAAAAACCACCAATTAAATCCTAATTAACTAGTAAACCTAATTAATTAAAACCCTAATTAATGAACCTTAATTAAAACCCCAATTAACAAATCTTAATTAATCAAACCTCTAATTAATATTTTAATTAAAATCGTAATTAATAAATCCCAATCAATTATACCCCAATTAATCAAACCCAATTCGTTAAGACCTTACTTTAAAAAAATTCCAATTAATTAAGCCCTAATTAAAAATCCATAATCAAATCCCTAAATTAAAACTCTAATTAAAGCATTAATCAATGTTCTAAATTCAAATCATAATTATAACTCAAATCCCAACCTTAAGTAAAGTTAAAACCATAATTAAAACATATAATCAACTTGAGCTTAAACCACTAATTAATCGAACCCCAATTAATAACAACATCTAATCAAATCCTTAATTAACAAAAACCTTAATTAGTAAACCCTAGGTTAATAAACTTAATTGATAAAACCTAATTAATAAACCCTAAATTAATAAATTATCATTAATAAACTAACTCGAATTAATCAGAACATAATCAAAGCACACAATTAGACCTTTCAAGTCCTAATTAAAACAACTCCTGAAATTACTGAAAATCCGAAAAATACCACTACGGTGGCGCTCAAGTCACCCAGAGACATTTAGGCTCTCCCCCTTGGGATCGGAGTTTGAGTTTTATCCTGAAATTCATCCCAAATCGACATCAGAGAATTTTCACAGAACCTTAAAACATCCCTAAATCACTCTTTACCAAACTATATCTTTAAGCAACCCAAACCAACATAAATCACACTTAACAAGTCACTTAGGCGCTGAACCATCAAACTCGGGCTATTCACACTCTAGGATTAGATCGGATTTCCCCATTAGATAGATTAAAGCATTAGGCTTCGTCCCGTCACTTTTCCTGTTCCATTAGGGGACTGGGAGAGCTGAAGGGGGCGGTCTAGGACCTTAGGTTAGGGTTAATCCGATGATCAGTAGTAAAGCACTAATCACGTAAATCCAAGTAAAATCCCCTAGTTAGGCCCTTCTAGCCCCATATTGAAAAGCCATAAAACCTATAAAACCAACAAAATAAACCCAAAAAGATTTTCCTTTTATTTCTTCCTCCACCTCAGGTGCCAGATATTTAATCGAACTTAATGATAAAGGGAATAAAGAACTGATTTCTAAAATTGAATAAATGAGAATAACGAGATGAGATGAGTGATTTCACACACACTTTTAATCAATCACGGCCCATCGGCCACCCTAAAACAAACATTGGCCCATCGGCCATTTTCAATCAATCCTGGCCCATCGGCCACCTTCAATCAATTATGGCCCATCGGCCTTTTACTTTTATCACTCGTGTATCGCACACGAAAAACACAGAAATCACAAATCAAAAGTCTCATTTGCATCGTCATTTTGGTTTGAAAAATCAGCCTTTAAACCCTATTTTGCCAAGGGATCAGAAGGGGGTACCCAGGAACGGGGCCGATCCTCTTCTTCAATATTTGGCACCTCCCCCCTCTTTTATTTTATTTTTTCTTTATTCTAGTTATTTTATTTTACTTGGATATATTATGATTATGCTATGTGAGGATTAACCTTTATTCGAACTTTAACTCATGACCCTGAATTGACCCAAATTAAAGAGACCCAAATTAATGTGACAGAACAACCGTCGTGTGTTGCCCGCAGCACATTAGACGAGAGGAAGGACCCACCTTATTATTTTTTCTCCCCATATTTCTTCGACTTTTTGTCGAAGAACGGTGTTATGGCCGTATCGTAGCTGGCGATCGTGATCCGTCGATTTTGAGGGTAGTCGGAATCCTCATTTTCGATGTAAAATTTAAATAGCATATATATAGATGAATGGAGATTTCCCCAAACCATGCCTCTCTTGGAGAGGAAGGGGGGTCGAAATTCACATTCGACAGCCTGGCGATCGTGATGGGACCTCTTATGTTTTCCTGTCACTTATTTGGGTCTTTCTGGAGTACTATTCTAGGACACGAACATCCGATCAATGATTGGATGTCCGTGTCCCATTCATTTTAGGATGATTATGAGTGTAGTCTGAAAATTAAACCTGAGGTCTGAGTATACCGCCTACTAAAGCATTCCCTAATTATAACATAACAAATAAACCATCATTAAAACTTCCCCTTTTGACACTATAATAAAAATTAATAAAAAAGTTAAAAAGAGAAGAAAAAAGAATTAAAAAAAACTCACCCACAAATGCGAAAACCCAATACCCATTTTTACCATGCAAAACCAAAGTATCTCGAAAACAGATCCAGGAAAAGTTTGCTAAAATGGTGGACATAAATGAGCTAGAGTTGCCCAACCTTGACTGGTTTAAGAGCATCACTCCGAAGAATGATCCATATGCAAACACAGGGAAACCCCTAGAAGAACAATTGATAGGTGGTGAATACCTAGAATGGGAACTTGGATTAATCTCAGAAACTCTAAGAAGACTTATGATCGAAGAGATCAAGATCCCAACATTATGGAAAGGCTATGAGGTAGAAGAGGGGATACGAATTCTTAGAACGTATTTTGTTCCCTTCCATCAACTCGAAAACGAAGAAATCAAAGACACGCCATATCCCATAATTAATTGCCCACCAGATCATGTTCTCAAGAATTGGACCTATGATCCTCCATATTCGACAACTTTAGCCCCTGAAGCAACCTATTATCCACCATACGACCAAACTTCTGAATCTTCCGACGAGATTTACGACCCCATCTTTAAAGACATGCCTCCTGAGGAATTTTATGATATGCTTAATGAAAATTATGAACAACATGAAACACCTTGGGACGATAAAGTCCAGATCACCACACATCCAATGAACGAACCAAATCAATCACAAACAACCATCCAATCAAAAATACCAAAACAACAAATGCCACCTCAAACACAAACAAACGAAGATCACCCAACACAACAAATAGAAGGCGTGACGATTCAACCGATGACACACGAGACAATACAACCTAATGATTTACACGAAGAATCTGAATTCACGACAACAATGAAGATACTTGACCATCAAATGGAACGAGTGAATGAATTAATTAAGGATTTTGATGTCATAAGATCTGAAACACACGAACCAATCAGGTTTGAATCAAATGACTTGGAATCAAGAGTGGAAATTCATAGTCTGGTTAAACCATCTTCATTTGAAATAAAATACCAAACCCAAACGAACAAAATCATACAAGATACAAAACCTCAATCCATGACTAATACCACTATGAGACAAAGACCGCAATACAGACAAAAGAACTTAGATCATATGCCATCAGGCAAAACCCAAATCATGATCCAAAAACAAACAAACATTCAAACAAACGATGAACAAAATTTCCCCAGACCAAAACCAACGCATCTTGAACCCATCCCAACACTGGTTGAGCCAAGAAAGCTTGACAAAGAGTCTGGATTTGAATTTCTAGATCTGAACATGTTTAACGAATTACAAGAGGACATAGAGAAACTCAAATCCGAGGTTAGAAAGATGCCGGTTAAGTCGAGCATGCCACTAGAACGGATAAAGCCATCCGATCCCATTAACGAGTCTGAAGCACCACTTGAGAATCAACACCAAGAGACTGTTAGACCTACCTGTGAAATCCAACAAGGAAGCCCTTACATAGGTCCTACCATCTCATTAGAAAATACCCTAGAGGAGGAACCGCAATCACATGATGTCTTGACTAGTGAGCCTCATAGGTCAAACACTTTTAGAAGATCAAATGATAACGATATAATTAGACCGATCTTAGGGGACGAGCATAACTTCCATAATGAGATAGAGTCTAGTCCTGTATTAGCCCTGATTAAGGTCCATCTAAATGCGAGACTAAGACTTCAGAGTATTCTAAAAGGTTTACCATGTCTGCCCTTGACCAATCCAATAATCATAAGCCGAGATCACATAGAATACTTTGAAAAGAAGCAAACACCTAGAGTTGAATCTCCAAGTCAAGCCTCAATTCCAATCAATTCCCTAGAATGGTATCCTGCCCGCGAAGAAGAAGATCCCAGCACAACGGTAGAAACTATCCCCAAACTAAAAGACCATATAGGGTGTGATCCAATTAGTCTTCATGAAAGAAATGAGACCAGTCCTGAAGATTTAGGAAAGACCTTTGGAGACTTGACCATAAAAGAACTTTCTGGTATTGGGCCAAATGTGCCACCTAAGATCCCAATAGCCCCAAAGAGCAATATAAAAATCCACACGACTAAAGGAAATCTTAGCCCGCATGACCATCCAGTAGTGGCACAACCAAAATGTCAAAATTACTCTCTCGCTCAAAGACTCTTACGATATAAGTCTGCTAGGTTACAACGAAAATTTAGAGCACGCCTAGCAAAACATGGACGAACTACATTTAAGGAAGCTAGATGCACTACAACAAAACCTAGAGCCCGAAGAAAAAGGGAAAATCAAACTGTTCGTAGAAAAGATGAGGGTCAAACAATTAGGAAGACAAAAGAACAAAGATCATTAAGGAAAAATAGAAAATCGTCTTTTAAAGAACCCAAATCTACTAATTGTTTAAACTCTTTAAGGCCAAGGCCCAAATGGCGGAGGTCTAAAACATCTCAACGCTTTCATTTTTGGCGAAAGCAAACTAAAGATCCCCAATATAATAGCCCTATCTTAATGCATCAACGAGTGAGAACATATCCACATTATCAAAGAAATCAAGATAATGAGACACACATAAAACCTTTCAACATGAGACCAAGGCGCAAGTGGCGGAGGTCTAAAATATTTCAACGGTCTCGTTTCCGGATGGACCAAAATAAAAACTCGTGGGCTAAACAAATTATCCTAACATCTCAACAACAAAGAACATACCAAAGCTATCAAAGAACATGCCATAATAAAATGAAAATGAGAAATATTATCATCAGATCAAGGCCCAAATGGCGGAGGTCGAAAATGTTTCAATGCTCTCGTTTTCGAAGAAAGCAAAATGATAAGACCCAAACCAAGCACCCATTGATAAAAACACGCAGGTCGAAATGTCTTAAACGCGCGCGTTTTCGAATAGTCAAAATATTCAAGGTGCGCAACACATCACTAGTACAAACAATGGAAAACCATAATCATGCTAGACAAATCTCTGGCTTCATGCCAATGAAGGGCTGCAAATTCAAGCAAGCCCACATGAATTAGGTATTACTTAGGATTATTACAAAAAAAAAAAAAAAAAAAAAAAAAACTATAAAAATCACAAAACCCCAAAAATCCAAAAAAAAAAAAAATCCAAAAAATTAAAAATCATAAACCCAAAAAAAAAAGAAAAAGCATAAACAATAAAAAAATAAAAAAATTGTCTGATCATCATAAAAGGCATAGGTGAACTAGAACAGTGCAAGGTGTTTCGTTTGACTGCCATAAGAATCCCGATTGTTGATGATGGATGGATCTTTATAAATTAGTGGGTACGAAAGCTAGCGATTCGTTTGACTACAATAGAAGCATTCATATTAACAACAACAATAGTTGAGGCATATGTCAACATCAAAGCTATTCGATAGTCAAATTCATTAAAAAATAAAAACATAATAGCTTGACTTGGCATCCCCAAGGTGTTCATAACAGACAATGGTCCACAATCTACATCCCAACAAATAAACGAGTTGTGCACAAAATATGACAGAACCACAATATTCAACCCCATATTACCCCCAAAGGTAGTAACTGGCCAAACCATTCTGTCAAAGCATTGTGGACATACCAAATTTCTATAAAAAGGAAAAAACTCCTACTAGTGAAACCCCATGTTCTTTGACCTACGGAATGGAAGCAATCCTTCCCTTAGGAGTCCTCGACTTGTCACTGCACATTCAGCTAGATGAAGAAATGATAGAGAACCAAACGCAAGAAGTGCTGCTACTTCAGCTAAACCTACTTGACGAGAAGAGAATGAAAGTAGCAGAGCACGCACAGGTATACAGGAAGCAGATTGCCAGAGCCTACGACAAACATGTCAAAGAAAGAAAATTCAAAGTTGGCGACTTCGTGCTGAAACGCATCGCTCCATCTTAGCTTCCGCATCCCCGAGGTAAGTTATAACCCAATTGGGAAGGCCCTTATGTAATTAAAGAAGTATATCCTAGAAATGCATACAGACTAGTAAATGCAGAGGGGGAAGATCTCTCCGATCCATGGAACGCTATGTACCTGAAAAGGTACACAGTATGACCCTTCCTCACTTCTTATAGAATATGACCCTCTTTGCCCTTTTGCGTAGTTGTAGAAATCTCATAGGAGGACCGAAGAAATGCACTCTGATCAAATTTGGAACTCGGACACACACTAACACTTAAAAATACACAAATAGGTGAGTCTGCCCGGCACAAATTCGGCACGGCTAAAGCCATTCGATGTGAAGGTTTGAAGGTGAGTTTGCCCATGTCATGAAAGCTTTTCAACCATTTGCAAAAAAAAAAAAAATAAAAATAAAAAAAAAGGAAAAGAGTTAAATATATATATATATTCGTAACTAGTTTGGGTTCGTAGCCTTTTTAACCCGAGCCAGTAAGCCCGCAGGGGTATTTATGTACCTAGTGCCCTAAAGCCGTCTGGTTTGGGAGTCACTGGCCTAAAGCTCGTTACATGGGTTAATTAGAAAGTTTAAAGAACCTAGACATTGCGCAGTTACATGTTTAAAAAAAAAAAAAAAGAAAAAAACGTGATTAGTTTGGGTTCGTAGCCTTTTTAACTCGAGCCAGTAAGCCCGCAGGGGTATTTATGTACCTAGTGCCCTAAAGCCGTCTGGTTTGGGAGTCATTGGCCTAATGCTCGTTACATGGGTTAATTAGAAAGCTTAAAGAACCTAGACATTGCACAGTTACATGTTAAAAAAAAAAAAATCTCTATTAGAATTAGGCCCGCTGGAGTGACATGGGTACTCATTGCATGAACTGAGCAGAAGGTGGTCGGAAGCCACAGCACTAGGGAGGCACGGTGACTTACCACCCCACACACAAACACAACTCACGAACGAGCCCCGAGGACAGTCAAGTGCTTTCTGAAGTTTAACTGAAAAGACTAAGCAGCTACAAGAGGAGAGCTTGCGAGGGCTCGACCTCCAAATGATGGTTAGGGAGTATCACATTACCGCCAAAGTGACAATCATGGAACGAGGGTACTTTCTTGCCCACAGCTGTCGCGCCCCCGAACCCGGATCCCTGCAGCGGTCCGACCTCGGGAACGTGAATTGGGGAGTAAGTTATAAATATATTTCTCCCCGGGATCCGCGTGTGTGAGGAAGGCAAAATTTCCAAACACATCAATAACATTTTGCGGAAGCTTACGTGGCATTGCGACCCGTCAGCATAAAGCTGTCATAGCATAATCATACTCAGACTGGAACAAAACATGATATCAAAATATACAGAGCTAACAGTGACAGGCTTATCAATACCCAAGAATATTCAAGTTATAATTTAACAAGTGCATTAATTACAATCCCAAAAGAAAAGGCTAACAAAAGCCTTACAAAATAACAAGCTAAGAACAAATACTACCCATGTGTGTAACGTATCTCCAGAGTCAAGCGCGACGTCTGTATGACATCACTGAAACAACAAACTGCAAAACTCGTGGCTCTATAGCCATCTGTACACGTACTAGCTCAAGACGAGAACCTGCTACCTAAGGCACCAAACAAACAAGGTCAGACACGACGGTCTGGCAGGTGATCAATTTAAGCATGAGTATGAATCATTTAAAATTTATAAGAAACCATATACTGAATTTAAAACTGTTTACAAATCTTGAAACGATGCTTGAACGATATACACTTCAAGAAAACAAAAGTCCATGAATGAGATATGAGGCAAAAGTAGCATGAGTACATGTGGTCTAGCGTTTAAAACTATTTAATAAATTTTCAAATAGTACATCAACAAAATGCAAGACAAAGCTAGCATGATTACGAGAAAACATCATGATTCGTAAATCCACATTGAGCTCATCCTTTCTCCGTCATACATGATGACAAGAGCAAGCAAAGACAAAGCAAGACAGGCGAAACGAAACGAAAGCCTGAGCCACACAAGGTGGGCGGGAAAACCGGCCGCGGAACCGGAACAAAACAAAAATGTGTATAAATACACGACTTATCTGCAGATAGTCCTTATGTTTAAGGACCCCCTAACTAGTGGATCAGACTGAGAGGGCAGTCCAAGCTCAGTGGTATTCAACGGAATTCATGAATGCACAAAACTAATAGAGACTCGCCGTTTGAGGCCCGTGGTTGACACGCTACGCCCCGTGGTTAAGGGTGCCGCCCGGACCAAGTTCTCGTATTTGAATGCTCAAAACTAATGGAGACTCGCCGTTTGAGGCCCGTGGTTGACACGCTACGCCCCGTGGTTAAGGGTGCCGCCCGGACCAAGTTCTCACATTACCCTCATCGACCACACGGGGTGGACGGTGCACGCAAGACAAAACAAAGTAGCATAAGCTATAAGCAGGTCGAAGCACACTAAGTAGTCCCCTTTATGGGTTCTTTGAAACAAAGCTGATACTTGTAACTCAAAACCAGTGCAAAGCGATATCGAAAACAAAACTGATACTTGCAAGTCAAAACAAGTGCAAAACAATACCCGAAACAGAACTGATACTTGCAAGTCAAAACAAGTGCAAAACAATACCCGAACGAAACCAATGCTTGTAAGTCAAAACAAGTGCAAAACAAGATCCAAGACAAAACCAATGCTTGTAAGTCAAAACAAGTACAAAATAATATTCTTCATGTCAAGACTAAGTTTCTGAAAACAGACTTTCAAGTATATGCTAAGGCCCTTCATTCGATTCTTGTGTAATTGAAATCCAAATGTTGGAATTAAAAGCGGATTGGTGCCCCTGAAGCTAAATAACATTTCATGTTTCAATCGCACAACATCAAGCTAAAGACCCCTTAACATATTCTAGTTTTTCTCTCCCATCAGGAAACCCTTCAAAATTCTCCTTCTGTACACTCGGCCACCACGCGGCTACCTGGCGGCTAGCCGCCGGTTGTGATCGGCTAGCCGCCGGTTGTGATCGGCTAGCCGACCGGCTGACCGACCACTGACCGACTGTTCAGGAACAATACTACTTTCCATTTTTCTGCGCAGGTCGGCCAGCCGCCTACTGACCGACCGCGGGCCGACCACACCCTGTGCAAAACTTGGTTGCTGTTATTCTGACCGACACAGGGGCGGCTAGCCGTGGGTCAACAGTCGGCTGGCCGACTGCTGACCGCCCATCTGCGGCAGCTTCAATTCAGTTCAGATTTTTTACACCCTTTCACCCATTTTTCCTCATTTCATTCCTTTGTCAATTCCCTGCACATCCCCCTGAGTCTCCATGCTCTCCAAGGGCCATTTCCATTAAATTTTTAACAACCAACACATCTAATCATTTCACAACATACTCCTCCATACTTCCATCCATTTGCAAAACATTTAGGCAAGACAAAAGCCACTTCAATTGAATGAAAACCATCAAGATAAACCACTAGCATATGCATTTGAAACTATACAAAAAAAAATCCAAACCATAACACATATTTGAAACCAGAATTTTTTTTTTTTGAAAACAGGTTCAGATTTGAATCCAATAGATCAATGCAGGAAACAACTAATTTCAGCAGTGCAAAATCTGAATTTCAGCAGTGCAGAATTTTTCACATAACTGAAACATTAAATCAACTCCAGAAATCTGAGTCTAGCTGAAACATTAAAACAATTGCAGAGTTCTGAATCTAGCTGAAACATTAAAACATTGCAGAAATCTGCACATGAATAGGACACTAAAACCTGCAAAAATTTAAAATTTTAACACAGCTGAACCCATTAAAACATTGCAGAAATCTGCAAATGAATAGAACACTAAAACCTGCAGAAATTTAAATTTTTAACACAGCTGAACCCATTAAAACATTGCAGAAATCTGCACATGAATAGAACACTAAAACCTGCAGAAATATAAATGTTTAACACAGCTGAACCCATTAAAACATTGCAGAAATCTGCACATGAATAGAACACTAAAACCTGCAGAAATTTAAATTTTTAACACAGCTGAACCCATTAAAACATTGCAGAAATCTGCACATGAATAGAACACTAAAACCTGCAGAAATTTAAAGTTTTAACACAGCTGAACCCATTAAAACATTGCATGCATAAGAAGATCTAAGTTGATCACTTGCCTTTGTCTCTAGCACTCCAAGATTACTCAGAAATCTCACCAATTAGACACAAGCACACCTATGAAACAAAGACCCCCAAAACATACTCAAAAAGTGGCTCAAAATTTGGAATCTAGGAAAGAGTTAGAGTTAGAGCTTGCATGTTGAAATCAAGGCTCCCTAGGGGCTGCCCTACCTCATATAAAGAAATGAAAGGGAGGTCTTACCTGTAGCATCTCCAACCAGCAAGGAACTGCTCAAACGAAGGGCTGTCCAGCTGCTCCTCACACGAAAATGGGGTCTAGGGAGAGCTTGGAAGGTGGGGAACACAATGGCGAAATCGGATTTTCAAACGGTGATGAATCATGGTTGATTTGGTGGAGGGAGAAGCAAGGAAGGAGAGGAATAAGGCTCAGCTGGGAGCCCCTGCAACTCACTCTCGTTGGGGAAGAGAATGGAGAGAAGAGATGGAAGGTGGGGCTTATATAAAGTGATAATTATGGGGCCCACAACTTAAAACTCTTCATGGACTTAGAACTGGGCCTTCCGGGCCTCGGATGAAATCGACGAAGAAGAACAAAATGATCCTCATAAAATCTATTTTTCAAAAAGTATATTTTTGGCATGGTTCTGAAATTTCGAAATCTGGGCTCAGATTTAAATGTGAAAAGACTGTTTTGCCCCTCGGGCTGAAAAACTGATTTTCTGAGTTTCGAATGGGACAGGTCTAAACACAAAAGTTGTTGGATCTAATTTGACCTATCAGAAGAAACCAAAATTGTAATTTTTCAAAATCAAGAACAATCCCCCACGCTGACACGTACAGCCCAAGGCATCCTCGAGCTGTCAGACCGGGTCCAACCGCTCTCAAAATTCCCCAAAGCTATGGAAAACCATTCTAAACCACAATCTAACTCAATTAGGCTCAAATCTTACTTAGAAACTAAACCACGGCTAAAAACACACTAATCCCGAAAATTAGGAGTCGGGGTCTTACAACAGCCAAAATGAACACTAGTCTTATGCTGGGGCATTTATATATATATATATATGTATATATCTATCTATCTGTCTTGCACGGCTTCCCAATATGGGCCCTCATCGCATACACGATTGCCACGAACACTCACTGGACTGCACACACCCTCACCTCATGTATGCTTTTGTTGCTAACCATTTCCGATTGAATGCAGGAAAGAACACATACACTAAGGTACTAATTCCATCTCTTTTCCCAAAGCTTGAATGCCAAAATGGCCCCCTGACATTTTTACCGAGAAAGAAAGATGCCACCTTAGCTAAATTATGCAGGGGGCCTAAAAATATTAAACTAACAAATTTGCTTTGAGACCTTGCAGGGAAACCAACCCCGATTACATTCATAACATCCCACAAGCTGGGGCATTTTTTTTATTATCTACGGGTATTATTTTGCACACAACTCCTCATAACTAGAAAAGGTCAAAATGCTAATGACCAAACTTGGGAAGTATGAATTATGGTTGTTATGATATATAATGATGAATTTGATTATAGATGTATGCTATGCACACCCTTTATGATTCATATTTGATTTGAAAATGCAAATATCTTGAGCTTTTGCCTTAATGCCTATAGCTGATATTGTGAATGCCTCGAAACATAGAATTGCTTAGGTTACAAATGTCACACACTCAGGCACTTCTTGTTTTTTTGAGAACCCATATCTATGTTGCTTATCAAGTTTAGATTGATGAGAGACTGTGCTTATTTGATTTTTATTATATGAATCCCATGTCATTAACTCCGAACTACTAATGCTCCCTTCATGAGACTCCTATGCTTAGGCACAAATTTCAAGACTCTAGAAAGGTTTCGCCAAAGTCTCCCTTATTTTCTTAGACCCTGAAAAATCATCGGGTGCGAAACTTATCACCTGTAAGGAGAGAAATACTTCATTGAAGTCCCAGTACCCCTCATAAGCATCATTTCATCATCATACACAACCATGGTACTCCTAGGTCAATCATCACAACCACTATCAGGTCATGAATCACATGTTCGCATCATGGATGTCACATGCACTTGTGCACATCATATACATCATAACACATACATCAGAGTGAAAGAATGGACTTAGAAACAACATCCCTCCATCATAGGTATAACATTAATGATCAACAACGAATAATCAACATCAATCATAACTACAACAACAACAACAACAACAACAATATAGGGCCTCGATCATCTCTACACAATTTCCAATAGAATAGGCTGCCTTACAAGAGTATGACTCCGAGAGTATGTACGGGTATTGGAAATCCCTCCAACATTTCACGTAATTCCCCGATGCTCCAAATTCGCACCTAAATCCTTTAGGGATCCATCCCGGATATAACCAACTCTTGAAAGGCTCATCAACCAAAATTGCATTATAACGCCCTAGCTGTCTTGCGACCCTGTTAACAACATGCCTAATAGCAATCTGTGGTGTGTGGAGCCATATGCCCATCTCAAATAAATCATGCCCCTCCAGCACCGCAATCAACTCATCACCCAAGCCACCTTGATAAGGACGCCAAGTGACCTACCAAATTAAATTCCATAAGAGAAATCAACTCACTAAGTGAAGAACTAAAACCAAACTCAAATTTAAAACTAAAACCACACGTTAAATTGAAACTAACAGACTTAAAATTAAAATCAAAATTAAACTCAAACTTAAACCTAATAAAAAAACTCAACCCAATTAAGTAGAGCAGGAGGATGTACACCTCGTGGTTCCCAAGTTTATTCAAGATGAACTGGTGGCCCTACTACACTCCTGCCGAGATCAATTAGGATTGTCGTAGGACGTCCTCCACTCTTCTTTTACTCTGCAAAAATAAAAGATTAACAATCAATAAAATTCATCAACCAACCAATGATAATGAACTTAGTTTAAAAACGACTAGACATAACACAGATGAACATAACCAAAAGAAAAAGAAAACAACTCACAAAATGACTAATGACAAAATAAAAGAAAACCCGACTAAAAAGAAAAAAAAAGCAATGATTAAACTAGCAAATAAACTAACTAACTAAAACCACATTTAAAAAAAAAGAAAAGAAAAATACCAACTCATCAACCTAAAACATAAACAACAAAACTTAACCAAAGATTAAAAAAAAAAAAAAAACCAAGACCAATTAACTCACAACCAAACCAGAACAGACCATGACAAACTTAAAACCACATAAAGCATAAAAGTCAAAAAAATAAAATTAATTAATGAAATTAAACCTAAATCAACATTTAAAACCAAGCTAATAAAATGAAACCAACAAAAGCGAATAAAACTAAACAAAACCAATATTAAAATTCAATTAATCCACAACTAAGCTAAAAGACAAAGTTAAAATACACCTCATAAACACAATCAGCAAGAAATGATAATACAACACACATATTTAACCCAACTCAACAAAATTGAAATGAAGTTGAATTTTCAACGGTTTGCATGCATACATCATTTATAGGAAATAGAACTTTACCACTCCTTCACACATCACTACATTCCATACTTCACTTCACTACGTTAGCACTCCACTTCACAATCTTTACCACTACGCTTTACTCCATTACACCACACCCACATCCATAATGCATCACTCATTAAGCACCACGCATCACACATAAACGCACTAAAAAAAAATAAAAAAAATTGAACCGAAACTGCCCCCTGAAATCCACAAAAGATTTAAAAAAAAAAAACACATCTAAAAATCACCAAAACTGAATCTAAATTAACTTAAACACTCAACCAATACGACCACATCCATTAATTCCATTAATCTTCACAAGTTACAGAAAATCCCCACTTTTGTCCATTCTTGCTCAAATTGGTCCAGACTTGGACCTTCACTTACAGACAATCATTTACAATGAAATCAAATGCTAGGATCTTTATCTCCCAGCTGAAATAAACATCCCCCCAATTTTTAAGGAGATCCATCCAGTGCTTCCTTCTTCTAAAAAAAAAAAAATAGAGGGTCACTTGGGAGCACCAGGGGTGGCGCCCAGGTCTGTTTTGAGGAATTCACCGCAAAAGGTACGGGTTTAGCCATGATAATTTTGTTAGGCCTTCTCAAATCCGTGGGAGATACTTCCAGAGATACTGCTAGGCTGTCCTAAACCCTCTCGAGAGCCAAGAAATCCAAGCTACATGCCCATACAATAGAACATCTTAACACACGTAAAAAAAAAAAAGAGTTAGCTAGGCACCACAGGGGTGGCGCCCACCCCAGCCTTGAAATATCTCCCATAAGGACATCATTATTGCGCCAAGTTAAAGACTTTAGTGTCCCTGAGTCATGTTTTCATAACATTCTGTGAAGCCGGAGAGAACCAGAATATGAAAAGATGCCCCAAAATTCAGGTTCACAAGCCCTTACTGCGAATCGGAAAGATAGGCACCACCAGGGTGGCGCCTAGCCTTCTCTGTTGGTGTTTTTCAACTAGGGCACCCCAAATCTGACCATGACAGACTTGCCTATGCCATAAAACAGCCTTGACGAATTAAATAAAGAAAACATGGGACAAGACATCACCACAACCAAAACAAAAGCCAACATGTACACATAAGACTAGGCTCAAATTCAAATCAAAGATTGTGCATGTGCATGACGAAAACTGAACATAATCTTGAAATATCAGATGTAAAAATCACCAAACACAAAAAGAAACAAAAAGGCCAACACATGATCAAAAGGATTTTAAAAAAAAATTTGATCAACCACATAACTCAAAGAGGATAAAAGCGAATTAAAAAAAAAAAAACAAAAAAAAAAAAGAGAGACAAAGAGAACATACAAAACAAATAAAAAGGATGCTTTAATATGAAATCATATACCAAGTTGATCAACTAAATAATCATACAATTAGAAGTATATACATGAGACATGCCATTCATCTTAAAAAAAAAAGAAAAAGAGAAGAGAAAACTTACTTGGGAGCAAGGAAGAGCTTGAAGGCTATGAAATTCGAAGTCTGAAAGAGCAGGAGTTGTGGGAAATTCGTAGCCTTGATCCACTTATATAGATTAGAGTCTGAACCCCATGAGAATCTTAAAAGAACACGAACAGCAGCCTGGGCGCCACTCCCTGGGCGCCCAGGTCACCTATTCTCCCTAAAACTCGAACTTCTCTTTAACAGGGACTCTAAGTGCTGAACATGCAATTCCACGTAGGCGCCACCCCTTTGGCGCCCAGGTCACACATTGCCTTGAATTTGAAATTCTACTTTAAAACCAACTCTTGTTTCCTCGAAATCGAAACTACACTCTAAAACGGACTAGGATTGCATCTTGTGCACCACTTCTTGGACGTATAGGTGACTTGTCTTCTGAATCCACCATTCTACTTCAAGGCAAACTCTATCCATGCAATCCGCCTAGGCACCATCCCCTGGGCGTCCAAGCTGTCTGGTTTCATAATCCTCGAACCAATGCCCAAACAAGCTGGGCACCACCCCTATGGCGCCTATTTGTCACCTTAGAGGATCAGAGGCCTCCTTGAGCCAAATTGTCCTAGAATTTTGAAAAGTGGAGCCCGAACAAGAATTGATGATGATCGATGATTAAAAATAATAATGATAATATAAATAAATAAATAAAAAGAACAAGAAATAAATAAATAAATAAATAAATAAAAAACAAAACAAAAAAAAAAGCAAAGAAAAAAAAAAGAATAAATAAATAAATAAATAGCCAAAAGAGAGAGAGAGAGAAATCAAGTTAAGAGAGGCACAATAACATGGTGTACATTGTCAACCAAACACTGTCCCATCACATAAGGTCCTGTCACATGCACATTAGTCCCATCATGCATACATCTGACATTATGCATTGCATCCCATGTCATCTCCATCAATGAAATTTGAACTACAGAGCACTAAAAATGAGAAATGCAGAATCTTTTAGTGTTTGTTCAATACAGGTCCCCAAAGCAAAAACGAAGACACCAAAGGTGAAAGACATTCAAGTACACTGATGGAGGCAGATGACTCAAACTTCGGCAAACTAATGATGAAAGGAAATGGCAGTGGTCCCCAACGTTGGACTTACGGAAAGCTCTGGAGGTAAGTACCCTTGACTGTGATTTTCATGATTTTACTTCATGTCTGGAAATTGAGTCGCCGTAGGACTCCCTTAAGCGCTTATAATCGGTATGGAAACCATAATATCGTGTTCCCACGAATTGTGCGTTTGCCGACTCAAATCTTGACGTTGGAAGATGGAAACCGTGTAACTTGAAACTCTCCATGATAAGCACCAAAAAGATGATCGAATCTATCCCAGGTTCTCATTTAAGCTTGGGTGAAGACCAAGATCCCTAGAGAGTGATGGTTTTTTTCGGTGACCGTCTTCCGTTGATTTTGCTTTTTCGATGCATCCCTGAGTTTCAAAATCAAACATTTAAAAAAAAAAAAAATGCATCTCATTCTCATATGCACCTCACACTATTGCTTGAGCTGTGTTTGTAATTGCCTTTAAGATCCCCATTTTTGCTAGTTAGTTTTAACTATGACTTGAACATTCAACTGTGGATGAAAGTTAAAAGACGCTATATATGACAACTTGAATTAAACTCTATTGCAAGAAGAAATGAAACTCTAATAGTGACTTAGCCAATCAAAAGATCGACTTCTGATTCAGACCACCAGGGCACAGTTCCCGCCATCATTTTAAATTTCAGCAACCGGGGCACAGTTCCCAACCCGCCACGTGGCAATACCACGGGCACCGAGGCACAGATCTCGGGTTTCCAATCAAATCAATAGGCACGTAACTTCTTCTTTTTTCTTTTTCCCCCTGAATTAGGATCAATCCTAGAAAAGTGAACCTCATATTTAGAACGAGTTTGCAATTGCATACAACCATAGGTGGCCACTCCCGCGAGCTCAAAAGCTCCCGTGAGTCATGAGTAATGTGTCTACTTTCTTTGGAGCACAACTCTCCACGTGTTGTTCTCCAAAGAGGGGCATACTGTAGACACCTCATTTGGCCCCCATGATAGCTTTAAATACTTATCATATATAGCGGTGCCCCCATTTCACCCACAATTGAATGATTAATGACATAATTCAGATTAATTAACGACGATGAAGATGCTTGTTGATAATTCTAAACTTAGTTCGATGATTTCTAAAAATTCGTGAGAGAAAAGCCAAGTCACGTCGAGATCTCGAGTCCAACCCCACTACTTACACAAGTAGTGAACCGTGATACTATTCAAACCTTTTTCCGGACCACTTAAGACATACTTAGGCCAATTCCCACTAAAATTACACTTAACTTGCCTAAGTACGATACGATTAGCATGAATTAGGAGGCTAGAATCATTGATCCAAATATCCCATCCTTTTCCTAATCTCTGATAATTAGGATGTATAGACCACTGGATTCGACGTTTCGAGGCCTTTCCAACAGTATATAGAACTTTGGGATCCAGCGAAGGGATCAAAATCTATGATTTTGAGGCTTGCCACACTTGACCTGATTTATTAGGGGCCCAGCATTGAATAATTATTTTCCTAACATAATCGATGCCCAAAAGCCAAGATTCAATATTTATATCTTTAATTGAACATAGGGAATTGCTTTGTTTTTAAGTCATACACCAAATATCTTGTGATTTCCTAACCTGGGCTATCACAAACTCAAGGTCCAACTTAGGCCACGCTGTGAACCTGATTCTTACCTGACTCGGTCTCACTCTAAGCTAGGCCCTGGGCCCACTTTTGCAATCTCTCTAGAGAGAATCACTCGTCTCCAACTCGGTCCATCATAGGCATGGCCCACTTTATTCGATAGATGTGATTATCAAACTTCAACTGGTTTTGTTCTTGAATGCCCTTTATAAGCGATTAGATCAAATGGTCAATTATATCAAAGCAATCCTCTAAAAAAAAAAAAGAAACTACGATTGTGTGAAGCCAGATCTAAAGGCTTTTCACTAGGAGTAACATTTAAAAATTAAATATATTTTTTCTATTCTCATTGGAGTTGAGGCCAATCACCAAATAGATCAAAATTATTTCACACTTGTTCTTCTGATCATCCATTTCCATGGAATAAATCTAGGGGAGACCCCCCACCAATGGAGGAAGTAAAATTTGGCCAAAATATAGTCCAATGGGTCATAATTATTCCTAGGGGCCTAAGCGTTAAAGATTGGGGCCCATCAATAGATTCACAGAGATCAAGATATAATTTCTTCGTGATGGAAAGGGAAAGTTGGGTGAGTCGTCCAAACACTCCTGCATTGAAGTTCTCCATCGTGCAAGGTCACTTGTTTTAGCAAATTTGAATTGGGTAATGGCAATGAGATCACATGAGATAAGAGAGAAAGATGTCCAAGATTATCCACCTAGGAAGAGATCAAACCGAAGGGAGCCATGGTGGGATTTTCATTCCTTCCCATCCAATCGTTACCATGTCATTGGAAGTCTTACCCACTTAATTCCTTGGCTGTCATCATTAGATACCATTTTAAAATTTTGGAATCCATAACAACCAAGAGAGTAACGGCCCGACCCATATTGCATGGCCCATCACCCGGATTAGGATGGAGAGTCCCAGATCTCTGGACTCTCCCCCATCCCCTTAAACCTCGTCTATCCCTCTCTATCCCCTTCAATGCGCAGATCACCCTCTCCATCTGAGGCGCAGATCACCCTCTCCATCTCACGCTCATCTCTCTCAACCCATCTCACGCTCATGTCTCCCCAGCTATCCCTGCGCTAGACCACCATCTCCCCTCCATCACCATCACCCTCTCCATTGCCCCTCTTCCTGCACGCTGCAACATCTCACCATCTCAACCACCATCCTCCATCAACCATCCATCGCCTCCCATCATCTTACGCAGAACTCTCTCTCAGATTATTATCTTCCGCTCCATCTCATCTCATCGCCCACCTCCACGTCTCTCACGCACAGAACTCCTCCCTGCAGCCCATCTCACAGCCCTCATGCCCAGATCCCAGACGCACGAAGCGACAGAACTCCTTCTCCCTCTACACGTCTTCTTCTCCATCCCAATCTCCCATCTCACATATTCCAAAACCCATCGCCCACCATCATCTTCATCCCAAACGCAGATCTCCACCATCTATCGTCTTCATCCCATCACCCTCTCCATCTGATGCACAGAACTCCCTTTCAGATCATCTTCTCCGTCTCGCCCAGCATCTGCTGCAACCCATCACTCCATCTCCATCTCTCTCCCCTTCATCGTCCTCCCCAGCCATCCCTGCGCAAGACCACCATCTCCCATCCCATCAGCACTCCCAGAACCCATCGCCCACCTCTGTCTCCATCACAACCCATCTCACAAACCTCCAGCGTAGAACTCCCAGACCCCATCCCTATTTCCATCTGACGCACATCCATCTCTCCCAGAACCTCACGCACGCAGAACCTCCCTCCCGTCTATCTCTCTCTCTCTGGCCCTTCTTCTCCATCACGCAGACCCATCTCTCACATCTCTCTCCATCTTCGCTCCTCCTCGCATGCCGCAGCCACTCCTAGACGCACCTCCATCTCTCTCACGCTCCTGAACCACCTTCTCTCCACCTCATCGCCCGTCTCTCTCTCTCTCTCTCTCTACGCCCCTGCAAGCAGCACAGCCAGAACCTCACGCCCGCACCCCTTCGCAGCAGCAGCATCGCCCCGCGTCGCCGACGGCCATTCTCCCCTGCGCGCAGCACCTTCTTCCCCAGCCGCAGCGCCACCTTCTCCCTCTCCCAGCCGTAGCAGCGCCTCACGCAGCCAGGTAGCAAGGAAAAAGACCACCCGAGATTGAAAGAAGCAACTAACTACGAAGGAAACAAGAATACGAAGAGGAAGGAGGCGAGCATCAACTCTTGGAAAACAATGTATCAGTAAAACGGGTTAGATCTTTCTTCGTTACACAGATTAGGTAGTGCTAATGATTTTCTTGTTAGGCATGGCGGTTTCCTATTCATATCATCTTCATCATCAGATCCAGCATCTTCATCCTCACTATTAGAGTCAGTATCGTTAATATCATATAAATCGTAGTTCAGTAAGACTGCGGGATCATACATATCATCGTCGTCCATCTCACGGTCATTGACAACTACCAGCCCTCCTTCACGTTATCATCCCACCTCATCATCAAACACCACAAACCCATTCTCACAAACAACCAGATAGCCCTCCTTCCTAACTGTTCCCATCACCCCTCATACAGCCCACATCAGTTGCACAAACCTGGACCCACTTTATCTACATCGCCCAATAATAAAATTCGATCCTAGCCAACTTATACCCAGCCAGACCCACCTGTTACCGAGCCTACTTAATCAAACCCAGCAATAATCACTGCCGAACCCAGAGTAACAGTCCAATACCCAAGCCCAGCCCACAAACCTAACCACCCTTCTTACCAACACATTGCACTAACCCACCGATTCTACATTGACAAATCAGAGTCCATCTAATTGAACCCCACTATTCAGAACTAAGATCCACCTATAAACCAATACACATCTCCCTCTGGACCTACTTCCTCTGTACTCCCATCAAAACACACAGCCTGAGCCTCACGTTCACTGCACCTGCCTGCACCCACGTCCTCCTTTTGCTGTCCCGGCTTCGCTTTCTCCATTTTGCATTGCATGTAGTTAGCTGATGTTTTTGTTGTGATGAAATTGGTTGTTTGATGAACTTTTGTGCGTTGAATTGCCCTATTATATCACACATTAGTTTAGGTTGCATAAAAATCACATAAAAAAACTAAAAAAAAACGAAAAAACTCATAAAATACTTCTTCTCTCATCTTGTCATTTAGTAATTAGAGAAGAGAACAAAAAAAGATTAAAAGTGATCGACAAAACCCCAAAAATAATAGTTATTTGGTAGATGACCCTAGATTACATTAGTAGCGCCTAAGTGGATTAAAACCCGTAAATTAATCAATCTACTAATTAACTAACTTAAAAAAAAGGCCAAACCCTAAAACCTAATTAATTCATCTGAATTAAACTCTTAATTAACAAAACCTTTAATAAACAAGCACCTAATTGAAAAAAAAAAAACTTGATTTAAGCCTTTATCCCAAACCCTAATTAAAACCATAATTTGAACCTTAATTCAGATCCATAATTCAAACCTCTAATTAAGAGAACCCTCAATTAATAAATCCCTAATTAAAACCCCTAAATTAATAAATCCTTAATTCTAACCCATAATCAAAATCTTTAGACAAGATACCTAACTAAACCCTAATCAACCCCTAATTAAAAACCACCAATTAAATCCTAATTAACTAGTAAACCTAATTAATTAAAACCCTAATTAATGAACCTTAATTAAAACCCCAATTAACAAATCTTAATTAATCAAACCTCTAATTAATATTTTAATTAAAATCGTAATTAATAAATCCCAATCAATTATACCCCAATTAATCAAACCCAATTCGTTAAGACCTTACTTTAAAAAAATTCCAATTAATTAAGCCCTAATTAAAAATCCATAATCAAATCCCTAAATTAAAACTCTAATTAAAGCATTAATCAATGTTCTAAATTCAAATCATAATTATAACTCAAATCCCAACCTTAAGTAAAGTTAAAACCATAATTAAAACATATAATCAACTTGAGCTTAAACCACTAATTAATCGAACCCCAATTAATAACAACATCTAATCAAATCCTTAATTAACAAAAACCTTAATTAGTAAACCCTAGGTTAATAAACTTAATTGATAAAACCTAATTAATAAACCCTAAATTAATAAATTATCATTAATAAACTAACTCGAATTAATCAGAACATAATCAAAGCACACAATTAGACCTTTCAAGTCCTAACTAAAACAACTCCTGAAATTACTGAAAATCTGGAAAATACCACTACGGTGGCGCTCAAGTCACCCAGAGACATTTAGGCTCTCCCCCTTGGGATCGGAGTTTGAGTTTTATCCTGAAATTCACCCCAAATCGACATCAGAGAATTTTCACAGAACCTTAAAACATCCTTAAATCACTCTTTACCAAACTATATCTTTAAGCAACCCAAACCAACATAAATCACACTTAACGAGTCACTTAGGCGCTGAACCATCAAACTCGGGCTATTCATACCCTAGGATTAGATCGGATTTCCCCATTAGATAGATTAAAGCATTAGGCTTCGTCCCATCACTTTTCCTGTTCCATTAGGGGGCTGGGAGAGCTGAAGGGGGCGGTCTAGGACCTTAGGTTAGGGTTAATCCGATGATCAGCAGTAAAGCACTAATCACGTAAATCCAAGTAAAATCCCCTAGTTAGGCCCTTCTAGCCCCATATTGAAAAGCCATAAAAACTATAAAACCAACAAAATAAACCCAAAAAGATTTTCCTTTTATTTTTTCCTCCACCTCAGGTGCCAGATATTTAATCGAACTTAATGATAAAGGGAATAAAGAACTGATTTCTAAAATTGAATAAATGAGAATAACGAGATGAGATGAGTGATTTCACACACACTTTTAATCAATCACGGCCCATCGGCCACCCTAAAACAAACATTGGCCCATCGGCCATTTTCAATCAATCCTGGCCCATCGGCCACCTTCAATCAATTATGGCCCATCGGCCTTTTACTTTTATCACTCGTGTATCGCACACGAAAAACACAGAAATCACAAATCAAAAGTCTCATTTGCATCGTCATTTTGGTTTGAAAAATCAGCCTTTAAACCCTATTTTGCCAAGGGATCAGAAGGGGATACTCGGGAACGGGGCCGATCCTCTTCTTCAATATTTGGAACCTCCCCCCTCTTTTATTTTATTTTTTCTTTATTCTAGTTATTTTATTTTACTTGGATATATTATGATTATGCTATGTGAGGATTAACCTTTATTCGGACTTTAACTCATGACCCTGAATTGACCCAAATTAAAGAGACCCAAATTAATGTGACAGAACAACCGTCGTGTGTTGCCGGCAGCACATTAGACGAGAGGAAGGACCCACCTTATTATTTTTTCTCCCCATATTTCTTCTACTTTTTGTTGAAGAACGGTGTTATGGCCGTACCGTAGCTGGCGATCGTGATCCGTCGATTTTGAGGGTAGTCGGAATCCTCATTTTCGATGTAAAATTTAAATAGCATATATATAGATGAATGGAGATTTCCCCAAACCATGCCTCTCTTGGAGAGGAAGGGGGGGTCGAAATTCACATTCGACAATACCCTTAAGGAAGGAATTTGTACTTTTAAAGGGACGGCAGCTTCACATCCATAGACCAAGGAGAATGGTGTGCTATGGGTTGGTCCTCGAACCGTGGTTCGATAAGCCCATAAAACTCAGGCAGTTTGTTGCTCCAGTCTCTTTTGTGACTAGAGACCATTTTCTTGAGAATTTTGCAGAGTGTCTTGTTGAAAGCTTCTGCTAGTCCATTCACTGTCGGGTTATACGAAGTCGAAGGACAACTTTGGATTTTGTATTTATCGCCGAATCTGTAGAATCTATGATCCCGGAATTGTGGTACGTTATCATGGATGAATCTTTTAGGTATGTTGAAGTGACTAATGACGTTGGTGCGCAAGAATTGAAGGACTGATGAGGTCTTCATTTCACTAAACGCAAATGCTTCTGACCACTTGGAGAAATAATCCGTAGCGGCGAAGATGAAGTGATGGCCTTTGCTTGATGGGGGAGAGATAGGATCTATGATATCCATACCCTAGGCTTCGAAAGGCCACGAGATTGCTATAGGGTGTAGCCATTCTGGAGGCATGTGGACATAATCTCCATGAACTTGGCATTGTTGGCAGCGCTTAGCCAATTGCATTGCGTCAGTTACCATGGTAGGCCAATAATAACCTAACCTTTTTATTTGATCGTAAAGCTTAGGACCAGCCTGATGGGCTCTATAAAGACCAGCATGCACTTCTTTGAGTGTTTCTTTAGCCTCTTATTGCGATAAGCAGCGTAGAAGTACTCCATTGAAGGATTTTCTGTAAAGCATTTTTGAAGGAATATCCAAATGAAAGTTTGGGGCTCGTCTTTGAATGCTTACGCGCTCTTTTGGATCTTCAGGTAGGATTCCGAACATAATATAATCAATGAGCGGATCCCCCATTCGCTGATTGGAGTTTTAAGGATGGAAATCCGACTTCCAACCACTCGGTGGCATTCAGCAACTGCTTGGTGTGTGTTGAGAGGAGGGAGAGTCCTTCTTTGACAAACTATAATTTTCATGTTTTCCCCTTCTTGGATTGCCATAGATGCAGCGAGTCCAGCCAGGGCATCTGCACGAATGTTTTCACCTCTGCGGATATGGGTGATGTGACAGATGTCAAACTTTTGACGAAGTGATTGCGCCTTGTTATAGTAAAGCAACAGATCAGGCTTCCTGATTTCTTATTTCTGATTCATCTGATTGATGATCAGTTGAGAATCCCCAAAGGCTTCCAGCATGGTGATGCCGGATTCGAGGGCGAGTTCTAATCCTATGATCAGAGCTTAGTATTCGGCTGCATTATTTGAACATGGTTCCAGTAGCGAGAATGCATGTGGAATCATGTATTTGTCGAGACTAACAAAGAGGATGCCAATTCCCGATATCAGCTTTCTTTTTTCATTTGTCCTGGTTGCACCATCAAAGTACATGTCCCAGGAGGCATTTGACAGGGCGTCTCCACGTTGCAGACAGGTTCGTCTGGGAGATCATCCCTGAGCAGAAAATCCTTAGGCAGTGGATGCTCTGTGAGAAAGTCTTCCAGAGCTTGGCCTTTGATTGCTTACTGTGAAAGAAGGATAGACCATTTTGCCAGTCGGGCATTGAGGGAACCTGCTTTTGTGACAAAGACCTTTAAAAGATTGATCATCGAAATCAAGTATACTGTGTTGGATAGTAGGTAGTGACGTAGCTTTTATACAGCGAACATCGCTGCAAGGCATTCTTTTTCGACTGGGGAGTAGCGATGCTCTGTGCCAGCCAACATGTGGCTGAGGTAATATAGAGTAGCTTCTTTTCCTCCATCATTTTCTTGTGCGAGTAGAGCACCCAAAAAATAGTCGAGAGCTCTTGTGTACAAGATGAATGGTTTTCCAGTTGTGGGGGCAGCCTACATTGGAGGTTTTGTCAGGTATGATTTGATGTCTTGAAATGCAGCTTCACATTCAGCATCCCAAACAAAGTCTACACCTTTCTTCATCAGGCGAGAGAATGGACGGCACTTCCCTGATAGGTTGGAAATGAACCGTTGGATGTATGCCAATCTTCCTTGAAGCCCTTTTAGTACTCTTAGGATTCTTGGAGATGGCATTTCTAGGATACCCTTGACTTTGATGGGGTCAAGTTCTATTCCTGCTTTCCAAACTATGAATCTGATAAACTTACCCGATGAAACACCGAAGAAGCATTTGAGGGGATTCATTCGCAGCTTGTGTTTGCGAAGTCGGAGGAAGACTTCTCGAAGATCTTTGAGATGGTTTTCTTTTTTTTTTTTTGCTTTTGACGGTGAGGTCGTCAACATAACATTTGACCGTCTTGTGCTGCATATCTTGGAATATCTTCATCATAGCCCTTTGATATGTCGCACCGGCATTCTTCATACCAAATGGCATGACAGTGTAGCAATACACGCCAAATGGGGTTTGAAATGATGTGTGCCTTTCATCTTCGGGATGTATCTTTATCTGATTGAAGCCAGAGAAGCCATCCATGAAAGTCATTCGCTCAAATTCGCAGGCTTTGTCAATCATTACCTCCGGCATGGGGAGCGGGAATTCATCTTTCGGGCATGCATTATTCAGGTCTTTATAGTCAATACAGACTCTGATTTGCCCATTTTTCTTTGTCGCGGGGACGATGTTGGTCAACTATTCAGGATGTTGCTCCTCGCGGATGAAGCCAACGTTTTTGATTTCTGAACTTCTTGTTCAATTTTGTCCGTCATGTCAGGACGAAAACTTCTTTGGCCTTATTTGGCAGGCTTGATATTTTCTTGCAGATTGAGTTTGTGGACTGCTATTTTGGGGTCTAAGCCAGGCATTTCAACATAAGACCATGCAAAACAATCAACAAACTCACGAAGAAAAGAGACATACTCGGGCAACTCATCATCCTTTATATTCTTCTCATCATCCTTTATATTCTTACTTATGAATACAGGACATGGGTTATCTTGTGTTCCCAAGTCTATCTTTTGAATATAATCTTATGTTGGAAGGTTTGAAGGTGGTTCCTCCACAATATTTTGGAGGCTTCCAACCCAACAAAACCTTCTTGGGTTCCAAGGGCATTTTCAGACCAAGGTTCTATTTCTGTCCATGAGTCTTCTTGATCGATACTCTTCTCAAGGCTTGCTATGAGATGGTCCCAATCACCTGCTGAAACTGGGTCGAAGTAGGGCACTTCTTTTGGAGACAATGGTTTTTCTGGGTCAGAAAACTGTGTGTCTGTATCATCGAACAATTCCTCTTCATCATTGAAGAAATCATACCAATTTGATGAGCCTTTTGGATCTTTGACGGGTGACTCTTCAAAAAGATATCCAGGGAGATCGATATCTTCATTGACACGAGATGTTGAGGCCTGGTCGGCAAAACGACTTTGCAGCCTCTGTGTCAACTATCTCATGGGAGTGTCAGGATCATACCCTAACCCATATGAAGACTTGTCTATATGACGGTAGAGTTTCCAATCCTCTAGTTGGCTTTTGGTCAGGGTAGGTTCCAATGGGTGAGAATACCACGGCCACCTCCCAAACCTATTGGATTTTGAGCGTCGTAGCCCATTTTCTTCATGATAGCTTGTGCCATTGGACTATGAAGGGATAATTGAGGCATACCTTTATTTTGGAAAGGCTCAAGCAAAGAATTTGATGAAGAAGCTCCCGCTCTATGGAAGAAATTGGTTTTTCTTCTGCCGATGCTGCTGGGACAATGAAGGTAGCAGACGCAGGATCTTTTACGTCAGCAGGTGTCTCCAATGAAGTGACAGCAGGCTGAACTTGCTGAGTATCTGCTTGGCTTGATGGTGTATCATTTTCTGGCTCTGAGTCTGAATCTGTGTCTTGCATGATAAACACGAAGGAGAAGGCAGGCTTGCCCCCAGCCTTTTGTTTTGTCTTCTTTGCTTTGGTGGTAATTACCAAAGACTTTGAAGATTTGAGAGAGATAACGAAGGGAGATTGATTGCTCTCTTCGGACTTTCCGGAAGGCTTGTTTTCTTCCAATGATTGCTGAGGAGCCTTGCCTTTATCCTTCTGGAGATTTTTGGCAAATGATGTTATTTCTCCCTCCGCCTTTTCCTTTTCGTCCTTGTACATTTGAGAGTCTGCAAAGTGGACTTCTTTGCCTTTGAAGGGCTGTTTGTCTACAAACACTCGATGTATCAAGTTGTCGTCGCCAACGAACTTGATGCACTGATGTAGAGTTGAAGGGACGACACTATTCTCGTGTATCCAAGGGCGTCCGAGAAGAATGTTGTAACATGAAGGGGTCTTTATTACTTACATGATGACTTCAGAGATAAGATAACTGATTTGTAACCTGAACCTGATTTTGCCGATAGGCCTTTGAGTGCTCCCAACGTATCCAAAGATGGACACAGATGTGTGGCTCAGCTTGCTAGGTGGGATACCTAGCTCTTCGAGTGCCGAAGTACAAAACCTGGGTCGATCTGAACTTTGTGTATCGGCATTTCTTTGATGTACCCTGTAAAGTACAAGGGTCGGTTGTGCTTTGTCTCACCTAGTAGGAAGTCTTCCTTATTGAAGACGATGGTAGTACTTGTTGCCTTTTGGACCGAGAGGCATTCAATGCAAGATCCCTCAGTTTTCTTCTTTTCTCCCTTTGAGGAGGTATTTGGTTTTTTGACCCTATAGTCCATTTCAATTTGTAGGACCCTCGAGGCGTGTTTGTCGACATCCGTATTCAACCTTTGCAGTTCTGAAATGAGACTATCACGAGTTTGTGGTGACATTCGTAATCAGTCTAGGATGTGCAGTCGTGCAGGTATGAGTTTGAAGTGCTCAATCAAGTCATACTTGAAAGCCTCCTTGGGGTCTATATTTTCATTATTGTTGCCGCTTGGGGTGTTTACAACTTATTTTCCTGAAGGATTTACATAAGAAGAAGAAGATTGGTTGTAATTTTTGTGGTAATCCCGGCCAGAGCAGGTACTTCTACCAACTTCAAGAGCTTCTGGAGAAGGTTTTTCATTTGGAAAATCAACCTCTGGATCAAGGGGTTGATCCTTCTCATTTGTTGAAAACGTTTATGGAGCAACATTGCCGTCTTCAGTGATTGCATTACATGGAGCATTTTTCGGGAACAAGTCCTGAACAGCATCCAGCAAGTTTTTTTCTTTGTTGAGTATTTCATTGGTCCAGACATCTCTTATGAGATTGGGTATTTGAGACCAATTGACCGGGTTTTCATTAAAGAAGACTTCATCGAACAAACCTTCTTCATGGTGATCAGTCAGAAGAGGCTCGAATTCCGATGTCACAGTTTCAGGAGACGAAGGCTGAGAAGATGATATCTCAGTGGAAGTCACCTGAGAAGATGTAGCTTCAGAAGATATGCTCCCAGACGTAGTCTGAGGGTTTGCAGCTTTGGCAGATGGAGCTTCAGAGGCACCATCATCCTGAGCTATCGCATTGTGGGCAACTTCGATAGAAGATGCCTCTAAAATGCATTGCTGGGATTCAGACTCATCTTCAGATGTAAGAGGATCATCAACCCAACAACTTTCTTCATTTTCGGGGGTTACCGGAGGAGATGTTTGTAGATTTTCTGGGATTTCCGGTTATGGATTGCGACGAAGTTGATTAATGCAATCCTGCTCTTGTTCTATGGCAAGATGTTGCAAGATCCTTGCATATTCTTTGAGAACGAGCATAGGAGCCAAATCTTCTTCTTCGTCTGCCCCTTGTGGTTCAACATTATTGGGTTCCACTGGGGCATTGGCGGGTGCTGGATCAATAGCATTTTCTTGTATAGCCTCTTGGTCTTCTTCATCATCAGACCAAGATCCTTGTGGCCGTAAGGGATTATACCAGATTACTGGCATAAGGTGAGATTCGGGAATCCATTCTTCATTGGAGAGGTATTCTCCTGTTTCAAAGGATTCCTCCCACTCATCGGTGTCACTGGACTCATATCCATCCATGGAGAATCCAATTACCGAGTTGCAAGAGTATGATGCCCCCTGTGTAGTCTCATTTCTGAGGTGTGGTGGCATGAAATCACTGAGGGTGAATTTTCTTACCACTCTTGAATTCTTGGGAACGGACTCTTCTGTTGCCCCTAGTGAGGTGGTAGAGGAAGTCTCTGCCTTCTCAAATGACTTCTTGTTTTGGTTGAGCTTTCTTCAACTGTTTGAGCTTTCGGGGTTGTCTCCTGGCTTACCTTTGCTGTTGAATAGTTGGCTTTGTTTTGATGACCTCCCAATTTTCATCTTCAAGGAGATCGGGATGCACCCATATGGGCTGTCCATCTGGTGTTGGGTAAGGAACCAACTCTTAGGATGTTTGAGTCATTTTTATCACCTTAAAGGAAGTGGTGATCTTCTTCTTTGGTGATTTGGATGTTTGTCCATATGACACCATGTTGACAGAGGCAGACTCGTAGTTTTTATCAAAGGTGATGACTCCATTTTTCCGCATCTCGTTGATCTTCTATCTCACAACGAAGCATTGTTTGAGAGGATGCAAGACCATCTGGTGGTATGGGCAATACCGAGGATCGTTGGTTTTGCCAACATCTCCCAGTCTTTTGGGGTCAGGCAAGGTGAGTTTCCCATTTGCCAAGAGAGCCTCAAATATTTCTTCAACATCTTCATCGAACGGGTATTTCTTCTATACTTGTTCTTTGAAGGCATTAGAGAGTTCGGGTCTTTTACCTACAGCTTTGTCTTTAGTTTTCTTTGGCGACTGGGGAGCTGACTTGGTTTACACATTGAGAACCTCCTTTTTCTTTGGTTTTGAGGTTGCAACGGTTGTCGGCTCTTTCTTTGATGATTTCTGACTATTGAGGTCTCTGATCATCGTTTCAGCCTCCATGGATGCTTTTAGGAGTTCTCCTAGATTCTTTGATTTGTTGCTGATGATCATGGAGCGGATCCTTGAACTCATGTTGTTACGGCATACGTCGACCAGGGACGCCTGTAGCAGCACGTCTGAGCATTTGTATGCCATTGCCTTCCACTTGTGAATGAAGTCGTAGGTTGACTCATTCTCTCCCTATTATAGGTTGCAGAGCTGAGCCATAGTAACAAGATGATCCTCACCTTTGAAGTGGGTCAGGAAGCGAGTCTCTAGCATGGTCCAGTTTTGAATGGAATCCTCTGGCAGAGTGGAGTACCAATAAAAGGCCGTACCTTTTAGGGTACTTGCAAAGAGACGGATCTTGAGGGCATCTTGATCCTCAATAGCTCCTGTCAGGATTTTGAAGTGGATGACGAGCTGTTTGGCTGAACCTTTCCCCGTATATGTTTGGAGAGTAGGTTGCTTGAACTTTGCGGGGAATGGAACCGAGTCCATCCATAAAGGATATGGTGGATTGATACCATGCTTTTTGAGTGTATCCTCTTCTTTTGCTTTAGCGAGGATATCGTCAACGTCCTTTTTGGTAAGGGCGCGTGACTCATCTTCTCCACCATTTGCCTCATCATTTAGAGGGAATTCATTGTTTGGCAGACATTGGAAAGTGAGAAGGAGGTTTTCCATCAGAACCTCTATTCTCTGCTGTCCTTGCTCCAGCTGCTGAATGCGTAGATCCACGTCATCGTGCGGCGGAAGTTGCTCAGAGTTTGTGACCAGAACATTCACCCTTCGAGAGTAGAATGAGGATACCGTCTTGGTGACTGAGCTGGAGCTCATTCTTTTGGATGAGGAGCCCGAGGAATGATCACTCCGGTGTCCTTGACTTGAAGGAGTGGGAGAGTCCTCCTGATGTATTCGTGTCCTGGAGACGCTGCGAGTTATCGGCCGTCTGACATGAGTTTTGGTTGTTGACTTCTGGCGTCTTTTAGTTTTGCTAACCATATGGACAGCAGCAACTTGGTCGGGTCTTTTTTTTTGACCCATTTTTTAGAGACCTGAAGGGTAGAATGCTGGATTCTTTGCTTCTCTAGTCTCTTCTGTCGATATACCGCACGGCGACGTATGCGATGAGCAATTTGAGCTTTAGTTAGCTCTGGTTGTGCTCTAGCAATAAAGAACGTAGTCCTTGTGCACAGCAACCGAGCTTATCTTCTTTGAAGATTGGCATGGACAGGATCTGGACGCGGTCCTTTGCCTGTCGTAGTGAAGCTTTGAATTTTGCAAGTTCGGCCCCTGTTGAGATGAAGGGTCGAGTTGCAGGAGTAAAGGCTCTAGCAGGTTTTTGTAGAGGCCTAGTGATACATGATCTGATTTTGGGCTAGTAGGAGCAAGCCGACTCTTGCTGAGTTGGTTTTTTTGTTTAGCGGAGGGTAGGTTTCTCCTCTTTCATGTAAGAGAGAGGATAGAACCGGTTCTCCTTGAGAGGGGCCAGGTATGCTGGCTTTGTAGATGTTCAGGACCTCCTTTGTTTTGGTGAAGATCTTGGGGACCAAGTCTTGGGGCAGACCTGGTTTCTTGCAGGCTGAGGCTTTGTGGGGTTGCCACGGGCTTAAGGCTTCTTGGTGGTTGCCCTTGGTGTCATGGCAATGACAAGTTCAGGGGCGGTCTTCTGCTTCTTGGCAGGTGCAGTTTCTTCTATGGGGAGAGGGAATGGTCCCAGAGACCCGAAGACGATAGTCTGGCGAGTGGAGGTCGACCCGGTATTTTTAGAGTTGCCAAGAGAGGTGATGCTTCGGCAGCTGGCAAGGCTCTTGTGAGTGCAGTTATTTTGCTTCTCTTGAAGCATGAGCTGGTACTTGTTCTCATCAAAGGTGATGGTTAATGAAGTTGCCATTGTTAGTTTGGAAAACTTCTGAAACAAGACCACATCCATTAGTAATCACAAGAATATGATCATAAATGGAAAATACTTTGGTTTTGTCTTTTCAAATTGCCCAGGGGGCATGGCCTGGCCCAAGCGTAATGAAGAAGGCAAAAAGCCATAGAGGGTTCAATTGTTCTAAATGCAAGTATGGTAGGCTTAGAATGAGCATTCCAGTGACTGCTAGAAGCAGTTGCAAACCTTAATTCAAATTACTGAGAAGCGAGGCTCACTCAAGGTAAAATGATATAAGGTTGGAGTTACAAATGTGTCGGTCGCGAATATAGTAGACCCGAAAGGGCGTACTAGCACCGCTAGGCACAAATGTTGCAAATCATATCCTTGGAATGGACACGAGATGGGATCTTTTTTTGAAAGGCCAAGATTGGATTCATAAAAGAGAGCAAGTGGTATTCCAATCCAAATATAGGCTCAAACATTTCTGCGAGCACTAGATCTGAAAGGGAAGGAACCAAAATTTCTCGAATGTGAACCTAAAACTGATGGAAGTTTTTTTTTTGAAAGGGTCAAAATCAAGTTCATCGAAGAGAGCAAATGGTATTCCAATCCGAATACAGGCTCAAACATTTCTGCGAGCACTAGATCCGAAATGGAAGGAACCAGGATTTATTGATTCTGAACTCAAAAATGACAGAAGTTTTTTTTCGTTTGTTTTGAAGAAAAATTTCTTAAAGATTTTTTTTTGTACACATAGGTCTCCAATTTGGTCTTATGAAACCTTAGTGGTAGATCAGCCCCCAGGTAAGGGTAGGATTACTTAATGAACCCATTTGAAGGACCCTTGCATTGAACAGTCCAGCTGCCTCCACACTCTGGATAGGGCTTTTCTTAGATCCACATTGGTCAAAGAACACAATTGGTGCAATCTTAGTGTTTTTTTAACCCCCTTTTTTTTTATAGATCAGTAATGAATCCATCAAGGAGAGGAAATGGCCTCTCCCAATCCGAATGTCAGCTCAGCGATTTCCGTGAGCTATTGTCCGAAAAGGAAAGAACCAAAGTTTCTCCAAATTGAATCCAAAAAAGAAAAAAAATTTTCTTTAAAAATCTGAAAAGTTTGAAATCAGATTTTTTTTTTAAGATCCCTATTGGACTCATCAAAGAGAAAAGATGGCCCTTCCCCCGATATGAACAACAGCTACAAACATTTATGCGAGCTATCAAGGTCGAAGAGGAAAGGATCAAAGTTTCTCAAAATTGAATCTGAAAATGAGAAATCTGAATTTTTTTTTGAAAGATCACTAATGAATCCATCAAAGAGAGGAAATGGCCCCTCCCATCCGAACGTCAGCTCAGTGATTTCCGCAAGCTATTGTTCGAAAAGGAAAGAACTAAAGTTTCTCCAATTTGAATCCAAAAGAGATAAATTTTTTCTTTAAAAATCTGAAAAGTTTGAAATCAGATTTTTTTTTTTGAAATCCTTATTGGACTCATCAAGGAGAAAAGATGGCCAATCCCCCGATATGAACAATAGCAACAAACATTTCTGTGAGCTACAAAGTTCGAAGAGGAAAGGATCAAAATTTCTGAAAATTGAATCCAAAAATGAGAAATCTGAAAAAAAAATTTGAACGAGACAGACTGGAAATAAACTTAAAGAAAGAAATTCCCAAAAAATCCCATCTCATGTTTTTTTTTTTTAAGATGCAAGATCCAACATAGGCCACCAACTAGAAAGGAGCCAAAGAATACAAAGCATCAAGTTCTCAAATGAATGCGTCCCACTGGGTATGCCAACTTGATAGACCTGGCTTTTGCCATCCTCCGCCCTGGGCCTGCCAAGGTCCGGCCGGACGAACAGTGGGCATCAACATTTTTTGTACTGGTATGCCAGATTTTCTATTCTACTTGGAATTTAGAAATGGTGATCCGGAGATCTACCTTCACAAGTAGAAATGAAATCAAACTTTTTTCTAACTTTCCATTGCACATATATTTTTAAGAAAAGAGACAGATTTTGAATGCCATGAGAGCCGATTTTCTTTTGTTTGCCGTCAAAAGTGGTTTTGTGCCGTAGGAGGCGATTTACAAATCTCATCAATAAAGAAGGACAAGAATTGTGATTTTTTTTTGTCTCTTAAAAAAATACAAAGTACAATAGAAAAGTAAGAAAAGGAATCTAACTTCTCAGGAGATTGTGGGGACTCGTTCAGATCGACGGTCGCGAGTCATGTATGGACTCCGCCATCGTCCTTCAGATGAGAACACTTGATGTTTTGATTCTTTTGGCTTGGCTTGGACCTTAGATTTTTAGAGGATAAAGACCTAGGGGAGATCCTATGTCCAATAAAAGAGCTAGGTAGACGGGCTGAAAAGCCACATCTAGGTTATGTTGAATAGAAGGAGAGGGGACCTTGTGGGAGGGTGGGGGGGGGGGTGGCCCCCAAAGGGACTTCGATCACCTTGTGGTGTTTCTTGCAGCAGCGTTTCTTCAAAGTAGCGAAGCTTCTTTGCATAGAGATTTCTTGGGGAATTTTCTTGTATTTTTCTGGTAAATTTCGGATGACTTTTTCGGACCCCTTCTCCTTGGAATGACCGCCTATTTATAGGCCTTTGGTAGCCATTTAGGAGGGTTTATGGGCTTTAATTGTCATAAAGCCACATAAAGGGAGGAGTTACAAGTTTTAATTCATTTACTTTGCAACTCCTTTTTCTTGGCTTTGTTGACACCAAAAATGTCACTTTGCCTCCTCAACATCAAAAGCTACTTGGAGCCGCATCCTACTACAAACAGGCAAAGCTGCATCAAGCATCAGATCTTGTCAGAATCAAACAAAAACTGTAAGATCCTTCAAAATAGCCAAAAGAAGGGTACACATGAAGTTTCGAGCCATTTCGACACCATTTGACCTAACTTCAATCCTCCAACGGCTGAGCAGGAACTCCCAGCGGCGACAGTGACGAAGACATCAAATCTTCGATCAGAGCCCATGGATGGTCTCAAAATACCACCAAAGGGCTCCACGTCGAATTTCAAGTCAAACCTACACCGTCTTTCGAATGGCGAAATCAAGCCTCCCGGCAGCAAGAACCTCTGATGCCGCCACTCATCAAACAAAGCACATGAGTAGCTTTTACATGCTTCCAAAGGGCTGCACATCAAACTTCAGGTCATTCCCACGACGTTTGACCCGGCTTTGACTCTCCATAGTGAAATCAAGCCTACCGGTGGCGGAGCTCCCTGGGACCATGGCATCCAAATCGGAGCTAATGGATCATCTCAAAATGACTATAATAGGCTCCCTGCCAAATTTCAGGTCAATCGGACATCGGATGACCAAACATCAAAGCTCGACATCTTCCGCGCGGTGAAATCAAGTCTAGCATCAACGGGACCCCAAACGGCTTCAAAACTCAAATAAAAGCCCATGGTTGGTCCTATCTAATGCTCAAGAAGCTTCACCTCAAATTTTAGGTCATTCCGACATCGTTTGACCAAGTTTCAACTCTTGGCGGAAAATCGGCTACAAAGTCTTCTGCTTTTCCAAAAATAGGAAACTTTTTGCTTTGATTTGCACAGCTTCTCGATAGGTTTTCTTCAGAGGAATTAAGCCAATAAATGAGGAGAAATGTCAAGGAAAATATAGAAGAAAAAAGAAGCAAAAACGCTCGAAAAATGGACGAGAAACGGCGATTGGATGGCGACCGAAAAAAGGGACCAAAGTCCATGGTCACCGGCGACCTTGGCCCAAGGTTGCTGGCCTGATGGTCGCCGACCCTGAAATTCGGGTTGCTGGATTTCCGCTAAAACGACCGTTTTTCCGATTCTTTTCGCGTTTCGCGATGTTTGGCCCCTGTGATTTTCTCAAATTCTGATTTTTGAGGCATGATATCCGTTGATCTTTGTCAACATCACGGATCTGCCATTGAAATCATTGGATCATCATTGGACACTCCAAAATCACCAACCGGCAGACCAAGAAAGCACACTTTCTACCCGACCAATCGTGAAATTGACTGGACAGATGTTGCCGGCCCATTAGTATCAACCAATGTCTGAATTTGCATTGTCATCTGACATCAAATAACATGCGGATCCATCGATGATCTTCGCAAGAAGAATTCCAAAAGATGCGGCGCGGCCCGCGACTCTTCAAGCGACTCAGCGACCAATTAATAAAGTTAAATGACCTTTTTATGACAACTTATTACGGTCATTAATTCATTATTCTGGACGGCCCAATCAAAAGCAAGCAAATGGGTGTTACAAGTCTAATTAATCATGACAATTAACCATGTAACTCCTATCATTATGGAGATTAATCATGGTAATTAATCATGAAACTCCCATCATCATGGAGATTAAATGCCCATTATTCTCCATTGGCCAATCAAAATCCAAGAAAAAGGAGTTACAAAATTATGAAATTAATACTTGTAACTCCTCCCATCATGGAGCATTAATGCAATCAATGCTCATAAACCCTCCTAAATGGCCACCAAAAGCCTATAAATAGGCGGTCATTTCAAAGGGAAAGGGTCCGAAAAAATCATCTGAAGAATTGTCCTTGAAAGTCTCTCCGCAAAGAAGCTCTCCTGTTCCGAAGAAACTCTTCAGAAAAACGCTTCAAGGTGATTGAAATCCCTTGGGCCCCCCCAAGGTTCCCCTCTCCTTCTATCCGACATGGCCTAGATGTGGCTTTTTAGCCCGTCTACTCGGTTTTTTTTTATTGAATATAGGACCTTCCCTTGGTCTTTGTCCTCTAAAAATCTGAGGTTCAAGCTAAGCCAAGTGAATCAAAGCATCAAGTGCTCTCATCTGAAGGACGATGGCGGAGTCCATACCTGACTCGCGACCGTCGATCTGATTGAGTCCCCACAATCTCCTGAGAAGTCAGATCCCTTTTTCTTTCTTTTCTATTGTATTTTGTATTTTTCAAAGAGACAAAAAAAATCACAATTCTTGTCTTTCACTATTGATAAGATTTGTAAATCGCCTTCCATGGAAAAATTGCCTTCTATGGCACAAAACTGCCTTTCACGGTAAACTAAACAAAATCGCCTTTCACGGCATTCTAAATTTGTCTCTTTCTTTAAAATATATGTGCAATGGAAAGTTAGAAAAAAAGTTTGATTTCCTTTCTACTTGTGAAGGTGAATCCCCGGATCACCATTTTAAATTCCAAGTAGAATAGAAAATCTGGCATACCCGTACAAAATGTTGATGCTTGGTTTTTTTTTTTTCGCCCCTCCGCACCCTGGCGGACCCGGGACGGAGGAAGGCAAGAAAAAAGCCGGGACCATCAAGTTGGTATACCCGGTGGGACACTTTCGTTTGAGAACACGATGTTTAGATTCCTTGGTTCATTTCTAGTTGGTGGCCTAAGTTGGATCTAGCATCTTTAAAAAAAAATGATGAGATGGGATTCTTTGGAAATTTTTGTCTTTGAATTTGTTTCCATTCTTTCTCTTCTCAAAACAATTTTTTTTTTTTTAATCATTGGGTTTAAATTTGAGAAATCTTGGTTTCTTCCCTTTCGGATTTAGCGCTCGCGGAAATCGCTGAGCCTCTGTTCGGATTGGAATACCATTTCTTCTCTTTTGTGAACCCAATCTTAATTTTTTAAAAAAAAAATAAAAATTCAGATTTCTCTCTTTTGGATTCAAATTGGAGAAATTTTGGTCCTTTCCTTTTTCGTATAATGGCTCGCGGAAATCGCTGAGCCAGCATTCGGATTAGGAGGGGCCTTTTCCCTCTCTTTGATGGGTCCATTAGTGATCTTTCAAAAAAAAAAAAAAAAATGAAAAAAATTCAGATTTGTCTCTTTTGGATTCAAATTGGAGAAATTTTGGTCCTTTCCCTTTTCGTATAATGGCTCCCGAAAATCGCTGAGCCAGCGTTCGGATTGGGAGGGGCCATTTTCCTCCTTTTGATAGGTCCATTAGTGATCATTAAAAAAAAAAATCTTAAAAAAAAAAAAACACGTTAAGGTTGCACCGATTGCGTTCTTTGACCAAAGTGAATTTAAGAAAAGCCTTGTCCAGAGTATAGAGGCAGCTAGACTGTTCGAGGCAAGGGTCCTTCAAACGGGTTCATTAAGTAATCCTACCCTTACCCGGGGGCCGATCTATCCACTAAGGTTTCATAAGACCGAATTGGAAGACCTATGTGCACTCTTCAAAAAAAAAAAATCTCTTCAAAAAAAAATCTAAAATAAAATCTTCGAAAAAAATAAAAATATCTTCTGTCACTATTGTGTTCAGATTCGAGAAATTTTGGTTCCTTCCTTTTCGAATTTAGTGCTCGCAAAAATGTTTGAGCCTGTATTCGGATTGGAATACCATTTGCTCTCTTTTATGAATTCAATCTTGGCTTTTCAATAAAAAAAAAAAAAACTTCCGTCATTATTGGATTAAAATCTGAGAAATCCTGGCTCCTTCCTCTTCGAACTTAGTGCTCGCGGAAATCATTGAGCCTTTGTTCGGATTGGAATATCATTTGCTCTCTTTTGCGAATTCGGTCTTGACCTTTAAAAAAAAATCCCATCTCGTGTCCTCCTCAAGGATGCGATTTACAACATTTGTGCCTAGCGGTGCTAGTATGCCCTTTCGGGTCTACTGTATTCGCGACCGATACATTTGTATCTCCAACCTTATATCATTTTACCTCGAGTGAGCTTCGCTTCTCAGTAACTTGAATTAAGGTTTACAATTGCTTCTAGCAGTCACTGGAAGCTCATTTCGAGCCGACCATACTTGCGTTCAGAGCAATTGTACCCTCTATGGCGTTTTGCCTTCTTCATTACGCTCAGAATAGGCCATGCCTCCTGAGCAATTTGAAAAGACAAAACCATAGTATTTTCCATTTACGATCACCATATTCTTGTGATTACTAATGGATGTGGTCTTGTTTCAGAAGTTTTCCAAAAGTAACAATGGCAGCCTCATTGACCATCACCTTCGATGAAAACAAGTACCAAGTCATGTTTCAAGAGAAGCAAAGCAAGCGCACTTACAAGCGCCCTACCAGCTGCCGAAGCATCGCCTCCCTCGGCAACTCCTAAAACATCGGGTCGACCTCCACTCCCCGGACCATCGTCTTTGGGTCACTGGGACCATTCCCACTACCCGTAGAAGAGACGGCGCCTGCTAAGAAGCAGAAGACCGCCCCTCAACGTGTCGCTACCCAGACACCAAAGGCGGTCACCAAGAAACCAGAGGCTCGTGGCAATCCCGCGAGGCCTCAACCTGCAAAAAACCAGGTCTGCCCCAAGACTTGGTCCCCGCAATCTTCACCAAAACAATGAAGGTCCCAGACATCTGCAAAGCCAGCATACCTGGCCCCTCTCAAGGAGAACTGGTTCTATCCTCTCGCTTACATCAAAGGGGAGAAACCTACCCTCCACCGAACTACAAAAACTACTCAGCACGAACCGGCTTGCTCATACAAGTCCGAAATCAAGTCGTGCATTACAAGGCCTTGACAAGAACCTGCCAGGGCCTGCTCTCCTGTAACTCGACCCTTCATCTCAACAGGGGCCGAGCTTGCGAAATTTAAAGCTTCGCTGCGACAGGCTAAGGACCGCGTCCAGATCCTGTCCATGCCAATCTTCAAGGAAGACAAGCTCGGTTGCTACGCAGAAGGGACCACATCCTTCATTGCCAGAGCATAGCCTGAGCTAACTAAAGCTCAAATCGCTCGTCGTATACGTCGTCGCGTGGCATATCGACAAAAGAGATTAGAGAAGCAAAGAACCCAGCATTCTGAGCTTCAAATCTCCCAAAAATGGGTCGAAAAAGAAAGACCCTACCAAGTTGCTGCTGTCCATGTGGTTGGCAAAACCAAAAGACACCAGAAGTCAGCAACGAAAGTACATGTCAGACGGCCGGTGACTCGCAGCGTCTCCCGGACACGAAGACGTTAGGAAGACTCTCCCACTCCTTCAAGCCAAGGACACTGGAGTGATCATTCCTCGGGCTCTTCATCTAGAAGAATGAGCTCCAGCTCAGTCACTAAGACAATATCCTCTTTTGACTCACGAAGAGTGAATGTCCTAGTCACAAACTCTGAGCAACCTCCACCACATGATGACATGGTTCTACGCATTTAGCAGCTAGAGCAAGGACAACAGAGAATAGAGGTTTTGATGGAAAACCTCCTTCTCACTCTCCAACGTCCACCAAACAATAATGAAGTTCCTCCACAAGATGAGGCAAATGGTAGAGAAGATGAGTCACGCGCCCTTACTAAAAAAGGACGTTGACAATATCCACGTCAAAGCAAAAGAAGAGGATACACTAAAGGAACATGGAATCGAGCCACCATACTCCTTATGGATGGACTCGGTTCCGTTCCCTCCAAAGTTCAAACAACCTCTTCTCCAAACATATACGGGAAAAGGTTCAGCTAGACAGCATGTCATCCACTTCAAGATCCTGACGGGAGTTATTGTGGATCAAGATGCCCTCAAGATCCATCTCTTTGCATGTACCCTAAAAAGTACGGCCTTTAATTGGTACTCCACTCTGCCAGAGGATTCCATTCAAAATTCGACCATGCTAGAGACACTCTTCTTGACCCACTTCAAAGGTGAGGATCATCCTGTTACTATGGCTCAACTCTGCAGCCTTAAACAGGGAGAGAATGAGTCAACATACAACTTCATTCACAAGTGGAAAGCAATGGCATACAAATGCTCAGATGTGCTGCCACAAGCGTAGCTGGTCGACATCTGCCGAAACAACGTGAGAGCAAGGATCCGCTCCATGATCATCGGCAACAAATCGAAGAATCTGGGAGAACTCCTAGAAGCGTTTATGGAGGCTGAAACGGTGATCAAAGACATCAACAATCAAAAGTCATCAAAGAAGGAGCCAACTGCCATTCTGACCTCCAAGCCAAAGAGAAAGGAGGTTCTCAATGTACTAACCAAGTCAACTCCTCAGCCGCCAAAGAAAGCTGAAAACAAAGCTCCAGGTAAGAGACCTGAACTCTCTGATGCCTTCAAAGAACGAGTAGAGAAGAAAAACCCATTCGATGAAGATGTTGAAGAAATATTTAGGGCTCTCTTGGCAAATGGGAAACTCACCTCGCCTGACCCCAAAAGACTGGGAGATGTTGGCAAAACCAATGATCCCCAATATTGTCCATACCACCAAATGGTCTCGCATCCTCTCAACCAATGTTTCATTGTGAGAGAGAAGATCAACGAGATGTGGAAAAACGGAGTCATTACCTTTGACAAAAACTATGGGTCTACCTCCGTTAACATGGTGTCATATGGACAAACATCCAAATCACCAAAGGAAAAAATCACTACTTCCTTCAAGGTGATAAAAATGACCCAGACGTCCCAAGAGGTAGTGCCTTACCCAACACCAGAAGGACAAGCCATATGGGTGCATCTCGATCTCCTAGAAGATGAAAATTGGGAGATCGTCAAAACAAAGCTGACCGCTCAACAGTGAAGGCAAGCCAAGAGACAACTCCGCAAGCTCAAACAGCAGGAGAAGGCTCAAACCAAGCAAGAGGTCCCTGGAAAGGCAGAAACCTCCTCTACCGCTTCACTGGGGGCAACAGAGGAGTCTATTCCCAAGGCTTCAAGAGTGGTAAGAAAATTCACCCTCATTGATTTCATGCCACCACGACTCAGAGATGAGACTACACTGGGGGCATCATACTCTTGCAACTCAGTAGTGGGGTTCTCCATGAATGGATACGAGTCCAGTGACACTGCAAGTGACACCGATGAGTGGGAAGAATCCGTTGAAACCGGAGAATATCTCTCCGATGAAGAATGGATCCTAGAATCCCACCTTATGCCAGTAATCTAGTATAACCCTTTCCAGCCATAAGGATCCTGGTCTGATGATGATGAAGACCAAGAGGCTGTTCAAGAAAATGCTGTCAATCCAGCACTTGCCAATGCTCTAGTGGATCCCAACGAGGTTGAACCACAAGGAGTAGATGAAGAAAAAAATTTGGCTCCTATGCCAGATCTTGAAGAATATGCAAGGATCTTGCAACGTCTTGCCATAGAATAAGAGCAGGATCAAGTCTATCAGCTTCATCAAAATCAAGAACCGGAAGTCCCGGAGAATCTACAAGCATCTCCTCCAGTGACTCCGGAAAATAAAGAAAGTTGCTGGATTGATGATCCTCTTACATCGGAAGACGAGTCTGATTCCCAACAGTTCATTATGGAGGCATCTTCTATCAAAGTTGCCTGCAATGTGATAGTTTAGGATGATAGTGCCTCTGAAGCTTCTTCTGCTGAGGCCACAGACTCTCAAAATGCATCCGGTAGCATATCTTCTGGAGTTACATATTCTCGGGTGACTTCCACTGAGATAGCATCCTCTCAGCTTTCGTCTCCTGAAACTGTGACATCAGAACTCAAGCCTCTTCCGACTGATCACCATGAAGAGACTCTGGCTGATGAAGTCTTCAAAGAAAACCCAGTCAATTGGTCTTAGATACCCAACCTCATAGGAGATGTCTGGATAGATGAAATACTGGACAAAGAAGAAAAGTTGTTGGAAGCTGTTCAGGACTTGTTCCCGGAAAATGCTCCATGCAACGCAAAACTGAAGGTGGCAATGCTATTGCAGAAGCGTTTTCAGCAAATGGGGAGGATCAGCCCCTTGAGCCCGAAGGGGGTCTTCCAAAAGAAAAACCACCTTTAGAAGCTTTTGAAGTTGGGAAAGGTACCCGCTCTGGCCGAGATTACCACAAAAACTACAACCAACCTTATACTTCTTCTTATGTAAATCCTTAGGGAAAACAAACTGTAAATGCCCCAAGCGGCAGTGATAATGAAAATGCAGGCCCCAAGGAGGCTTTCAAGTATGACTTGATTGGGCACTTCAAACACATACCTGCATGACTGCACATCCTAGAGTTATTACGAATGTCACCACAAACTCGTGATAGTCTCATTTTGGTACTACAAAGACTGAATCTGGATGTCGACAAACATGCCCCACAAGTCCTGCAAATTGAAATGGACTCTAGGGTCAAAAAATAAAAAACCTCCTCAAACGGAGAAAAGAAAGAAGTTAGAGGACCTTGCACTAAATGCCTCTCGGTCCAAAAAGCCTTAAGTGCTACCCTCGCCTTTAATAAGGAAGACCTCCTGCTAGGCGAGACAAAGCACAACCGACCCTTGTACTTCAAGGGGTACATCAAAGAGATGCCGATACACAGAAGAGCTCACTAAAAATCTCTACTACGGCACTCGAAGAGCTGGGTATCCCATCTAGCAAACTGAGCCACACATCTGTGTCCATCTTTGGATACGATGGGAGTGCTCAAAGGCTTATTGGCAAAATCAGGTTCAGGTTGCAAATCGGCGATCTTATCTCTGAGGTCACCGTGTATGCAATAAACACCCCTTCATGCTACAACATCCTTCTCGAACGCCCTTGGATACACGAGAACGGTCTCATCCCTTCAACTCTACATCAGTGCATCAAGTTTGTTGGCGACGAAGACTTGATACATCGAGTGTTTGCAGACAAAAAGCCCTTCAAAGGCAAAGAAGTCCATTTTGCAGACTCTCAGATGTACAGGGATGAGAAAGAGAAGGAGGAGGAGAAAATAGCATCCTTCGCCAGCAATCTCCAAAAGGATAAAGGTAAGGCTCCTCAGCAATCATCGGAAGAAAACAAACCTTCGGGCAAGCCCGAAGAGAGCAATTCGTCTCCTTTCGTTGTCTCCTTCAAATCTTCCAAACCTTTGGTAATCACTACTAAAGCAAAGAAGACAAAGCGAAAGACTGGGGGCAAGTTTGTTGTCTCCTTCGTATCTATCATACAAGACACGGATTCGGATTCAGAGCCCGAAGACGATACATCGTCAAGCCAAGTTGATACTCAGCAAGTTCCGCCTGTCCTCACTCCATTGGAGACACCTGCTGACGCAGAAGATCCCGCGTCTGCTACCTTCATCGTTCCAGCAACAACGGCAGAAGAGAAACCAATCTTCTTCCATAGATCGGAAGCTTCTTCATCAAACTCCTTGCTTGAACCTTTCCAAAATGAAGGTATGCCTCAACTATCCTTGTATAGTCCAATGGCATAAGCTATCATGAAGAAAATGGGCTATGACGCTAAAAATCCAATCGGTTTGGGAGGTGGCCGTCGTATTCTTATACCATTGGAACCCACCTTGACCAAAAGTCAGCTGGAAGATTGGAAATTCCACCGTCGTATAGACAAGTCTTCATACGGATTGGGGTATGATCTTGACACTCCGATGAGACAGCTGACACAAAGGCTGCAGAGTCGTTTTGCCAACCAGGCCTCAACATCTCGTGTTGATGAAGACATCGATCTCCCTGGATATCTCTTTGAAGAGTTACCCGACAAAGACCCAGGAAGCTCATCAAATTGGTATGATTTCTCTGATGATGAAGAGGAATTGTCTGATGATACAGACGCACGGTTCTCTGATTCAGAAGAGCCATCATCTCTAAAAGAAGTGCCTTACTTTGACCCAGTTTCAACAGGTGATTGGGATCATCTCATAGCAAGTCTTGAGAAGAGTACCGATCAAGAAGATTTATGGACAGAAGCGGAGCCATGGTCTGAAAATGCCCTTGGAAATTCAGAAGGTCTTGTTGAGTTGGAAGCCTCCGAAAATATTTTGGAGGAACCACCTTGAAACCTTCCAACAAAAGATTCTGTTCAAAAGATAGACTTGGGAACACCTGATAACCCACGTCCTGTATTCATAAGTAAGAATATAAAGGATGATGAGTTACCCGAGTATGTCTCGTTTGCTCGTGATTTTGTTGATTGTTTTGCATGGTCTTATGCTGAAATGCCTGGCTTAGATCCCAAAATAGTAGTTCACAGACTCAACCTGCAAGAAAATATCAAGCCTGTCAAACAAGGACAAAGAAGATTCCGTCCTGATGTGATGGACAAAATTGAACAAGAAGTTCAGAAAGTCAAAAACGTCGGCTTCATCTGCGAGGAATAGCATCCTGAGTGGTTGGCCAACATCGTCCCCGTGACGAAGAAAAATGGGCAAATCAGAGTTTGTATTGACTATAGAGACCTGAATAATGCATGCCCCAAAGATGAATTCCCGTTCCCTATACCGGAGGTAATGATTGACAACACCTGTGGGTTTGAGCAAATGACTTTCATGGATGGCTTCTATGGCTACAACCAGATAAAGATGCATCCCGAAGATGAAAGGCATACATCATTTCACACCCCATTTGGTGTGTATTGCTACACTGTCATGCCATTTGGTTTAAAAAATGCCGGTGCAACATATCAGAGGGCTATGATGAAGATATTCTAAGATATGCAACACAAGACGGTCGAATGGTATGTTGATGACCTCGCCGTCAAAATCAAAAGAAAAGAAGACCATCTCAAAGATCTTCGAGAAGTCTTCATCCGGCTTCGCAAACACAAACTGCGAATGAATCCCTTCAAATGCTTCTTCGGTGTCTCATCGGGTAAGTTCCTCGGATTCATAGTTCGGAAAGCTGGAATAGAGCTTGACCCCATCAAAGTCAAGGCTATCCTAGAAATGCCATCTCCAAGAAACCTGAGAGAACTGAAAGAGCTTCAAGGGAAGTTGGCGTACATCCGATGGTTCATTTCCAACCTATCAAGGAAGTGCCGTCCATTTTCTCGCCTAATGAAGAAAGGTGTAGACTTTGTTTGGGATGCTGAATGTGAAGCTGCATTTCAAGACATTAAGTTGTACCTGACCAAACCTCCGGTGTTGGCTGCTCCCACAATTGGAAAACCATTCATCTTGTACACAAGAGCTCTCGACTATTCTTTGGGCGCTCTACTTGCACAAAAAAATGATGGAGGAAAAGAAGCTGCTCTATACTATCTCAGTTGTATGTTGGTAGGTTCAGAGCATCACTACTCTCCAGTCGAAAAAGAATGCCTGGTAGTGATGTTCGCCGTACAAAAGCTACGTCACTATTTGCTATCAGACACAGTATACCTGATTTCAAGGATCAATCTCTTAAAGGTCCATGTCACAAAAGCAGGTTCTCTCAATGCCTGGCTAGCAAAATGGTCCATCCTTCTGTCACAATTTGATATTAGGTATGTACCACAGAAAGCAATCAAAGGCCAAGCTCTGGCAGACTTTCTTGCAGAGCATCCGCTGCCTAAGGATTCTCCGCTTAGGGATGATCTCCCAGACGAACCTGTCTACAACGTGGAGACTTCCTCACCAAATGCCTCCTGGGACATGTACTTCGATGGTGCAACCAGGACAAATGAAAAAGGAAAGCCGATATCAGGAATTGGCATTCTCTTTGTTAGCCCCGACAAATACATGATTTCACACTCATTTTCGCCACTGGAACCATGTTCAAACAATGCGACTGAATACCAAGCCTTGATCATAGGATTGGAACACGCCCTCGAATCTGGTATCACCATGCTGGAAGAATTTGGGGACTCCCAACTGATCGTCAACCAGATGAATCAAAAATATGAAATCAGGAAGCCTAATCTGTTGCCTTACTATAACAAGGCGTAATTGCTTCGTCAAAGGTTTGACATCTGTCACATCACCCACATCTGTAGAGGTGAAAACATTCGTGCATATACCCTGGCTGGACTTGTTGCATCTATGGCAATCCAAGAAGGGGAAAACATGCAAATTACAGTGTGTCAAAGAAGGATTCTCCCTCCTCTCAACACACACCAAGCAATTGCTGAATGCCACCGAGTGGTCGGAAGTCGGATTTCCATCCTTAAACCTCCAATCGGCGACTAGAGGGATCCGTTCATTGATTATATTATGTTCGGAATCCTACCAGAAGATCCAAAAGAGCGGGTAAGCATTCAAAGACGAGCCCCAAACTTCCATTTGGATATTCCCTCCAAAATGCTTTACAGAAAATCCTTCAACAGAGTACTTCTACACTGCTTGTCACAACAAGAGGTGGAAGAAACTCTAAAAGAAGTTCATGCTGGTCTTTGTGGAGCCCATCGGCTAGTCCTAAGCTCTACGATCAGATAAAAAGGTTAGGTTATTATTGGCCTACCATGGTAGCTGACGCGATGCAATTTGCTAAATGCTGCCAACAATACTAAGTTCACGGAGACTATGTCCACATGCCTCCAAAATGGCTACATCCTACAGCGATCTCATGGCCTTTCGAAGCCTAGGGTATGGACATCATAGGTCCTATCTCTCCCGGATCAAGCAAAGGTCATCGCTTCTTCTTCCCCGCTACAGATTCTTTCTCCAAGTGGTCAGAAGCATTTGCGTTCAGTGAAATGAAAACCTCATCAGTCCTTCAATTCTTGCGCACCAGCATCATTTGTCGCTTCGGCATACCTAAAATATTTGTCCATGATAACGAACCACAATTTCGGGATCACAGATTCTACAAGTTCTACGACAAATACAAAATCCAAAGTTGTCCTTCGACTCCGTATAACCTGGCAGCGAATGGACTAGCAGAAGCCTTCAACAAGACACTCTGCAAAATTCTCAAGAAAATAGTCTCTAGTCACAAAAAAGACTGGAGTGACAAACTGCCTGAAGCTTTATGGGCCTATCGGACTACTGTTCGAGGACCAACCCATAGCATGCCATTCTCCTTGGTCTATGGATGTGAAGCAGTTGTTCCTCTAGAGGTACAAATTCCTTCCTTAAGGGTATCTCTACAAAATAAAATGACGCAAGAAAGCAACATCAAATTGAGACTCCAAGAACTGGATAATCTCGATGAAAGACGGCTGGAAGCTCTACAAAGCGTTGAGCTTTACCAAGCACGCATGGCAAGATCTTTTGACATAAAGGTCAGGCAACGCGCCCACAAAAATGGTGACTTGGTTCTTGCGGTAAAAAGGCCAATGGTTTTTGCCCACAAATCCAAAGGCAAATTCTAACCAAAATGGGAGGGACCCTTCGTCATCGACAAAGTCTTCTCCAATGGTGCATATGCTCTTCTAAACATGGAGCGTGACAGATGTATGCTGCCCATCGATGGCAAGTTCTTGAAGCAGTACTACCCTTGAAGACTTCCTACAATGGGTCAGAGGGATGCTTGCATGGCCAAAGCCTATTCCTAGGTACTTGCTCGTCAAACCCACCCCTTTTAGAGTTTTCACCCCTATGTTGAAATTTCTAAATACCCAAAACAATGTTTACTTTCAATGTTTCATTGTTCGAAAAAAAAAGTCAAACCCAAAATCCAAGTTTAGGAGGCTCTTCCCTAACTTGACCAAAACTTTCGATCCTTGAACCCAAAAATTCATGGTTTGAAACAAAAATCAGGACTCAGGGATTTCCACCCTAGTCCACCCCCGACTTTTACCATAAAAAATGGTTTTGAGTCAAAATTTAAAACCCTTGTGTCTTTAAACAAAAAATTGTTTTTCAGAAAAACCGTGGGGAAGCAACGTTTAGTTGATACTCACACAAAATCCAAAATTCGGAAGGATGCGAACTCCATTCAATACTTCCAAAACCTCAAAATCACAAGAAAGCGACACCTCGTTGATACTTGCAAAATTTCAAAAAAATCATGGAGACACAATGTTTCAGTTGATATCCACAATCCAAATTTCAAAACAAAAACAAAGGTTAAAAAAAACCTCAAATTTCAAAAATCGTGGGGAGGCGACATTCCATCACCCACAAAACCAAATTTTTGAAAAAAAGCAGGGAAGCGACATTCAATCGATACTTGCACCAAAATCCGCGAGGAGGCGACATTCCATCGATACTCGCAACCGAATGAGCAAGGAAGCGACATTCCATCGATACTTGCAATACCATTAAGCAGGGAGAAGACTCTTAGTCGATACTTCCACTTTGAAAACCAAAAACCCAGCTTTTATGCCAAAAACCTGGCTTTCATGCCAAAAACCAAAAATCTGGGCTCCACGCCAACAAAACAAAACCTGGTTTTCATGCCAAAAATAAAAAATCTGGCTTCCATGCCAACTAAATAAAACTTGGTTTTCAAAACACTCGGCTTCCATGCCACAAAACCTGGCTTTCATGCCAAACAAACAAAAAATTGGCTCCCATGCCACAAAATTTTGGCTCTCATGCCACAAACAAAATTTTGGCTCCTAGGCCACCAAAATTCGGCTTTCATGCCATTCAAAATTCGGCTTTCAAGCCATCAAATAACCTGGCTTTTTGCCACAAAATCTGGCTTTCATGCCCAAAATAACCCTTTGACAGAAGATTTTCACAAAATGACAACCATTTGATCAAATTTTCAAACAAACATTCCCATCCGACTTTTACTTACTTTCATCAAAAAAAGAATTTAAGTGAAATGAGGGAATACAAAAAAAAAAAAGGGTGTCAAAAAATGTTTATACATGGAGGTACTAGAAGAAAAGAAGAAAAATTTTGTTACAAATCAGGAGGCTAGTCCGACATGGTCTTCAGCCAAAGACTTAGCGCCTTAAGCAAACTCTTGGCCTTAGCCTCCAAAGCTTCCAGGCCGCGTTTCTTCAGGATTTTCCCATAAAAAGCAGTAGGCTGTCGCGATCCATCTTCAGCGCGAGGAAGCTCTTCCCAGAGAATTTGCCATTGTTCATATTCTCGAGTCTTCCTCCGGAGATTGCTTTCAGCCTCCTCAACTTGGCGAATGAGAGTCCTCTCTCTATCGCGAGCTTTCGAAATAGCAGTCCACTTGGCAGCAGCTTGTTCTTCCAATAGCTCAAGGCACTGTCTGGCCTCAATGACCTCCCTATTGAGACGGTGCTGGTCCTGTGTTAGCTCGATAATAGCCAACTCGGTGACGTTCCTCTCTCGAACGAGCTGCTTCCGAGTCATCGAGATCTCATTCAGTTCAGATTTGACCTCGCTAGAAGGCTTCAAAAACATCTCGTTGAAGAAGTCACCATTTGGAAAGCTCTTGGTTTCAATCCACTTGTTGCCTAGAGCAATGACTTCATCAACAAAAGCCTTGGCGTCTGTAATGTTCAGACCGACATCTTCGCTATCGGCAAGAATGTCCTGCACATGCTTAATCATGTCGAAGCCAGCTTCCAAATGGCCAGATGAGAGAGTCTCGACCCATGAGCTCAAGACTCTCTTCAACACCTTCCTCGCAAATTGACGGGATGACTCAGATGAAGAGTCGCCATGCTCCGTTGGTCGACTGCCCATGTTATACACCGTTGGAAGAGTAATCAAGAAGCCCTTTCCAACCGGAGCCACTGGAGAAGGAATATTAGCCTGCGGACTCTCCTCTGCCTCACCAAAACTGGTGGAAGAAGCCCCTACCCTTGGATCAGTCGCGGGCACTCCCTGCTCAGGCTCTGAGAATGATAGAGGAACTTCTCCTGTCGCCTCACAACCTGCCAATAGAAGATGAAAAAGGTGTGAATATGATCTTATCAAAAATCAAAAAATCAAGATTATCACTACAAAGTACCTTCTTCGACGACCGGCGGAATGCTTTTTGCCTCCATGAGCCCATCCGAAGCATCGTCAAAAGTTGCATCCATGGATGGCTCGAAGTCATTGGAATCCTCTGGCAAGTCAGCTGGCAAGAAAACAAAAAATATGTCAGCAAGTGGCGGTTAAAAAAAAAAAAAAAAAAAAAAGAGAGAAAATCATACCAGGTGGGGATTCTGGGTCTACTTCAGAATCTCTGGGTTCTTCCTCAGATGCCATGACTGGATCCGTCACCGCCTCATCAGCCGGAACCTCAGGCATCATCAAATCATCATCTTCTACCAAAAGAAAGAAAAGCACTAGATCAAAAAAGCATCATAAAAAGAAAGAAGTGGAAAACGAGAAGAAGGGTCATACTATCACTACTGATCTTTTCTCCCCGGCTTCTCTTCTCTGGAGGTTCATCATGATCCCCTGATGCCTCCTCAGCAATGGTGGAAGGAATTTCCAGATCAGGAGAGTTTTCGTGCCGTCTCTTACTTCGGCGCTGTCCTCTTCTCCTCTTGCTCCTACGGGACGAATTGTTGGAAGTACCCGCCCTGCCATCGAAATCTGGCCTCTCGATAGAGTCCTCACCAGATGGTCTGCTCTTGCCAGTAGACACCATGGAAGCCTTTGCTCGCTCGGCTTGTATCTAAGCAGCGACCTTAGCCTACGCCTCTGCGAGTTGTTCCAAGACCTCACTCGGTATCTCTTGTGCAGCTCCCGATCTGATGACGTCCTGGTCCTCGAGAAAGCCTGTTTTGTGCTTTTCTCCAGAAAGAAAAGCTAGAACTTTTTCTCGGCGGATGCCATCTGACTTCCCAAGACCATTCCCGGAAGACTGCTTTACATCGAGCTCCTTCTTAAAAAGTCCCTGGTACACTGAAAAGCTCTCCACGAACCACTTCGTGAAGCCTGCAGTCCGGAAAGTGGGCAACTCAACATAAGAAATCATGGCGGTAGTGTCTTCCGCACTGTAGAAGGCCCATGCATTCCTCCTGTCTTGCAGACCTCCAAAACACTTCACCTTGCTCGAAGGCACTCCAACAATGCCTTGGGAGAAGCCCAACTGCATGGCAAAACGCGAGGGAACATACGGCTAGATGTCAACGAAAAGATGTCTACGGTACACCATCGTGCCGACACGTATGTTGAAAAGCCATGTTTTCTCCGCTTTTGTCAAAGAATAGTGTCTCCCAGACCCTGCCTTGGTCGAATCACGGGAGACACCAAAATCAAAAGCCTTCTTCCGCAAGCTCGGAGAAAGCTTCACTGAAGACTGCCCCATCTCGACGTCCCAGAATCGTCGGATCCTCAAACGGGCAGATAAGAGAGATTCGGAACCAGGCTTCCCTCTAGCCAACCGAATCATAAACGGGTCATTGTCCTGTAGAACACCCAATCGGTGGAAACTGGGACAGTGGTATACATACCACAAATAGAAAATATGGGATGAAAATACCCTATTCATAGGGAGCCCAAGCCGAACCGGGAAAGCAGCAGCCTGCAGTTCGGTACACAAATAGGAGTAAAGAGCATGCACCAAAGCAAGCCGCTCTCTAAATGCCATCTGACAAGCCGGAAAAATGCAATGCAGCCTGATGTGCGTACTATCCCCTCCAACAAAAACAGCCTCACCCAGCCAATAAGTGAGGTAAATAGCGAGATCTCTCCGCAGCGCAATGTCAGAATGAATGGCGTCTGTACTTGCGAAGAGCTCCTTCAAATTTTCTCACATGGCGGAGATCTTCTTCGAATCCGGGTTCTTAGCCCTGGCTTCCTGGGTCGTACTCTTAGAAGACTCCCTGCTGTCAAAGAAGTTGGAAGACAAAAAGCTACCACTCTTCTAACTGCTACATCGGACTTTCGAGCCCTCCTTCTCCTTCAAAAAGTCGTAGAAGGCGACGAGCTGAAAGTACAAAAGCCTGAACTCCTCATAGAGGTTGCTGAGGATAGGCAGCCCGGTGATGGCGCTCAGTTCCTTTAAAGAAAAACCAATCTCACTATTTGTGACAATGAAGGTATTGGTTTGTGGAAGGAACGACTCTAGCATTGCCATGAAGGCCTCATCGGAGAAAACAACGGTTTCCTGAAAAGCGCGAACCGCATCAAAGATCTCAGCCTCCTTCAGAATGGCACCGCCAACCTGTAGGATGTGATCAGTCCACGACTCCCAGCTCGAGTCAGCACTGAAACGGCTGCGAAGTCGAAAAGGCTTCACCCAATTGCTGCCATCGCCCTTGAAAATACCAAGGCCCCCCGGTCTCAAATCGACCGAAGGGTATCTGAACCTTGGTAGCCACTGGCCGGCATTAAAATGTCCATACGGGCATGCGACTTCTCTGTAAAACTAGAAGGGTCGCCAACGAAAACCCCGGTCTTGATCACATTTGTCCTCTTCACCCAGCTTGGTGGATCTTCCCTCTTTGAGCATGTGGAGGAAAGGCTGATGATCGAGATAGTCCGATCAAAGGTCGACAGGGTAGAAACAGGTCTCTTCTCACCATCAATTGTGTAAGAGAACTAAAAACATCTCCTTTGGTATGTTGAATCATCAGGGACTGCATCACCAAAGAAGAAGGTAGGCTTGGGCACAATGCTCTAATTGTCCGTGACCCAGGGATGGTCATAATTTTATAAAACTCCTCGTCCTTGAGGGTGATCAAACGTTGCCTCATCTCATCTCGGTTGAGCGAGTCACACTCTTCCAAGTTCTTTTCAACATACTGGACCTCCTCCCAGGCCTGCTGTACGGCCACGTTAGAAGATCTGGTAGAACGGCGATGCGCATCAATAGCAGGCTCCTTACCCTTGTTTGTTTTGGAGGAACTACCTGCAAAGGATGGAAAGAGAGAAAATCAATCATCAAAATGATAGAATTTTGCTAAAAAAAAAAAAATTTTAACGAAATTTTGGCATGGTTCCAGGGCAATTCCGAAGAAAAGGGAAACACCTCAAAAGAAATAAGGAGCTTGAAGATGGGCTCAACATCGCTACAAGCTCATAATAAATAGAAAATTCTCGAAGAAGGCTTGAACTCAAACATTGCTGCGAGATCAAACCCATGCTTCTCAAATATCCGCAAGATTGGAAAAGGGCTCAACATTGCTGCGAGCTCCAGAATCCAAAACTTGCAAAGCTCCTCAAAAATCCCCGCAAGACCAAGAAAGGGCTCAACATTGCTACGAGCTCCAAATCCCAAGACTTGCTAAAGATTTCCAGGTGTGCACTATCATCTTTCCAATTCCATTAAAAAAAATGCATAGAAGGAAAGTTGTTATGCATGCGCGTCTCGAAATCCGGGAAAGAAAGAAAAAAAAAAGAGAGAAGAAAATAATCTCTTTCAAAAAAAAAAAAAGAAGAAAAGAAATAAAAAAGGGGGCAGGCCACGTGGCCGTACGGCCATGACAGTACGGTCTGGTCCGTACGACCACACAAAAAAAAGAGAGAAAAGAAAGAAAAAAAAAAGAAAAAAAAACACGGTACAAAAAAAAAGAAACCGTGAAAGAAAAAGAAAAAGGAAAGAAAAAAAAACAAAAAAAAAACGTGTGAAAAAAAAGAAAAAGAATGCACGAGAAAAAAAAAGAAAGAAAAAAAGACGTGTGAAAAAGAAAAGAAAAAGAATTCATGTGAAAAAGAAAAAGAAACGGAGAGAGAAAGAAAAGGAAAAGAAAAGGAAAGAAAGAAAGCACTTTTCTATTTCTACATGGGGCTTCTTAAGGAAAAAGAAGAAACTTACTTGAAGCCATTGATGGAGAAGAAGAAGAAAAAGCCTGAAGATCCTTGAAGAAGAAGAAAAGTTTTTGATCTTGGAGCACCCTTGAAGATTTTTGCAAAGAAAGAGAGCAATAGCAACAAGAGATCCAACCTCCTTGCTTTTATAAGAGAGAGCAAAGCAAAAGAGGAAACAAGGAGAAAAGAAAGGAGGTAAGTGCTACAAATTAGCAAACTTCCTAAAAGAAAGGGATCATGGGATATGCTTTCCCAAAGAGGAGATCTTTTGAGAAATTCTCTCCAAAAAGAGAGGGAATGTGAGAAACTTTCTCCCAAAGAAAGATATTTTGAGAAAATTTTTCCCAAAATCAAGGAAACTTGAGAGATTCTCTCCAAGTAAAAATATTTTTAGATATTCTCTACCAGAAAGAGATATTTTTAGATATTATTTACAAAAATGACACCACATGAGATCTAAGCCATCTTTAAAGCTTAAGGTCCCATGGGCTAGCCCATATGAGCCAGGTTTGACCACCTAGGCACTAAAAGTGGCTTTTAGTCAAAATCCCTCTTACCAAGAGCATACACAAATGGTTCCATGCCTCCTTTGAGTTGATTGGACCATACAAAAAAAAATCCAAGCCCCATGAGTTTCCAAAAATCCAAACCATCCCACCTCATTAACCAAACCCTGAAATTGACATTCCTCAAAAACCCAAACCACTCCAATGGACCTAAAAATGTCCCAAAGAGTGATAAAAAAACCAAACCATTGTCCCCTAACTCGCCACATACAGCTTGTTGGGTCAAAAGGCCAGAACCAAAAAGCAAATCCCGGTCCCTTAACTTGCCACATACAGCTTGTTAGGTTACAAGACCAAAATCAAAATTCAAAACCCGACCCCCTAACCTGCCACATACAGTTTGTTAGGTCACAAGGTCAAAAACCAAAACCCTTCTTGACCGCCTAATGCGCCACATAAAGCCTTTAGATTCACAAGGTCAAAAGGAAAAATCCAAAACCCAAAAACCAAATCCAGATGTCATTTTCAAATTTTTGCCTTGAGATGGTATGTGATCTCTCTCACTGCTATAAGATCCCTTTGGAAACTCAAAAGGCTACTCTATCAAAGAAAAATGCTCAGAGACTCTTGGCCAAGTCAGAAGTTCTCCTTCAAAGTTTTCTTCAAGGCACATCGACTGCAAAAGTTGTGCAATTCGTTGCAGTACCTCGAGGGGGCATTTGTTGACAACAAAAATGTCACTTTGCCTCCTCAGCATCAAAAGCTACATGGAGCCGCATCCTACTACAAATAGGCAAAGCTGCTTCAAGCATCAGATCTTGTCAGAATCAAACAAAAACTGCAAGATCCTTCAAAATAGCCAAAAGAAGGGTACACATGAAGTTTCGGGCCATTTTGACACCATCTGGCCTAACTTAAATCCTCCAACGGCTGAGCAGGAACTCCTGGCGGCTGCAGTGACGAAGACATCAAATCTTCGATCAGAGCCTATGGATGGTCTCAAAATACCTCCAAAAGGCTTCACGTAGAATTTTAAGTCAAACCGACCCCGTTTGACCCTCTATCAACTCTCGAACGGTGAAATCAAGCCTCCCGGCGGCGAGAACCTCCGATGCCGCCACTCATCAAACAAAGCACATGAGTAGCTTCTACATGCTTCCAAACGGTTGCATGTCAAATTTCAGGTCATTCCGACGACGTTTGACCTGGCTTTGAAACTTTAAAACGAAATCAAGCCTACCGGCGGTGGAGCTCCCTAGGACCATGGCATCCAAATCGGAGCTAATGGATCATCTCAAAATGACTCCAATAGGCTCCCTACCAAATTTCAGGTCAATCGGACATTGGATGACCGCACATCAAAGCTCAACATCTTCCGCGCGGTGAAATCAAGTCTAGCATCAACGGGACCCCAAACGGCTTCAGAACTCAAATAAAAGCCCATGTTTGGCCCTATCTAATGCTCAGGAAGCTTCACCTCAAATTTCAGGTCATTCCGACATCGTTTGACCAAGTTTCAACTTTTGGCGGAAAATCGGCTACAAAGTCTTCGGCTTTTCCAAAAATAGGAAACTTTTTGCTCTGATTTGCATAGCTTCTTGATAGGTTTTTGTCGGATGTGAATTTTGCTCCCCCCCCCTCCTCTCCAAGAGAGGCATGGTTTGGGGAAATCTCCATTCATCTATATATGCTATTTAAATTTTACATCGAAAATGAGGATCCCGACTACCCTCAAAATCGATGGATCACGATCGCCAGCTACGGTACAGCCATAACACCGTTCTTCGACAAAAGTCGAAGAAACATGGGGAGAAAAATAATAAGGTGGGTTATTCCTTTCGTCTAATGTGCTGTCGGCAACACACGACGGTTGTCCTGTCACATTAATTTGGGTCTCTTTGGGACTCTTTAATTTGGGTTAATTCAGGGTCATGAGTTAAAGTCCGAATAAAGGTCGATCCTCACATAGCATAAGCGTAGTATATCCAAGTAAAATAAAATAACTAAAATAAAGAAAATAAAATAAAAGAGGGGGAGGTGCCAAATATTTAAGAAGAGGATTGGCCCCGTTCCCTGGTACCCCCTTCTGATCCCTTGGCAAAATAGAGTTTAAAGGCTGATTTTTCAAACCAAAATGATGATGCAAATGAGACTTTAATTTGTGATTTCTGTGTTTTTCGTGTGTGATACATGAGTGATAAAAGTAAAAGGCTGATGGGCCTTAATTAATCGAAGGTGGCCGATGGGCTAGGATTGATTGGAGATGGCCGATAGGCCAGTGTTCGTTTTAGGGTGGCCGATGGGCCCTGATTATTAAAAGTGTGTGCGAAATCACTCATCTCATCTCGTTATTCTCATTTATTCAATTTTAGAAATCAATTCTTTATTCCCTTTTATCATTAAGTTCAATTAAATATCTGACACCTGAGGTGGAGGAAGAAATAAAAAGAAAATCTTTTTGGGTTTATTTTGTTGGTTTTATAGTTTTTATGGCTTTTTGATATTGGGCTAGAAGGGCCTAACTAAGGGATTTTTACTTGGATTTACATGATTAGTGCTTTACTACTGATCATCGAATTAACCCTAACCTAAGGTCCTAGACCGCCTACATCAGCTCTCCCCTTCCCTTAAAGGAATAGGAAGAGTGGTGGAGCGGAGCCTAATGCTGTAAGCTACCTAATCAGATAATCCGATCTAATCCTAGGTATGAGTAGCCTGAGTTTGATGGTTCAGTGCCTAAACAACTTATTAATTGTGATTTTTAATTGGTTCGGTTTGTTTTGAGTTGAAGATTGATTAAGTAGTGGATTAAATGTATTTTGGGGTTCTGTTTAAGTTATTTAAGGTTCTGGAATTTATGGTTTAATTTAAAACGTGAAACGATGTTGAAATCAGCGAAATGGGGTTGACAGAGTACTTGGGCGCCAGGGGGGTGGCGCCTAAGTGGCTGTTTCTGGGTGTTTTGGCTAGTGATAATGGTATTGATACTGTTTTCGAAATCCAAGGGGTCTTTACTTGGTGAGTTTTAATGTTTCAAATTGTTTTAATTCTCCGGTGTTCAAATGTCAAAGGGATTCGGATCCGGATTTTGAGACGAAACCAAGAGTTCGCGTTTTAGTGCAAATGAGAGGATGGGCGTCAAGGGGGTGGTGCCCACGTGGATGGCGTGAGATTTTCAGGTATTCCGGATGGGATTTGATATTGGTCTTTGGGTCCGGGGGTTGTTTTAGGTTTGGTTTCAATTAATTTAAGTTATAAGATGTTTAATTACTCATATTAAATTGCAGTTGTGAACCAAGGTTATAGTGTAGGCTAGGCGCCATAGGGGTGGTGCCTAAGTGGTTGTTCGTCGATTCGTAAGGGCGTTGGGTGCTAAGCCCGAATTGATTAAAGTTTCAACGTTTTAAGTTAAAAGTGTTTTAATATGTTGATTCGGATTGGTTCGAATGTTAATTAATTATGTTAAGTTGTCGGTTAGGGTTCTTTATGAAAACAAGTAGGCCGGGAGCCCAGGGCATGGAGCCCAGGGCGTGGCGCCCAGGTGGATTTGGAAGATGGGCGCCCAAGGGGTGGCGCTCAGATGAACTGTTTTGTGCTTCGGGTCGGTTTGCTGTCTTTTAGGTTGATTTGTGGTTGAGCGTTTATGGTTTGATGTATTTTAAATTAAAAGTTTTTTGTTGCGTTGATTAAGATTAAATTCCACTTCAATTAATTAGGCTATAGTGACTGGGGAGGCTGGGCATCCAGAGGGTGGTGCCCAGGTGGATGTGACAAGATGGGTGCCCAGGGGGTGGCACCCAAGTGTCTGTCTTGTGTGTTTTGAATTGGTTCGATGTTTTAAGTCTATTTGGGCTTATGGCTTCGATTGTTTTAAATTTCAAGGGTATTCCGGTGTGTTGATCGTGATTGAATTCGAGTTTAATTTCAAGTGGGGTTTCCTAGTGATTGGGTAGGATGGGCGCCAAGAGGGTGGTGCCCAAGTGGATGCGGAAGGATAGGCACCAAGGGGGTGGCGCCCAAGTGGATAATTTTGTGGTTTATTCGTTTTGTATTTTCTAAATTGGTTTGAGTCCAAATTGGTTAAGGTTTCAAGCCTTTTAGGTTAACAATGTTTTAAGGTGTTAATTCGGGTTTAATCAATTAAGTTTAATTAAGTGGTGGTTTCTAAGGGAATGGGATAGGATAGGCGCCAGGAGGGTGGTGCCTAGGTGGACTTGGCAGGCTGGGCACCCACGGGGTGGCGCCTAGGTGGACTGTTTTGGAGTTTTGTTGGTTTTGAGTTTTTGAGTTAATTCGAGGTTAAGTTAATTAAGGTTTCAATTATTTCAGGTTTAAAATGTTTTACTGTGTTGATTCAGATTGGTTTAAGGTCTTAACCAATTATCTTAAGCTTTAACTGGGGTGTTTTGGAGAATGAATAGGTTGGGCGCCCAGAGGGTGGCGCCCAGGTGGCTGTGGAAAGATGGGCGCCCAGGGGGTGGCGCCCAGGTGACTGTTTTTTGGGGTTTTGGTTTTTTGTGTTTTTAAAGTTTTTAGTTACTTTTAAATCCAAATTAATTAGGGTCTTTAGGTTTTAAGGCTCTTAATGATATAATGTTTCTTAAGTTAGCTAATTATGATGCTTTAATTAATCTTATGATTTATCCTACTTAGGCGCTAAATTCAATAACCTAGACTATCTAACTATTATTTTTGGGTTTTTTGGATATCTTTTAATTTGTTTTTTGTTTCTCCTCTAATTTACTAGAGAGTAAGGAAAGAGAAGAAGGGATTTTATGCTTTGTGATTTTTTTTTTGGCATTTTCTATGGATGTGTGGTTCAAATGATATGATGTGAAGTGTGACAAAAATGGTAATTCAAAGTTCTAAACTTGTCAATCAAACAAACATATCATTATCATGCAGTTTCTAAATGAACTAAATGCGGAAGATAGAAAGTTGTGCACAAAAGCGGAGGAATCCACTTGGGCGCCACACCTGTGGTGCCTACCCTGCTCAGTCAGGGTTTTCAACGGAACACAACGAACGCACAAGAATCTTAGTATTTTTAAGACGACTTCCGATATTCAGCGACTGATGCGAATGTATTAATTCGAACTACTAGCGATGCAACTAACGAACCTACGAGCAAACGATGCAACGGGCGGAGATCTAGAACCCGGACCTTGTCTCAGAAGGGTAGGCGCACAGGTGGTTCCGTTGAGGGCAGGCGCCCAGTGGGTGGCGCCCAGGTGATTCTGGAGAGTGCAGGCGCCTAGCCTTTCTGCCAAGGCTGTTCACGATCTTTTCAATATAAATGATGATGATGATGATGATGCTAATGCGAGATCTGACCTAGTGATGGAATTAGAACTACGAAATCAAAGAAAATCTACTATATTAGAATGAACCTAAACATGTTACTAACATGATAATGCATTAATATCATTTTTATCACAAGTTAATGTAGATCTATGATAGGGGTGTACAAAAATTCCGTCAATCCGTCGATCCGACCCAATCCGGTCCGATCCGCGAATTTTGATCGAATCCGAAGGCCAATGGATTGGTAACGGATTGGAAATTGTGTAATCCGTTAGCAACGGATCAGTGGCGGATTTCACCCTTAATCCGCGGATTTAATCCGATCTGATCCGTTGTCATTAAATATAAATTAAAAAATAAATATATATGTATATATATAAAATAAGAAAAAAAAATGTAAGGAGTCACTAACCTTATGAATAGAATAGGCATACATCTCTCAACTCATGCCCCTTTAATTCAGTGGCTTTTGAATTTATGGATTTTTTCTTCTTCTTTTTCCATGTAATGCACAGTAACGGATTGGACGAATTAATCCGATCCGATCCGATCCGCTCCTCCATGGATCGGATCGGATCGGATTTCAACAGAAACGGATTGGTGACGGATTTGGCCCAATCCACACCAATCCGATCCGTGTACACCCCTAATCTATGATGCTCAAATGGCCCTAAGCATGTTTCTAAGCATGAATGGTAATGGAGTGTAGTAAAAGAAGGGAGATTTAGGAATACCGGTATGACGAAACGTTTCTCAAGTTCCTAGATTGAAGCTTTCGCAAAGACCCATGGCTACAGTTGAAGATATGGAAGTCTCCTCCTCTCTTTCTCCTTCTTCTTCTCTAGATCTGAAGTTCTTCTCTAATGGTGGCTACCTTTCTTCTTCTTTTTCTATCCTCTCCTTTTGTCTCTTTTCTTAGGGTTTTTAGGTAGCCTCCTCTTGTAAATGAAGTTAAGAGGGATTATATAGGTTTGAGAAGGACCAGGGCTTCATTAATTCGTGTTTCTAGAAGGTCTCACGCATCCCTAGGCGGCTTAAGTTATTTTAGGGTGAACTAGGGTTTGGAGGGAGGATGGGCGCCCATGGGGTGGCGCCCAAGTGTCTGCGCAGTCGGGTGCCCATAGGGTGGCGCCCAGGTGGTCCTGGAGAGTGGGCGCCCACAGGGTGGTGCCCAGATGGTTTGTGTTTCGCTTTTTTTGGACCTTGGTCCCATTCGGAGTCGAGATTGAATGGATATATCTTCAACCGGGGGACCTACATTAGCACTAATAGGATGGGTGGTGCCTAGATGGATTTCAAGGCTGGGCGCCACATGGGTGGTGCCTAGGTGAACTTCAAGGCTGGGCGCCACATGGGTGGTGCGTAGGTGGTTCGGTTCGTCTTCGGTGCTTGGTCCCTATGTATGAGTGGTCCCGGTCTAATCTCGAGCCAATTAGTGGAATTTGGAGGCTGGGCGCCCACCATGGGGTGTCTAGGTGATTCTGGGAAGTGTGGGCGCCACAGGGTTAGTGCCTATGTGGAACTCAGTAAGGTAGGCGCCACATGGGTGGTGCCTAGGTGGAGTCAATTCATTTTCGGAGTTCGGTTCCTACGTTGGGTGGTCCCGGTCTACTTTTAGGCTAACTAGTGAAATTTGGAGGCTGGCCGCCCACCATGGGTTGCCTAGGTGGAGTCTCGTCACTTTTTCTAAGGCAAACTTCGAAGACTCATAACTTTTGATCCGCTTATCGGATTTGGACGTTCTATATATCGCCAGAAAGCTCTCAAAGTGAGGAATCCAATGGTTTAAATGTCTTGACAAATAGGGGCTGAAAAAAGCGGGGGGGGGGGGGTCTCTGGACCAATGGATTCGATTTCCTAACTTAGGCTAATCGGGTGACATTTTGGCAAACTAAGCATGGTCTTTGGAGGGATTGGCCCAAGCATGTCTTAAGTGGTCCGGAAAGGGTTTAAGTAGTGTCATGGGTCACTCCTTGTGTGAGTAGTGGGTTGGGCTTGAGATCTCGACGCGACTTGGCTTTTCTCTCGCGAATTTCTAGAAATCGTTGAACTAAGTCTAAAATTAGCAACAAGCATCTTCATCGTCATTAATTAATTTGAATTATGCCATTAATCATTCAATTATGGGTGAAATGGGGGCACCGCTATATATGATAGGTATTTAAGGCTATCATAAGGGCCAAATGAGGTGTCTACAGTATGCCCCTCTTTGGAGAGCAACACGTGGAGAGTTGTGCTCCAAAGAAATTAGAGACACCACTCATGACTCACGAGAGCTTTTGAGCTCGCGGGAGTGGCCACCTATGGATGTATGCAACTACAAATCCATTCTAAAGTTGAGGTTCACTTTTCTAGGATCGATCCTGATTCAGGGGGAAAAAGAAAAAAGAAGAAGTTATGTGCCTACTGATTTGATTGGAAACCCAAGATCTGTGCCTCGGTGCCCGTGGTATTGCGACGTGGCGGGTTGGGAACTGTGCCCCGGTTGTTGAAATTGAAAATGATGGTGGGAACTATGCCCCGGTGGTCTGAATCAGAAGTCGATCTTTCGACTGGCTAAGTCACTATTAGAGTTTCATTTGTTCTTGCATTAGAGTTTAATTCAAATTTTCATAAATAGTGTCTTTTAACTTTCATCCACAGTTGAATGTTCAAGGCATAGTTAAAACTAACTAGCAATAATGGGGATCTTGAAGGCAGTAAAAAAAAACGTAGTTCACGCAATAGTGTGAGGTGCATGTGAGAATGAGATGCATTTTTTTTTAAAAGATGTTTGATTTTGAAACTCATGTATGCATTGAAAACGCTAAATCAACGGAAGACGGTCACCGGAAAAGCCATCACTCTCTAGGGATCTTGGTCTTCACCCAAGCTTAAATGAGAACCTGGGATAGATTCGATCATCTTTTTGGTGCTTATCATGGAGAGTTTTAAGTTACACGGTTTCCATCTTCCAACGTCAAGATTTGAGTCGGCGAACGCACAATTCGTGAGAACACGATATTATGGTTGCCATACCGATTATAAGCACTTAAGGGAGGCCTATGGCGACTCAATTTCTAGACATGAAGTAAAATCATGAAAATCACAGTCAAGGGTACTTACCTCCAGAGCTTTCCCTAAGTCCAACGTTGGGGACCACTGCCACTTCCTTTCATCATTGGTTTCCCGAAGTTTGAGTCATCTGCCTTCATCGGTGTACTTGAAGGTCCTTCACCTTTGGAGTCTTCATTTTTGTTTTGGGGACCTGTATTGAACAAACACTAAAAGATTCTGCATTTCTCATTGTTAGTGCTCTGTGTTTCAAATTTCATTGATGGAGATGACATGGGATGCAATGCACAATGTCAGATGTATGTGTGACAGGACTAATGTGCATGTGATAGGATCTTATGTGATGGGACAATGTTTGATTTGACAATGTGTGCCATTTCTTTGTGCCTTCCTTTCTCTCTCTTATTATTTTTTTTTCTGGTTATTTATTTATTTATTTATTTTATTTATTTTTTTCTATATTCTTTTTTATTTATTTATTTTTATATCATTTTTATTTATTATGATTATCAGTATTATTTTCATCATTGATCATCATTAATTCTTGTTCGAGTTCAACTTTTCAAAATTCTAGGACAATTTGGCTGAAAGAGGCCTTTGGTTCTCTAAGGTGATAGATAGGCGCCATAGGGGTGGTGCCCAGCCTGTTCGAGCTTTGGTTCAATGATTATGGAGAGAGGCAACTTGGGCGCCCAGGGGATGGTGCCTAGGCGGATTGCATGGATAGAGTTTGCCTTGAAGTAGAATGGTGGATTCGGGAGACAAGTCACCTAAACATCCAAGGAGTGGTGCCCAAGATGTAGTTCTAGTTCGTCTTAGGATGGGGTTCCGATTTCGAGGAAACAAGAGTTGGTTTTAAAGTAGAATTTCGAATTCAGAATAACATGTGACCTGGGCGCTCAAGGGGTGGCGCCTAGACTGTGTTTGGAGTTGGTCTCGAAGTAGGACTCCGAATTTGGAGGAACATGTGACCTGGGCACCCAAGGGGTGGCGCCCAGACAACATTTTGAGTTCGTATCGAAGTAGGATTCGTGTTCAGCCTATCGTACCAAGCGTCCTCGTCGGAGTACAAGCTTGACCTTTAGAGAATAGATGATCTGGGCGCCCGGGGTGTGGCGCCTACGTGGAACTGCACCATGTTCAGCACTTAGAGTCCCTGTCAAAGAGAAGCCCTGAATTCTAGGAAGAACAGGTGACTTGGGCGTGGCGCCCAAGCTGCTGTCCGAGTTCTTTTAAAATCCTCATGGGGTTCGAACTCTAATCTATATAAGTGGATCAAGGCCACGAATTTCCCACAGCTCCTACTCTTTCAGACTTCGAATTTCATAGCCTTCAAGCTCTTCCTTGCTCCCAAGTAAGTTTTCTCTTCTCCTTTTCTTTTTTAAGATGAATGGCATGTCTCATGTATATACCTCTAATTGTCTGATTAGTTTAGTTGATCAACTTGGTATATGATTTCAGATTAAACCATCCTTTTTTATTTGTTTTGTATGTTCTCTTTTTTCTCTTTTTTTTATTCGCTTTTATCCTCTTTGGGTTATGTGGTTGATCATTTTTATTTTTAATCCTTTTGATCATGTGTCTGCCTTTTTGTTTCCTTTTGTGTTTGGTGATTTTACGTCTGATATTTCAAGATTATGTTCAGCTTGTTGTTTCTCTTAACTTGAAGTTATCGTCATGCACACGCACAATCTTCGATTTGAATTTGAGCCTAGTTTTATGCTCTTGTGTACATGTTGGCTTTTGTTTTGGTTGTGGTGATGTCTTGTCCCACGCTTTCTTTATTTAATTTGTCAAGACTGTTTTATGGCATAGGCAAGTTTGTCATGGTCAGATTTGGGGCGCCCTAGTTGAAAAGCACCAGCAGGGAAGGCTAGGCGCCACCCTGGTGGTGCCTGTCTTTCCACTTTGCACTAAGGGCTTGTGAACCCAAATTTTGGGGCGTCTTTTCATATTCTGGTTCTCTCTGACTTCGTAGTATGTTATGAAAACATGACTCAGGGACACTAAAGGCCTTTGACTCGGCCAAATAATGATGTCCTCATGGGAGATGTTTCAAGTCTGGGGTGGGCGCCACCCCTGTGGTGCCTAGCTGACTCTCTGTTTATTTATTTATTTATTTATTTTTTATTTTTTATTTTTTACGTGTGTTAAGATGTTGTATTGTATGGGCATGTAGTTTGGACTTCTTGGCTCTCAAGAGGGTTTAGGACAGCCTAGCAGTATCTCTGGAAGTATCTCCCACGGATTTGAGAAGGCCTAATAAAATTATCATGGCTAAACCCGTACCTTTTGATGTGAATTCCTCAAAACAGACCTGGGCGCCACCCCTGGTGCGCCCAAGTGACCCTCTTTTTTTTTATGTTGTTTTGGATTTCCTCTAATTATGAACTTTTCTAGGTTGTTTTTTATTCTGTAAAGGGTTTCTAAAACCTTGTGCATATGCCTACAGGTCTTTTCTTATTCCAATGGCCGGCTCTCCAATCTTCTCATTTGTTGTTGATGGTGTTGAGGGTTCTTCCGCTTGTAAGCCCTACTCGCCAGGGGATGAATATTGGTCCCCTGGAGCTGAAAAAGTAGGGTATTATGACTCTGAGGAACGGGCAGAATTCGACCTCAACAATGAGTCCTCCCTGCCTGTTACCTATGACTGCGTTTTCCAGTTTGAAGAAACGATGGACAAGCGCATTGTGGAGATTAGGCGCAACAAATATGATTTACTGGCTATGAAGTACAAAGGTACCTGCAGGTTGTATGGGGATTTGTGTATTGTGGGCAGGACTGCTCTAAATAGGTTGAATGGTTATGATGGGCTTCTGGAAGACTTGCCATCTTTTGTCAGCAGCGTGCTCCAATCTCTCTTATGGAGCATGTTGGATGTCAGGGGTATGTTTGAAGTTTGGGAGGCTATGAGGTCTACCAACGAACGAGCTCCTATTGATGACTTTAACACCCTACACAGGCGGATGGATCAACTGGAACTCATGGTCATGTCTTGCCCTCATGAAGCTGAATCATCTGTTCCTAGGCGCTACAGGAAGTACTTCGAGATGCAAAACACTAGCCTCTCGGCGCTTATTCATCCGGTATACACGGCTTATCTAAATGACTTCCAGCGAGTTCGGGATATTTGCGGTGTCTTGAGGAATCCACCGGATAACTTGAAAGAAGTGCAAGGGCAACTCGAGGTTCATATCGTCGAAATGGAGGCACAGATGGCGCGCTTTCCTACTTTCAACGGGATGGTCCATCCATCCTAGGGGACTCACTAAAAGTTTTTCTATCTTAGGCCAGGATTTTCTTTTAGTAAGAGGTCAGGTCATTAGGACCATCTTAGTTAGTTATAAGCTCCACCTAGGGTATTGGGGGCAAAGGTTGTGACCTCTGTTTTAGTTCATGTTTAGGATTCAGTCGATTCAATTAATTGCTATAGTTATTGTTTTAAGACTCCTATTGGAGTTTAATAAAAGTTGATTTAGACTTTATTTTATTTTTCTCTCTTTTTTTTTTTTTTAATGTGTGGATGTTTAGTATTGAATGATGATGATATCCATTATGATGGTGTTAATGATGATGAGGTATGAGATTTGATTATGAATCGTGATGGTGAATTATGATAGTTCATTATTTAGTATGGGTGCTTGATGATGGTGATAATTATGTGCATTTTAATTGACATATAATGAGGTGGATTATGCGGATAAATGCGTGGGTTTGGATTTTTGAAGGGATGCATGAATGGTTAATGCATGATATACATGACAAGTTCATGATGCATTTCAAATTGAATCGACTGACCTTCGTATGTTGTTTGCACTGCTTCCCTTTGAAGGTTGAAATGGATTGTCGCCAAGCCGTTGATAATTGAGAACTTTGTCTAGGGCAGAGGTTGGCAACCAAGTTGGAGGCCAATTATGTCAAGGCTGAATCACAGGCATTAATAAAGATTTATCTTTCTTTTTGCCTTCCCTGTGAGTGGATTATGTCTTAATTTCATCTCCATGGATGTCTAAATTAATGTCAGGTTTGACCTCTTCCCCTTTTTTTTTTTTTTCAATTCAGTTGTTCTTTTTTTTTTTAGGTGGATCTGTCCCCTTAAAGAGGGCCCCACAACGTGATGGTGCTGGGCCACTATGCGCCCAGCGCTGGGCATTAGGTCATAAGGGTTGGGATTTTCCCCCCTTTCTTTCATTTCTATGTTTCCCTCTCTCCCTTTTCTTTTGTTTCTTTCTTTCGGTTCTTGCTTCAGGTGAGGCGCAGTGGAGAGTGAGAAGTGAGAGCTGAGTGGAGAAAGAGGAGAGGAGGAAAGGAAGAGCAGCAGCGCGCGGTTGTCTGCTGTCGCCCAGGTGAGTGGGTTTCGACCTCTTTTTTTTTTTTTTTCTTCTTTCTTATTTTTTTTCATGGTTGTTGTGGTTGTTTCAGGTGAAGTTCCAGTGAGCGGCAGTGGAGAAGAGGGAGGAGAGGGAAGGCCAGGTATGTGGTTTCATCCTCTTTCCATTCTTTTTGTTTCTTTCTCTCTCTTTTTTTTACTAACCTGTTTCTGCCAGCTACAGGTGGAGGCCGAGCAAGTTGAGGAGAAAAGGGAGGAGAGAGAGAGCCAGGTATGTGGTTTTTATTCTCTTCTCATTTTCCACTCCCTATTCTCTATTTCTTTTCTTCCCCCCATTTTTTTTTTTTAAATCTGCTGCTGCCGTTTCAGGTGGAGGCCGATTGGGCTGAGCAGGGAGACTAGCAACAGTGTGAGGGGAGGAGGAAGGAGAGGGAGAAGAGAGAGAGGAAGCTCGACAGCTGGTGGCTCAGGTATGTGGGTCCCATCCCCTTCCATCTGTTTCTCCTTTCTTTTATTTATTTATTTATTTATTTGTTTATCTATTTTTTTTTTGCGATGGCTACAACATGGGGTTGGCAATCCCAGCCCCCTTGATTCAAATTTGAAAGGTTGCATAGTGGGGGTTCCTTGGCAAAATCAGTTGGGATGGAAAATGGGCATTTTCTGTGGCTAGTTAGGATTGGTGGGATGATGAGGAGTGAGGTTTGGTGTGATCCATGGAGGCTAACTGGTGTAGTGGAGATTGTTGAGTTCATTGAGCATTTCCGTTGGCTTTAAATGAGAGTGTGGTGAACATGATTTTGGACTCTTGGCACAAATCTTGGCCATTGTAGGGGGCGGCTTCGGCTCTCTTCTTGTTTTTTATTTTATTTTATTTTATTTTATTTTTCTTATGTTATTCAGGGACTTGTTTAAATTTGTGGTGCACTGGTTTTGACTTGTTTCTTACACCATGGAGTGTTTTATGCTCACTTCCATATTTGTAATTATGTTGGGAACCTTCTGCTCTTTTGCCTCTATTTTTTATTTGTTTATTTTATTATGTAGAAGAGTAAGCTTGGTAATAGAGGGGTGTGGTGGTGATGGCTAGGGTGAGTTGGTTATGATGTGATGGGACAAAGGTTATGGGTGCTGTTTTAGTTTAAATTGTGATTCGGTTATTCATTTTTCCGTTTTTATATCTTCGTATATTTCTCGTCGTTGTGGTTATCATTGTTTCCCTTCCCCTTTTTGTTTTATTTTTGTTATATGACGTGATTGTGGGGTGGGGTGTGATTCAGCCTAATGCATATGTTGAGACGATATGGTGGTGACATGGCTGCACAGGGGGTGTGAAGTTAGGGCTAAGTTGGAGGAGTTGGATTGGAATGAATGTGTTTTCACTTCTTTGCAGGCCTGTAAAATGTGTCTTAATGAGGCTAGTTCAATAAATGGGATTTGTTTTTTTCTTAGTCTCCTGGTTGGATCAACGGTCATGGTTTTTTGGCTCCTCTTCCTTCTATCACTTGACTGATGAGGGTCATCACTTCTAAATTGGAGACACTAGTCATCATCTTCGGACTAATTTATCTCTTATGCTTACGTGGACTAACATTATGCTCTCATGCTCAACTTCTCATTTTGGCTTTGGGTACAGGTTTGTCGGATGGCTAGGACTAAGGAGACTTGTAAGCGCGCTCCTATGTCATTGGACACTCCGGAAGGGGCCGGGGTAGAGCCGATCATTGCTCCCCCGAAAAAGAAACATAAGGGTGAGGATAAAGCGGAGAAGAAGCCTCACCTTGCAGATGAGATACGAGCTGGCCGGGTAAACTCTTAGTTGTCTTTATAAATCTCATACTTTGTTGGCTTCCATTATTATTGACATTCTTTCTTCTAATGTTGGTGTTGCAACCTGTCCCTTTTGCTCGGGCTAGGGTGAGTTGGTTACAGATGAGGGACTGGTGGACCGAGCTCCCTGATCACCTAAAAGATCGGGTCCGAGCGATGGGGTTCGAGGATTTCATGTCTATTGTTGCCTTCCGCACCCACCGTGCTCTCATTTGTGCTCTTTCCGAGAGATGGAGAGACGAGACACACACTTTCCATTTCCCGCCCGGGGAAATGACGATTACACTTGAGGACATTGAGCGTTGCTGGGGGCTAAGGGTGACAGGCCTTCCTGTTTTCTCCAGGGCGAATGATGCCAAGGCTTCTATTACTCGATTACGCCTACATAGGATGTTCGGGGCTCGCCCCTAGTCCGGTGTGGGTCAGATTGACGCCGAGTGGTTGAGGGAGGTGTACAGCCTAGAGAGGAGGAGGATCCTAAATAGTAAGTATTCCATTGTCGCCTTTGTAGCATCATATCTTTCGCTTCTGCTATTCCTACTAATCATTCCTCCCTGCTTCATTTTCGAGTGGGCTCGGAACCAGGCGGACTTCCTCGCCAAGCTGAGGGCAGGGGTACCGGGTTTCGAAGGCTTGCCGGTTAGAGGATGTGAGGGAGGTCCTGTCCCCACAGTGGCCGGGGCTCAGGCCGATGCTGGTAATATTTTGTCCCCTCTCCTTTAGATTGATTCAGAGTAGAAAAATACCCATGAGACCTGCATATTCGATATTTATCCTTTATTAACAGTATTCATAATTCCTTTGATAGGTGAGGGCCCTTCTTCTGGCAAATCCCGATCTACGGCCGACCCTACTGATGACGATGTAGCAGTGGTGGACGGCATTGAGAGTGATGATGAGGTGGACGGGGGTTATGATGATGCGGGGGAGTCTGAGGACGCAGATTTTGATGAGTTGGAGGGTGAGTTTATCGCGTCTGATGATGGAGACGACGAGATTGATGATGGGGACAGTGAAGATGAGGGGGTGAGACCTCGCCGAGTTGTTTCCGCCGGCTTTGATGAGGGGAGCGGTGGAGGTGCAGGTAGAGGTGACGAGGGCGATGTTGCCGGACCCTCTGAGCGTAAGCACTCGATCCAGTTTCTTTTAACCGATCTCTGGCGTCTTGTATGCTTCTCATCCTTGTCTCTTACGTTCTTTCTCTTTTGCTGCAGGGTATGAATGGCGGGAAGTGTCGGTTGATGGGTACACTCGCCGAAAGAGAGTAGGGATACCTTGTGAGGTTTTCCTGGTCACAAGTGAGTACTGAAATGTTTGGTAGCTACTTTGCTCTCTATTCTGATTATCTAATGAATTCCTCATGTCAATTTGGTATTGTGCAGAGAAAGAGCATGAAAGGCAGTCTGAGGTTTGTTTGAGGAGACCTAGGCTGATTTTGGCATGGTTGGGTAATGATGAGCATCTCAGGGCTTTTCTTCTGTTCTTTTTGGGAAGGTGTCTCTTCGCCAATGCCACTGGCAATAGAGCACTCGGTACTCTCATTCGGTTTGTGCAGGACCTGGATAAGGTCGGCGACTACGCTTGGGGCGCGGCCACCCTTGTCTTTCTATTCCATAATCTGGACTCGAGGTTCCGCCTCCATCCCGGATGTAACAGCCTTCGAGGGTTCGTAACGATCCTACAGGTTTAAACCCTATCCCCAAGTGTGGTGACCTATTGTAGTCCACCTTTTCTTATCATGCGTCATGTTTCATCTTTTGTAATAAGCAAGCTTTGGTTGTGTGCAGGTATGGGTTTGGGAGCATATCATCCAGTGTTGGCCTGAGCGCTTGCCTGCGAGGTTGAGTTGTACTCCCCGGGCTTCGCAGTGGTATCCTAATGTAAATTTGAGGAGTTTTACCGACATTCTGCCTCCTGAGATGGCTGAGCGTATTATGGCTCTAGGAATGAGACGGGGCGAGCAAGGTTACCGGTTCATCTTAAATGAGTTGAAAAATCACGAGGTATGCTCCTTTTCTCCTTTTGTTTGTCATGTTAAATGTCTGCCTCTCTCTGTTCTCATTTGCTACACATCATGACTTGTCAGGTGATCTGGCAGCCCTACCGGGGGTCGTCCGGATGATGAGGTGGCTGTTGTGCAGGAGGGGCATACTCTATTTGAGAGGGACATATGGCTCCATGCTCCCCAGGTGGCGGTCAGGCTGGTTGTCAGCCGAGTTGCTTGCCAACTGGGACACCATCAAGTTGTCCCTACAGAAAAGTCTATAATGCATCGGTCATATCCAGGGTGGGGTTTGAAAACGTTCAAACGCCGTCATCCGTGTCAGAAAGAGATAAAAAATTGGAGAAGGAAAGCGGGGAAGGCCACCTTCGGTGTAGATGCTAGTGCCTGGAATGACTATGAGGTATATTAGAGGACAGCTTTGCATCGGTATATACTGCCGGAGTCGTATCCTTGTGGGGCTTCGTATTCTGTTAGTAATTGCGCAGAAGCGGCTGAGGCCTCGTCATTGGCTCGGGTGAGCATTGAAATTTTGTTCGCTCTAATGTTGTCTTCCTTTTTATCATGTCTAACATCGTTTCTTCCTTTACTTTTCAGGAGGAGATACCGGCTGCAGCAAGGCATTGGCAAGCACGTCCATCATCCGAAGGACGGGGCGAGGTGAGGGCTTATGAGGTTTCCAACTTCGATTATGGGCCTTACAATCTCAATGATTCATGCTCTTCCCATCCTCTAACCGTGGCTCTCATGTGTGACAGGGGACATCTGGGTGCATAGTGTCCGATGCGGAGTCCATCCTCAGGGGAGAAACACTTCGACTGTCTCACCTAGTGGAGAAGAAGGTATGACTTCTTGACTTAGTGTTTGAATCAAATGGTGCTTACCACCATAGTAATGTTGATCATTCTTGATGTAACGGCATGGTTTATATTTCATAGGATATGGAGGTCGTGAGACTGAGGGCACTATTGACAGCTGAGAGGGTACGGAAATTGTTAAACCTAATTAGCCACGTGCTACCTTGTTTACACTTTCCTTACTAAAAATGCTTTGGTAATAGGAGCACCGCCGGGAAAATGAAGCGATCATCGAAGCGTTGGTGGATTCTCACGAGGTATGAGGTCATGGAGTTATTTGTTCATTTTGAATTTGTGTTTATGACCTTTGGTTACTATGTAGAGCAACAGAGAGCAGGACATGTCCGAGGTCACGAGAATTCGATTGGAGAGCGATCTTCTCACTCTACAGGCAGAGGTGGACCGACTGCGGACTAGCGAGGTTTGCATTTCGTTTTATTGTTCTTGTGTTCAAGACATATAATGACCGACTCTTAACCCTTTCTATTCTTGATCCTCAAGCAGAGGCTCATGACGAGCGCGACGGAGCGTTTACAGAGAGAGCTGCTTCTGTGGCACAGGTATGAGTGATTCTCAGGTGATATTTTAATCTTGATTCCTCATCCATTGTTGATGTTGTTTATAATTTTGCTGTGTGCATGTTGACGAGTTACGTGCCAGGCTTAGGAGCTTTGAGGCCCCTGTGCAGGTGAAGGTCTTTTCTTCCTTTTAAATTCCATGTTTGATGCTACAAGGTTTGTTGAACGTAATGTTTCTATAAACGTTGTCCTGTAGAGCGGTGCTATCATTGCTTCTACTCCTCCACCTCTTAGCATGGGCGAGGAAAAGGCCATTATTCATGAAAATTACGCTCGGTGCATGGACCGTATGGAGCGACAACATGATGAGGGGGTTGCTGATTTGCGGGGGCGTCTCGCTAGACTTCATCGGAGGGCAGAGGAGAGAGGTTATGCATTCTCGGACTCGACCCGCGCTCATTCTCGGCGTGCTCCTGGCCCGACCTCATTTGCTTCGTCGGCTAGCCGTGATGGAACCGCTCCGTAGATTCATCGCTCTTTGATCGATCTCCCCAGGCTGTATCATTAGTGTATCCTTGTTCCATGTATCCATATTTGCTAGTCATGTATTTATGTTGTTTCGCCCCATCTTTGACTTATGGTGAGAGCTAATATGTATTTGATGTATGTTGTGCACACGTGTATTATGTATGTATAGTTGAGATAGTGTGCTTGATGCTTTAGAAGTGCCATGGGAATGTGTTTGATTGATAAGGAGTTGTTGTGGGGTACCGGTGAATATATGAAGTGTTCTTCTTTCATAGGTAACAGGTTCTGTGTATCCGGAAATTTTCCGGTGTCCAAAAACAAGGGGAAGTGCTGCCGAAATTTTTCTAAAATTTCTCGAATTTCGTGCCTCAGCAAAAATCTCATGGAATAAGAATAATAGCAACGGGATAGACAAGATGAGATATAATAAACCAAATGAATGTAATCCCATGCCAATTTTGACCCGGAGAAGGCAACATAGCCACAAGGTTCTCAAATAATGAGGAGTGCCTGAGTGTGTGACATTTGTGGCCTAAGCAATTCTATGTTTTTAAGGCATTTACATCGTCAGCAATAAGTATTAAGGCAGGAGCTCAAGATATTTGCATTTTCAAATCAAATATGATATCATAAAGGGTGTGCATAGCATACATCTATAATCAAATTCATCATTATATATCATAACAACCATAATTCATACTTCCCAAGTTTGGTCATCAGCATTTTGACCTTTTCTAGTTATGAGGAGTTGTGTGCAAAATAATACCAGTAAATAATAAAAAAATGCCCCAGCTTGTGGGATGTTATGAACGTAATCGGGGTTGGTCTCCCTGCAAGATCTTGAAACAAACTCGTTAGTTTAATATTTTTAGGCCCCCTGCATAATTTAGCTAAGGTGGCATCTTTCTTTCTCGGTAAATATGTGAGGGGCCCATTTTGGCGTTCAAGCTTTGGAAAAAATGAGATGGAATTAGTACCTTAGTGTATGTGTCCTTTCCTGCATTCAATCGGAAATGGTTAGCAGCAAAAGCATGCATGAGGTGAGTGTGTGAGCAGGCTAGTGAGTGCTCGTGACAATTGTGTATGCGATGAGGACCCAGATTGGGAAGCCGTGCAAGATAAATAGATTTCCGTATACACATATATATATATATATATATATAAAATGCCCCAGCATAAGACTAGTGTTCATTTTGGCTGTGGGTAAGAAAGTATCCTCGTTCCATGATTGTCACCTTGGCGGTAATGTGATACTCCCTGACCATCATTTGGAGGTCGAACCCTCACAAGCCTCCTTTTGTAACTGCCTAGTCTTTTCGGTTGAACTTTAGAAAACACTTGACTGTCCTTGGGGCTCGTTCGTGAATTGTGTCTGTGTGTGGGGCGGTTAGTCACCGTGCCTCCTTAGTGCTATGGTTTCCGACCACCTTCTGCTCAGTTCACGCGATGAGTGCCCATGCCACTTTAGCGGGCCTAATTCTAATAGAGAGATTTTTTTTAATGTAATTGTGCAATGTCTAGGCTCTTTAAGCTTTCTAATTAGCCCATGTAATGAGCTTTAGGCCAGCGTCTCCCAAACCAGACGGCTTTAGGGCACTAGGTACATAAATACCCCTGGGGGCTTACTGGCTCGAGTTAATAAGGCTACGAACCCAAACTAATCACCCTTTTTTTTTTTGTAGCATGTAACTGTGCAATGTCTAGGTCCTTTAAGCTTTCTAATTAACCCATGTAACGAGCATTAGGCCAATGACTCCCAAACCAGCTTGCTTTAGGGTACTAGGTATGCAAATAACCCTACAGGCTTACTGGCTCGGATTAAAAAGGCTACGAACCCAAACTAGTTACGAGTATATATATTTATTTATTTATATATATGTATATATATATATTTTTATATATATATACTTTTTAGCAAACGGTTGAAAGGCATTCATGACATGGGCGAACTCACCTTCAGACCTTCACATCGAGTGACTTTAACCGTGCGGAATTTGTGCGGGGCAAATCCACCTTATTTGTGTATTTTTGAGTGTTAGTGTGTGTCCGAGTTCTAAGTTTGATCAGCGTGCATTTCTTCGGTCCTCCTATGGGATTTCTACAACTATGCAAATGGGCAAGGAGGGTCATATTCTACAAGAAGTGAGGAAGGGTCATATTCTACAAGAAGTGAGGAAGGGTCATACTGTGTACCTTTTCAGGTACATAGCGTTCCATGGATCGGAGAGATCTTCCCCCTCTGCATTTACCAGTCTGTATGCATTTCTAGGATATACTTCTTTAATTACATAAGGGCCTTCCCAATTGGGTCGTAACTTACCTCTGGGATGCGGAAGCTGAGAAGGAGCGATGCATTTCAGCACAAAGTCACCAACTTTGAATTTTCTTTCTTTGACATGTTTGTCATAGGCTCTGGCAATCCGCTTCCGGTATACCTGTGCGTGCTCTGCTGCTTTCATTCTCTTTTCGTCAAGCAGGTCCAGCTGAAGTAGCAATGCTTCTCTCCTCTGGTCTTCTGTCATGTCTTCATCTAGCTGGATGTGCAGCGACGGGTGAAGGACTTCGAGGGGAAGGACTGCTTCCATTCCATAGGTCAAAGAGTATGGGGTTTCTCCTGTGGGAGTTCTTATTGAGGTTCGATACGCCCTCAACGCTTCGACCAAACGGTCTGGCCAATCACTACCTTTGGTGGTTTGCACGGTCTTCTTGATGATCTTTAGTGGGGTCTTATTGGTTGCTTCGGCTTGACCATTTCCTTGGGGATAGTATGGGGCTGAATGATGCAGTTCTATGTTATATTTTGTGCACAACTCGTTCATTTGTTGGGATATGAATTGCGGACCATTGTCTGTTATGAATGCCTTAGGGATGCCAAACCTAGCTATTATATTCTTTTTAATGAATTTGACTACAGAAGTTGCCTTAATATTAACATATGCTTCTGCTTCTGCCTACTTAGTGTAATATTCTGTTGCTGTTAATATGAATGCCTTATTTTGTGTGTTCTCTACAGTAGAGGCCAGGGGTCCTATGATATCAAAAGCCCAGGTCGAGAAAGGCCATGGAGCGGTAGTAGGGTCAAGGGATGATGCGGGAGCATGAATTAGGTTCGCGTGCAGCTGACATTCTTTGCATCTTTTGACATAATTGACTGAATCCGACTCCAGGGACGGCCAATAGTAACCTAAACGGATGATCTTCTCAGCTAACATCTGGCCGTTTACATGTCCTCCGCACTCTCCTGAATGTGTCTCTTCAACTATCTCTTGCCCTTCTTCTATGGTCATGCTTCGTAGGAGAACTCCACTAAATGATCTACGGTACAATAGCCCTGCGACTATGACATATCTTTGAACCATCTCTCTTAGTGCTCTTTTATCCGATCGGGTGGCTTACTCGGGGATGTAGCCATCATGCAGGTAATTCCAAATATCATAGTACCACGGGTGGTCATCTTCCAAGTCATCATCATGTTGTATACGAGCTAGGATTCCTTCTTTAGGTTTAGAATCTTCCTCCTGATCGGACTCTTCAGTCTTAGCTTTCTTACTCCTATTCTTCGAGACTTTCAGCAGGACTTCGGCAGGGTTCCCCTTGGTCAGGTCTATTGGCTTGACAGACGGAGAATCTAGCCTTCCAATCAGAAATTCTTTGGAATCCTTATCATCGGGCATCTTTATGATTGAGGATAAAATCGCTAATGAGTCAGCCAATCGGTTCAAGGCGCGAGGGATGTAGAGAAATGAAATCTTCTTGAATTTAGACATCAGTTCTTTGGCTTTCTCATGGTAGTGCGCAAGCTTAAGGGCGCTAACCTTCCATTCTCTGGCTATTTGGGAAATAACGACCTTAGAATCACCAAAGACTCTTAGCTTTTCAACACCTAGGGCCTGGGCTTCTCTCAACCCTGCTAATAAGGCTTCGTACTCCATCGTATTATTGGTCGCTGGAAATCCGATTTTATAGGCCATTGGGATGACAACTCCTTCCGGGGATAATAACACTACACCAACTCCTTTTCCATTCTGATTCAAAGCTCCATCAAAGTACATGGTCCATAAATCATCATCCTTTGCTTCTTCAACGTCTGCAAACAAGATACTTTTGTTGGGAAAATCAGTTCTAACCGGTTCATACCGTGGCAGAGGGAGGTGTGCCAGATCGTCAGGCAATTGCTTGTCCCTTTATAGACTTCTGGGTAACATAGGTTATGTCAAACTCTGCCAAGAGCATTTGCCATCGCGTGACTCTTCCCGAAGTAACGGGTTTTTCGAAAATGTATTTTAAGGGGTTCATTCTGGCTAAGAGTTTGACCTGGTGAGCTAGAAAGTAGTGTCTCAATTTCTGAGCGGCCCAAACTACGGCTAAGCAAGTTCTCTCCATTGGGGAGTATTTCCTTTCATAGGGTAGGAGAGATTTACTCAGGTAATAAACCGCGTTCTTTTTCTTCCCAGTCTCATCATGTTGACCTAGGACCATGCCTATCGCAGACTCTGTCGCTGACACATACAAAATGAGGGGCCTATGTTTAGTAGGGGGCTTAAGGACGGGAGGACTTAATAGATATTTCTTCAGATCTTCAAATTCCTTCTGGCAGTTGTCGTCCCAGTGATATTCCACGCCTCCTTTTAGCAATTTATAGAACGGCTCACATCTTTGTGAATGCTGCGAAATGAATCTTTTGATGAACTGTAGTCGTCCTATTAGGCCTCTTAATTCTTTAAGGTTCTTTGGGGGCGGCATTTCAAGAATGGCTTTTACCTTAGAAGGATCGACTTCGATTCCTCGATTACTTACCATAAAGCCTAGAAGTTTGCCAGAGGATACTCCGAAAACACATTTCTTCGGATTCATCTTTAGTTGGGTGTCCCTGGATCGCTGAAGAACTCTCCTGAGAGCCGTGACATGTGTTTCACGTGTTCTGGATTTGATCAGAATATCATCTACGTAAACCTCCACACAGTCGTGTATCATATCATGAAATATTGCCATCATGGCCCTCTGATAGGTAGCGCCAGCGTTCTTCAAGCCGAAGGGCATAACAATGTAACAGTAAGTCCCCCAGGGCGTGGTGAACGAGGTTTTCTCCTGATCCTCTGGTGATAGTCTGATTTGGTTGTACCCTGAGTAACCATCCATGAATGATAGCATAGCGTGCCCCGTGGTATTATCAATGACCACGTCGATGTGAGGTAAGGGGAAATCGTCTTTGGCAGATGCCTTGTTCAAATTTCGGAAATCAATACAGACTCGGACGCGTCCGTCTTTCTTCTTCACCGGGACTATATTGGTGACCCATTGAGGAAACAACACAACCTTGATGAACTTCGCCTGGTGGAGTTTGTCAACCACCTCTTTCACTTTCAGTGCAACATCGGGGAGCATTCTTCTCAACTTTTGTTTGACTGGTCTAGCGTTTTCCTCTAATGGGATCCTGTGTTCCACTAGGTCAGGTGCGAGTCCGGGCATGTCATTATAATCCGATGCGAACGCGTCTTGATATTCTCTCAGGACCTCAAGGATCTCGTTTTCTTCGTCAGGTTTTAGGCATGCACTGATTTGGACCTGCTTGTGTCTTTCATCCGTTCCCAGGTTTATCTCTTTCGTTTTTTCTGCAGCCGCTTGTGTTTCTTCGTCAAACTTCTTAATTACTCTCCTAAATTCCTCAGAAACTTCGTCATCCCGTTCTTCAGCGTATACTAATTCGTAAACACCCATTCCATCATTGATGTTCACATGTTGCACGGAAGGTTCGGGTTTTGGAACGACAGGCAGAGATTCACAGCCTAACTTCTGGATGTTTATCATAATTTCTTCTAGTAGAGACTGCTCCACTGTGGGTATCTTCCATCTTCTTAGGTTGCCCATATTTAGATGATGATAACAATCTTCTACTCCTACGGTTCCTATGTTTTTGGGTTTTCTATTTTCTAATTTTTTTGGGTTTTTGGGGTTTTCTAATTTTTTTGGGTTTTTGGGATTTTCTAATTTTTTGGGAATTTTGAAATGATATGGTACAGGTGAGGTTGCAGATGGGCTATCTACTGAGGAGGATCCTCCCCGCTGGCGTGGCCAGGCGGTGGGGCGGTATACCACTTCGTGATCATTGAGGTCATCAGTTTCCCAAATTTCATGGTTCTCTTGAGAGGAGTCTTCTCGCCAGTGGCGCCAGGCAACGGGCCAATACACTACTTCTTCGCTAGTAGGGTCTTCGATTTTCCATGTTTCGCGACTTTCTCGGACTTCGGTGATTGGCCTTTTTTTTTGGGTAAATGAGTTAACTCACTCGCATTCAGCATGTTACAAGATAGGGTCTGGAATCTTGGATCGATAGTGTGGTCTATATTATTCACTCCTTTTGGTGAATGGAGCTCTCTCCAAGTGCCGAAGATTTCCTCGTGAGTCTCACCTTCAGATGAAGTCGAATCTTCCCAATCTTCTACTAAAACGGTCTTGCCTTTATCATCTGGATCCAAATTGTAGCATCCCCTTCTGAACGGTGGTGTGTTGGTGTCCAAGGTTTTGTCATGCTTCACAAAATGTTCATTTAAGGTCCAATCCTCTTGTTTATACCTTATATTATTGTGTGTGTCGTACCCTAATCCTTCTGCTCTCGCTCTAGGGTCTAGTATGTAAGGGTTGGTGATGCCTTCTCCATTCTTTCCTAGCCCAAATCCAGGTTGATACCTCATCTTCTTCATTAGAGTCCATCCTCGAGCTTGACCTTCGTTGTCAAACATCAGATTTTGCGGGGAGGATAATTCGGAAAACATATTCTGCGTAGGGTCCATATCCATCAAAGAGATGAGAGGATCGACCTTGTACCCATGAATCTTGACCTCTGGCGTAATAAAAGCGGGTTGTAGGGCCGGGAGTATTTGAAGTTCTTCCGGTTCAATGACAAGTGGGTCTCCCATCAATTTCATGATCTTACCCAAGTGGGGAATTTTGACGCATTGGTGTCGACTTGACATAACAGCATTCATATGGTTCAGCCATCGGCGTCCCAGGATTAAGTTAAAAGTGGCGGGGATGTCCATAATATAAAATTCTTCTGGCATTGAAATCGGGCCTGCTTGGACTAGTAACATAATTTTTCCACAGACCGTTTTCTTATTCCCGTCATAACCAGTTACAACCATAGGGGCTGGAGTTAGGTCCTTTATTGTAAGCCCTAAAGCTTTGTAGGTTTTCAACGGACAAATATTCAACGATGCACCAGTGTCGACCAAATCTCCTGGCATTTCCTTCCCTGCTATCTTGACTGTTAGATGTAGGGGAGAGGTCCTCGCCTCAGGTGGTATTTCCTTTAATTCTTCCTCAGTAAAAGTAATGGGAGGGAACGAAGCTCCTGGGGTCAAGGCTGAAATAGACGTTCTCAATTCTTCTAGAGTTATGCCTACTGGGACTTGTAAGCGTGTAATAGCCTCAAGTAATTGTTGCTGATGTTTGGGGGAGGTTATAATTAGATCAAGGACAGATACTTTAGCTGGGATCTTTGTGAGGTGCCCTAAGAGGTCATATTCTATCCCGATTGCTATTGAACTGTAAGCTCTTTCATCAACTATCTCCTTAACCTGAATATCGGGATTTTGCGAATCTAAGTTCTGAGAAGCAGGCTGAGGGGGTAGTTGGGGAGGATGGATCCGTCCAGATCGTAGGTAAGCCTGAGATGCATTTGCGTCCGGGTAAGGATCTGGTTAGGAATTCGTGATGATCGGCGATTCTCGGTCATTTGGCTCATCAAAATTTACCTTGTAAAGGTCAGGGGAGTCAACGATCGTATCCATCCCTGAATTGAAGATTTTGAATTTGGTCTTCCCATCCTATGGCGTGATGTATTTTTGGTAATCCTCTTCTTAAAAGAAATCACCATGACACGGTTGGCTATGGTTTACACTCCCTTGAACCGGGGCATCAATGTGTTGGTGCTCTATTACGGCGATGTTTATTAATTAGGTCCGTGGGCCCTGTCTAGAGGTTGGTGCTCCATGCTGAGGTAAAGGGTTTGTATAAATCTGCATGTTGGGAATATTTTGTGCGGGATTGGTGGTTGGATTTTGATTGGGAGGGGCATTCCGTGGGTCATTCCCACCTATTGGCCTAATGTTACTCCAATCAATTCTACCTTCATCATTGAGGTCATAGATCAAATCTCTAACCGTGTAGCATTGGGTGAGGTCATGACCTGGCATCCTATGGTAGGCGCAAAACTTAGTCTTGTCTAGGTGTTCGGACCATGCCTGTGGTCATTCCGGTGGAAGTTGAAGGGCATTCTGGTTTAAGAGAGACCAGAAGACAGCAGTCCAAGGTTGAGGAAGGGACGGGTAGTTTGCCCTTTTAGGTCCGAATCTTCTTCTATTTCCATTGTTCGGGTTATTCCGGTTGCCATTGTTGTCTCGGTTGTAATTGAAGGGGACGATACTATAGTTGGGTTGAGGATTCGTGTTCTGGTTTTGCAGCGGAGCTATCGGGTTCGAGACCGGTTGTATGGGATTAGGATTCTGGTTTTGATTCACCAGAGGCCCTTGGTTTCTTGGTGGTTGGTCATAACTTTGATTATTTCTCGGAGGGTTTCGGTAGTTCTGATTGTTCCGCTGATAGTTCTGATTATTCCTCTGATAATTCGGGTTACCACCTTGGAAATTGGGATTGCCAGTTTGCCCTTGGTTTTGGTGGTGGTTAAAGCTAACGCTGGTACGCTCTTGGTACGGTCGGTAGACCTCTTCCTGATTCAAGCTGACTTCAAGAGTCGTGCGGCTCTCTGGTTGGGTGGTTGTGCCTACCCTACGCATGTTCTTTTTATGGTTAATGATGGTGTTCAATACCCCTTCATCTAAATTTTGCTTCATCCTAGATAACCTACGGTATAAGCCACTCCAACTAACGACCTCCCCGATTGTCATCAGGGCTCTCATGGGACCCTTCATGTTTGATATGGCCATTCTTACTTGTTCTTCCTCTTGCATGTTGCAATCCGACTGCGCGAATTGGTTTTGCCATCTTACTGCAGATTCCTCATAGTCCTCATTGTTCTTCTGTTTGAGATTAGCTAGGTCATGCCATAAGGGTTTGTTTTTAGTTAAATGCTGGTATCGCGCTAGAAGCTTCTCTACTACATCCTCGAAGGTATTGATTTCATGTGAAGGCACGGACGTATACCAAGTTAATGCATCTCCTATTAACGATTCCTGAAAATAATTTATGAGCATGGAGTCATTGTATGCGATGGCATGACACTTGTTGCAAAACAAAACTAGGTGATGCTGAGGGTCAGTAGTCCCATCGTAAGGTACGAACTTAGGGGCTCTAACGGGGAAAGGTGACCTCTCTTTTTCCTCCTTTTTGGTAAAGTCGTAGAATCCTAGTTTCTTGCCAGTTGAGCTCGAGGATTTCTTTGTAATCTCGTTCTTGAGTTCCTCTACATTTTTCTGCAACTCCTTGAATGCTAGAGGATCTAGATATTGAATTGTCTGTGGCTGACATTCTATTTGTGGTTCTAGAGAAGTAGGGGCGTAGGCAGGTTCTTGGCATTGGCCCTGGAAATACGGTTGTGAGATAGGTTGATAGCTTTGGTTGAACTGAGTTCCCCCATGAGTAATCGGTTGTCCCCTATATGGGTCAACCATCGGGTTTAAAGTGGATGGTTGATATGCTTGCTGATAGCGCGACTCATTTGCTTGGTGTGTTTGATAAGGATTTCCAACGCCCATGGGGGTTAGTAACTTGCACGTTCTGGATTGGGAGATTCTGGTTTGCATTGGGCATTTGATAGATTGGGACTGTTTGATTTTGATAAGTGAGAGGGCCCCCCCTCGTATTGAGCCGGTTGGGGATATAACATACCAGCGCTAACCGTTACAGGATTGTAACGGACTTGGTCCATTGGTGGAGGAACCATTGCTTGGAATTGGTGTCGAGCCACCTCGTGTTGTCGGTAAGCATCTGGTGTTCCCGCATGAGTCAAAGGGTTTTGGTACGAGGTGTTGGATGTCGCCAATTGACCTATGTTCATTGGACTTGACTTGTCTGGTGATATGGGTTTTCATTTATCGCAAAAGTTTGGGAAGGCGCTATGGCCCTAATTGGGGTTATGATAGGTGCGTCAGTAGTCATCCCATATTGCGAGATAGAGGACATGATTGGCTCGGTTTGGCTGATCAGGGGAGAATAGGGTATAACCTGCGCGACAACAGGATCACTCGCAAGGAGAGGGTAGTCTCTTGATGAAACGTTATCGTGAACCCTATATCTTAGAACCTGGCCGGTGGGACTGACTAAATCCGTATAAGTCACCCCTAAATGCGAGGAGAAATGATTCTCTCTCGATGAAGGAGATGGGGTGGATGTATTAGAATGATTCCTTCCCATTGTTATGGTATTGACTGGTAGTGGGCCTCCTTCGAAGAGGGACCGTCTTATCTGTTGTGGGTCATGGCTTGAAGCTGCCAAGGATCCATCTAATACCCTAGAGGGTTCTACACTTTGCGTGGTTTGGTGTTACCCGCCAGTGGTGCGGATCAATAGTGGGGGTGAGACGGGTTGAAAGTCGGACATTCTGTACGTCTGATCCTCTATTTGTGAAGAAATGTTTAGATGAGAAGAGAGAGAAGGAGAGGAAGAGAAGAGCACTTGTTATGTAGTTTTGTTGGTGAAGGTTTATTTCTTATGGCGTAATGAGGGAAAGCTTAGTGGACGGTGCATTCGGACCTTTGGTTTTATTTTCAGACTACTCATAACAACCCTAAACTGAATGGGACATGGACATCAGATCATTGATTGGATGTTCGTGTCTTAGAATATTACTCCAGGAAGACCCAAATAAGTGACAGGAAAACATAAGAGGTCCCATCACGATCGCCAGGCTGTCGGATGTGAATTTCGACCCCCCCCTTTCCTCACCAAGAGAGGCATGGTTTGGGGAAATCTCCATTCATCTATATATGCTATTTAAATTTTACATCGAAAATGAGGATGCCGACTACCCTCAAAATCGATGGATCACGATCGCCAGCTACGGTACGGCCGTAACACCGTTCTTTGATAAAAGTCGAAGAAATATGGGGAAAAGAATATTAAGGTGGGTTCTTCCTCTCGTCTAATGTGCTGCTGGCAACACACGCTGGTTGTCCTGTCACATTAATTTGGGTTTCTTTAGGTCTCTTTAATTTGGGTCAATTCAGGGTCATGAGTCAAAGTCCGAATAAGGGTTAATCCTCACATAGCATAATCGTAGTATATCCAAGTAAAATAAAATCACTAAAATAAAGAAAATAAAATAAAAGAGGGGGAGGTGCCAAATATTTAAGAAGAGGATCGGCCCCGTTCCCGGGTACTCCCTTCTGATCCCTTGGCAAAATAGGGTTTAAAGGCTGATTTTTCAAACCAAAATGATGATGCAAATGAGACTTTAATTTGTGATTTCTGTGTTTTTCGTTTACGATACACGAGTGAGAAAAAGTAAAAGTCCGATGGGCCGTAATTAATTGAAGGTGGCCGATGGGCCAGGATTGATTGGAGATGGCCGATGGGCCAGTGTTTGTTTTAGGGTGGCCAATGGGCCGTGATTATTAAAAGTGTGTACGAAATCACTCATCTCATCTCGTTATTCTCATTTATTCAATTTTAGAAATCAATTCTTTATTCCCTTTTATCATTAAGTTCAATTAAATATTTGACACCTGAGGTGGAGGAAGAAATAAAAGGAAAATCTTTTTGGGTTTATTTTGTTGGTTTTATGGTTTTTATGGCTTTTTGATATTGGGCTAGAAGGGCCTAACTAAGGGATTTTTACTTGGATTTACATGATTAGTGCTTTACTACTGATCATCGGATTGACCCTAATCTAAGGTCCTAGACCGCCCACATCAACTCTCCCCGTCCCCTAAAGGAACAGGAAGAGTGGTGGAGCGGAGCCTAATGCTGTAAGCTACCTAATTAGATAATCCGATCTAATCCTAGGTATGAGTAGCCTGAGTTTGATGGTTCAGCGCCTAAGCAACTTATTAATTGTGATTTTTAATTGGTTCGGTTTGTTTTGAGTTGAAGATTGATTAAGATGTGGATTAAATGTATTATGGGGTTTTGTTTAAGTTATTTAAGGTTCTGGAATTTATGGTTTAATTTAAAACGTGAAACGATGTTGAAATCAGCGAAATGGGGTTGACAGAGGACTTGGGCGCCAGGGGGGTGGCGCCTAGGTTACTCTAGTGACTTGGGCGCCCAGACAGTTGCGCCTAAGTGGCTGTTTCTGGATGGTTTAGCTAGTGACAATGGTATCGATACTGTTTTCGGAATCCAAGGGGTCCTTACTTGGTGAGTTTTAATGTTTCAAATTGTTTTAATTCTCCGGTGTTCAAATGTGAAAGGGACTCGGATCCGGATTTTGAGACGAAACCAAGAGTTCGCGTTTTAGTGCAAATGAGAGGATGGGCGCCAAGGGGGTGGCGCCCAGGTGGATGGCGTGAGATTTTCAGGTATTCCGGATGGTATTAGATATTGGTCTTTGGGTCCGGGGGTTGTTTTAGGTTCTGGTTTCAATTAATTTAAGTTATAAGATGTTTAATTACTCGTTTTAAATCGAAGTTGTGAACCAAGGTTATAGTGTAGGCTAGACGCCACAGGGGTGGTGCCTAAGTGGTTGTTCGTCGATTCGTAAGGGCTTTGGGTGCTAAGCCCGAATCGATTAAAGTTTCAACGTTTTAAGTTAAAAGTGTTTTAATATGTTGATTCGGATTCGTTCGAATGTTAAATAATTATGTTAAGTTGTCGGTTAGGGATCTTTATGAAAACAGGTAGGCTGGGAGCATAGGGCGTGGCGCCCAGGTGGATTTGGAAGATGGGCGCCCAAGGGGTGGCGCTCAGATGAACTGTTTTGTGCTTCGGGTCGGTTTGCTGTCTTTTAGGTTGATTTGTGGTTGAGCGTTTATGGTTTGATGTATTTTAAATTAAAAGTTTTTTGTTACGTTGATTAAGATTAAATTCTGCTTCAATTAATTAGGCTATAGTGACTGGGGAGGCTGGGCGTCCAGAGGGTGGTGCCCAGGTGGATGTGACAAGATGGGTGCCCAGGGGGTGGCACCCAAGTGTCTGTCTTGTGTGTTTTGAATTGGTTCGATGTTTTAAGTCTATTTGGGCTTATGGCTTCGATTGTTTTAAATTTCAAGGGTATTCCGGTGTGTTGATCGTGATTGAATTCGAGTTTAATTTCAAGTGGGGTTTCCTAGTGATTGGGTAGGATGGGCTCCAAGAGGGTGGTGCCCAAGTGGATGCGGAAGGATAGGCACCAAGGGGGCGGCACCCAAGTGGATAATCTTGTGGGTTATTCGTTTTGTATTTTCTAAATTGGTTTGAGTCCAAATTGTTTAAGGTTTCAAGCCTTTTAGGTTAACAATGTTTTAAGGTGTTAATTCGGGTTTAATCAATTCAGTTTACTTAAGTGGTGGTTTCTAAGGGAATGGGATAGGATAGGCGCCAGGAGGGTGGTGCATAGGTGGACTTGGCAGGCTGGGCACCCATGGGGTGGCGCCTAGGTGGATTGTTTTGGAGTTTTGTTGGTTTTGAGTTTTTGAGTTAATTCGAGGTTAAGTTAATTAAGGTTTCAATTATTTCAGGTTTAAAATGTTTTACTGTGTTGATTCAGATTGGTTTAAGGTCTTAACCAATTACCTTAAGCTTTAACCGGGGTGTTTTGGAGAATGAATAGGTTGGGTGCCCAGAGGGTGGCGCCCAGGTGGTTGTGGAAGGATGGGTGCCCTGGGGGTGGCGCCCAGGTGACTGTTTTTTGGGGTTTTGGTTTTTTGTGTTTTTAAAGTTTTTAGTTACTTTTAAATCCAAATTAATTAGGGTCTTCAGGTTTTAGGGCTCTTAATGATATGATGTTTCTTAAGTTAGCTAATTATGATGCTTTAATTAATCTTATGATTTATCCTACTTAGGCGCTAAATTCAATAACCTAGACTATCTAACTATTATTTTTGGGTTTTTTCGATATCTTTTAATTTGTTTTTGGTTTCTCCTCTAATTTACTAGAGAGTAAGGAAAGAGAAGAAGGGATTTTATGCTTTATGATTTTTTTTTTGGGATTTTCTATGGATGTGTGGTTCAAATGATATGATGTGAAGTGTGACAAAAATGGTAATTCAAAGTTCTAAACATGTCAATCAAACAAACATATCATTATCATGCAGTTTCTAAATGAACTAAATGCGGAAGATCGAAAGTTGTGCACAAAAGCGGAGGAATCCACTTAGGCGCCACACCTGTGGTGCCTACCCTGCTCAGTCAGGGTTTTCAACGGAACACAACGAACGCACAAGAATCTTAGTATTTTTAAGACGACTTCCGATATTCAGCGACTGATGCGAATGTATTAATTCGAACTACTAGCGATGCAACTAACGAACCTACGAGCAAACGATGCAACGGGCGGAGATCTAGAACCCGGACCTTGTCTCAGAAGGGTAGGCGCACAGGTGGTTCCGTTGAGGGCAGGCGCCCAGTGGGTGGCGCCCAGGTGATTCTGGAGAGTGCAGGCGCCCAGCCTTTCTGCCAAGGCTGTTCACGATCTTTTCAATATAAATGATGATGATGATGATGCTAATGCGAGATCTGACCTAGTTATGGAATTAGAACTACGAAATCAAAGAAAATCTACTATATTAGAATGAACCTAAACATGTTACTAACATGATAATGCATTAATACCATTTTCATCACAACTTAATGTAGATCTATGATAGGGGTGTACAAAAAATCCGTCAATCCGTCGATCCGATCCAATCCGATCCGATCCCCGGATTTTGATCCAATCCGAAGGCCAATGGATTGGTAACGGATTGGAAATTGTGTAATCCGTTAGCAACGGATCAAAGGCGGATTTCACCCTTAATCCGCGGATTCAATCCGATCTGATCCGTTGTCATTAAATATAAATTAAAAAATAAATATATATGTATATATATAAAATAAGAAAAAAAAATGTAAGGAGTCACTAACCTTATGAATAGAATAGGCATACATCTCTCAACTCATGCCCCTTTAATTCAGTGGCTTCAAAATTTATGGATCTTTTCTTCTTCTTTTTCCATGTAATGCACAGTAACGGATTGGACGGATTAATCCGATCCGATCCGATCCGCTCCTCCACAGATCGGATCGGATCTGATTTCAACAGTAACGGATTGGTGACGGATTACAAATCCGTCAATCCGTAGGCAATGGATTGGTGACGGATTTGGCCCAATCCGCACCAATCCGATCCGTGTACACCCCTAATCTACGATGCTCAAATGGCCCTAAGCATGTTTCTAAGCATGAATGGTAATGGAGTGTAGTAAAAGAAGGGAGATTTAGGAATACCGGTATGATGAAACGTTTCTCAAGTTCCTAGATTGAAGCTTTCACAAAGACCCATGGCTCCAGTTGAGGATATGGAAGTCTCCTCCTCTCTTTCTCCTTCTTTTTCTCTAGATCTGAAGTTCTTCTCTAATGGTGGCTACCTTTCTTCTTCCTTTCTATCCTCTCCTTTTGTCTCTTTTCTTAGGGTCTTTAGGTAGCCTCCTCTTGTAAATGAAGTTAAGAGGGATTATATAGGTTTGAGACGAGTTTAGAAGGACTAGGGCTTCATTAATTCGTGTTTCTAGAAGGTCTCACGCATCCCTAGGCGGCTTAAGTTATTTTAGGGTGAACTAGGGTATGGAGGGAGGATGGGCGCCCATGGGGTGGCGCCCAAGTGTCTGCGCAGTTTGGGCGCCCATAGGGTGGCGCCCAGGTGGTCCTGGAGAGTGGGCGCCCACAGGGTGGTGCCCAGATGGTTTGCGTTTCGCTTTTTTTGGACCTTGGTCCCATTTGGAGTCGAGATTGAACGGATATATCTTCAGCCGGGGGACCTACATTAGCACTAATAGGATGGGCGCCACATGGGTGGTGCCTAGATGGATTTCAAGGCTGGGCGCCACATGGGTGGTGCCTAGGTGAACTTCAAGGCTGGGCGCCACATGGGTGGTGCCTAGGTGGTTCGGTTCGTCTTCGGTGCTTGGTCCCTATGTATGAGTGGTCCCGGTCCAATCTCGAGCCAATTAGTGGAATTTGGAGGCTGGGCGCCCACCATGGGGTGTCTAGGTGATTCTGGGAAGTGTGGGCGCCACAGGGTTAGTGCCTATGTGGAACTCAGTAGGGTAGGCGCCACATGGGTGGTGCCTAGGTGGAGTCGATTCATTTTCAGAATTCGGTCCCTACGTTGAGTGGTCCCGGGCTACTTTTAGGCTAACTAGTGAAATTCGGAGGCTGGGCGCCCACCATGGGTTGCCTAGGTGGATTCTCGTCACTTTTTCCAAGGCAAACTTCGAAGACCCATAACTTTTGATCCGCTTATCGGATTTGGACGTTCTATTATTGCCGGAAAGCTCTCAAAGTGAGGAATCCAATGGTCTAAATGTCTTGACAAATAGGGGCTGAAAAAAGCGACCAGGGGGGGGGTCTCTGGACCAATGGATTCGATTTCCTAACTTAGGCTAATAGGGTGATATTTTGGCAAACTAAGCATGGTCTGTGGAGGGATTGGCCCAAGCATGTCTTAAGTGGTCCGGAAAGGGTTTAAGTAGTGTCATGATTCGCTCCTTGTGTGAGTAGTGGGTTGGGCTTGAGATCTCGACGCGACTTGGCTTTTCTCTCGCGAATTTCTAGAAATCGTCAAACTAAGTCTAAAATTAGCAACAAGCATCTTCATCGTCATTAATTAATCTGAATTATGCCATTAATCATTCAATTATGGGTGAAATGGGGGCACCGCTATATATGATAGGTATTTAAGGCTATCATAAGGGCCAAATGAGGTGTCTATAGTATGCCCCTCTTTGGAGAGCAACACGTGGAGAGTTGTGCTCCAAAGAAATTAGAGACACCACTCATGACTCACGGGAGCTTTTGAGCTCGTGGGAGTCGCCACCTATGGATGTATGCAACTACAAATTCATTCTAAAGTTGAGGTTCACTTTTCTAGGATCGATCCTGATTCAGGGGGAAAAAGAAAAAAGAAGAAGTTACGTGCCTACTGATTTGATTGGAAACCCGAGATCTGTGCCTCGGTGCCCGTGGTATTGCGACGTGGCGGGTTGGGAACTGTGCCCCGGTTGTTGAAATTGAAAATGATGGTGGGAACTGTGCCCCGGTGGTCTGAATTAGAAGTCGATCTTTCGACTGGCTAAGTCACTATTAGAGTTTCATTTGTTCTTGCATTAGAGTTTAATTCAAATTGTCATATATAGTGTCTTTTAACTTTCATCCACAGTTGAATGTTCAAGGCATTGTTAAAACTAACTAGCAATAATGGGGATCTTGAAGGCAGTAAAAAAAACGTAGTTCAAGCAATAGTGTGAGGTGCATGTGAGAATGAGATGCATTTTTTTTTTTTAAAAGATGTTTGATTTTGAAACTCAGGTATGCATTGAAAAAGCTAAATCAACGGAAGACGGTCACCGGAAAAGCCATCACTCTCTAGGGATCTTGGTCTTCACCCAAGCTTAAATGAGAACCTGGGATAGATTCGATCATCTTTTTGGTGCTTATCATGGAGAGTTTTAAGTTACACGGTTTCCATCTTCCAACGTCAAGATTTGAGTCGGCGAACGCACAATTCGTGAGAACACGATATTATGGTTGCCATACCGATTATAAGCACTTAAGGGAGGCCTATGGTGACTCAATTTCTAGACATGAAGTAAAATCATGAAAATCACAGTCAAGGGTACTTACCTCCAGAGCTTTCCCTAAGTCCAACGTTGGGGACCACTGCCACTTCCTTTCATCATTGGTTTCCCGAAGTTTGAGTCATCTGCCTCCATCAGTGTACTTGAAGGTCCTTCACCTTTGGAGTCTTCACTTTTGTTTTGGGGGCCTATATTGAACAAACACTAAAAGATTCTGCATTTCTCATTGTTAGTGCTCTGTAGTTCAAATTTCATTGATGGAGATGACATGGGATGCAATGCACAATGTCAGATGTATGCGCGACAGGACTAATGTGGATGTGACAGGATCTTATGTGATGGGAAAATGTTTGATTTGACAATGTGTGCCATTTCTTTGTGCCTTCCTTTCTCTCTCTCTTATTATTTTTTTTTCTGGTTATTTATTTATTTTATTTATTTTTTTCTATATTCTTTTTTATTTATTTATTTTTATATCATTTTTATTTATTATGATTATCAGTATTATTTTCATCATTGATCATCATTAATTCTTGTTCGAGTTCAACTTTTCAAAATTCTAGGACAATTTGGCTCAAAGAGGCCTTTGGTTCTCTAAGGTGATAGATAGGCGCCATAGGGGTGGTGCCCAGCCTGTTCGAGCTTTGGTTCAATGATTATGGAGAGAGGCAACTTGGGCGCCCAGGGGATGGTGCCTAGGCGGATTGCATGGATAGAGTTTGCCTTGAAGTAGAATGGTGGATTCGGGAGACAAGTCACCTAAACATCCAAGGAGTGGTGCCCAAGATGTAGTTCTAGTTCGTCTTAGGATGGGGTTCCGATTTCGAGGTAACAAGAGTTGGTTTTAAAGTAGAATTTCGAATTCAGAATAACATGTGACCTGGGCGCTCAAGGGGTGGCGCCTAGACTGTGTTTGGAGTTGGTCTCGAAGTAGGACTCCGAATTTGGAGGAACATGTGACCTGGGCACCCAAGGGGTGGCGCCCAGACAACATTTTGAGTTCGTATCGAAGTAGGATTCGTGTTCAGCCTATCGTACCAAGCGTCCTCGTCGGAGTACAAGCTTGACCTTTAGAGAATAGATGATCTGGGCGCCCGGGGTGTGGCGCCTACGTGGAACTGCACCATGTTAAGCACTTAGAGTCCATGTCAAAGAGAAGCCCTGAATTCTAGGAAGAACAGGTGACTTGGGCGTGGCGCCCAAGCTGCTGTCCGAGTTCTTTTAAAATCCTCATGGGGTTCGAACTCTAATCTATATAAGTGGATCAAGGCCACGAATTTCCCACAACTCCTACTCTTTCAGACTTCGAATTTCATAGCCTTCAAGCTCTTCCTTGCTCCCAAGTAAGTTTTCTCTTCTCCTTTTCTTTTTTAAGATGAATGGCATGTCTCATGTATATACCTCTAATTGTCTGATTAGTTTTGTAAGACCCCGCCCCGAGAGTTTCATTTTAGTGTTAATTAAGACGCGTTTTAGCTATAAGTGAGATAAGTGGAAATGGGTTAAATCTGGATTAGAATAGCTTTTTATAGCTTTGAATAATTTTCGGAACTCTTTTGATCTAGTGGGGCCCTTTGGGGGTTCCTTTTATTGTGTCTTGATTAGTTTTGGGATTTATTTAATAATTCTGGAAATCTGTAATTTGCTTCGTTTAATGTATTTTATGATTCCCGACAACTCTCATATTTGTTCCGTTTCCATTCGAGACCTCTAAACCCTACTTTGCCATTGATAGGGGTAAAACAGTCTTTTTACACAAAATCTGGACACTATTTTCAATGTCTCCGAAACTCGTAAAATATATACTTTTTGGAAAGCAGAAATTTCGACGATCGATTCTTCCTTCTTCGTCGAATCCATTCGAAGCCCATAGAGTGATGTTTTAGTTCAATTGGATTTTTAAGTTGTGGGACCCATTGCCATTGTCTATATAAGGAGGAGTCCTTTTTCCTCTTCCTCTTCTTGCAACTTTCTTGAGAAAAAGGAATCCCAGCCCAGCCCTAGGGTTCTCTTCAACTTACCTTGCTTCTTGCTTCTTCATCTCTCAATCTCTCTCAAATCTATTGCTAAAGGTAAAATGGAGGTGGTAATCTTCTTCCCCTCCATGAGAGCTTCATCTTGATATCATTTTTAGAGAGAACCTTCCATTCCAAGCTACATATTGAGCAAGCTCTTGCCATTAGAGGACTTTCCATGTAAGCTCTTCTTCTCATCTCTTGGTTGTGTGTTCTTCTAGCCATGGAGGTGCTTCACTTTGATTATTGGAAGCTATCTCCATCTATTTCTTGATTTTGACATTCTAGGGTTGTAATGAATGTATTTTGGGGATTTTTGTGTAGATTATAGATTTTGAGCTTGATAGTGTGATTAGAGCTTGACTAGCATATTTGGAGACCAAGGCAAGTGAATGAATGGATTTGATTTGAATAAGTTCTTGTTTTATTGAAAATGTGGATTTTTACTATTCCTATTCCCTTAGTTTATTATGTTTCATAATGCTTTTGGAAATGTACTTATTGATATGCTTTTTCTCCTAGTTAGTTATGAGAACGTATGCATTCATTCATTAAAGCTTATTTTGGTCATATGGACTTCTTAAATGACATTTGTACTTGCATTGAATGAGATTTGTGTTGGAAGGAGAATTAAATGCATTGATGGAATGGTGGTTGGTGGAAAGGATTAAATGTTAAATGGAAGGGAATAGACCCATTTCATGTTAGGAAATGGTTGGAGTTGAGGTGAAAGGGTTTGGGAAAGAAAGAACTGAAATCTGCACCTGATGTAGAGTTCCCGCAGCTGGGCGGTCAGCGGGCGGTCACCTTGGCGGCTAGCCGACAGGTGACCGGCGGCTAGCCGACCCAGATGCGGTTAGAAACATAGAATGCTGTGTTTTGACAGGCGAACCGCGGTCAGCCCTACGGTCAGCTCGCGGCTAACCGCTAACCAAAAACCCTGTGACCGCCAGGTAGCCAAGATGCGCGGTTAGAAACACAGAATGCTATATTTTAGCAGGGTGAACCGCGGTCAGCCCCGCGGTCAGCCAGCGGCTAACCGCCGATCACCTCGGCGGCTAACCGCTAGCTAACCGACCAGTGACCGAATTTCACCCAGAATTCCTGAGTCTTTTCTATTGCTTTCAGATATGGTATTTAAAGGTTTGGATGGGTTGTTCTGATGCCCTACCACCTTGGAAAGACCCTGGGGATGACATAAGGAGATTGACTTAGATAGAAACACCATTTCGGAAAGGTATTGGGACTTTTGGAGCCATCAACTTGCATAAGGAAACTTGGTATGTCCTCTATCATTCGAGTACCATACTAAGGGTAATAATAGACATACAAGATCCTTATACATGTTGTTTGAATATAGATGCCCCAATATATAGTCCCTAATGGTATAAGGATTCATTGCATTGTTTTACTCAGATTATATGTATAATTATATGATCCTACTGGTTTTATCTCAAATTCTGATTTATACACCTGATATGTCCTGCCAGCCCCGTTTATGCATGAACAGATAATGATATGAAATGTGTGCTTGCGAGCACCATGCCCCGCCTGCCCGAGTGTTTTATACTGATATAGTTTGTATATGTTTTGATTTCTCATGTAACCTATGAGTCGGCACCACTAAGCTTGGACGTCCTTGTCAGTCTGATCAACTGACTTGGGCCTCCCCCTTGTGCTCCCGCCAGTTGTAACTTGGATCCTGTCCTGTCCCGTTACCCGGTTCCGCGGCCGTAGTCTTGTCTAGCTATATGTATATGTATATAATGTTGGTTCTTGTCACTTCGTGTGTTCGAGCCCAACGCACTGAATGTGCTCTCATCACCTTAGTGATAAAAAGGATTTAGCTTTAGTGTGGTTGCCATCTAGTCAGTTCCTGTACCTTGAATACCCCACATGATTTATATTGCATCTGTACTTTAAATGAACTATGCATCCTGTTTTATGACAGTTATCGTTTTAATAAGTTTTCATTATGTCTAAGATGTGCTTGATTTCTTTCTTGGTATTATCTATTCACCCACCTGCCAGACCGTCATGTCTGACCCATTTTTGTGGTACTCAGGTCCAGCTCCCGTTAATGCTTTTGAGGAGGAGCCAGAGGAGGCGATCGATGAACCGCAACGATTAGTGGAGTGGCAAGCTGACAATGTCATGTAGACATTTGGTTTAGCTTTGAGCTGCGAACATTTTGGGGAGATTATAGAATGATACATGATTTACACTTTTGGATGTACTGGCCTTTGTTGGCCATTATTTTTGGGGAATGTTAATTTAACTTGATCTTTTGTTTAAACTCTAACTTCAAATTTTGGGAATGCTAATGAGATCATTGCTCACTCTAACATCATGTCATACTTGTGTATTATCAGTCTCATATAATGAGAATGGATTAAGAGTGTGATTTGCTACACGCTTCCGCACCAATGTAAATGTTCCATGAGTGTATGTGGAATCCTCACCGCGGAAACCTGTGGGAAATTAAGGAAATGTATAATCATTATTAAGGGTAGTTCATTACCCCATCCACACCACCGTCGCGGTCCCGGGTCCCGGTCCGGGGTCGCGACAAGTTTAGTTGATCAACTTGGTATATGATTTCAGATTAAAGCATCCTTTTTTATTTGTTTTGTATGTTCTCTTTTTTCTTTTTCTTTTTTATTCGCTTTTATCCTCTTTGGGTTATGTGGTTGATCATTTTTATTTTTAATCCTTTTGATCATGTGTCTGCCATTTTGTTTCCTTTTGTGTTTGGTGATTTTACGTCTGATATTTCAAGATTATGTTCAGCTTGTTGTTTCTCTTAACTTGAAGTTATCGTCATGCACACGCACAATCTTCAATTTGAATTTGAACCTAGTTTTATGCTCTTGTGTAGATGTTGGCTTTTGTTTTGGTTATGGGGATGTCTTGTCCCATGCTTTCTTTATTTAATTCGTCATAACTGTTTTATGGCATAGGCAAGTTTGTCATGGTCAGATTTGGGGCGCCCTAGTTGAAAAGCACCAGCAGGGAAGGCTAGGCGCCACCCTGGTGGTGCCTGTCTTTCCTCTTTGCACTAAGGGCTTGTGAACCCGAATTTTGGGGCGTCTTTTCATATTCTGGTTCTCTCTGACTTCGTAGTATGTTATGAAAACATGACTCAGGGACACTAAAGGCCTTTGACTCGGCCAAATAATGATGTCCTCATGGGAGATGTTTCAAGTCTGGGGTGGGCGCCACCCCTGTGGTGCCTAGCTGACTCTCTGTATTTTTTTTTTTTTTTTTTTTTTTTTTTTACGTGTGTTAAGATGTTGTTTTGTATGGGCATGCAGTTTGGACTTCTTGGCTCTCAAGAGGGTTTAGGACAGCCTAGCAGTATCTCTGGAAGTATCTCCCACGGATTTGAGAAGGCCTCATCAAATTATCATGGCTAAACCCGTACCTTTTGCAGTGAATTCCTCAAAACAGACCTGGGTGCCACCCCTGGTGCGCCCAAGTGACCCTTTTTTTTTTTTATGTTGTTTTGGATTTCCTCTAATTATGAACTTTTCTAGGTTGTTTTTTATTCTGTAAAGGGTTTCTAAAACCTTGTGCATATGCCTACAGGTCTTTTCTTATTCCAATGGCCGGCTCTCCAATCTTCTCATTTGTTGTTGATGGTGTTGAGGGTTTTTCCGCTTGTAAGCCCTACTCGCCAGGGGATGAATATTGGTCCCCTGGAGCTGAAAAAATAGGGTATTATGACTCTGAGGAACGGGCAGAATTCTACCTCAAGCATGAATCCTCCCTGCCTGTTACCTATGACTGCGTTTTCCAGTTTGAAGAAACGATGGACAAGCGCATTGTGGAGATTAGGCGCAGCAGATATGATTTACTGGCTATGAAGTACAAAGGTACCTGCAGGTTGTATGGGGATTTGTGTATTGTGGGCAGGACTGCTCTAAATAGGTTGAATGGTTATGATGGGCTTCTGGAAGACTTGCCATCTTTTGTCAGCAGCGTGCTCCAATCTCTCTTATGGAGCATGTTGGATGTCAGGGGTATGTTTGAAGTTTGGGAGGCTATGAGGTCTACCAACGAACGAGCTCCTATTGATGACTTTAACACCCTACACAGGCGGATGGATCAACTGGAACTCATGGTCATGTCTTGCCCTCACGAAGCTGAATCATCTGTTCCTAGGCGCTACAGGAAGTACTTCGAGATGCAAAACACTAGCCTCTCGGCGCTTATTCATCCGGTATACACGGCTTATCTAAATGACTTCCAGCGAGTTCGGGATATTTGCGGTGTCTTGAGGAATCCACCGGATAACTTGAAAGAAGTGCAAGGGCAACTCGAAGTTCATATCGTCGAAATGGAGGCACAGATGGCGCGCTTTCCTACTTTCAACAGGATGGTCCATCCATCCTAGGGGACTCACTAAAAGTTTTTCTATCTTAGGCTAGGATTTTCTTTTAATAAGAGGTCAGGTCATTAGGACCATCTTAGTTAGTTATAAGCTCCACCTAGGGTATTGGGGGCAAAGGTTGTGACCTCTGTTTTAGTTCATGTTTAGGATTCAGTCGATTCAATTAATTGCTATAGTTAATGTTTTAAGACTCCTATTGGAGTTTAATAAAAGTTGATTTAGACTTTATTTTATTTTTCTCTCTCTTTTTTTTTATGTGGGGATGTTTAGTATTGAATGATGATGATATCCATTATGATGGTGTTAATGATGATGAGGTATGAGATTTGATTATGAATCGTGATGATGAATTATGATAGTTCATTATTTATTATGGGTGCTTGATGATGGTGATAATTATGTGCGTTTTAATTGACATATAATGAGGTGGATTATGCGGATAAATGCGTGGGTTTGGATTTTTGAAGGGATGCATGAATGGTTAATGCATGATATACATGACAAGTTCATGATGCATTTCAAATTGAATCGATTGACCTTCGTATGTTGTTTGCACTGCTTCCCTTTGAAGGTTGAAATTGATTGTCGCCAAGCTGTTGATAATTGAGAACTTTGTCTAGGGCCGAGGTTGGCAACCAAGTTGGAGCCCAATTATGTCAAGGCTGAATCACAGGCATTAATAAAGATTTATCTTTCTTTTTGCCTTACCTGTGAGTGGATTATGTCTTAATTTCATCTCCATGGATGTCTAAATTAATGTCAGGTTTGACCTCTTCCCCCTTTTTTTTTTTTCAATTGAGTTGTTCTTTTTTTTTTTTAGGTGGATCTGCCCCCTTAAAGAGGGCCCCACAACGTGATGGTGCTGGGCCACTATGCGCCCAGCGCTGGGCGTTAGGTCATAAGGGTTGGGATTTGCCTCCCTTTCTTTCATTTCTATGTTTCCCTCTCTCCCTTTTCTTTTGTTTCTTTCTTTCGGTTCTTGCTTCAGGTGAGGCGCAGTGGAGAGTGAGTAGTGAGAGCTGAGTGGAGAAAGAGGAGAGGAGGAAAGGAAGAGCAGCAGCGCGCGGTTGTCTGCTGTCGCCCAGGTGAGTGGGTTTCGACCTCTTTTTTTTTTTTTCCTTCTTTCTTATTTTTTTTCATGGTTGTTGTGGTTGTTTCAGGTGAAGTTCCAGTGAGCGGCAGTGGAGAAGAGGGAGGAGAGGGAAGGCCAGGTATGTGGTTTCATCCTCTTTCCATTCTTTTTGTTTCTTTCTCTCTTTTTTTTTAACTAACCTGTTTCTGCCAGCTACAGGTGGAGGCTGAGCAAGTTGAGGAGAAAAGGGAGGAGAGAGAGAGCCAGGTATGTGGTTTTTATTCTCTTCTCATTTTCCACTCCCTATTCTCTATTTCTTTTCTTCCCCCCGTTTTTTTTTTTTTAAATCTGCTGCTGCCGTTTCAGGTGGAGGCCGATTGGGCTGAGCAGGGAGACTAGTAACAGAGTGAGGGGAGGAGGAAGGAGAGGGAGAAGAGAGAGAGGAAGCTCGACAGCTGGTGGCTCAGGTATGTGGGTCCCATCCCCTTCCATCTGTTTCTCCTTTCTTTTATTTACTTATTTATTTGTTTATCTATTTATTTTTTTTTGGCGATGGCTACAACATGGGGTCTTGGGGCTCGGTTTTGGCCAGGGGCAGCCATGGGTGTGGTGGATTTTGGTGAGGGAAGGAGTGGAGTTGTCTCAACTGTGAGGTTGGCAATCCCAGCCCCCTTGATTCAAATTTGAAAGGTTGCATAGTGGGGGTTCCTTGGCAAAATCAGTTGGGATGGAAAATGGGCATTTTCTGTGGCTAGTTAGGATTGGTGGGATGATGAGGAGTGAGGTTTGGTGTGATCCATGGAGGCTAACTGGTGTAGTGGAGATTGTTGAGTTCATTGAGCATTTCCGTTGGCTTTAAATGAGAGTGTGGTGAACATGATTTTGGACTCTTGGCACAAATCTTGGCCATTGTAGGGGGCGGCTTGGGCTCTCTTCTTGTTTTTTATTTTATTTTATTTTATTTTATTTTTCTTATGTTATTCAGGGACTTGTTTAAATTTGTGGTGCACTGGTTTTGACTTGTTTCTTACACCATGGAGTGTTTTATGCTCACTTCCATATTTGTAATTATGTTGGGAACCTTCTGCTCTTTTGCCTCTATTTTTTATTTGTTTATTTTATTATGTAGAAGAGTAAGCTTGGTAATGGAGGGGTGTGGTGGTGATGGCTAGGGTGAGTTGGTTATGATGTGATGGGACAAAGGTTATGGGTGCTGTTTTAGTTTAAATTGTGATTCGGTTATTCATTTTTCGTTTTTTATATCTTCATATATTTCTCGTCGTTGTGGTTATCATTGTTTCCCTTCCTCTTTTTGTTTTATTTTTGTTATATGACGTGATTGTGGGGTCGGGTGTGATTCAGCCTAATGCATATGTTGAGACGATATGGTGGTGACATGGCTGCACAGGGGGTGTGAAGTTAGGGCTAAGTTGGAGGAGTTGGATTGGAATGAATGTGTTTTCACTTCTTTGCAGGCCTGTAAAATGTGTCTTAATGAGGCTAGTTCAATAAATGGGATTCGTTTTTTTCTTAGTCTCCTGGTTGGATCAACAGTCATGGTTTTTTGGCTCCTCTTCCTTCTATCACTTGACTGATGAGGGTCATCACTTCTAAATTGGAGACACTAGTCATCATCTTCGGACTAATTTATCTCTTATGCTTACGTGGACTAACATTATGCTCTCATGCTCAACTTCTCATTTTGGCTTTGGGTACAGGTTTGTCGGATGGCTAGGACTAAGGAGACTTGTAAGCGCGCTCCTATGTCATTGGACACTCCGGAAGGGGCCGGGGTAGAGCCGATCATTGCTCCCCCGAAAAAGAAACATAAGGGTGAGGATAAAGCGGAGAAGAAGCCTCACCTTGCAGATGAGATACGAGCTGGTCGGGTAAACTCTTAGTTGTCTTTATAAATCTCATACTTTGTTGGCTTCCATTATTATTGACATTCTTTTTTCTAATGTTTGTGTTGCAACCTGTCCCTTTTTCTCGGGCTAGGGTGAGTTGGTTACAGATGAGGGACTGGTAGACCGAGCTCCCTGATCACCTAAAAGATCGGGTCCGAGCAATGGGGTTCGGGGATTTCATGTCTATTGTTGCCTTCCGCACCGACCGTGCTCTCATTTATGCTATTTCGAGAGATGGAGAGACGAGACACACACTTTCCATTTCCCGCCCGGGGAAATGACGATTACACTTGAGGACATTGAGCGTTGCTGGGGGCTAAGGGTGATAGGCCTTCCTGTTTTCTCCAGGGCGAATGATGCCAAGGCTTCTATCACTCGATTATGCCTACATAGGATGTTTGGGGCTCGCCCCCAGTCCGGTGTGGGTCAGATTGACGCCGAGTGGCTGAGGGAGGCGTACAGCCTAGAGAGGAGGATCCTAAATAGTAAGTATTCCATTGTTGCCTTTGTAGCATCATATCTTTCGCTTCTGCTATTCCTACTAATCATTCCTCCCTGCTTCATTTTAGAGTGGGCTCGGAACCAGGCGAACTTCCTCGGCAAGCTGAGGGTAGGGGTACCGGGTTTCGGAGGCTTGCCGGTTAGAGGATGTGAGGGAGGTCCTGTCCCCACAGTGGCCGGGGCTCAGGCCGATGCTTGTAATATTTTGTCCCCTCTCCTTTAGATTGATTCAGAGTAGAAAAATACCCATGAGACCTGCATATTCGATATTTATCCTTTATTAACAGTATTCATAATTCCTTTGATAGGTGAGGGCCCTTCTTCTGGCAAATCCCGATCTACGGCCGGCCCTACTGATGGCGATGTAGCAGTGGACGGCATTGAGAGTGATGATGAGGTGGACGGGGGTTATGATGATGCGGGGGAGTTTGAGGACGCAGATTTTGATGAGTTGGAGGGTGAGTTTATCGCGTCTGATGATGGAGACGACGAGATTGATGGGGACAGTGAAGATGAGGGGGTGAGACCTCGCCGAGTTGTTTCCGCCGGCTTTGATGAGGGGAGCAGTGGAGGTGCAGGTAGAGGTGACGAGGGCGATGTCGCCGGACCCTCTGAGCGTAAGCACTCGATCCAGTTTCTTTTAACCGATCTCTCGAGTCTTGTATGCTTCTTATCCTTGTTTCTTACGTTTTTTCTCTTTTGCTGCAGGGTATGAATGACGGGAAGTGTCGGTTGATGGGTACGCTCGCCGAAAGAGAGTAGGGATACCTTGTGAGGTTTTCCTGGTCACAAGTGAGTACTGAAATGTTTGGTAGCTACTTTGCACTCTATTCTGATTATCTAATGAATTCCTCATGTCAATTTGGTATTGTGCAGAGAAAGAGCATGAAAGGCAGTCTGAGGTTCGTTTGAGGAGACCTAGGCCGATTTTGGCACGGTTGGGTGATGATGAGCATCTCAGGGCTTTTCTTCTGTTCTTTTTGAGAAGGTGTCTCTTCGCCAATGCCACTGGCAATAGAGCACCCGGTACTCTCATTCGGTTTGTGCAGGACCTGGATAAGGTCGGCGACTACGCTTGGGGCGCGGCCACCCTTGCCTTTTTATTCCATAATCTGGACTCGAGGTGCCGCCTCCATCCCGGATGTAACAGCCTTAGAGGGTTCGTGCCGATCCTACAGGTTTAAACCCTATCCCCAAGTGTGGTGACCTATTGTAGTCCACCTTTTCTTATCATGGGTCATGTTTCATCTTTTGTAATGACCAAGCTTTGGTTGTATGTAGGTATGGGTTTGGGAGCATATCATCCAGTGTTGGCCTGAGCGCTTGCCTGCGAGGTTAAGTTGTACTCCCCGGGCTTCGCAGTGGTATCCTAATGCAAATTTGCGGAGTTTTACCGACATTCTGCCTCCTGAGATTGCTGAGCGTATTAAGGCTCTAGGAATGAGACGGGGCGAGCAAGGTTACCGGTTCATCTTAAATGAGTTGAAAAATCACGAGGTATGCTCCTTTTCTCCTTTTGTTTGTCATGTTAAATGTCTGCCTCTCTCTGTTCTCATTTGCTACACATCATGACTTGTCAGGTGATCTGGCAGCCCTACCGGGGTGGTCCGGATGATGAGGTGGCTGTTGTGCAGGAGGGGCATACTCTATTTGAGAGGGACATATGGCTCCATGCTCCCCAGGTGGCGGTCAGGCTGGTTGTCAGCCGAGTTGCGTGCCAACTGGGACACCATCAAGTTGTCCCTACAGAAAAGTCTATAATGCATCGGTCGTATCCAGGGTGGGGTTTGAAAACGTTCAAACGCCGTCATCCGTGTCAGAAAAAGATAAAAAATTGGAGAAGGAAAGAGGGGAAGGCCACCTTCGGTGTAGATGCTAGTGCCTGGAGTGACTGTGAGGTATATTAGAGGACAGCTTTGAATCGGTATATACTGCCGGAGTCGTATTCTTGTGGGGCTTCGTATTCTGTTAGTAATTGCGCGGAAGCGGCTGAGGCGTCGTCATTGGCTCGGGTGAGCATTGAAATTTTGTTCGCTCTAATGTTGTCTTCCTTTTTATCATGTCTAACATCGTTTCTTCCTTTACTTTTCAGGAGGAGATACCAGCTGTAGCAAGGCATTGGCAGGCACGTCCATCATCCAAAGGACGGGGCGAGGTGAGGGCTTATGAGGTTTCCAACTTCGATTATGGGCCTTACAATCTCAATGATTCATGCTCTTCTCATCCTCTAACCGTAGCTCTCATGTGTGACAGGGGACATCTGGGTGCGTAGTGTCCGATGCGGAGTCCATCCTCAGGGGAGAAACACTTCGACTGTCTCACCTAGTGGAGAAGAAGGTATGACTTCTTGACTTAGTGTTTGAATCAAATGGTGCTTACCTCCATAGTATTGTTGATCATTCTTGATGTAACGGCATGGTTTATATTTCATAGGATACGGAGGTCGTGAGACTGAGGGCACTATTGACAGCTGAGAGGGTACGAAAATTGTTAAACCTAATTAGCCACGTGCTACCTTGTTTACACTTTCCTTACTAAAAATGCTTTGGTAATAGGAGCACCGTAGGGAAAATGAAGCGATCATCGAAGCGTTCGTGGATTCTCACGAGGTATGAGGTCATGGAGTTATTTGTTCATTTTGAATTTGTGTTTATGACCTTTGGTTACTATGTAGAGCAACAGAGAGCAGGACATGTCCGAAGTCACGAGAATTCGATTGGAGAGCGATCTTCTCACTCTACAGGCAGAGGTGGACCGACTGCGGACTAGCGAGGTTTGCGTTTCGTTTTATTGTTCTTGTGTTCAAGACATATAATGACCGACTCTTAACCCTTTCTATTCTTGATCCTCAAGCAGAGGCTCATGACGAGCGCGACGGAGCGTTTACAGAGAGAGCTGCTTCTGTGGCACAGGTATGAGCGATTCTCAGGTGATATTTTAATCTTGATTCCTCATCCATTGTTGATGTTGTTTATAATTTTGCGGTGTGCATGTTGACGAGTTACGTGCCAGGCTTAGGAGCTTTGAGGCCCCTGTGTAGGTGAAGGTCTTTTCTTCCTTTTAAATTCCATGTTTGATGCTACAAGGTTTGTTGAACGTAATGTTTCTATAAACGTTGTCCTGTAGAGCGGTGCTATCATTGCTTCTACTCCTCCACCTCTTAGCATGGGCGAGGAAAAGGCCATTATTCATGAAAATTACGCTCGGTGCATGGACCGCATGGAGCGACAACATGAAGAGGTGGTTGCTGATTTGCGGGGGCGTCTTGCTAGACTTCATCGGAGGGCAGAGGAGAAAGGTTATGCCTTCTCGGACTCGACCCGCGCTCATTCTCGGCATGCTCCTGGCCCGGCCTCATTTGCTTCGTCGGCTAGCCGTGATGGAACCGCTCCGTAGATTCATCGCTCTTTGATCGATCTCCCCAGGCTGTATCATTAGTGTATCCTTGTTCCATGTATCCATATTTTCTAGTCATGTATTTATGTTGTTTCGCCCCATCTTTGACTTATGGTGAGAGCTAATATGTATTTGATGTATGTTGTGCACACATGTATTATGTATGTATAGTTGAGATAGTGTGCTTGATGCTTTAGAAGTGCCATGGGAATGTGTTTGATTGATGAGGAGTTGTTGTGGGGTACCGGGGAATATATGAAGTGTTCTTCTTTCATAGGTAACAGGTTCTGTGTATCCGGAAATTTTCCGGTGTCCAAAAACAAGAGGAAGTGCTGCCGAAATTTTTCTAAAATTTCTCGAATTTCGTGCCTCAGCAAAAATCTCATGGAATAAGAATAATAGCAACCCGGGATAGACAAGATGAGATATAATAAACCAAATGAATGTAATCCCATGCCAATTTTGACCCGGAGAAGGCAACATAGCCACAAGGTTCTCAAATAATGAGGAGTGCCTGAGTGTGTGACATTTGTGGCCTAAGCAATTCTATGTTTTTAAGGCATTTACATTGTCAGCAATAAGTATTAAGGCAGGAGCTCAAGATATTTGCATTTTCAAATCAAATATGATATCATAAAGGGTGTGCATAGCATACATCTATAATCACATTCATCATTATATATCATAACAACCATAATTCATACTTCCCAAGTTTGGTCATCAGCATTTTGACCTTTTCTAGTTATGAGGAGTTGTGTGCAAAATAATACCAGTAAATAATAAAAAAATGCCCCAGCTTGTGGGATGTTATGAACGTAATCGGGGTTGGTCTCCCTGCAAGAGCTTGAAACAAACTCGTTAGTTTAATATTTTTAGGCCCCCTGCATAATTTAGCTAAGGTGGCATCTTTCTTTCTCGGTAAATATGTCAGGGGCCCATTTTGGCATTCAAGCTTTGGGAAAAATGAGATGGAATTAGTACCTTAGTGTATGTGTTCTTTCCTGCATTCAATCGGAAATGGTTAGCAGCAAAAGCATGCTTGAGGTGAGTGTGTGAGCAGGCTAGTGAGTGCTCGTGACAATTGTGTATGCGATGAGGACCCAGATTGGGAAGCCGTGCTAGATAAATAGATTTCCGTATACACATATATATATATATATATATAAAATGCCCCGGCATAAGACTAGTGTTCATTTTGGCTGTAGGTAAGAAAGTATCCTCGTTCCATGATTGTCACCTTGGCGGTAATGTGATACTCCCTGACCATCATTTGGAGGTCGAACCCTCACAAGCCTCCTTTTGTAACTGCATAGTCTTTTCGGTTGAACTTTAGAAAGCACTTGACTGTCCTCGGGGCTCGTTCGTGAATTGTGTCTGTGTGTGGGGCAGTTAGTCACCGTGCCTCCTTAGTGCTATGGTTTCCGATCACCTTCTGCTCAGTTCACGCGATGAGTACCCATGCCACTTTAGCGGGCCTAATTCTAATAGAGAGATTTTTTTTAATGTAACTGTGCAATGTCTAGGTTCTTTAAGCTTTCTAATTAACCCATGTAATGAGCTTTAGGCCAGCGTCACCCAAACCAGACGGCTTTAGGGCACTAGGTACATAAATACCCCTGGGGGCTTACTGGCTCGAGTTAAAAAGGCTACGAACCCAAACTAATCACCTTTTTTTTTGTAGCATGTAACTGTGCAATGTCTAGGTCCTTTAAGCTTTCTAATTAACCCATGTAACGAGCATTAGGCCAATGACTCCCAAACCAGCCTGCTTTAGGGTACTAGGTATGCAAATACCCCTACGGGCTTACTGGCTCGGATTAAAAAGGCTACGAACCCAAACTAGTTATGATTATATATATTTATTTATTTATATATATGTATATATATATTTATATATATATATATATATACTTTTTAGCAAACGGTCGAAAGGCTTTCATGACATGGGCGAACTCACCTTCAGACCTTCACATCGAGTGACTTTAACCGTGCGGAATTTGTGCGGGGCAGATCCACCTTATTTGTGTATTTTTGAGTGTTAGTGTGTGTCCGAGTTCTAAGTTTGATCAGCGTGCATTTCTTCGGTCCTCCTATGGGATTTCTACAACTATGCAAATGGGCAAGGAGGGTCATATTCTACAAGAAGTGAGGAAGGGTCATACTGTGTACCTTTTCAGGTACATAGCGTTCCATGGATCGGAGAGATCTTCCCCCTCTGCATTTACCAGTCTGTATGCATTTCCAGGATATACTTCTTTAATTACATAAGGGCCTTCCCAATTGGGTCGTAACTTACCTCTGGGATGCGGAAGCTGAGATGGAGTGATGCATTTCAGCACAAAGTCACCAACTTTGAATTTTCTTTCTTTGACATGTTTGTCGTAGGCTTTGGCAATCCACTTCCGGTATACCTGTGCGTGCTCTGCTACTTTCATTCTCTTTTCGTCAAGCAGGTCCAGCTGAAGTAGCAATGCTTCTCTCCTCTGGTCTTCTGTCATGTCTTCATCTAGCTGGATGTGCAGAGATGGGTGAAGGACTTCGAGGGGAAGGACTGCTTCCATTCCATAGGTCAAAGAGTATGGGGTTTCTCCTGTGGGAGTTCTTATTGAGGTTTGATACGCCCACAACGCTTCGACCAAACGCTCTGGCCAATCACTACCTTTGGTGGTTTGCACGGTCTTCTTGATGATCTTTAGTGGGGTCTTATTGGTTGCTTCGGCTTGACCATTTCCTTGGGGATAGTATGGGGCTGAATGATGCAGTTCTATGTTATATTTTGTGCACAACTCGTTCATTTGTTGGGATATGAATTGCGGACCATTGTCTGTTATGAATGCCTTAGGGATGCCAAACCTAGCTATTATATTCTTTTTAATGAATTTGACTACAGAAGTTGCCTTAATATTAACATATGCTTCTGCTTCTGCCCACTTAGTGTAATATTCTGTTGCTGTTAATATGAATGCCTTATTTTGTGTGTTCTCTACAGTAGAGGCCAGGGGTCCTATGATATCAAAAGCCCATGTCGAGAAAGGCCATGGAGCGGTAGTAGGGTCAAGGGATGATGCGGGAGCATGAATTAGGTTAGCGTGCAGCTGACATTCTTTGCATCTTTTGACATAATTGACTGAATCCGACTCCAGGGACGGCCAATAGTAACCTAAACGGATGATCTTCTCAGCTAACATCTGGCCGTTTACATGTCCTCCGCACTCTCCTGAATGTGTCTCTTCAACTATCTCTTACCCTTCTTCTATGGTCATGCTTCGTAGGAGAACTCCACTAAATGATCTACGGTACAATAGCCCTGCGACTATGACATATCTTTGAACCATCTCTCTTAGTGCTCTTTTATCCGATCGGGTGGCTTACTCGGGGATGTAGCCATCATGCAGGTAATTCCAAATATCATAGTACCACGGGTGGTCATCTTCCAAGTCATCATCATGTTGTATACGAGCTAGGATTCCTTCTTTAGGTTTAGAATCTTCCTCCTGATCGGACTCTTCAGTCTTAGCTTTCTTACTCCTATTCTTCGAGACTTTCAGCAGGACTTCGGCAGGGTTCCCCTTGGTCAGGTCTATTGGCTTGACAAACGGAGAATCTAGCCTTCCAATCAGAAATTCTTTGGAATCCTTATCATCGGGCATCTTTATGATTGAGGATAAAATCGCTAATGAGTCAGCCAATCGGTTCAAGGCGCGAAGGATGTAGAGAAATGAAATCTTCTTGAATTTAGACATCAGTTCTTTGGCTTTCTCGTGGTAGTGCGCAAGCTTAAGGGCGCTAACCTTCCATTCTCTGGCTATTTGGGAAATAACGACCTTAGAATCACCAAAGACTCTTAGCTTTTCAACACCTAGGGCCTGGGCTTCTCTCAACCCTGCTAATAAGGCTTCGTACTCCATCGTATTATTGGTCGCTGGAAATCCGATTTTATAGGCCATTGGGATGACAACTCCTTCCGGGGATAATAACACTACACCAACTCCCATTCTAATTCAAAGCTCCATCAAAGTACATGGTCCATAAATCATCATCCTTTGCTTCTTCAACGTCTGCAAACAAGATACTTTTGTTGGGAAAATCAGTTCTAACCGGTTCATACCGTGGCAGAGGGAGGTGTGCTAGATCATCGGCAATTGCTTGTCCCTTTATAGACTTCTGGGTAACATAGGTTATGTCAAACTCTGCCAAGAGCATTTGCCATCGCGTGACTCTTCCCGAAGTAACGGGTTTTTCGAAAATGTATTTTAAGGGGTTCATTCTGCCTAAGAGTTTGACCTGGTGAGCTAGAAAGTAGTGTCTCAATTTCTGGGCGGCCCAAACTACGGCTAAGAAAGTTCTCTCCATTGGGGAGTATTTCCTTTCATAGGGTAGGAGAGATTTACTCAGGTAATAAACCGCGTTCTCTTTCTTCCCAGTCTCATCATGTTGACCCAGGACCATGCCTATCGCAGACTCTGTCGCTGACACTTACAAAATGAGGGGCCTATGTTTAGTAGGGGGCTTCAGGACGGGAGGACTTAATAGATATTTCTTCAGATCTTCAAATGCCTTCTGGCAGTTGTCGTCCCAGTGATATTCCACGCCTCCTTTTAGCAATTAATAAAACGGCTCACATCTTTGTGAATGCTGCGAAATGAATCTTCTGATGAACTCTAGTCGTCCTATTAGGCCTCTTAATTCTTTAAGGTTCTTTGGGGGCGGCATTTCAAGAATGGCTTTTACCTTAGAAGGATCGACTTCGATTCCTCGATTACTTACCATAAAGCCTAGAAGTTTGCCAGAGGATACTCCGAAAACACATTTCTTCGGATTCATCTTTAGTTGGGTGTCCCTGGATCGCTGAAGAACTCTCCTGAGAGCCGTGACATGTGTTTCACGTGTTCTGGATTTGATCAGAATATCATCTACGTAAACCTCCACACAGTCGTGTATCATATCATGAAATATTGCCATCATGGCCCTCTGATAGGTAGCGCCAGCGTTCTTCAAGCCGAAGGGCATAACAATGTAACAGTAAGTCCCCCAGGGCGTGGTGAATGAGGTTTTCTCCTGATCCTCTAGTGATAGTCTGATTTGGTTGTACCCTGAGTAACCATCCATGAATGATAGCATAGCGTGCCCCGTGGTATTATCAATGACCACGTCGATGTGAGGTAAGGGGAAATCGTCTTTGAGAGATGCCTTGTTCAAATTTTGGAAATCAATACAAACTCGGACGCGTCCGTCTTTCTTCTTCACCGGGACTATATTGGCGACCCATTGAGGAAACAACACAACCTTGATGAACTTCGCCTGGTGGAGTTTGTCAACCACCTCTTTCACTTTCAGTGCAACATCGGGGAGCATTCTTCTCAACTTTTGTTTGACTGGTCTAGCGTTTTCCTCTAATGGGATCCTATGTTCCACTAGGTCAGGTGCGAGTCCGGGCATGTCATTATAATCCGATGCGAACACGTCTTGATATTCTCTCAGGACCTCAAGGATCTCATTTTCTTCGTCAGGTTTTAGGCATGCACTGATTTGGACCTGCTTGGGTCTTTCGTCCGTTCCCAGGTTTATCTCTTTCGTTTTTTCTGCAACCGCTTGTGTTTCTTCGTCAAACTTCTTAATTACTCTCCTAAATTCCTCAGAAACTTCGTCATCCCCTTCTTCAGCGTATACTAATTCGTAAACACCCATTCCATCATTGATGTTCACATGTTGCACGGAAGGTTCGGGTTTTGGAACGACAGGCAGAGATTCGCAGCCTAACTTCTCGATGTTTATCATAATTTCTTCTAGTAGAGACTGCTCCACTGTGGGTATCTTCCATCGCCTTAGGTTTCCCATATTTAGATGATGATAACAATCTTCTACTCCTACGGTTCCTATGTTTTTGGGTTTTCTATATTCTATTTTTTTTGGGTTTTTGGGGTTTTCTAATTTTTTTGGGTTTTTGGGATTTTCTAATTTTTTGGGAACTTTGAAATGATATGGTACAGGTGAGGTTGCAGATGGGCTATCTACTGAGGAGGATCCTCCCCGCTGGCGTGGCCAGGCGGTGGGGCGGTATACCACTTCGTGATCATTGAGGTCATCAATTTCCCAAATTTCATGGTTCTCTTGAGAGGAGTCTTCTCTCCAATGGCGCCAGGCAACGGGCCAATATACCACTTCTTCGCTAGTAGGGTCTTCGATTTCCCATGTTTCGCGACTTTCTCGGACTTCGGCGATTGGCCTTTTTTTTTTGGGTAAATGAGTTAACTCACTCGCATTCAGCATGTTACAAGATAGGGTCTAGAATCTTGGATCGATAGTGTGGTCTACATTGTTCACTCCTTTTGGTTAATGGAGCTCTCTCCAAGTGCTGAAGATTTCCTCGTCAGTCTCACCTTCAGATGAAGTCGAATCTTCCTAATCTTCTATTAAAACGGTCTTGCCTTTATCATCTGGATCCAAATTGTAGCATCCCCTTTTGAACGGTGGTATGTTGGGGTCCAAGGTTTTGTCATGCTTCACAAAATGTTCATTTAAGGTCCAATCCTCTTGTTTATACCTTATATTATTGTGTGTGTCGTACCCTAATCCTTCTGCTCTCGCTCTAGGGTCTAGTATGTAAGGGTCGGTGATGCCTTCTCCATTTTTTCCTAGCCCAAATCCGGGCTGATACCCCATCTTCTTCATTAGAGTCCATCCTCGAGCTTGATCTTCGTTGTCAAACATCAGATTTTGCGGGGAGGATAATTCGGAAAACATATTCTGTGCAGGGTCCATATCCATCAAAGAGATGAGAGGATCGACCTTGTACCCATGAATCTTGACCTCTGGCGTAATAAGAGCGGGTTGTAGGGCCGGGAGTATTTGAAGTTCTTCCGATTCAATGACAGGTGGGTCTCCCATCAATTTCATGATCTTACCCAAGTGGGGATTTTTGACGCATTGGTGTCGACTTGACATAACAGCATTCATATGGTTCAACCATCGGCGTCCCAGGATTAAGTTAAAAGTGGCGGGGATGTCCATAATATAAAATTCTTCTGGCATTGAAATCGGGCCTGCTCGGACTAGTAACATAATTTTTCCACAGACCGTTTTCTTATTCCCGTCGTAACCAGTTACAACCATTGGGGCTGGAGTTAGGTCCTTTATTGTAAGCCCTAAAGCTTTGTAGGTTTTCAACGGACAAATATTCAGTGATGCACCAGTGTCGACCAAAGCTCCTGGCATTTCCTTCCCTGCTATCTTGACTGTTAGATGCAGGGGAGAGGTCATCGCCTCAGGTGGTATTTCCTTTAATTCTTCCTCAGTAAAAGTAATGGCAGGGAACGAAGCTCCTGGGGTCAAGGCTGAAATAGACGTTCTCAATTCTTCTAGAGTTATGCCTACTGGGACTTGTAAGCGTGTAATAGCCTCAAGTAATTGTTGCTGATGTTTGGGGGAGGTTTTAATTAGATCAAGGACAGATACTTTAGCTGGGATCTTTGTGAGGTGCCCTAAGAGGTCATATTCTATCCCGGTTGCTATTGAACTGTAAGCTCTTTCATCAACTATCTCCTTAACCTGAATATTGGGATTTTGCGAATCTAAGTTCTGAGAAGCAGGCTGAGGGGGTAGTTGGGGAGGATGGATCCGTCCAGATCGTAGGTGAGCCTGAGATGCATTTGCGTCCGGGTAAGGATCTGGTTAGGAATTCGTGATGATCGGCGATTCTCGGTCATTTGGCTCATCAAAATTTACCTTGTAAAGGTCAGGGGAGTCAACGATCGTATCCATCCCTGAATTGAAGATTTTGAATTTGGTCTTCCCATCCCATGGCGTGATGTATTTTTGGTAATCCTCTTCTTCAAAGAAATCACCATGACACGATTGGCTATGGTTTACACTCCCTTGAACCGGGGCATCAATGTGTTGGTGCTCTATTACGGCGATGTTTATTAATTAGGTCTGTGGGCCCTGTCTAGAGGTTGGTGCTCCATGCTGAGGTAAAGGGTTTGTATAAATCTGCATGTTGGGAATATTTTGTGCGGGATTGGTGGTTGGATTTTGATTGGGAGGGGCATTCCGTGGGTCATTCCCACCTATTGGCCTAATGTTACCCCAATCAATTCTACCTTCATCATTGAGGTCATAGATCAAATCTCTAACCGTGTAGCATTGGGTGAGGTCATGACCTGGCATCCTACGGTAGGCGCAAAACTTAGTCTTATCTAGGTGTTCGAACCATGCCTGCGGTCGTTCCGGTGGAAGTTGAAGGGCATTCTGGTTTAAGAGAGACTAGAAGACAGCAGTCCAAGGTTGAGGAAGGGACGGGTAGTTTGCCCTTTTAGGTCCGAATCTTCTTCTATTTCCATTGTTCGGGTTATTCCGGTTGCCATTGTTGTCTCGGTTGTAATTGAAGGGGACGATACCATAGTTGGGTTGAGGATTCGCGTTCTGGTTTTGCAGCGGAGCTATCGGGTTCGAGACCGGTTGTATGGGATTAGGATTCTGGTTTTGATTCACCAGAGGCCCTTGGTTTCTTGGTGGTTGGTCATAACTTTGATTATTTCTCGGAGGGTTTCGGTAGTTCTGATTGTTCCGCTGATAGTTTTGATTATTCCTCTGATAATTCGGGTTACAACCTTGGAAATTGGGATTGCCAGTTTGCCCTTGGTTTTGGTGTTGGTTAAAGCTAACGCTGGAACGCTCTTGTTACGGTCGGTAGACCTCTTCCTCATTCAAGCTGACTTCAGGAGTCGTGCGGCTCTCTGGTTGGGTGGTTGTGCCTACCCTATGCATGTTCTTTTTATGGTTAATGATGGTGTTCAATACCCCTTCATCTAAATTTTGCTTCATCCTAGATAACCTATGGTATAAGCCACTCCAACTAACAACCTCCCTGATTGTCATCAGGGCTCTCATGGGATCCTTCATGTTTGATATGACCATTCTTACTTGTTCTTCCTCTTGCATGTTGCAATCCAACTGCGCGAATTGGTTTTGCCATCTTACTGCAGATTCCTCATAGTCCTCATTGTTCTTCTGTTTGAGATTAGCTAGGTCATGCCATAAGGGTTTGTTTTTAGTTAAATGTTGGTATCGTGCTAGAAACTTCTCTACTACATCCTCGAAGGTATTGATTTCATGCGAAGGCACGGACGTATACCAAGTTAATGCATCTCCTATTAACGATTCCTGAAAATAATTTATGAGCAAGGAGTCATTGTATGCGACGGCATGACACTTGTTGCAAAACAAGACTAGGTGATGCTGAGGGTCAGTAGTCCCATCGTAAGGTACGAACTTAGGGCCTCTAACGGGGAAAGGTGACCTCTCTTTTTCCTCCTTTTTGGTAAAGTCGTAGAATCCTAGTTTCTTGCCAATTGAGCTCGAGGATTTCTTTTTAATCTCATTCTTGAGTTCCTCTACATTTTTCTGCAACTCCTTGAACGCTAGAGGATCTAGATATTGAATTGTCTGTGGCTGACATTCTATTTGTGGTTCTAGAGAAGTAGGGGCGTAGGCAGGTTCTTGGCATTGGCCCTGGAAATACGGTTGCGAGATAGGCTAATAGCTTTGGTTGAACTGAGTTCCCCCATGAGTAATCGGTTGTCCCCTATATGGGTCAACTATCGGGTTTAAAGTGGATGGTTGATATGCTTGCTGATAGCGCGACTCATTTGCTTGGTGTGTTTGATAAGGATTTCCAACGCCCATGGGGGTTAGTAACTTGCACGTTCTGGATTGGGAGATTCTGGTTTGCATTGGGCATTTGATAGATCGGGACTGTTTGATTTTGATAAGTGAGAGGGCCCCCCTCTTATTGAGCCGGTTGAGGATATAACATACCAGCGCTAACCGTTACAGGATTGTAACGGACTTGGTCCATTGGTGGAGGAACCATTGCTTGGAATTGGTGTCGAGCCACCTCGTGTTGTCGGTAAGCATCTGGTGTTCCCGTATGAGTCAAAGGGTTTTGGTACGAGGTGTTGGATGTCGCCAATTGACCTATGTTCATTGGACTATGACTTGTCTGGTGATATGGGTTTTCATTTATCGTAAAAGTCTGGGAAGGCGCTATGGCCCTAACTGGGGTTATGATAGGTGCGTCAGTAGGCATCCCATATTGCGAGATAGAGGACATGATTGGCTCGGTTTGGCTGATTATGGGAGAATAGGGTATAACCTGCGAGACAACAGGATCACTTGCACGGAGAGGGTAGTCTCTTGATGAAACGTTATCGTGAACCCTAAATCTTATAACCTGGCCGGTGGGACTGACTAAATCCGTATAAGTCACCCCTGAATCCGAGGAGAAATGATTCTCTCTCGATGAAGGAGATGGGGTGGATGTATTGGAATGATTCCTTCCCATTGTTATGGTATTGACTGGTAGCGGGCCTCCTTCGAAGAGGGACCGTCTTATCTGTTGTGGGTCATGGCTTGAAGCTGCCAAGGATCCATCTAATACCCTAGAGGGTTCTACACTTTGTGTGGTTTGGTGTGACCCGCCAGTGGTGCGAATCAATAGTGGGGGTGAGACGGGTTGAAAGTCAGACATTCTGAACGTCTGACCCTCTATTTGTGAAGAAATGTTTAGATGAGAAGAGAGAGAAGGAGAGGAAGAGAAGAGCACTTGTTATGTAGTTTTGTTGGTGAAGGTCTATTTCTTATGGTGTAATGAGGGAAAGCTTAGTGGACGGTGCATTCGGACCTTTGGTTTTATTTTCAGACTACTCATAACAACCCTAAACTGAATGGGACACGGACATCAGATCATTGATTGGATGCTCGTGTCTTAGAATATTACTCTAGGAAGACCCAAATAAGTGACAAGAAAACATAAGAGGTCCCATCACGATCGCCAGGCTGTCGGATGTGAATTTCGACCCCCCCCCTTTCCTCTCCAAGAGAGGCATGGTTTGGGGAAATCTCCATTCGTCTATATATGCTATTTAAATTTTACATCGAAAATGAGGATCCCGACTACCCTCAAAATCGATGGATCACGATCGCCAGCTACGGTACGGCCGTAACACCGTTCTTCTACAAAAGTCGAAGAAATATGGGGAAAAAATATTAAGATGGGTTCTTCGTCTTGTCTAATGTGCTGCTGGCAACACACGCTGGTTGTCCTGTCACATTAATTTGGGTCTCTTTAGGTCTCTTTAATTTGGGTCAATTCAGGGTCATGAGTTAAAGTCCGAATAAAGGTTAATCCTCACATAGCATAATCATAGTATATCCAAGTAAAATAAAATCACTAAAATAAAGAAAATAAAATAAAAGAGGGGGAGGTGCAAATATTTAAGAAGAGGATCGGCCCCGTTCCCGGGTACCCCCTTCTGATCCCTTGGCAAAATAGGGTTTAAAGGCTGATTTTTCAAACCAAAATGATGATGCAAATGAGACTTTAATTTGTGATTTCTGTGTTTTTCGTGTGCGATACACGAGTGAGAAAAGTAAAAGTCCGATGGGCCGTAATTAATTGAAGGTGGCCGATGGGCCAGGATTGATTGGAGATGGCCGATGGGCCAGTGTTTGTTTTAGGGTGGCCGATGGGCCGTGATTATTAAAAGTGTGTACGAAATCACTCATCTCATCTTGTCATTCTCATTTATTCAATTTTAGAAATCAATTCTTTATTCCCTTTTATCATTAAGTTCAATTAAATATCTGACACCTGAGGTGGAGGAAGAAATAAAAGGAAAATCTTTTTGGGTTTATTTTGTTGGTTTTATGGTTTTTATGGCTTTTTGATATTGGGCTAGAAGGGCCTAACTAAGGGATTTTTACTTGGATTTACATGATTAGTGCTTTACTACTGATCATCGGATTAACCCTAATCTAAGGTCCTAGACCGCCCACATCAGCTCTCCCCGTCCCCTAAAGGAACAGGAAGAGTGGTGGAGCGGAGCCTAATGCTGTAAGCTACCTAATTAGATAATCCGATCTAATCCTAGGTATGAGTAGCCTGAGTTTGATGGTTCAGCGCCTAAGCAACTTATTAATTGTGATTTTTAATTGGTCCGGTTTGTTTTGAGTTGAAGATTGATTAAGAAGTGGATTAAATGTATTATGGAGCTTTGTTTAAGTTATTTAAGGTTCTGGAATTTATGGTTTACTTTAAAACGTGAAACGATGTTGAAATCAGCAAAATGGGGTTGACAGAGGACTTGGGCGCCAGGGGGGTGGCGCCTAGGTTACTCTAGTGACTTGGGCGCCCAGACAGTTGCGCCTAGGTGGCTGTTTCTGGGTGGTTTAGCTAGTGACAATGGTATCGATATTGTTTTCGGAATCCAAGGGGTCCTTACTTGGTGAGTTTTAATGTTTCAAATTGTTTTAATTCTCCGGTGTTCAAATGTGAAAGGGACTCGGATCCGGATTTTGAGACGAAACCAAGAGTTCGCGTTTTAGTGCAAATGAGAGGATGGGCGCCAAGGGGGTGGCGCCCAGGTGGATGGCGTGAGATTTTCAGGTATTCTGGATGGGATTTGATATTGGTCTTTGGGTCCGGGGGTTGTTTTAGGTTCTGGTTTCAATTAATTTAAGTTATAAGATGTTTAATTACTCGTTTTAAATCGAAGTTGTGAACCAAGGTTATAGTGTAGGCTAGGCGCCACAGGGGTGGTGCCTAAGTGGTTGTTCGTCGATTCGTAAGGGCTTTGGGTGCTAAGCCCGAATCGATTAAAGTTTCAACGTTTTAAGTTAAAAGTGTTTTAATATGTTGATTCGAATTGGTTCGAATGTTAATTAATTATGTTAAGTTGTCGGTTAGGGTTCTTTATGAAAACAGGTAGGCTGGGCGCCCAAGGCATGGCGCCCAGGTGGATTTGGAAGATGGGCGCCCAAGGGGTGGCGCCCAGATGAACTGTTTTGTGCTTCGGGTCGGTTTGCTGTCTTTTAGGTCGATTTGCGGTTGAGCGTTTATGGTTTGATGTATTTTAAATTAAAAGTTTTTTGTTAAGTTGATTAAGATTAAATTCCGTTTCAATTAATTAGGCTATAGTGACTGGGGAGGCTGGGCGTCCAAAGGATGGTGCCCAGGTGGATGTGACAAGATGGGCGCCCAGGGGGTGGCGCCCAAGTGTCTGTCTTGTGTGTTTTGAATTGGTTCAATGTTTTAAGTCTATTTGGGCTTATGGCTTCGATTGTTTTATATTTCAAGGGTATTCCGGTGTGTTGATTGTGATTAAATTTGAGTTTAATTTCAAGTGGGGTTTCCTAGTGATTGGGTAGGATGGGCGCCATGAGGGTGGTGCCCAAGTGGATGCGGAAGGATAGGCACCAACGGGGTGGCGCCCAAGTGGATAATTTTGTGGTTTATTCGTTTTGTATTTTCTAAATTGGTTTGAGTCCAAATTGGTTAAGGTTTCAAGCCTTTTAGGTTAACAATGTTTTAAGGTGTTAATTCGGGTTTAATCAATTAAGTTTAATTAAGTGGTGGTTTCTAAGGGAATGGGATAGGATAGGCGCCAGGAGGGTGGTGCCTAGGTGGACTTGGCAGGCTGGGCACCCACGGGGTGGCGCCTAGGTGGACTGTTTTGGAGTTTTGTTGGTTTTGAGTTTTTGAGTTAATTCGAGGTTAAGTTAATTAAGGTTTCAATTATTTCAGGTTTAAAATGTTTTACTGTGTTGATTGAGATTGGTTTAAGGTTTTAACCAATTATCTTAAGCTTTAACCGGGGTGTTTTGGAGAATGAATAGGTTGGGCGCCCAGAGGGTGGCGCCTAGGTGGCTGTGGAAGGATGGGCGCCCAGGGGGTGGCGCCCAGGTGACTGTTTTTTGGGGTTTTGGTTTTTTGTTTTTTTAAAGTTTTTAGTTACTTTTAAATCCAATTTAATTAGGGTCTTCAGGTTTTAGGGCTCTTAATGATATGATGTTTCTTAAGTTAGCTAATTATGATGCTTTAATTAATCTTATGATTTATCCTACTTAGGCGCTAAATTCAATAACCTAGACTATCTAACTATTATTTTTGGGTTTTTTGGATATCTTTTAATTTGTTTTTGGTTTCTCCTCTAATTTACTAGAGAGTAAGAAAAGAGAAGAAGGGATTTTATGCTTTATGATTTTTTTTTTTGGGATTTTCTATGGATGTGTGGTTCAAATGATATGATGTGAAGTGTGACAAAAATGGTAATTCAAAGTTCTAAACATGTCAATCAAACAAACATATCATTATCATGCAGTTTCTAAATGAACTAAATGCGGAAGATCGGAAGTTGTGCACAAAAGTGGAGGAACCCACTTGGGCGCCACACCTGTGGTGCCTACCCTGCTCAGCCAGGGTTTTCAACGGAACACAACGAACGCACAAGAATCTTAGTATTTTTAAGACACCTTCCGATATTCAGCGACTGATGCGAATGTATTAATTCGAATTACTAGCGATGCAACTAACGAACCTACGAGCAAACAATGCAACGGGCAGAGATCTAGAACCCGAACCCTGTCTCAGAAGGGTAGGCGCCCAGTTGGTTCCGGAGAGGGCAGGCGCCCAGTGGGTGGCGCCCAGGTGGTTCTGGAGAGGGCAGGCGCCTAGTGGGTGCTGCCCAACCTTTCTGCCAAGGCTGTTCACGATCTTTTCAATATAAATGATGATGATGATGATGCTAATGCGAGATTTGACCTAGCTATGGAATTAGAACTACGAAATGAAAGAAAATCTACTATATTAGAATGAACCTAAACATGTTACTAACATGATAATGCATTAATACCATTTTTATCACAAGTTAATGTAGATCTATGATGCTCAAATGGCCCTAAGCATGTTTCTAAGCATGAATGGTAATGGAGTGTAGTAAAAGAAGGGAAATCTAGGAATACCGGTATGATGAAACGTTTCTCAAGTTCCTAGATTGAAGCTTTCGCAAAGACCCATGGCTCCAGTTAAAGATATTGAAGTCTCCTCCTCTCTTTCTCCTTCTTCTTCTCTAGATCTGAAGTTCTTCTCTAATGGTGGCTACCTTTCTTCTTCTTTTTATATCCTCTCCTTTTGTCTCTTTTCTTAGGATTTTTAGGTAGCCTCCTCTTGTAAATGAAGTTAAGAGGGAATATTTAGGTTTGGGACGAGTTTAGAAGGGCTAGGGCTTCATTAATTCATGTTTCTAGAAGGTCTCATGCATCCCTAGGCGGCTTAAGTTATTTTAGGGTGAACTAGGGTTTGGAGGGAGGATGGGCGCCCATGGGGTGGCGCCCAAGTGACTGCGCAGTCTAGGCGCCTATAGGGTGGCGCTCAGGTGGTCCTAGAGGGTGGGCGCCCACAGGGTGGTGCCCAGATGGTTTGCGCTTCGCTTTTTTTGGACCTTGGTCCCATTTGGAGTCGAGATTGAACGGATATATCTTCAGCTGGGGGACCTACATTAGCACTAATAGGATGGGCACCACATGGGTGGTGCCTAGATGGATTTCAAGGCTGGGCGCCACATGGGTGGTGCCTAGGTGAACTTCAAGGCTGGGCGCCACATGGGTGGTGCCTAGGTGGTTCAGTTCGTCTTCGGTGCTTGGTCCTTATGTATGAGTGGTCCCGGTCTAATCTCGAGCCAATTAGTGGAATTTGGAGGCTGGGCGCCCACCATGGGGTGTCTAGGTGATTCTGGGAAGTGTGGGCGCCACAGGGTTAGTGCCTATGTGGAACTCAGTAGGGTAGGCGCCACATGGGTGGTGCCTTAGTGGAGTCGATTCATTTTCGGAGTTCGGCCCCTACGTTGAGTGGTCCCGGGCAACTTTTAGGCTGACTAGTGAAATTTGGAGGCCGGGCGCCCACCATGGGGTGTCTAGGTGGAGTTTCGTCACTTTTTCTATGGCAAACTTCGAAGACTCATAACTTTTGATCCGCTTATCGGATTTGGACGTTCTACATATCACCGGAAAGCTCTCGAAGCAAGGAATCCAATGGTCTAAATGTCTTGACAAATAGGGGCTGAAAAAAAGGGGGGGTCGCTGGACCAATGGATTTGATTTCCTAACTTAGGCTAATCGGGTGACATTTTGGCTAACTAAGCATGGTCTTTGGAGGGATTGGACCAAGCATGTCTTAAGTGGTCCGGAAAGGGTATGAGTAGTGTCATGGTTCGCTCCTTGTGTGAGTAGTGGGTTGGGCTCGAGATCTCAATGCGACTTGGCTTTTCTCTCGCGAATTTCTAGAAATCGTCGAACTAAGTCTAAAATTAGCAACAAGCATCTTCATAGTCATTAATTAATATGAATTATGCCATTAATCATTCAATTATGGGTGAAATGGGGGCACCGCTATATATGATAGGTATTTAAGGCTATCATAGGGCCCAAATGAGGTGTCTACAGTTTTCTTCAGAGGAATTAAGCCAATAAATGAGGAGAAATTTCATGGAAAATACAGAAGAAAAAAGAAGCAAAAAAGCTCGAAAAATGGATGAGAAACTGCGACCAGACGACGACCGAAAAAAGGGACCAAAGTCCGTGGTCGCTGGTCCCATGGTCGCCGGCGACCATGGGTGCATCGTCGCCGGCGACCCTGGAAATCCAGGTCGCCGGATTTCCACCAAAAAGGCCGTTTTTCCGATTCTTTTCGCGTTTCGCGATGTTTGGCCCCCGTGATTTTCTCAAATTCTGATTTTTGAGGCATGATATCCGTCGATCTTTGTCAACATCATGGATCCGCCATCGAAATCATTTGATCATCATCGGACACTCCAAAATCGCTAACCGGCCAACCAAGAAACCACACTTTCTGCCCGACCGATCGTGAAATCGACTGGACAGATGTTGCCGGCCCATTGGTGTCAACCAATGTCTGAATTTGCATCGTCATCCGACATCAAATAACATGCGGATCCATCAATGATCATTGCAAGAAGAATTCCAAAAGACGCGGCGTGGCCTGCGACTCTTCGAGTGACTCGGCGACCAATTAATGAAGTTAAATGACCTTTTTATGACAACTTATTACGGTCATTAGCTCATTATTCTGGACGGCCCAATCAGAAGCAAGCAAATGGGAGTCACAAGTCTAATTAATCATGACAATTAACCATGTAACTCCCATCATTATGGAGATTAATCATAGTAATTAATCATGAAACTCTCATCATCATGGAGATTAAATGCCCATTATTCTCCATCGGCCAATCAGAATCAAAGAAAAAGGAGTTGCAAAATTATGAAATTAAGGTTAGTGTCACATTCCTGCGTGCACTATATTTGGTTTGTCAATTCCGTGTCATTGTGTCCCGAAGACCTTACATCTCGAAGAGTGTCAAGGATGATCTACTTCAAGAAACTGTTCAAGTTTTTGGAAGACCTAGATGTGTCAAAGAAGACTCCACTTGTGTGCAAATCATCTCAGGTATTTTGGACCCAAAACCATTACCAACCTGGACCCTAGGAGCCTTGCTTACCTTAGCCTATATTAAGTGTTTCATCTAATGTTCTCTCCATTATGTTCTGTCCAGAAATAGGGGGTTCGGTGACCTTTCGGTCACCTGGCGGCTAGCCTCTTTGCAAAAAGCGGCTAACCGCTAGGTAACCGAAATATCACGGTTACATTTCCAGAATGCTGTTCTCTGTCAAAAAGTAATTCGGCCACCTTGCGGTCAGCATTCGGCTAACCGCAGTGTGGACTGGCGGCTAACCGCCAGGTAACCGAGGTTCACGGTTACATTTCCAGAATACAAACTTCTCAACTGTTGTGGAAGTTCGGTCACCTCGCGGTTTCCTTTCGGCTAACCGCCATATGGGCTGGCGGCTAACCTCCATGTAATTGAAATCCCTCGGTTAGCTTTCCAGAACGCTACAGGTTTTTGAGATGCAGATTCGGTCACCATGCGGTCACCTCACGACTAGCCACTATGTCTACCGTCGGCTAACTGTGAGCTGACCGAATTAGAAAAACTAGCTGTTACCACAGAGAAATTGAAATGAGGCTAGCCGAACTACCAAGAGGCTAGCCGCCAAAACTAGCTGTTGGGAACTTCTCTATATATATCTGGAGCCAGTTTTACACTGTAGAGGGTGCATGTTTTGAAGAGCTTACTTTCCTACTTTTTCCCGTCTTTTCTAAGCCTTTAAACCATCTTCCAAACACACTATTAACCTAATCTAGAAAATGGATGAGATATGTTAGTCTCTAGAAAAGTGTGTTTGGAAAAAGGATTCTAGTTTGTTTTTCAAATGATATACATTTAGGAAAATCTAGAACCCAACCTCTTGTCCCTTGATTGAGCACAATATTGGAGCATCATCATCAATATCAAGGAAGCATTGCAAGAGGAATAAAAGCTTTGAGCTACGGTGACAAGCTTCGAAGAGCATCCTCTGGACTTCATCAAAGGGGTAAGTGGCAACCTCCAGATTTTGTCAAAAGAGGCAAGTGTTCTTCTCCCTCACTTCATTCAATTTAGAGCATTATAAGAGTGGCTTATTTCTTTGTGATTTAACCACTATAAAAATTGTAAAGGGGAGTAGATCTTTGTGATCGAACCTCGTGAATAAAAAGGGGATTAGATCTTTGTGATTGAACCTCGATAACAAAATTGATGTAGAATCATTACTTGTGTAGTTTTGATTCATCATAGTGGAACCAAGGGACTGTGTGAACCTTGTGAGTGGATGTAGGACTTATGGTCCGAACCACTATAAATCTCTGTGCATTTATTTATGTTGTTTGTCTAAATGTTTTGATCTAGTTTACATGCCTTCTTTACCATTGAACATTGCTAGATAATCACACTTAGTCTACATATCACTTGCTCTCTTATAAATCTTGATTAATAGGTTAAAAATGGATTTAAAGTTTGATAAACCTATTAACCCCCCCCCCCCCACTCTAGGATGAGAACATTGGCCCTAAGTGAACTATCAATTAATACTTGTAACTCCTCCTATCATGGAGCATTAATGCAATCAATGCTCATAAACCCTCCTAAATGGCCACCAAAAGCCTATAATATAGGCAGTCATTCCAAAGGGAAAGGGTCCGAAAAAATCATCTGAAGAATTGTCCTTGAAAGTCTCTCCGCAAAGAAGCTCTCCTGTTCCAAAGAAACTCTACAAAAAAATGCTTCAAGGTGATTGAAGTCCCTTGCCCCCCCCCCCTAAGGTTCCTCTCTCCTTCTATTCGACATGGCCTAGATGTGGCTTTTCAGCCCGTCTACTCGGTTTTTTTATTTGATATAGGACCTTTCCTTGGTCTTTGTCCTCTAAAAATCCGAGGTTCAAGCCAAGCCAAGTGAGTCAAAGCATCAAGTGCTCTCATCTGAAGGACGATGGCGAAGTCCATACATGACTCGCGACTGTCGATCTGAACGAGTCCCCACAATCTCCTGAGAAGTTAGATCCCTCTTTCTTTCTTTTCTATTGTATTTTGTATTTTTCGAAGAGACAAAAAAAATCACAATTCTTGTCTTTCACTATTGATAAGATTTGTAAATGGCCTTCCATGGAAAAATTGCCTTTTACGGCACAAAACTGCCTTTCACGGCAAACTAAACAAAATTGCCTTTCACGGCATTCTAAATCTGTCTCTTTCTTTAAAATATATGTGCAATGGAAAGTTAGAAAAAAAGTTTAATTTCCTTTCTACTTGTGAAGGTGAGTCCCTGGATCACCATTTCAAATTCCAAGTAGAATAGAAAATCTGGCATACCCGTACAAAATATTGATGCTCGTTTTTTTTTTGCCCCTTCGCACCCCGGCGGACCCGGGATGGAGGAAGGCAAGAAAAAAGCCGGGACCATCAAGCTTCTGATTGGCTGGCAAACAGTTAAGAGCATTTAATTGCTTTTAATCTCCACTTATGGGAGGAGTTTCATGGTTTAAATGCCATGAATCCTTTGACTTGTAACTCCCATTTGCTTGCTTCTAATTGGGCCGTCCAAATTAATGAGTTAATGACCGCAATAAGTTGCCATAAACGGGTCAATTAACAGCATTAAGTGGTCGCCAAGTCGCTCGAAGAGTCGCGGGCCGCGTTGCGTCTTTTGGAATTCTTCTAGCGATGATTATTGATGGATTTTCATGCTGATCGACATCGGATGACCATGCAATTTTAGACATTGATTGCTACCAATGGGCCGGCAACATCTGTCCAGTCGATTTCACGATCGGTCGGGCAGAAATAGTGTTTTCCTGGTCAGCCGGTTGGTGATTTTGAGGCATTAGATGATGATTCCATGATTTTGACGGCGGATTCGTGATGTTGACGAAGATCGATGGATATCATACTAAAAAAATCAGATTTTGGAAAAATCACAAGGGCCAAACAACTCGAAATGCGAAAAGGGACCGAAAAACGCCCTTTCGGTGAAAATCCGGCGACCCGGATTTCTAGGGTCGCCAGCGACCATGGGCCAAGGTCGCCGGCGACCATGTGGGCTTTTCCCCTTTCGGTCGCCGTTACTCGGCCGTTTTTCGGGCTTTTATTGGTTCTTCTTTCTCTTTTATTTTTCTTGACATTTTTCCTCACTTATTGACTTGATTCTCCTAAAGAAAACCTGACGATAAGCCGTGCAAATCAGAACACAAAGTTTTCTATTTTTTGGAAAAGCTAAAGACTTTGTAGTCGATTTTCTGTCAAGAGTCGAAACTAGGTCAAATGATGTCGGAATGACCTAAAATTTGAGGTGAAGCTTCCTGAGCAATAGATAGGACCAACCATGGGCTTTTGTTGAGTTTTGAAGCCATTTGGGGTCCCGTTGATGCTAAACTTGATTTCACCGTGAGGAAGATGTCGAGCTTTTGATTTACGGTCAACCGATGTCCGATTGACCTGAAATTTGATATGGAGCCTATTGCAGTCATTTTGAGACGATCCATTAGCTCCGATTTCGATGTCATGGCCCTAGGGAGCTCCGCCGCCGGTAGGCTTGATTTTGTTTCCGAGCGTCAAGGCCGGGTCAAACGTCGTCGGAATGACCAGAAATTTGACATGCAGCCCTTTGGAAGCATGTAGAAGCTACTCTTATTCTTTGGTTGATGAGTGATGGCCTCGGTGGTTCTCACCACAGAGTGGCTTAATTTTATTGCTCGAGGGTTGATGGAGGGTCAAACGTTGTTGGTTTGAATTGAAATTCGACATGGTGCCTCTTGGAGGTATTTTGAGACCATTCGTAGGCTCTGATTGAAGATTTGATGTCTTCGATACTGTCGCCGCCGGGAGAGCTGACTTTGCTGTGACTGTTTCCTTTTTGGGCCAAACGATGTCAGAATGGCCTGAAACTTGATGTAGAGCCTCCTAGTGGCATTTTGAGGCTAGCTATGTGCTCTGTTTTGTGTGTCAGGGTCTCTGGCTTCACCACCACCTGGAGCTCCTACTTAGCTATTGGAGGAGTGAAGTTAGGCCAAATTGTGTTGAAATGGCCTGAAACTTCATGTGTACCCGTCTTTTGGCTATTTTGAAGGATCTTGCAGTTTTTGTTTGATTCTGATAAGATCTAATGCTTAAAGCAGCTTTGCCTGTTTGTAGTAGGATACGGCTCCATGTAGCTTTTGATGTTGAAGAGGCAAAGTGACACTTTTGGTGTCAACATGGACGGCAACCCAACCAAATCTAGAAAAAGTCATCTACCATGACTAATATGTACTTTCTCCAATACACTACACGGGTGCAGGTCCAATCAAGTCCATATGAATAAGTTCAAGGGAACGAGTAGATGAATTATCTTTCAATCCTTTGAAACTCTTTTTGATTTGCTTACCCATTTAACATGCCTTGCCACCTTGGGTTTCAATTCATTCAACTTGGGAATTTTGATGAGAGCCTAAATGTACATTTAAGGCCCCTCAATGACGACTTTGTTACACCTTGGAATGGTAGAATATGACGTTATTAGTGTTATTTTAATGTTTGCAGGTGTTTTAGGCGAAGAACAAGAATTCTGAATTAATTGGAGAAAGATGGCAAAAAAACCACACAAATCGGACTTTCTATCTCCTGGCGTTGGGACGCCAGCCCTTGCACGACACCCTTTCAGACTCTGCTTTCTAGCGTCCAAACGGCAAACCCAGCAAATGACTCCTTAGCTGCTGCCTCTTGGTATCCGGACGCCAGACACCGGTGGAGTCCACCTCCTTGCACAATTTGAAGAGAAAAAAAGGACCAAAAGCTATAAAAAGGAAGCAAAACTCGTTTTTAGGTCATTCACATCTTGAGAGAAGAACTGAAGGTTGATTTTGGAGGATTGGGAAGAGGGCCAATGGGGATTTCGTCAAGGATTCTTTGTCTGTCTCTCTCCGTGAGTAACTAACTCTCCACCTTAGGGTTGCAATGAAGCCCTAATCTTGTATTTTGGTGATGTAGAGGTTCTAGGGTTTTACTTTGACTGCTTTTGGTTATATGACATGAATGTTATCCCTTGATTGGACTTTATTTATTAATGTAATATTTATTTTTGGCATTTTACTCTTGTAGGTTTGAATACTTGTCATATATTGATGCTTGAATGAATGTGTTGTTAGATCTAAGATAATCTATGCCATAGAGATGAGTTATGCCCAGATCTAAACCCACATCCCTTATTTGTTGACTCTGTGAAGTTTTGTAACCAGAACGGGTCTTTAAAGGGTTGATAGTGAAACCCTAGGTCTATACTCGCCATTCTTCGAGAGTAGAGTGGATTTGTACCATAAGATCTTTTCTTCAATTGAATCAAACATTGTTTTTAATTTGTTAATTTAGGAATCAAACCCATCAAGCCAATACTTCATTTTCTAGTAAGATTAGTTTAGGAATTTAGGATCCAACACAACTTAGCCTTTTGGTCCCAGTGGATACGACACTCAGTTAACATCTCTACTTTCGCGAGTAGGGATAGTAGCTAGGTATAAATTATATTTGCAAACTCTATTTTGGGACGATCAAATTTTGGTGCCTTTGCCAGGGACAATTAGCACGATTGTTTGTTTCCTTTGAAAATTCCAACGCTAGTTTCACTTTTTCAAAATTTTATTTTTTTCTTTCTTTCTTACTCACATCTTTTGCTATCCTTATTGCAGGTTATTGATTCTAACATAAAAAAATGTTAGAGCTTATGCAGGGATCCAAAAGGGTTCACAATGGTCAAAGTTTTACTTAAGGAAATCTCTCTTCTCTACCCAAAGCACTATAAGCTCTAGACTTTTTGAAAATTTTTTTCATAACTTGCATCTTCAGCAATGGCTAGGGAGGGAGGGGGCGGGGGGGTGGGCACCCCCTCCACCACCTCTCTGGTCCTCGAGGGAGCACTATACTCCTTCAGAATACGCATCACAATCGTGTAATCAGCTGATAGTTCATGCAGCTTAGTATGAAATAAAGCCTATTATAGTCAATCTACTTCCTTCCTTCTATGGCTTGAACAATGAAGACCCGTACAATCACATTGATAATTCCTGGTTATTTGCACCACTGTGAGAATAAATAATTTCAATAGTGAGGCTCTAAATATTGGCTAAGTACTTTACCTGCAAACTCCATCACCACATGGGCCCAACTACAATAGAAATTCTTAGATAAATATTTCTTCGTGGGCAAAACCACTCAGTACTGGGGATCCATAACATCCTTCACCCAAACTGATAGTGAATAATTTCATGAGGCATGGGATAGGTTCAAGGATCTCATTAGGAAGTGTCCTCATCACCAAATTGCCAAGTGGCAAATGGTACAATTCCTTTATGATGGATTGTCTCCTAATGGCGAAACGTGGTAGTCACCGCCAGTGGGGGATTGATTTTATTGAAAAATGAGGATGAGGCATGGGAGCTTTTCGAGAATTTGAGTGAGACCTTTCATCACCATGCCTCCACTGCTAGATTGGAGAGGTTGGCAGCCACTTCTAGATTGGAGAGGCCGGCAGCCTCTAACTCTCAAAAGCCAAGAGGGGCATTTGAAATCCAACCCTACACTGAACTCACCACTCAAGTGGCTGCCTTGACCCAAAAGCTAGATCAGCTATTGTCTATGGGTCAATCTCTCCAATCCTTATCCTCTAAAGGTATTTGTGCTTTGTGCAACAGTTCCGCTCATTTTGTGAGTGATTGTCCTGCAGCCCCCCAATTTCCTGAATTTGTGCAAGAACAAGTGAATGCTGCACAGGGGTTCTCCAAACTAGGAAATGATCCATTTTCACATACTTATAACCCGAGCAAAGGGCAATCACCCCAATTTTGCCTGAAAGTCGCCCAAGTAGGGCACTTCATCCTCTCGACCACAAAGGCAAAATTCTCCTTTTAATCCTATGGCCTATCATTCCCAACAGTCCTACCCGCATCCTAACCCTCAACCACCTCAAAAGAATCCATCCTTCGAGGAGATAGTGCTGCAAGAACTTAGAGAGCTCAAAGCAAGCACTCAGCTGGTCCATTCCCACTCTTAGTCCATAGCCAAGCTAGAGGCCCAGATAAGGCAAATAGCTAATGCTCTTAATAGAAGAAAGGAGGAACATTTGCCTAGTCATCCCACGGTCAACCTTAAGAATACATTCAAGGTGGGTAGTAGCTCACAACCTCATGATACAAATTATGAGCAAGTGAAAATGGTTGTCACATTGAGGAATGGGCATTAGGTTGAGACTAGGCCTGAGGAGCCAAAGAAGGATGAGAGAGAGTCTACAGCCAACCCTAAGGGTTCTGAGGCTGAAAAGGTTTCTAAGGGAAAGGAGGTCAGACCTCATGCTTCCTCATCTATTCCGGCTATGGCACCCCCATATGTGCCTAAAGCCCCTTTTCCCACTTGTCTTAAAACACCATCTCCCTTTAGTAAAAAGGGACCAACCATGGATGAGAAGTTAGAGGTGTCCAAACAAGTGAAGAGCAACCTACGTTTGTTGGATGCTATCAAACAACTCCCTTCGTATGCAAAATTTATGAAAGATTTGTACACTCAGAAGCGCAAATCTAAATCTCATGTGCCCAAGAAGGTTCTACTCACCGAGCAAGTGAGCTCGATTATCCATAATGACACTCCTCCCAAGCTGAAAGATCCTGGCACTCCCACCATTACTTGTACGATTGGGAGTCACATCATTGACCATGCATTATTTGATCTTAGAGCAAGTGTCAATCACTTGCCTTACTCGGTGTATGAGCATATTGGGCTAGGGGAATTGAAGCCAACTCAAGTTACCTTGCAACTTGCTGATAGATCTGTCAAGGTACCCTAAGGCATAATTGAGGATGTTTTGGTCAAGGTCGACAAGTTCTTTTTTCCTGTCGATTTCATCATCCTTGACACTAAACCAGTGCAAAACTCGAGGAAACAAACTCCTATCATTCTTGGCCGGCCCTTTTTGGTCACGACCAATGCGGACATTAATTGCCGCACTGGAGTTATGGATGTTTCCTTCTGTAATATGAAAGTGAGGCTGAATGCTTTTAGGGCCTCTCATCAACCTCCCAACAAGGGCGATTGCTTTGCAGTCGCTGTTGTTGATGACCTAGTGGAAAAAGCTTTACAACCTGAGGATACCTTGCCAGTTATCATTGCTTCTGGTATGTCTGGTGATTAGGAATGTCAAATCCTAGATGTGTTAAAGGAGCACAAAAGTGCAATTGGCTGGTCAGTTGCCAATTTGAAAGGTATTATCCCTCCATCTGTGTACACTACATTCATTGCATAGATGATTCTAAACGTTCTCGGGAAATGCAGAGGTGTTTAATTCCTAACATGGAGGTAGACATGAAGGAAGTGCTAAGTCATGCCTTTTTCCAGTTTGGATTGTGCTTCATAGGTTTTTTTTTTTTTTTTTTCCTTTATTGCCGCTAATTTTCGCAGGTACTTTGGTCCGAGTTGGGGGGTTTTCTCCCCATTTTCCTCCATTCTATCTTATGTTAAGCGGTACCCAGTTGATATCCCTCCTCTTCCTTTACTTTCCATGTCCTTTATATCTCACTTTGATACTTCACATTGTGGACACTATTAGGTTAAGTTGGGGGGTGGGGTATTAACCATTGGGTTGGTCTTAGTAGTTTTAGTTCTTTTCCTTTATTTTTAATTTTAAAATTTTTTTTTACTATTTTTGTTAGTTTTTCGGGGGATTTCTAAAAAGATTTTTATGAAATGAAGATACCTTGATTTTTGAAACTTTTATTTTGAGAGCAAAACGAGAAAAAGGGTTCACTATTTTGTTTTAGGAAAGATTTTTTGAGAAATTGTTGAATTATTGATGCCTCACTTGACACATGATATATATAAAATTTAAAATGTGAAGCTATGATTTTTCAGTGCTTGTGATAACTTCAGAACAAATACGATGGAAAACTGACCCTCAGTCATACAGTATCCTAGTTCAACTAAGTGCATTTATCAACAAATTGGTGAGTTAATTCAGGCAGATGGAAAGGGCTGCCTATTATTGGGGACCATATTAAAAAAAAAACTAAAATAGTGTTGTTATGGCCTTTCAAAAAATAATAGTGTGAAAGCCACCATAGTTGCCTTAGGAGGAAACTGTTCATCTTGATTGGCTATGGAAAGGGCTGCCTATTGTTGGGGGTCGTATTGAAAACAAAAATCACTAAAATAGTGTTGTTACGGCCTTTGAAAAAATAATAGTGTGAAAGCCACCATAGTTGCCTAGAGATGAAGCCTGTTCTTGTTTATTGAGGTTAGGTGGCCCAGAATTTTGAAAGAAAAAAGAATCAGATTTGCTTTCTTGGAAACTTGTAGTGAATCATTTAATGCTTTCACGCTTCTATATATACATATTTTTCACCGTACATGATCAATTCAGCATGATTTCGAGGATTTATGACCAATAGATAGGATGTGTGAACCAAATTTGAGACGTGTCTTGAAAACTTCATAATCAAGAATATCTTGTGTTCGTGAATATTATTTTGGAAAAGACTCCCTTACTTGTGTGTGTTTTCTTGAGTTTTAGGATTTTTATGGGTACATTCACTGGAAACCCTCACGAGACTACAACTCATTGTCGCGACCCCGGACCGAACCCAGGCCCGCGACGTGTGAAAGTTGTGTTGTCCAACCAATTATCTATGATTAACCCACAGGTTTCCGCGGTGAGGATTCCCAGAACACACTTGGAATTTTATTTCACACGAACAATGATTTGCGGAAGCGTGCAAGTAATCTTATCTTTGCCATACATGTGTAATTACATACCCTTTCAGAAATTGAATCATCATAAAGACAATAATCAGAGGAGGAAACATAACATGGCATTACCATAAATTTAACCTTCAAGTTTCAAAAAGGACAAAAGTAATTTAAGTTAAGATTACATATTCCCAAAGTTCAACGGCCAACAAAGGCCTTACAACCCAAAACAAAATAAACACTCTTTTCCCATCATGTAACGTGCTCAAGACCCCACCCGACGTCTAGAGGACGTCGTCGGGTTACCACTCACCGGCTGGGGGTGGCTCAAGAGCCTCCTCCTAGCGCTCCTCTTCTGGGGCAACGGCTCCTGCATCTAAACACCAAAGCAAAAAGGGTCAGACACGATGGTCTGGCTGGTGATCAATTTAGACATAAACAAATCAATTAATATTTGGAATGATTAGTACTTAAAACTTGAAATGTGTTCTAAACTAAACATATAAATGGTAGGAGTAAAACTAATATAATTTCAAGAAAACATCATGAATCATGAATCCACATTGAGCTCATTCTTTCTCTTTCATATTCAATGATAAGAGCAAGCAAAACGAAACAAAACAAAAGCCAAATTCACACAAGGTGAGTGGGAAAAACCGGCCGCGGAACCGGACAAAACAAGAATGTGTACAATTACATGACTAATCTGCAGTTTGTCCTTATGCTTAAGGACCGCCTGACTAGTGGATCAAACTGAGAGGGCAGTCCAAGCTCAGCGGTATTCCATGATGTTCATGTATGCACAAATCATGCCGATACTTGTATGAAACTTATCAAGAATGGGAAAATGTACTTATCAACATAAATAAGATATCATAAATTATATTATTATGAACTAAAGAGGTGACACCCATTTTTCCTTTTCTAAATAATTCAAAAAAAAACCAAACTTGCAAAGCAATACTCATAGTGACCAAATACTAGGATTTTTAAACAATCTAATTCGTGTTCATGCTAAGAGCCTTAATTTGATCTCAGTGCAATTGAAATTCAAATATCAGTGTTCAAAATAATTTGGTGTTCTGATGTTATTAGATATTATGAGTTTCCAATGGCACCATATCAGATTTAAGCCACTTGACATGATCAAGTTTTCTTCCTTATAGTAATCTCCTCAATCTCCTCCTTTTTCTCATTGATACTCAGAATCAGACAGCATCAGGTTCGCTCTAGCGATGATAGGTTCGCTCGAGCGGACTCATCCAGAACATTCTTCGCTCGAGCCTCCCGGAAGTTCACTCGAGCGGTCGCAACCAAAGACTTGTTTGCTCGAGCTTACCCAATGTTCGCTCGAGCGGACAAGTTTCTGGGAGCGATCCTCCCAGACAGAAGCTTGTTCGCTCGAGCGAGCCAGGGCTCCGCTCGAGCGAACAGCCTTCTGGCTGACTCGCCCAGTGCAGAAATACCATCCTCCTTTCAACTTTCTGCTACCCTCTTTCTTTCAATTCTCCTTCTTAAAAGAACCTGCATATACATGTTCTTCCCAACCTTTTCATACAACCATTCATCACCCCAACTCCTTCATTATCCAACCCCACCTCTCACAATTCCAGCCATTTATAAACCATATCTTACAACCAAAACATAAATCAATTTGACCAATTCACAAATAAAAAATCATACTAAAACTTAGGCGAGAAGATATAGAAAATAATTCAGATAATCCCATGCATTGGAAAGTAGTAAATGAGCAAATTAAGCATGATGAAATCAACCATCAGAAAGCAAAATAATGCCTAACTTCAACATGCATTAAGAGAGTCTAAAAGGATCACTTGCCTTCACCAAATTGCTATCTACAGTCTCTCAAACTCCTATCCAAAGAAGAGCCATGAAATCTACACAAATGCCCCAAGAAAACCATTCCAAAAATCACCATTTTAACCAACCAAAACTCCCATTTCGAAAATGGGTTTGCATGTATGAAAATTAGTGCCCTAAAGAGCTCAAAAGATCAAAATGAAAGGAAGAAGGAGATCCCAATACCTAAAGCTTGCTAAACAAGGAAAAGGAAGGAAGATGAGGGCTCAACTCAACAGGAAACTTCAAGAGAATGATATCAATAGAGAGCTTGAGAGGAGAGGAAGAGGAAGATGGTCTCAGATTTCCATTTGGAAATTTCTAACCAAGGCATGCAAAGAGAACAAGGGAGAGGAAGAGGAAATTTTTCTTCTCAGCTGGGTCAAGAGAGAAGAGTTGCAGAAGATGGTTTGGAATGAGAGTGTGAAGTAAGGAAGGAGGGGAAAACTTAAGTCAAGTGTATGAATGGGCCCCACAGTACTCAAAACTTGCGACGATTAAAACCTCCCTTTACGGGCCCCAGATGGAAACGACGAAGAAGACAAAATGATTGTCGAAAAATCTAGTTTCCAAAAACTATAAATTTGGCATAGTTTTGTGATTTTGAAAATTGGGTCCAGATTTGGTGTGAAATGACTGTTTTACCCCTTTTGAGCCAAAACTTGGGTTTTTGGGCTTCAAATATAGACAGGTGGGAAACAAAAGTTGAACAATAAAATAAAACCATTCAAAATCGATCAAAATCACAATAAAATCGAGAATTTTAGAATTTCCTCCCAAGCTTACACGTACACTCAGGGCACCCCTGAGTGTGACTAAATAGCATAAAACACTCTCAAAATTCCCCAAAGCTAATTCTAGGCTAAATCGAACCAATTTCTAATCCCACGAGCATTAAACCCACATAATAACTAAAAGCGCACTTAATTAACACTAATCACGCTAATCCTGGGTTGGGGTTGGACACTCATCCTCTAAGGGGAACTTAGAGGTTTAAAGGCTTGCTAGACACGCTAAGTGCAGCTGTGCTCCCTACGAAAGTGGCCTTAGTTTAGTCTTTCCTTTTGCTTTAGCTTTGCTCAAGGTCTAGCAAAGTGTAAGTTGGGGGGGTGTGATGAGAGCCTAAATGTACATTTAAGGCCCCTTAATGATGACTTTGTTACACCTTGGAATGGTAGTATATGATCTTATTTGTATCACTTTAATGTTTGCAGGTGTTTGGTGGACCTGGCCTCTTGCCTTCCTCCACCCCGGGTCCGCCGAGGTGCGGCGGGACGAAAAACAAGCATCAAAATTTTTTGTATGGGTATGCCAGATTTTCTATTCTACTTGGAATTTAGAAATGATGATCCGAAGACCCACCTTCACAAGTAGAAAGGAAATCAAACTTTTTTCTAACTTTCTATTGCACATATATTTTTAAGAAAAGTGACAGATTTTTAACGCCGTGAAAGGCAATTTCTTTTGTTTTCCATGAAAGGCGATTTTGTGCCGTAGGTAGCGATTTTACAGTGAAAGGAGATTCACAAATCTCATCAATGAAGAAAGACAAAAGTTGTGAATTTCTTTGTCTCTTTAAAAAAGAAATACAAAATACAATAGAAGAAGTAAGAAAAGGGATCTAACTTCTCAGGAGATTGTGGTGACTCGTTCAGATCGATGGTCACGAGTCATGTATGGACTTCGCCATCATCCCTTGGATGAGAACACTTGATGCTTTGATTCATTTGGCTTGGCTTGGACCTCAGATTTTTAGAGGATAAAGAGCAAGAGAAGGTCCTATATCCAATAAAAAAACAAGTAGACGAGCTAAAAAGCCACGTCTAGTCATGTCGTATAAAAGGAGGGGGAAACCTTAGGGGGGTGCCCCCCCTAAGGGATTGTGGTGTTTGTTGCAGCAGAGTTTCTTCAGAGTAGCCAAGCTTCTTTGGCAGAGATTTCTCCGAGAATTTTCTAGCAATTTTTTGAGGATTTTTCCAGGACCCTTTCTCCTTGGAATGACAGCCTTTTATAAGCTTTTGGTGGCCATTAGATGAGTTTATGGGCATTGATTACATTAATGCTCCATGATGGGAGGAGTTACAAGTATTTAATTCTTGATTTTGTAACTCTTTTTTCTTGGCTTCTGATTGGCCGATGGAGAATAATGGGCATTTAATTGCTTTTAATCTCTATGATGAGGGGAGTTACTTGGTTTAATGCCATGATTGCTTGGATTTGTAACTCCTTTTTCCTAGCTTCTGATTGGGCCGTCCAAAATAATGAGTTAATGACTGCATTAACTTGTCATAAACGGGTCAATTAACAACATTAATTGGTCGCCAAGTAGCTTGAAGACTCGCGGGCTGCGCTACATTTTTTGGAATTCTTCTTACGATGATCGCCGATGGATCCACATGTTGTTTGATGTCGGATGGCGATGCAATTTCAAACATTGGTTGCAACCAATGGGCCAGCAACATCTGTCCAGTCGATTTCTCGATCGATCGGGCAGAAAGTGTGCTTTCCTAGTCGGTCAGTTGGCGATTCCGAAGCGTCAGATGATGATTTCATGATTTTTACGGCGGATACGTGATGTTGACGAAGATCGACGGATTTCATGCTCCAAAAATCAGATTTCGGAAAAATCACAGGGGCCAATCATCTCGAAACATGAAAAATACCCCAAAAAGTGGGTTTCCGGGTGAAATCCGGCGACTTGGATCTCTATGGTCGCCGGAGATCATGGGGCCGACGACCTTGGGCCATGGTCGCCGGCGACCATGGGACTTTTGTCCCTTTTTGGTCACCGTTCAGTCGCCGTTTTTCCATCGTTTTCGTTTCTTCTGTCTCTTGTATTTTTCTTGACATCTTTCCTCACTTATTGACTTGATTTTCTTAAGGAAAACTTGACGAGAAGCCGCGCAAATCAGAACACAAAGTTTCCTATTTTTTGAAAAGCCGAAGACTTTGCAGCCGATTGTCCGTCAAGAGTCGAAACTAGGTCAAATGATGTCGGAATGACCTGAAATTTGGGGTGAAGTTTCCTGAACAATAGATAGAACCAACCATGGGCTTTTGTTTGAAATTTGAAGCCGTTTGGGGTCCCATTGATGCTAGACTTGATTTCACCACGAGGAAGATGTCGAGCTTGGTGTACGGTCAACCGATGTCCAATTGACTTGAAATTTGATAGGGAGCCTATTGGAGTCATTTTGACACGATCCATTAGCTCCGATTCGGATGCCATGGTCCCGGAGAGCTCCGCCGCTGGTAGGCTTGATTTTGTTTCTGAGCGTCAAAGCCGGGTCAAACGTCGTCGGAATGACCTGAAATTTGACGTGCAACCCTTTGGGAGCATGTAGAAGCTACCCATGTGCTTTGTTTGATGAGTGGCAGCATCGGTGGTTCTCGCCACCGAGAGGCTTGATTTCGCCATTCGAGAGTTGATGGAGGGACAAACGGCGTCGGTTTGACTTGAAATTTGACGTGGAGCCTTTTGGAGGTATTTGGAGACCATCCATATGCTCTAATTGAAGATTTGATATCTTCGATACTGTCGCCGCCGGGAGCTCCTGCTCAGTTGTTGGAGGATTGAAGTTAGGCCAAATGGTGTCGAAATGGCTCGAAGCTTCATGTGTACCCTTCTTTTGGCTATTTTGAAGGATCTTGCAGTTTTTGTTTGATTCTAACAAGATCTGATGCTTGAAGCGGCTTTGCTTGTTTGTAGTACGATGCGGCTCCATGTAGCTTTTTATGTTGAAGAGGCAAAGTGACATTTTTGGTGTTAACAAATGCCCCCTCGAGGTATAGCGACGGATTGCATAGCTTTTGCAGTCGATGTGCCTCGAAGAAAACTTTGAAGGAGAGCTTCTGACTTGATCAAGAGTCCCTGAGCATTTTTCTTTTGATAGAGTAGCCTTTTGAGTTTCCAAGGGGATTTTATGGTAGTGAGAGAAATCACGTACCATCTCAAGGCAGAATTTTGAAAATGACATTTGGATTTGGTTTTTGGGTTTTCGATTTTGCTTTTTGACCTTGTGAACCTAAAGGGTTTATGTGGCGCATTAGGCGGTTAAGAAGGGTTTTTTTTTTTTCTTTTCTTGACTTTGTGACCTAACAAGCTATATGTGACAGGCTAGGGGGTCGGGTTTTGGATTTTGATTTTAGCCTTGTGACCTAACAAGCTGTATGTGGCAAGTTAGGGGACCACGGTTTGGTTTTTGGTTATTCTTTGGGACAATTTTGGGTCCATTGGAGTAGTTTGGGTTTTTGTGGAATGTCAATTTCGAGGTTTTGACTTAATTTGGTTCATGAGGTGGGATGGTTTGGATTTTTGGAAACTCATGAGGCTTGGATTTTTCTTTGTATTGGTCCAATCGACTCAAAAGAGGCATGTAACCATTTTTGTATGCTCTTGGTAAGAGGGATTTTGACTAAAAGCTACTTTTAGTGCCTAGGTGGTCAAACTTGGCTCATGTGGCCTAACCCATAGGACCTTAAGCTTTAAAGATGGCTTAGATCTCATGTGTTGTCATTTTTGTGAAGAATATCTAAAAATATCTCTTTTGGGTAGAGAATATCTAAAAATATCCTTACATGGAGAGGATCTCTCAAGTTTCCTTGATTTTGGGAGAGATTTTCTCAAAGTATCTTTCTTTGGGAGAAAGTTTCTCACATTCCCTCTCTTTTTGGAGAGAATTTCTCAAAGGATCTCCACCTTGGGAAGGAATATCTCAAGATCCCTTTCTTTTAGGAAGGTTGCTAATCTGTAGCACTTACTTTCTTGCTTCTTTCCTTCTTTCCTCTTTTGGTTTGCTCTCTTCTGTAAAAGCAAAGGAAGGTTGGATCACTTGCTCCTATTGCCTTCTTTTTGCAAAAGTCTTCAAGAGTGCTCCAAGATCAAGAACCCTTCTTCTTCAAGGATCTTCAAGTTCTTCTTCTTCCTCCATGGCTTTAAGTAAGTTTTCTTCTTCCTTAAGAAACTCCATGTAGAAGTAGGAAAAAAAAGTTTCTTTCTTTTCTTTTCTTTTATTTTCCTTTTCCTTTTTTTCCTTCTCTTTTTTTTCTCTTCCTTCTTTGTCAAACCCCGACCCAGGATTAGAGCGATTAGTGTTAATTAAGTGTGTGTTTAGTTATTATGTGGGTTTAGTGTTCGTGGGTTAGAAATTGGTTCGATTTAGTCTGGAATTAGCCTTAGGGAATTTTGAGAGCGTTTTATACTATTTAGTCACACTCAGGGGTGCTTTGAGTGTACGTGTAAGCTTGGTAGGAAATTCTAGTTTTCTCGATTTTAATCATGATTTCGATCTCTTTTGAATGATTTTCTCTAGTGTTCAACTTTTGTGTTTAGCCTGTCTTTGTTTGAGGCCCAGAAACCCAAGTTTTGGCCCAAAAAGGGGTAAAACAGTCATTTCACACCAAATCTGGACCCAAATTTTGAAATCTCAAAACTATGCCAAATTTGTACTTTTTGGAAACTAGATTTTTCGGTGATCGATTTTGTCTTCTTCATTGATTTCATCCGAGGCCCACAAGTCAGTGTTTTATCCATCTCAAATTTTGAAGCCAATGGGGCCCACAACCCATTTGACTTAAGTGACTCTTCTCCCTCATTCACTCCACGTTCAGAACACTCTCTCTCATTTCCTACAACTCTCTTTCTCAAGAATCAGCTGAGAAAAGTTCTTCTTCCTCTCTCTTGTCCTCCTTACATGCCATGGTTAGAGACTTCGAAATGAAAATCTAAGACCACCATCTTCTTCCTCTGAACCTAAGCTTTCAATTAGTACCATTTTCTCGGAGATTCTTTTCGGAGGAAACTACCATTTTCATCCTTGCTCCTAGTTTAGCAAGCTTCAGGTGAGGCTTTTCCTTCTCCTCTTTTGTGGAGTCTTTCGAGTACCTTAGGAGCCCATTTTTCATACATGTAACACCCATTTCGAGATGGGTTCCTTGTTTCACATTTTTGGTGGATTTCGAGGTTCTTTTCATGGGGTTTCTTTTAGATTTCTTGGCTTACATTTGGTAGGATTTTTTGAGTCATTTGGGATTAGCTATTGGTCAAGGCAAGTGATCTCTTTAGCCCTTTTCATGCATGCAATTTGTTTGGTATATTGTGTTTGAAAAATACAAATGTGATGCATGCTATGTTTTCCTATTAATTGTCTCTCAATTAAGCATGATGTGATCTTTCATTTTCTTCATGAAATTGATGAAATGATTCTCTCCCTATTTCAGAAATTCTATTTTTGAATTAAATTGATATGCCTTGTTTGTGATTGGAATGGTTGTGTGAAATGGAAAAGTGTTGATGAAGGGTGAGGTTGTGGGGTGAACTATTGAATGGAAATGGCCCTTGGAGAGCATGGAGGCTCAAGGGATGAGCAGGGATTTGACCAAGAAGGAAAGGAAGTGGAATGGGAAGAAAATTGGAAGAAAGAAGAACTGGAGTTCCGACATGAACTGGGTTGCCGAGCACAGTCGGTTAGGTGGCGGTCATCCGTCGGCTAACCGACATGTTCAGTTCGGTTAGCCGACAGCCAACCGAGTTCAGTTCGGTTTCTCTTCCAGAAGTGTGTTTTGTGACAGGGAATCGTTGGTCAGCTGTCGGCCATCTGACCTACACCACCTCAGTCGACCGACAGCCAACCGAGCGAAGTTCGGTTCCATTTCCCGTAACCTGTTTTCCCACAAGCGATTGTCGATCAGGTGGCTGTTAGCCGTCTGCTAACCGATATGTTCAGTTCGGTCAGCCGACAGCCAATCGTGTTCAAGTTCGGTTCTAATTACATAATGGTGTTTTCCTGTCAGGAGACCTGGCGGTGAGCCGTCAGTCAGCTGGCGACTAACAGACAGTCACTTACTCGGCTAGCCGACAGGTGACCGAGAGCTGACCGAGTTGTAAACCAAACCTATTTTGTGGATTTTTCTCGGGAGCTGAAAACTAGAATATTACTAAGGGCTTCTAGCTTGAGAGTGTGTATTTGAAACTTGAATTGTCCATTAGCTTCAAGGACACCAATGTATCTTAAATCCGATAATTGGGTTTAAAATACACGAGGATCAACGAAAGGCCTTAGTACGTACTGATTAGCCTATTTTGAGACCTTGAATTGTGAGACGATGAATATCGTAGGACTTGTTTTGTTTTGCAAGTATTGGCCTGAATTTTGAAGTGTTTCAAGGAACTATAATGGGGATTACTATTTCGGTTTTATCATGCTGTAGCACACATTATCTCTGATATGTTCTACCTTGTCCTGTTTTGATAAGTGAATTTCCCTTATTTTGGTCGGCTTGTATATGTATTATCCGGTTTTCATGCATACATGATTTTAGGTGATTACCACTGAGCTTGGACTACCCTCTCAGTTTGATCCACTGTTTGGGAGGTCCTTAAACCCTGGACAATCTGCAGATTAGTCGTATATTCATATATACACCCTCCTGTCCTGTTTCCGCTTCCGCGGCCGGACCCCACCTACTTAGTGTAGCTTGGGATTTTGTTATGTCATGTTTTGTATATCCTATTCTGTTCTGCTTACTCTGCTCATCATGTATGGTAGAGAAAGGATGAGCTCAAGGTGGTTTTTCTCAGGATGAGCTCAATGTGGTTTTTCTCACTAATCATGATATATTTCTATATGCTTGCTCGATTTATCTTGTATACTATTTCAACATTGTTTCGCATTCATGCATGGTTTTAAATACTGAACTATTTCCTGATCTAAATGATTTATATTTTTATCTAAATTGATCGCCTGCCAGACCATCGTGTCTGGCCCGTTTATTTTGGTGACCAGGTGCAGGTGACACTGCCTTTGAGGAGGAGCGTCAGGAGGAGGCTATTGAGCCACTCCAGCCCCTGAGTGGCAACCCGACGATGTCCTCGAGACATCGGGCGGGGTCATGAGTTGCGTACACATGGTTGGGATTACATTTTGTTGTTTGGGATTGTAAAGCCTCTATTGGCTCTTTTGCTTATGGGAATTATAAAGTTGAACTTAATACACCTTTGTAGTCTTGAAACTTGAACTAATCATGGAAATGCTATGTTATATTTCCCCTCTCTGAATGATTGCCTTGATGATAATTTAACTTATGTAAGTGGACGTTATATCACATGTATTGTATAGATAAGATTACATGCACACTTCCGCAAACCATCGTTCGTGTGTGATAAATTCGAAGTTTGTTTTGAGAATCCTCACCGCGGAAACCTGTGGGTTAATAATAATTGGTTGGATGCACCCTTCATGTCGCGGGCCCAGGTCCGGGGACCTCGGTCCGGGGTCACGACAGGACTGGTATCCGAGCGGGACATGTTTCAGGCATTTAAAAGAAACTAGAAACTCTTAGGGACATGGCGAGGATCCATGAGTTCGTTAGATCGTTAGTATGGACCTAGAAACCAAACCCGAACTTATTATTATGTACTAACAATTTGTTTAACAACATCATGCCTCCAAGAAAAGCTCCGAATTAGAATGCTTCCGGAAGCAACACCAACACCAATAACAATGAAACAGATCATGAGCAACCACCTACCATAACACAGTTTTCAGGCACTTATGCAAGCAATGTTAGAACAGCAGAGGCAGGCTAATGAAAGTCGGACTAGACTACAGGGAGAGTCTAATGAAGTCCAAGCTAGATTGCAAAGAGAAGCCAATGAGAACCAAGCTAGGTTCCAAGAACAGTTAGCCAAAAAGGATGAGGAAATGGCACAAGTACAAAGGCAGTTATCAGAAGTTTTGTAGAACAGGCCCCAACCATAGCCTAGACAACCAGGGGGTCCAAATATAATCATCAACAATCGAGACCAAGACCCTAATATTTTGTTTGAGAGATTCAGAAAGAGAGGACCTAAGGAGTTCTTGGGTCAAGAAGACCCTTTGGCAGCAGACGATTGGCTGGTCAACACAGAGAAAATCTTCGATGTATTCACTTGTATGGGGCATACAGAAGGTCAACCTCACCGCTTCTCTATTTTTTGGATTAGAGGACACTTGGTGGCAAACGGTTAAGGAACCGTATCAGGCCATGGCAGATGAGACTGCATGAGAGACTTTCAAGAACCATTTCACCGACAAATATGTTCCTTCACATATCAAGAGACAGAAAGCTATAGAGTTCCAGCAGCTCGAGCAAGGTAACATGACAGTGTTGGAGTATGTCATAAAATTTGAAAGGCTAGGCAGGTATGCTAGAGAGTTGATTGATACCGAGCAGAAGAAGATCACAAAATTCTTAGAAGGGCTGAATCCCATCCTTATGAGAGATGCTACTGGGGTAGTCCCACAGGCACCTTTGATGAAGCAGTTAAGAGGGCATACAAGTTTGAGGACATTAACAATCAGATCAAATAGGATAGGAAGCAACACTACCAGCAGAATCAGAGACAGCAGAGCAACAAGAAGCCAAGACAGGAACAACAACAAGCAAGACCAAGTTATGGTCACTATGGCAAGAACCATGAAACTGCTGTCTGTCGTAAGGCCACAGGTGCTTGTTTCCGGTGTGGGGCAGTGGACCATGCAGTTAAGGATTGCCCACAGTTACAAAACCCAGGTAACATAAATCAGCAACAGAGGCAAGCAGCACCTCAGGCACCAGCTAAGAACCAAGCTAGACAACCTCAGCAGCAGCAACAAAAAGGCAGACAACAAGCAAAGAATCGGAATGCTCGTCCTCCACAGCAGCAATAGAACAGAAATGCACAAGGGAGGCAGAATAGGCCACAGCAGCAAGGGCGGGCATATCATCTAAATCGTGTTGATGCAAATGCTGCAGGTGATGTTGTGGAAGGTAAACTCCTCATCTGTGGAATTGAAGCTTAAATTTTATTTGATCCTGGCAGCACTCATTCATTTTTATCTCCTCTGTTTGCAAAGATGATTGCTATGCCATTTAGGGAACTTGATTATATCTTGACTGTCACCACACCAGTAGGTAAATAGGTTGTTTGTAGAACCTATTACCCCAGTTGTTTGGTCCTATTAGGAGAGGTCAACCTTCCAGCAGATCTTATTATTTTAGCCATGCATGACTTTGATGTCATTTTAGGCATGGATTGGTTAGAGAAGTACCATGCAACCATGGATTGTTTTAGTAAGACTATTACTTTCAGGTTAAAAGGAGATCATGCAGATTTGTTGATTCAGGGGAACGGGAAGAAAAACGAAGTGGGTATTATTTCAGAACTAAAGGCGGGCAGAATGCTACAGAGTGGGTGTGAAGCTTTTATAGCGTTTATCATAGAGGATAAACGGTCCCTAGGGGTGGAGGAAATCCCCATTGTATGTGAATTTCCGGATGTTTTTCCTGAAGAAATCTCGGGATTGCCACCAATTCGAGAAGTTGAGTTCACAATTGAGCTCCTTCCAGGGACAACTCCAATTTCTATTACACCTTACAGGATGGCTCCAGCAGAATTAGGTGAACTAAAACTCCAGTTACAAGATTTGTCGAGTAAAGGTTTCATCATACCAAGTGTTTCACCTTGGGGAGCACCAGTGTTGTTTGTGAAAAAGAAGGATGGAAGTCTGAGAATGTGCATAGACTACAGAAGATTGAATCATATGACCGTCAAGAACAAGTATCCGTTGCCGAGAATAGACAAATTGTTTGATCAATTGCATGGAGCAGCATATTTTTCCAAGATAGACTTGAGGTCTGGGTACTATCAATTACGAGTTAGAGAGTCAGATGTGCCTAAAACAGCTTTCCGAACCAGATATGGGCACTATGAGTTTTTGGTGATGCCATTCGGGTTGGCTAACGCACCTGCGGTATTCATGGCTCTCATGAACAAGGTCTTTGCAGAATACTTGGATCACTTTACTGTGGTGTTTATTGATGATGTTCTCGTGTATTCTAAGAGTAAGGAGGAACATGAAAAGCACTTGAGGACGTTATTACAGCTTTTGAGGGACAACCAGCTCTATGCAAAGCTTAGTAAATGTGAATTTTGGCTAGAGCAAGTGGCTTTTCTAGGCCATGTTATATCAAGAGAAGGTTTAGCAGTGGATCCGTCCAAAGTTGAAGCAGTTGTCAGTTGGAAAAGGCCTAGCAGTGTGACAGAGATTAGAAGCTTTTTGGGACTAGCAGGATATTATAGGAGGTTTGTCCAAGGATTTTCATCTATTATAGCACCTTTGACCAACTTAACTAGGAAGAGTGTGCCTTTCATATGGACAGACCAGTGTGAAGAAAGCTTCAAAAAGCTGAAAAAGAGATTGACTATAGCCCCGATTCTTACTTTACCATCGGGATGCGGAGGATTTGTTGTGTATACGGATGCTTCAAATGTAGGATTGGGTTGTGTATTGATGCAGAATGACAAGGTAATTGCTTATGGCTCGAGGCAGTTGAAGGATCATGGAAAGAATTATGCAACTCATGATTTGGAATTAGCAGTGGTTGTATTTGCCTTGAAGATGTGGAGACACTATTTATATGGGGAGAAATTTGAAGTCCACTCAGACCACCGGAGTTTACAGTATCTATTTTCGCAGAAAGAGTTGAACATGAGGCAGAGACGGTGGATGGAGTATATAATGATTATGACTTTCCAATCAAGTATCATCCGGGCAAAGTGAATGTAGTGGGTGATTCGTTGAGCAGAAAATCAGTGGTTATGGCGAGCTTGAGAGGAGTTAGTGTCTTGCATTAGTTTGAAGAACTTGGAGTAGAAGTGCAACCGTTAAGGAAGGGTGTGATGTTGGCAAGTATAATAGTATCTGAGCCTACCTTCATCCAGCAGATCAAGGATAGTCAGTTGCAAGATCCGGACTTGGCCAAGATTGTGGAGCACATTTCCGAACGTCCAGACTTAGGGGTGTAAATCCCGGCACGGCCCGCAGAAGTCTGGGCCCACTCGTGCCTGGGCCGAGCCAGCACGGCCCATCTCTGATATGCGGGCTGTGCTGGGCCGAGCGCACCTCCTTAGGGGTCGGCCCAGCACGGCCCAGGGAACGGCCCTAATCGTGCCGTGCTGGGCCGGGCGGCCCATCTGATTTTCATTTTTTTTTTTTTTTTTAATTTGGATTTTGGACAGACACAAATTTACAAACTTAGACTTAGAGTCTTAGACTCTTGGACTAATCCCATTAAAATAAATAAATTAAGAGAAATAAATAAGTAGAATAACACTAATGATGTTTTGAAAAAATACAACAAATAAATTGTATTTCCTTGAAATTTAAGTTACAAAAGATAAAAACAATTACAAGTTTGAACTTGGAGTCTTGGATCAATATATATAATGAAATTCAAACCTTCTGATAAATGAAAAAAGAATTACAACTTTAGAAACCTATGATACATTCTAAAAAATAAATTACAACTTTGAAAACCTATGATACATTCTAAAAAATAAATTACAAGTTAAAAGCCTATGATACATTCTAAAAAATAAATCACAAGTTAAAAGCCTATTATACATTCTAAAAAAAATTATACTATGATATATGTAACGTCGCTAGCTCGTCTTCTATCTCGAATTCTTCATCGATGTGTTGTTCTCTATCCTCCGCTAGGTACTAATCCCGTAATCACATGCAAGTCTTAACGGTTTCTTCTTGAAGCATAGTCCTCCTAGGGTCAATAAGGCGCCCACTTGCACTAAATGCCTGCTATGATGCGACTGTCGACGCTGGTATTGTTAGTATATCACGGGCAATGGCGGAAAGCACAGGAAACTTATTTTAAAATGATTTCCACCATGCCAAAAGATCAAAAGCATCTTCTTTATCATCCGAGATTGGAACAGGATCGCTCCCCAGGTACATTGTTAATTCATTAAGGTTGTAAGAGGGTCCTCCGGAAGAAGAGGAGTTACTTCCATGAAATTTCCACATAATACTCCAAATGGCCTTCTTTTTCCCTTTATGTATTTGGGGAGGGCCCGTTGGGACTTTGGGTTCTATGGATCTACCTAATCGGGTAGCATAATCCAAATAAAGTGTTTCTAATTGTGTCTTAACTGTAGATATATCATTTATATTAGTTGTATTCATGTTAGAGTTTATTTCATCAAGAAGGGTTTCTACACCTTTTAATTTCAATCTAGGGTCTAATGCAACAGCTGTACAAAATGTTAAAGGAGCTATTCTCCAATATTGTGAAAACTTTGCCTCCATTTGTACACACATAAGTTGAAAAATGTGAAAATCTCTATACTTTTTAAAAGTAAGACTTATTTCATAAAAATGGGTTAAAGCTTGATTTGATGTGGGATAATGTACCCTGGAAAAGAATAATGTTGCATCATGAAAAATTTCTAAAAAATCTCTTATTATTTAAACAAGGGTCCATCTATCATCACTTATAAAAATATTTTCATGTTCTAAATAAAGTTGACAATATTGATTTAGTGCCATTTTATAGGCACATGCTTCTTTTAACATTTTATAGGTAAAATTTCATCTATGCTTTACATCTTGTGATATTTTCTTTGGTCTTAGACCCAAATTTACACATATGTCCCTCCACCATTGCTTTCGCGAGGGAGAACAAAAAATGTATCCTACAATCCATCTAATGCTCTCTAAATCATCTCTAATAGATTTTACTCCTACTTGTACGATGAGATTTATGATGTGTTATGTACATCTATTGTGAAATAGAGATCCATTTAAATCAAGTTGAATCGCAGGTTTTAGTAAATCTGCTGCGACATTGTTAGTGCTTGCATTATCTAAAGTTATAGAAATTATTTTATTTTAAATTTCATATTCTCTAAGTTTTTCAAGGATGGTGGACCCTATCCTAGCACCAGTGTGTGGGAACTCTAATAAAGAAAACGCAATCATTCTTTTATGCATCACCCAATCACTATCAATATAATGTGATGTGATTGCAATGTACCCCAAATTTTGTTTAGAGGTCCATAAGTTTGAAGTTAAAGCCACTTTCCCAGGTATATTTTTAAAAACCTATTTTAAACTCTCTTTTTCTTTTAAAAAAGTTTTTGTTGCATCATTTCTAGCAGTAATTCTAGATATTTTCTACCATGAAGGAACAAAGGCTGACCTATGATATCTTTCAAAGGCTCGGTCTTCGGCAAGTATAAATGGTAATTGGCGAACTATTATAAACTTAATAAGTTGATATCTAGCATTATTAGGGTCGTAGTTAAAAAATCCTAAACCACCAGATGAATCTTTTTGAGAAAGTTGTGTTTGGATGAGCCCACCTCTGACCCCAGTGGTATTCGTGGTTTTGGACACACACTTATCCATGTGCCGTTTAAGGTGGCCAGTGCCATTTGCTGGTTTGGCACTGAGGAGATCTTTACAAATTTTACATTCTGCCTTTCCCTCTATACCTCCTGTAGGACTTGGGACTTGAACTTTAACAAAATAAGACCATACAGGAGAAGTCAATCTTGTTTTTCTCTTCTTTTTAGTTGTAGAAGCCGAACATGCTGGCTCTACACCACCAGTGGGTCCGGGTTCTTGGGGATTATGACTATCTACTTTTATGCCCTGACTATGATCTAAATGAATAAATCCAGGATCTTCTTCATTTAGAGAGAAGCCAAAGTTGAAAGGTTGTGATGGTCCAACCATTTTCCTAATTAAAAGATTTAAAGAAAATTAAATAAATAATTATGTATAATGTGTTTTTTATGATAATTTATATAAGAAAGGGGAGAAGATGAGACTTAATATATAATATTACTATGTATATTAATACTAAATAAAACTCAAAATTAAAAATAATAAATACCTTTATGAGAGAGGGAGAGCTAATGGAGAAGTCCTCCTTAGTTGAATCCTTCACTTTAGAGAAGTCACTCTCACTCTTCACTTTATAGAAAACTTTGTAGAGAGCTTAGTGCCTTAGACTTTAGAATGAGATTTAAGAGAGCTTAGAGCATTAGAACCTTAGAGGGAGTATGAGAAATGAGAGAGTAGATGAGTGTAGAGAAATGAGAGGAATGATGGTTATTTATAGAATTTCTAAGTGATAAAATGACATAAAATACCCTCTCATATGACCGTTTTATAGCAGTTGGGGGGTATATTAGTAAAAAATGATCAAAAGACACTAATACCCCCCATTTGACCATTTATAGCTATTGGGGGGGTTAAAAATGTAAAAAATAATTTTTTGACCGTTTTTTGAGGAGGGGGGGCTTTCAAAACAATGACTGTTGGAGTGGGCCAGGCCGTGCCTGGGTGGGCCTGGACATGCCTCGTGCCAGGCCGGGCCGCCCGCAAGCCTAGCGGGCTTGGCCCAGCACGGCACGTGTTTTAATCGTGCCTGGCTGGGCCGGGCCTTGGGCCTGGCAGCCCTGGCCCAGCACGGCCCGCTGGGCACTGCCGGGTCGGGCCGGGGCGGCCCGTTGACCAAGTCAACGGGCCCAGGCACGGCCCAGGCACGGTTTTTCAGTGCTGGGCTTGGGCCGCCCGCCCAGATTTACACCCCTATCCAGACTTCAGGGTTGTAGCCGGGTTGTTGTATTTTCGTGACCATTTATGTGTGCCTAACATCGAGGACTTGAAGGATGAGATAATGATCGAAGCTCACAGTACAAGATACTCCATGCATCCAGGTAGCACTAAGATGTACCAAAATTTGAAGAGTAGATTCTGGTGGAATAACATGAAATGAGAGATAGCGGCGTTTGTATCCCGATGCCTCACATGTCAGCAGATTAAGGCAGAACACCAGAAACCTCCGGGGTTGTTACAACCATTGGACATACCGAAGTGAAAATGGGAGCACATCACTATGGATTTCGTCTTCGGTTTGCCTGCTACCAAGAAGGGGAACAATGATATTTGGGTGATAGTGGATCGTCTCATGAAGTTTACTCACTTCATTCCTATGAAGACAAGGAGTAAAATACATATGGCACCACTTGCAGATTTATTCGTGACTGAGATTGTTAGCAGACATGGACAGACTGTCTCCATCACTTCCGACAGGGATAGCAGATTTGTTTCGAGGTTTTGGAAGACCCTATTTGAATCTATGGCCACCAAGTTACAGTTCAACACTGCATACCATCCCTAGACTGATGGTTAGTCAGAGAGAACTATACAGACACTGGAAGACATGTTATGTGCTTGTGTGTTAGATTTCAAGGTTCAATGGGATGAATACCTGCCACTATGTGAGTTCGTGTACAACAATAGCTACCATTCCAGCATTGGTATGGCACCATTCGAGGCACTCTACGGTAGGAGATGCAGAACTCCCATTTCCTAGGAAGAAGTCGGCGTTCGTAGTTTCCATGGACCGACGATAGTTAGAGAGACAAGTGACAAGATTAAGTTGATCCAAGAACGGTTAAAGGTCGCTAGAAGCAGACAGAAGAGTTATGTTGATACTCGTAGAAGAGATTTACAGTTCAAAGAGGGTGACAAGGTATTTTTGAAGGTATCTCCGGTCCGAGGAACTCTAAGATTTGGACAAAAGGGCAAGCTTGCGAGGACGTACATCGGACCATATGAGATCTTGAGCAAGATTGGAGACATTGCCTATAGACTTGCGTTACTGTCGGAACTCTCCGGGGTGCATAATGTTTTTCATGTCTTTATGTTGAAGAAATACGTCCCAAATCCTTCACACGTGTTGCAGCATGAACCATTGGAAATTCGAGAAGATGCTTTGTATGTGGAGAAGCCAGTTAGAATTGTGGACACAAAAGAGCAAGAATTGAGAAACCGGACCATCCATTGGGTCAAAATACAGTGGGAAAATCATGAGCCGAAAAAAGCAACTTGGGAATTAAGAGATCAAGTCCAGAGAAAGTACCTGCACTTGTTACCCGAGATATAACCATTTTTATTTGGAGGACCAAATAACCTAAGGGGTGGAGGATGTCAAACCCCGACCCAGGATTAGCGCGACTAGTGTTAATTAAGTGTGTGTTTAGTTATTATGTGGGTTTAGTGCTCGTGGGTTAGAAATTGGTTCAATTTAGTCTGGAATTAGCCTTGGGGAATTTTGAGAGCGTTTTATGCTATTCAGTCACACTCAGGGGTGCCTTGAGTGTACGTATAAGCTTGGGAGGAAATTCTAGTTTTCTAGATTCTAATTGTGATTTCGATCTCTTTTGAATGATTTTACTCTAGTGTTCAACTTTTGTGTTCAGCCTGTCTTTGTTTGAGGCCCAGAAACCCAAATTTTGGCCAAAAAGGGGTAAAACAGTCATTTCACACCAAATCTGGACCCAAATTTTGAAATCTCAAAACTATGCTAAATTTGTACTTTTTGGAAACTAGATTTTTCGGTGATCGATTTTGTCTTCTTCGTCGATTTCATCCGATGCCCACAAGTCAGTGTTTTATCTATCTCACATTTTGAAGTCAATGGGGCCCACAACCCATTTGACTTAAGTGACTCTTCTCCCTCATTCACCCCACGTTCAGAACACTCTCTCTCATTTCCTGCAACTCCCTTTCTCAAGAACTAGCTCAGAAAAGTTCTTCTTCGTCTCCCTTGTCCTCCTTGCATGCCATGGTTAGAGACTTCCAAATGAAAATCGGAGACCACCATCTTCTTCCTCTCAACCTAAGCTTTCAATTAGTGCCATTTTCTCGGAGATTCTTGTCAGAGGAAACCACCATTTTCGTCCTTGCTCCTGGTTTAGCATGCTTCAGGTGAGGCTTTTCCTTCTCCTCTTTTGTGGAGTCTTTTGAGTACCTTAGGAGCCCATTTTTCATACATGTAACACCCAGTTCGAGATGGGTTCCTTTTTTCACATTTTTGGTGGACCTTAAGGTTCTTTTCATGGGGTTTCTTGTAGATTTCATGGCTTACATTTGGTAGGACTTTTTAGAGTCATTTGGGATTAGCTATTGGTCAAGGCAAGTGATCTCTTTAGCCCTTTTCATGCATGCAATTTGTTTGGTATATTGTGTTTGAAAAATACAAATATGATACATGCTATGTCTTCCTATTTATTGTCTCTCAATTAAGCATGATATGATCTTTCATTTTCTTCATGAAATTGATGAAATGATTCTCCCTCTATTTCAGAAATTCTCTTTTTGAATTAAATTGATATGCCTTGTTTGTGATTGGAATGGTTGTGTGAAATGGAGAAGTGTTGATGAAGGGTGAGGTTGTGGGGTGAACTATTGAATGGAAATGGCCCTTGGAGAGCATGGAGGCTCAAGGGATGAGCAGGGATTTGACCAAGAAGGAAAGGAAGTGGAATGGGAAGAAAATTGGAAGAAAGAAGAACTGGAGTTCCGACGTGAACTGGGCTGCGGAGCACAGTTGGTCAGGTGGCGGTCATCCGTCAGCTAACCGATATGTTCAGTTCAGTCAGCCGACAGCCAATCGAGTTCAGTTCGTTTGCTCTTCCAGAAGCGTGTTTTGTGATAGGGAATCATTGGTTAGCTGTCGGCCAACCGACTTGCACCACCTTGGTCGACCGACAGCCAACCGAGCGAAGTTCGGTTCTATTTCTCGTAACTTGTTTTCCCACAGGGGATTGTGTGTCAGGTGGCGGTTAACCGTCGGCTAACCAACATGTTCAGTTTGGTCAGCCGACAGCCAAGCGTGTTCAAGTTCGGTTCCAACTACAGAATAGTGTTTTCCTGTCAGGAGACCTGGCGGTCAGCCATCGGTCAGCTGGCGGCTAACCGACAGTCACTTACTCGGCTAGCCATAGGTGACCGAGAGCTAAACGAGTTGTAAACCAGACCTATTTTTGTCGATTTTTCTTGGGTGTTGAAAACCAGAATATTACTAAGGGCTTCTAGCTTGAGTGTGTGCATTTGAAACTTGAATTGTCCATTAGCTTCAGGGACACCAATGTATCTTAAATCTGACAATTGGGTTTCAAATACACATGGATCAACGAAAGGACTTAGTATGTACTGATTAGCCTATTTTGAGACCTTGAATTGTGAGATGATGAATATCGTAGGACTTGTTTTGTTTTGCAAGTATTGGCCTGAATTTTGAAGTGTTTCAAGGAACTATAATGGGGATTACTATTTCGGTTTTATCATGCTATAGCACACATTATCTCTGATATGTTCTGCCTTGTCCTGTTTTGATAAGTGAATTTCCCCTATTTTGGTCGGCTCGTATATGTATTATCCGGTTTTCATGCATACGTGATTTTAGGTGATTACCACTGAGCTTGGACTACCCTCTCAGTTTGATCCACTGTTTGGGAGGTCCTTAAACCCTGGACAATCTGCAGATTAGTCGTATATTCATATACACACCCTCCTGTCCTGCTTCCGGTTCCGCGGCCGGACCCCACCTACCTAGTGTAGCTTGGGATTCTGTTCTGTCCTATTTTATATATCCTATTCTGTTCTGCATACTATGCTCAACATGTATGGTAGAGAAAGGATGAGCTCAAGGTGGTTTTTCTCACTAATCATGATATATTTCTATATGCTTGCTCGATTTATCTTGTATACTATTTCAACATTGTTTCGCATTCATGCATGGTTTTAAATACTGAACTATTTCCTGAGCTTAATGATTTATATTTTTATCTAAATTGATCACCTGCCAGACTGTCGTGTCTGACCCGTTTATTTTGGTGACCAGGTGCAGGTGACGCTGCCTTTGAGTAGGAGCCTCAGGAGGAGGCTGTTGAGCAACCCCAAGCCCGTGAGTGGTGTTGACTCCAAAAATGTCACTTTGCCACGTCAACATCAAAAGCTACACAGAGCCACATCCTACTACAAATAGGAAGAGCTGCTTCAAGCATCAGATCTTGTCAAAATCAAACAAAAACTGCAAAATCCTTCAAAATAGCCAAAAAAGAGGTACACATGAAGTTTCGGGCCATTTCGACAACATTTGGCCTAAATTCAATCCTCCAACAGCTGAGCGGGAGCTCCCGGTGGCGACAGTGATGAAGACATTAAATCTTTGATCAGAGCCTATGGATGGTCTCAAAATACCTCCAAAAGGTTTCACGTCGAATTTCAAGTCAAACCGACACCGTTTGACCCTCCATCAACTCTCGAATGACGAAATCAAGCCTCCCGGCGGCGAGAACCTTTGATGCCGCCACTCATCAAACAAAACACATGAGTAGCTTCTACATGCTTCCAAAAGGCTACACGTCAAATTTCAGGTCATTCCGACAACGTTTGACCCGGTTTTAACACTCCGAAGCAAAATCAAGCCTACCCGCAGCGAAGCTGCCCGGGACCATGGCATCCAAATCGGAGCTAATGGATCATCTCAAAATGACTCCAATAGGCTCCCTGTCAAATTTCAGGTCAATCGGACATCGGATGGCCGTACATCAAAGCTCGACATCTTCCGCACAGTGAAATCAAGTCAAGCATCGACGGGACCCCAAACGGCTTCAAAACTCAAATAAAAGCCCATGGTTGGTCCTATCTAATTCTCGAGAAGCATCACCTCAAATTTCAGGTCATTCCGACATCGTTTGACCTGGTTTCAACTCTTGGCGGAAAATCGACTACGGAGTCTTCGGCTTTTCCAAAAATAGGAAAATTTGTGCTCTGATTTGCACATCCTTTCGACAGGTTTTCTTCAGAGGAATTAAGACAATAAATGAGGAGAAATTTCAAGAAAAGTACATGAGAAAACAGAAGCGAAAAAGCCCGAGAAACGGCGACCGGAATGCGACCGGAAAATGGACCAAAGTCCAAGGTCGCCGGCGACCTTGGCTCATGGTCGCCGAAGACCATGGCCCAAGGTCGCCAGCCCCATGGTCGCCGGCGACCATGGGTGCATGGTCGCCGGATTTTCGCTGAAACGTCCGTTTTTCCGTTCTTTTTCGCCTTTCTCGATGTTTGGCCCCTGTGATTTTCTTAAATTCTTATTTTTGGAGAATGATACCCGTCAATCTTCGTCAACATCATGGATCCGACGTTGAAATCACTCGATCATCATTGGACACTCCAAAACCGCCAACCGGCCGACCAAGAAAGTACACTTTCTGCCCGACCGATGGAGAAATCAAGTGGACAGATGTTGCTGGCCCATTGGTGTCAACCAATGGCAGAATTTGCGTCGTCATCCGACATCAAACAACGTGCGGATCCATCGATGATCATCGCAAGAAGAATTCCAAAAGACGCGGCGCGGCCCGCGACTCTTCAAGCAACTCGGCGGCAAATTAATGAAGTTAAATGACCTTTTTATGACAACTTATTAGGGTCATTAACTCATTATTTTGAACGGCCCAATTAGAAGCAAGCAAATGGGAGTTACAAGTCCAATTGATCATGACAATTAACCATGTAACTCCTATCATTATGGAGATTAATCCTGGTAATTAACCATGAAACTCCCATCATCATGGAGATTAAATGCCCATTATTCTCCATCGGCCAATCAAAATCCAACAAAAAGGAGTTACAAAATTCTGAAATTAAATCTTGTAACTCCTCCCATCATGGAGCATTAATACCATTAATGCCCATAAAACCCTCCTAATGGCCACCAAAAGCCTATAAATAGGCGGTCATTCCAAAGGGAAAGGGTCCAGAAAAATTGTCTAAAGTGATCCTTAAAAATCGCCTAAAAATTATCCTGAAGAATTCTCTGCAAAAAGAAGCTCTCCTGCCTTGAAAAAACCTTGCTGCAAGAACTACATGGCGATCAAAAGTCCCTTAGGGGGCTACCCCTCCAAGGTTTCTCTTCTTCTATCCAACATGGCCTAGATGTGGCTTTTCAGCCCGTCTACCCATTTTTTTATTGGATATAGGACCTTCCTTTGGTCTTTGTCCTCTAAAAATCTGGGGTCCAAGCGAAGCCAAGTGAACTAAAGCATCAAGTGTTCTCATTTGAAGGACGATGGCGGAGTCCATACATGACTCGCGACCGTCGATCTGAACGAATCCCCACAATCGCTTGAGAAGTCAGATCCCTCTTTCTTCCCTGTCTATTGTATTTTGTATTTTTTTAAAGAGACAAAAATTACAATTCTTGTCTTTCACTATTGATAAGATTTGTAAAATCGCCTTCCATGGAAAAATCGCCTTCTATGGCACAAAACTGCCTTTCACGGCAAACTAAACAAAATCACCTCTCACGGCATTTTAAAATCTTGTCTCTTTCTTTAAATACATGTGCAATGGAAAGTTAGGAAAAAAGTTTGATTTCCTTTCTATTTGTGAAGGTGAATCTCCGGATCACCATTTCAAATTCCAAGTAGAATAGAAAATCTGGCATATCCGTAAAAAAAGAAATGTTAATGCTTGCTCATTTTTTCTCTTTGCCCCACTGCACCCCGGCGGACCCGGGATGGAGGAAGGCAAGAAAGAAAAAGACGGGTCCATCAAGTTAGCATACCCGGTGGGACTCGTTCATTTGAGAACACGATGCTTAGAATCCTTGGCTCCTTTCTAATTGGTGGCCTATGTTGGATCTTGTATCTAAAAAAAAACATGAGATGGGATTCTTTGGAAACTTCTTTCTTTGAACTTGTTTCCATTCTTTCTTTTCTCAACCAAAAAAAAAAAAAGTTTTTTTCTTTTGGATTCAAATTGGAGAAACTTTGGTTCTTTCCTTTTTGTACAATGGTTCGCAGAATTGTTTAAGCCAACAATCGGATTGGGAGGGGCCATTTTCCTCTCTTTGATGGGTCCATTGGAATTCTTTAAAAAAAAAAAGTTTAAAAAAAAAAACTTTTCAAATTCCTTTCATTGGATTCAAATTGGAGAAACTTTGGTTCTTTCCTTTTCGTACAATGGCTCGCAGAAATGTTTGAGCCAACGTTCGGATTGGGAGGGGCCATTTTCCTCTCTTTGATGGGTCCATTGGAATTCTTTCAAAAAAAAGTTTAAAAAGAAAAACTTTTCAAATTCCTTTCATTGGATTCAAATTGGAGAAACTTTGGTTCTTTCCTTTTCGTACAGTGGCTCGCAGAAATGTTTGAGCCAACGTTCGGATTGGGAGGGGCCATTTTCCTCTCGTTGATGGGTCCTTTGGAATTCTTTCAAAAAAAAAGTTAAAAAAAAAACTTTTCAAATTCCTTTCATTGGATTCAAATTGGAGAAACTTTGGTTCTTTCCTTTTCGTACAATGGCTCGCAGAAATGTTTGAGCCAACGTTCGGATTGGGAGGGGCCATTTTCCTCTCTTTGATGGGTCCTTTGGAATTCTTTCAAAAAAAAAAAGTAAAATAAAAAAAAACCTTTTCAAATTCCTTTCATTGGATTCAAATTGGAAAATTTTGGTTCTTTCCTTTTCGTACAATGGCTCGCAGAAATGTTTGAGCCAACGTTCGAATTGGGAGGGGCCATTTCCTTCTCTTTGATGGGTCCATTGAAGATCTTTCCAAAAAAAAAAATAAAAATGCATTAAGGCTGCACCAATTGCGTTCTTTGACCAAAGTGGATTTAAGAAAAGCCTTGTCCAGAGTGTGGAGGTAGCTAGACTGTTCGAGGTAAGGGTCCTTCAAACGGGCTCATTAAGCGATCCTACCCTTACCTGGGGGCTAATCTATCCACTAAGGTTTCATAAGACCGAATTGGAAGACCTATGTGCACTCTTCAAAAAAAAAAAAAAAAAAACTCTTTAAAAAAAATCTTAAAAAAAAAACTTCTGTCACTATTCTGTTCAAATTGGAGGAAGTTTGGTTCTTTCCTTTTTCAGATTTAGGCTCGCAGAAATGTTTGAGCCTGTATTCGGATTGGAATACCATTTGCTATCTTTTATTAATTCAATCTTGACTTTTCAAAAAAAAAAAAAAAAACTCCCGTCAGTATTCGATTCAAATCTGAGAAATCCTGGTTCTTTCCTTTTTCGGATTTAGGCTCGCAGAAATGTTTGAGCCTATATTCGGATTGGAATACCATTTGCTCTCTTTTGTGAATCCAATCTTGACATTTCAGAAGAAAAAAAATCCCATCTCGTGTCCTTTTTCAAGGATGCGATTTACAACATTTGTGCCTAGCGGTGCTAGTACGCCCTTTCGGGTCTAATGTATTCGCGACCAACACATTTGTATCTCTAGCCTTATATCAGTTTACCTCTAGTGAGCTTCGCTTCTCGGTAATTTGAATTAAGGTTTACAATTGCTTCTAGCAGTCACTGGAACGCTCATTTCGAGCCGACCATACTTGTGTTCAGAACAATTGTACCATCTATGGCTTTTTGCCTTCTTCATTACGCTCAGAATAGGCCATGCCTGTTGAGCGATTTGAAAAGACAAAATCATAGTATAGCCCATTTATGATCACCATATTCTTGTAATTACTAATGGATGTGGTCTTGTTTGAGAAAAAAGTATTCCAAAACTAACAATGGCAGCCTCATTGACCATCACCTTCGACGAGAACAAATACCAAGTCATGCTTCAAGAGAAGCAAAGCAAGGGCACTTTCAAGCGTCCCGCCAGTTGCCGAAGCATCACCTCCCTCGGCAACTCCCAAAACACCAGGTCGACCTCCACTCCCCGGACCATCGTCTTCGGGTCACTGGGACCATTCCCACTACCCGTAGAAGAGACGGCACCTGCTAAGAAGCAGAAGACCGCCCCTCAACGTGTCGTTACCCTGACACCAAAGGCGGTCTCCAAGAAACCTGAGGCCCGTGGCAATCCCACGAAGCCTCAACCTACAAAAAGCCAGGTCTGCCCTAAGACTTGGTCCCCGCGATCTTCGCCAAAACAAAAAAGGTCCTGGACATCAGCAAGGCCAGCATACCTAGCTCCTCTCAAGGAGAACCGGTTCTATCCTCTTGCTTACATCAAAGGAGAGAAACCTACCCTCCACCGAACAACCAAAACAACTCAGCACGAGCCGGCTTGTTCATACAAGCCCAAAATCAAGTCGTGCATCACAAGGCCTCGACAAGAACCTGCCAGGGCCTGCTCTCCTGCAACTCGACCCTTCATCTCAACAGGGGTCGAGCATGCAAAATTTAAAGCTTCGCTGCGACAGGCTAAGGACCGCGTCGAAATCTTGTCCATGCCAGTCTTCAAGGAAGACAAGCTCGGTTGCTACGCACGAGGGACCACGTCCTTCATTGCCAGAGCACAGCCTGAGCTAACAGAAGCTCAAATTGCTCGTCGTATACGTTGCCGCGCGGCATATCGACAAAAGAGATTAGAGAAGCAAAGAACCCAGCATTCTGAGCTTCAAATCTCCCAAAAATGGGTCGAAAAAGAAAGACCCAACCAAGTTGCTGCTGTCCACATGGTTGGCAAAACCAAAAGAAGGCAGAAATCAGCAACAAAAATACATATCAGACGACCGGTGACTCGCAGCGTCTCCCAGACAAGAAGACATCGGGAAGACTCCCCCACTCCTTCAAGCCAAGGACACCGGAGTGATCATGCCTCGGGCTCTTCATCTAGAAGAATGAGCTCCAGTTCAGTCACCAAGACAGTATCCTCTTTTGACTCACAAAGGATGAATGTCTTGGTCACAAACTCTAAACAGCCTCCACCACATGATGACATGACTCTACGCATTCAGCAGCTAGAGCAAGGATATCAGAGAATAGAGGTTCTGATGGAAAACCACCTTGTCACTCTCCAGTGTCCACCAAACAATGATGAAGTTCCTCCACAAGATGAGGCAAACGGTGGATAAGATGAGTCACGCGCCCTTACCAAAAAGGACGTTGACAATATCCTTGCCAAAGTAAAAGAAGAGGATACACTGAAGGAGCATGGGATCAAGCCACCATATCCCTTATGGATGGACTCGGTTCCGTTCCCCTAAAGTTCAAACAACCTCTTCTCCAAACATATACGGGGAAAGATTCAGCTAGACAGCACATCATCCATTTCAAGATCCTAACAGGAACGATTGCGGATCAAGATGCTCTCAAGATCCGTCTCTTTGCAAGTACCCTAAAAGGTGCGGCCTTTGATTGGTATTCCACTCTGCCAGAGGACTCCATTCAGAGTTGGACCATGCTAGAGACACGTTTCCTGACCCACTTCAAAGGTGAGGATCATCCTGTTACTATGGCTCAGCTCTGCAGCCTTAAACAGGGAGAGAATGAGTCGACATACGACTTCATTCACAAGTGGAAAGCAATGGCATACAAATGCTCAGATGTGCTACCACAAGCGTCGCTAGTCGACATTTGTCGAAACAACATGAGAGCAAGGATCCGCTCCATGATCATCGGCAACAAATCAAAGAACTTGGGAGAACTCCTAGAAGCGTCTATGGAGGCTGAAACGGTGATCAAAGACCTCAACAGTCAAAATTCATCAAAGAAGGAGCCGACCGCCATTCCGACCTCCAAGCCAAAGAAAAATGAGGTTCTCAATGTGCAAACCAAGTCAGCCCCTCAGCCACCAAAGAAACCTGAAAACAAAGCTGCAGGTAAGAGACCTGAACTCTCTGATGTCTTCAAAGAACGGGTAGAGAAGAAATACCCGTTCGACGAAGATGTTGAAGAAATAATTGGGGCTCTCTTGGCAAATGGTAAACTCACCTTGCCTGACCCCAAAAGACCGAGAGAAGTTGGCAAAACCAATGATCCCCGATATTGTCATACCACCAAATGGTCTCGCATCTTCTCAACCAATTTTTCGCTGTGAGAGAGAAGATTAACGAGATGTGGAAAAACAGAGTCATTACCTTTGACAAAAACTATGGGTCTGCCTCATTTAACATGGTGTCATACGGACAAACATCCAAATCACCAAAGGAAAAAGTCACTACTTCCTTCAAGGTGATAAAAATGACCCAGACGTCACAAGAGCTGGTGCCTTATCCAACACCAGAAGGACAACCCATATGGGTGCATCCCGATCTCCTGGAAGATGAAAATTGGGACATCGTCAAAACAAAGCCGATCGCTCAACAGCGAAGGCAAGCTAAGAGACAACTCCGCAAGCTCAAACAGCAGGAGAAGGCTCAAACAAAACAAGAGGTCCCTGAAAAGGCAGAAACCTCCTCTACCGCTTCACTGGGGGCAACAGAGGAGTCTCTTCCCAAGGCTTCAAGAGGGGTAAGAAAATTCACCCTCAGTGATTTCATGCCACCACGGCTCAGGGATGAGACTACGCAGGGGGCATCATACTCTTGTAACTCGGTAGTTGGATTCTCCATGAATGGATACGAGTCCAGTGACACTGCCAGTGATACAGATGAATAGGAGGAATCCCTTGAAACCGGAGAATATCTCTCCGACGAAGAATGGATCCCGGAATCCCACCTTATGCCAGTAATTTGGTATAACCCCTTCCAGCAACAAGGATCCTGGTCTGATGATGATGAAGACCAATAGGCTGCTCAAAATGCTGTTGACACAGCACAAACAAATGCTCTAGTGGATCCCAATCAAGTTGAACCACAAAGAGCAAATGAAGAAGAAGATCTAGCTTCTATGCCCGATCTTGAAGAATATGCGAGGATCTTGCAACGTCTCGCCATAGAGCAGGAGCAGGATCACATCAACCAACTTCATCAAAATCCAGAATCGGAAGTCCCGAAAAATCTACAAGCATCTCCTCCAGTGACTCCGAAAAATGAAGAAAGTTGCTGGATTGATGATCCTCTTACATCAGAGGATGAGTCTGATTCCCAACAGTCCATTGTGGGGGCTTCTTTTATTGAAGTTGCTTACAATGTGATAGTTCAGGATGATAGAACCTCTGAAGCTTCATCTGCTGAGGCCACGGACTCTCAGAATGCAACCGGTAGCACATCTTCTGGAGCTATATATTCTCGGGTGACTTCCACTGAGATAGCATCTTCTCAGCCGTCGTCTCCTGAAACGGTGATGTCAGAATTCAAGCCTCTTCCGACTGATCACCATGGAGAAGCTCTGGCTGGCGAAGTCTTCAAAGAAAACCTAGTCAATTGGTCCTAAGTACTCAACCTCATTGGAGATGTCTGGACCGATGAAATACTGGACAAAGAAGAAAAGTTGTTGGAAGCTGTTCAGGACTTGTTCCCGGAAAATGCTCCATGCAACGCAATAACTAAAGACGACAATGCTATAGCAGAGGCGTTTTCAGCAAATGGGGAGGATCAGCCCCTTGAGCCTGAAGGGGGTCTTCCGAAAGAAGAACCACCTCTAGAAGCTTTTGAAGTTGGAAAAGGTACCCGCTCTGGTCGGGATTACCACAAAAACTACAACCAACCTTCTTCTTTTTCTTATGTAAATCCTTCGGGAAAACAACCTGTAAGTGCCCCAAGCGGCGATCATAATAAAAATGCAGGCCCCAAGGAGGCTTTCAAGTATGACTTGATTGAGCACTTCAAACACATACTTGCACAACTACACATCCTAGACTTATTACGAATGTCACCACAAACTCATGATAGTCTCATTTCAGAACTGCAAAGGCTGAATATGGATGTAGACAAACATGCCCCACGAGTCCTACAAATTGAAATGGACTATAGGGTCAAAAAATCCAAAACCTCCTCAAAGGGAGAAAAGAAAGAAACTGGAGGACCTTGCACTGAATGTCTCTCGGTCCAAAAAGCCATAAGTGCTACCATTGCCTTCAATAAGGAAGACCTCCTGCTAGGTGAGACGAAGCACAATCGACCCTTGTACTTCACAGGGTACATCAAAGAGATGCCGATACACAGAGTCCAGATCGACCCGGATTCAGCACTCAACCTCATCTCTACTTCGACACTCAAAGAGCTGGGTATCCCACCCAGCAAACTAAGCCACACATCTGTGTCCATCTTTGGAAACGATAGGAGTGCTCAAAGGCCCATTGGCAAAATCCGGTTCAGGTTGCAAATCGGTGATCTTATCTCTGAGGTCACCGTATATGCAATAAAAACCCCTTCATGCTACAACATCCTTCTCGGATGCCCTTGGATACACAAGAACGGTGTTGTCCCTTCAACTCTACATCAGTGCATCAAGTTTGTTGGTGACGACGGCTTGATACATTGAGTGTTTACAGACAAAAAGCGCTTTAAAGGGAAAGAAGTTCATTTTGCAGACTCTTGGATGTACAAGGATGAGAAAGAGAAGGAGGAGGAGAAAATAACATCCTTTGCCGGCAATCTCCAAAAAGACAAAGGTAACGCTCCTTAGCAATCATTGGAAGAAAACAAACCTTTCGGCAAATCCAGAGAGAGCAATCCGTCTCCTTTCATTGTCTCCTTCAAACCTTCCAAACCCTTGGTAATCACTACTAAGGCAAAGAAGGCAAAGCAAAAGGCTGGGGGCAAGTTTGCTGTCTCCTTCGTGTCTATCATACAAGACACGGATTCAGATTCAGAGACTGAAGACAATACATCGTCAAGCCAAGCTGATACTCAGGAAGTTCAATCTGCCCTCGCTCCATTGGAGACACCAGCTGATGCAGAAGATCCTGCATTTGCTACCTTCATTGTTCCGGCAACATCGGCAGAAGAGAAACCAATCTTCTTCCATAGGTCGGACGCTTTTTCATCAAACTCCTTGCTTGAGCCTTTCCAAAATGAAGGTATGCCTCAACTATCCTTGTATAGTCCAATGGCGCAAGCTATCATGAAGAAAATGGGCTAAGACGCTCAAAATCCAACTAGTTTGGGAGGTGGCCATGGTATTCTTATACCATTGGAACCCACTCTGACCAAAAGTCAGCTGGAAGATTGGAAACTCCACCGTCGCATAGACAAGTCTTCATACGGATTGGGTATGATCCTGGCACTCCGATGAGACAGCTAACACAAAGGCTACAAAGTCGTTTTGCTGACCAGGCCTCAACATCTCTTGTCAGTGAAGACATCGATCTCCCTGGATATCTCTTTAAAGAGTTACCCGACAAAGACCCAGGAAGCTCATCAAATTGGTATGATTTCTCTGATGATGAAAGGGAATTGTCCGATGACACAGACGCATAGTTCTCTGATTTAGAAGAGCCATCGTCTCCAAAAGAAGTGCCTTACTTCGACCTAGTTTCAGCTGATGATTGGGATCATCTCATAGCAAGTCTTGAGAAGAATACCGATCAAGAAGATTTATGGACAGAAGCGGAGCCATGGTCTGAAAATGCCCTTGGAAATCCAGAAGGTCTTGTTGAGCTGGAAGCCTCCAAAAATATTGTGGAGGAACCACCTTCAAACCTTCTAACAGAAGATTATGTTCAAAAGATAGACTTGGGAACACCAGATAACCCACGTCCTGTATTCATAAGCAAGAATATAAAGGATGATGAGTTACTCGAGTATGTCTCCTTTCTTTGTGAGTTTATTGATTGTTTTGCATGGTCTTATGCTGAAATGCCTGGCTTAGATCCCAAAATAGCAGTTCACAAACTCAACTTGCAAGAAAATGTCAAGCCTGTCAAACAAGGCCAAAGAAGATTCCGTCCTGATGTGATGGACAAAATTGAACAAGAAGTTCAGAAACTCAAAAACGTTGGCTTTATTCGCGAGGAACATCATCCTGAATGGTTGGCCAACATCGTCCCCGTGACAAAGAAAAATGGGCAAATCAGAGTCTGTATTGACTATAGAGACTTGAATAATGCATGCCCCAAAGATGAATTCCCGCTCCCCATACCGGAGGTAATGATTGACAACACTTGCGGGTTTGAGCGAATGACTTTCATGGACGGCTTCTCTGGCTACAACCAGATAAAGATGCATCCCGAAGATGAAAGGCATACATCCTTTTGAACCCCATTTGGCGTGTATTGTTACACTGTCATGCCATTTGGTCTAAAAAATGCCGGTGCAACATATCAATGGGCTATGATGAAGATATTCCAAGATATGCAGCACAAGACGGTCGAATGTTATGTTCATGACCTCACCGTCAAAAGCAAAAGAAAAGAAGACCATCTCCAAGATCTTCGAGAAGTCTTCCTCCGGCTTCGTAAACACAAACTGCGAATGAATCCCCTCAAATGCTTCTTCGGTGTCTCATCGGGTAAGTTCCTCGGATTCATAGTTCAGAAAGCAGGAATAGAGCTTGACCCCATCAAAGCCAAGGCTATCCTAGAAATGCCATCTCCAAGAACCCTAAGAGAACTAAAAGGGCTTCAAGGAAGATTGGCATACATCCGACGGTTCATTTCTAATCTATCAGGAAAATGCAGTCCATTTTCTCGCCTGACGAAAAAAGGTGTAGACTTTGTTTGGGATGCTGAATGTGAAGCTGCATTTCAAGACATCAAGTCATACCTGACCAAACCTCCAGTGTTGGCTGCTCCCACAACCGGAAAGCCATTCATCTTGTACACAAGAGCTCTCGACTATTCTTTGGGCGCTCTACTTGCACAAGAAAATGATGGAGGAAAAGAAGCTGCTCTATACTACCTCAGTCGCATGTTGGTAGGTACAGAGCATCGCTACTCTCCAATCGAAAAAGAATGCCTGGCAGTGATGTTCGCTGTACAAAAGCTGTGTCACTATTTGTTGTCAAACACAGTATAACTGATATCGAGGATCAATCTCTTAAAAGTCCTTGTCACAAAAGCAAGTTCTCTCAATGCCCAGCTGGCAAAATGGTCCATCCTTCAGTCACAATTTGATATTAGGTATGTACCACAAAAGGCAATCAAAGGTCAAGCTCTGGCCGATTTTCTCGCAGAGCATCCACTGCCTAAGGATTCTCCACTCACGGATGATCTCTCAGACGAGCCTGTCTACAGCGTGGAGACCTCCTTACCAAATGTCTCCTGGAACATGTACTTCAATGGTGCAACCAGGACAAATGAAAAAGGAAAGCCGCTATCAGGAATTGGCATCCTCTTTGTTAGCCCTGACAAATACATGATTCCACACGCATTTTCGCTACTGGAACCGTGTTCAAACAATGCAGCTGAGTACCAAGCCCTGATCTTAGGATTGGAACTCGCCCTCGAATCCGGCATCACCATGTTGGAAGCATTTGGGGATTCCCAACTGATTGTCAACCAGATGAATCAAAAATATGAAATCAGGAAGCCTGATCTGTTGCCTTACTAGAACAAGGCGCAATCGCTTCGTCAAAAGTTTGACATTTGTCACATCACCCACATCCGCAGAGGTGAAAACATCCGTGCAAATACCCTGGCTGGACTTGCTGCATCCGTGGCAATCCAAGAAGGGGAAAACATGCAAATTACAGTGTGTCAAAGAAGGATTCTCCCTCCTCTCAACACACACCAAGCAGTTGCTGAATGCCACCGAGTGGTCGGAGGTCGGATTTCAATCCTTAGACCTCCGATTGGCGACTATAGGGATCCGTTCATTGATTATATTATGTTCGGAATCCTATCTGAAGATCCAAAAGAACGGGTAAGCATTCAAAGACGAGCCCCAAATTTTCATTTGGATATTCCCTCCAAAATGCTTTACAGAAAATCTTTCAATGGAGTACTTCTACGTTGCTTGTCACGACAAGAGGCGGAAGAGACTCTAAAAGAAGTTCATGCTGGTCTTTGTGGAGCCCATCAGGCTGGTCCTAAGCTCTACAATCAGATAAAAGTGTTAGGTTATTATTGGCCTACCATGGTAGCTGACGCAATGCAATTTGCTAAATGTTGCCAACAATGCCAAGTTCATGGAGATTATGTACACATGCCTCCAGAATGGCTACATCCTACAGCGATCTCATGGCCCTTCGAAGCCTGGGGTATGGACATCATAGGTCCTATCTCTCCCCCGTCAAGCAAAGGTCATCGCTTCATCTTCTCCGCTACGGATTATTTCTCCAGGTGGTCAGAAGCATTTGCATTCAGTGAAATGAAGACCTTGTCAGTCCTTCAATTCTTACGAACCAACATCATTTGTCACTTCGGCATCCCTAAAAGACTCGTCCATGATAACGAAAACAATTCTGGGATCACAGATTCTACAGGTTCAGCGACAAATACAAAATCCAAAGTTGCCCTTCGACACTGTATAACCCGGCAGCGAATGGACTAACAGAAGCCTTCAACAAGACACTCTGCAAAATTCTCAAGAAAATGGTCTCTAGTCACAGAAGAGACTGGAGCGACAAACTGCCTGAAGCTTTATGGGCCTACCGGACTACCCGTTCGAGGACCAACCCATAACACACCATTCTCCTTGGTCTATGGATGTGAAGCAGTTGTCCCTCTAGAGGTACAAATTCCTTCCTTAAGGGTATCTCTACAAAATGAAATGACACAAGAAAGCAACGTCAAATTGAGACTCCAAGAACTGGATAATCTCGATGAAAGACGACTCGAAGCTCTACAAAGCGTTGAGCTTTACCAAGCACGCATGGTAGGATCTTTCGACAAAAAGGTCAGGCAACGCGCCCACAAAAAGGGTGGCTTGGCTCTTGTGGTGAAAAGGCCAATGGTTTTTGCCCACAAATCCAAAGGCAAATTCGAACCAAAATGGGAGGGACCCTTTTTCATCGACAAAGTCTTCTCCAATGGCGCATATGCTCTTTTAAACATGGAGGGTGACAGATGTATGCTGCCCATCAATGGCAAGTTCTTAAAGCGGTACTACCCTTGAAGACTTCCTACATCGGGTCAGAGCGATGCCTGAATGGCCAAAGCCTATTCCTAGGTACTTGCTCGTCAAACCCACCCCTTTTAGAGTTTTCATCACTATGTTGAAATTTCTAATGACCTAAAACAATGTTTACTTTCAATGTTTCATTGTTCAAAAAAAAAAAAAAAAAAAACAAAACCCAAAATCCAAGTTTAGGAGCCTCTTCCCTAACTTGACCAAAACTTTCGATCCTTGAACCCAAAATTCATGGTTTGAAAAAAACATCAGGACTCAGGGATTTCCACCCTAGTCCACCTTGACTTTTACCACGAAAATGGTTTCAAGTCAAAAATTTACGACCCTCGTGTCTTTAAAAAAAAGGAATGGTTTTTCAAAAATCGTGGGGAAGCGACGTTTAGTCGATACTCACACAGAACCCAAAAATCGGAAGGATGCGAACCCCATTCGATACTTCCAAAACCTTAAATCGCAAGGAAATGACACCTCGTCAATACTTGCAAGATTTCAAAAATCGTGGAGACACAACGTTTCAGTTGATATCTACAAACCAAATTTTAAAACAAAAACAAAGGTACGAAAAAACCTCAAATTTCAAAAATCGTGGGGAGGCGACATTCCATCGATACCCACAAAACCAAATTTTTGAGAAAAAAACAAGGAAGCGACATTCAGTCGATGCTTGCACCCAAATCTGTGAGGAAGTGACATTCCATCGATACTCGCAACCGAATAAGCAAGGAAGCGACATTCCATCGATACTTGCAATACCATTCAGCAGAGAGGCGACTCTTAGTCGATACTTGCATTTTGAAAACTAAGAAACCCGGCTTTTATGCCAAAGACCTGGCTTTCACGCCAAAACCCGGCTTTCATGCCAAAAAACCGGCTTTCATGCCAAAAACAAAAAATCTGGCTCCCACGCCAACAAAACAAAAATATGGCTTCCATGCCAACAAAACAAAACTTGGTTTTCAACAAAAAAAAAAAAAACTCGGCTTCTATGCCACAAAATCTGGCTTTCACGCCAAACAAACAAAAAACGGGCTTCCATGCCACAAACAAAATTTGGCTCCCATGCCACAAAATTTTTGGCTCTCATGCCACAAAAACCAAAATTCGGCTTTCACGCCACAAATATCGGCTATCATGCCAAAAACCGGCTTCCATGCCACAAACAAAATTTGGCTCCTATGCCACAATCAAAATTCGGCTTTCTCGCCATCTAAAATTCGGCTTTCAAGCCATAAAAAAACCAGGCTTTTTGCCACAAAATCTGGCTTTCATGCCCAAAACAAACTTTTGACAAAAGATTTTCACAAAATGACAACCTTTTGATCAAATTCTCAAACAAACATTCACATCCAACTTTTTACTTACTTTCATAAAAAAAAAAAAAAAGAATTTAAGTGAAACGAGGGAATACAAAAAAAAAGGGTGTAAAAAAAAATGTTTATACATGGAGGTACCAAAAGAAAAGAAGAAAAAGTTTGTTACAAAGTCAGGAGACTAGTCCGACATGGTCTTCAGTCAAAGGCTTAACTCCTCTCTTGGCCTTAGCCTCCAAAGCTTCCAGGCCGCGTTTCTTCAGAATCTTCCCTTAAAAAGCAGTAGGCCGTCGCGATCCATCCTCAGCACGATGAAGCTCTTCCCAGAGAATCTGCCATTGTTCATATTCTTGAGTCTTCCTCCGGAGATTGCTTTCGACCTCCTCAACTTGGCGAATGAGAGTCCTCTCTCTATTGTGAGCTTTCAAAGTGGCAGTCCACTTGGCAGCGGCTTGTTCTTCCAATAGTTTAAGGCGCTGTCTGGCTTCGGGGACCTCCCTATCAAGACGGTGCTGGTCCTGTGTTAGCTCAATATTAGCCAACTCGGTGACGTTCCTCTCCCGAATGAGCTGCTTCCGAGTCCGCGAGATCTCATTTAGTTCAAATTTGACCTCGCTGGAAGGCTTTAAAAACATCTCGTTGAAGAGATCATCATTCGGAAAGCTCTTGGTCTCAGTCCACTTGTTGCCTAGAGCGATGACTTCATCAACAAAAGCCTTGGCATCTGTAATGTCCAGACCGACTTCTTCGCTATCGGCAAGAATGTCCTGCACAAGCTTCACCATGTCGAAACCAGCCTCCAAATGGTTAGAAGAAAGAGTCTCGACCCATGAGCTCAAGACTCTCTCCAACACCTTCCTTGCAAACTGACGGGATGGCTCAGATGAAGACTCGCCATGCTCCATTGGTCGACTGCCCATGTCAAGCACCATTGGAAGAGTAATCAAGAAGCTCTTTCCAATCGGAGCTGCTGGGGAAGGAATATCAATCGGCGGAATCGCCTCTACCTCATCAAAACTGGTGGAAGAAGCCCCTACTCCTGGATCGGTCACAGGTACCCCCTGCTCTGGTTCTGAAAAAGATAGAGGAACTTCTTCTGTCACTTCACAACCTGCCAATAAAAGATGAAAATGGTATGAATATGATCTTGTCAAAAATCAAAATATCAAGATTATCGCTACAAAGTACCTTCTTCAACGACCGGCGGAATGCTTTCTGCCTCCATGAGCTCATCCGAAGCATCGTCAAAAGTTGTGTCCATGGATGGCTCAAAGTCGCCAGAATCTTCTGGCAAGTCAGCTGGCAAGAAATTAAAAAATGTATGTCAGTAAATGGCGGTAAAGAAAAATAAAAAGAAAAAAAAAATTCATACCAGAAGGAGATTCTGGGTCTACTTAAGAATCTCTAAGTTCTTCCTCAGATGCCACGATAGGATCCGTCACTACCTCATTGGCCGGAACCTCAGGCATCAACAACCATCATCTTCTGCCAAAAGAAAGAAAACAGTAGATCAAAACAAAAGCTCTCATGAAAGAAAAGAAACGGAAAGAGAAAAGGGAAAAACATACCATCATCAATGGTCTCTTCCCCTCGGCTTCTCTTCTCTGGAGGCTCATCATCATCCCCTGATGCCTCCTCAACAATGGTGGAAGGAATTTCCAGATCAGGAGAGCTTTCGTGCCGCCTCTGACTTCGACGATGTCCTCTTCTCCTCTTGCTCCTACGGGACGAACTGCTGGAAGCACCCTCTCCACCATCGAAATCGGGCCTCTCGCCAGAGTCCTCACTGGATGGTCTACTCTTGCCAGTAGACTCCATGGAAGCCTTTGCTCGCTCTGCTTGTATCCAAGCAGCGACCTCAGCCTCCTCCTCGGCAAGCCGTTCCAAGACCTCACCAGGTATCTGTTGTGTAGCTCCCGATCTGATGACGTCCTGGTCCTCGAGGAAACCTGTTCTGCGCTTTTCTCTAGAAAGGAAAGCCAGAACTTCTTCTCGGCGGATGCCATCTGACTTCCCAAGGCCCTTACCGGAAGACTGCTTTACATCAAGCTCTTTCTTGGAAAGCCCCCGGTAGGCTGAAAAGCTCTCCACAAACCATTTTGTGAAGCCAGCAGTCCGGAAAGTGGGCAACTCAAGATAAGAAATCATGGCGGTAGTGTCTTTCGCGCTAGAGAACGCCCATGCATTTCTCCCATCCTGCAGACCTCCAAAACGCTTCACCTTGCTCGAAGGCGCTCCAACAACGCCTTGAGAAAAGCCCAACTACATGGCAAAACACAAAGGAACATACGACTGGATGTCGACGAAAAGATGTCTGCGGTACACCATCGTGCCGACACGTATGTTAAATAGCCAACTCCTCTCTGCGTTTGTCAAAAAGTAGTGTCTCCCCGACCCTGCCCTGGTCGAATCACGGGTGACACCAAAATCAAAAGCCTTCTTTCGTAAACCCGGAGAAAGCTTCACTGAAGACTGCCCCATCTCGACGTCCCAGAATCGTCGGATCCTCAAACGGGCAGATAAAAGAGATTCGGAAACAGGCTTCCCTCTAGCCAACCGAATCATAAACGGGTCATCGTCCTGAGCAGCACCCAATCGGTGGAAACTGGGACAGTGGTATACGTACCACGAATAGAAAATATGGGCTAAAAATACCCTATTCATGGGAAGCGCAAGCCGAACCAGAAAAGCAGCAGCCTGCAGTTCGGTGCATAAATAGGAGTGAAGAGCAGGCACCAAAGCAAGCCGCTCTCCAAATGCCATCTGACAAACCGGAAAAATGCAGTGCGGCCTGATGTGCGTTCCATCTCCTCCAGCAAAAACGGCCTCACCCAGCCAATAAGTGAGGAAGACAACGAGTTCTCTCCGGAGCGCAATGTCAGAATGAATAGCGTCTGTGCTTGTGAAGAATTCCTTCAAATTCTCTCGCATGGCGGAGATCTTCTTCAAATCCGGGTTCTTAGCCCTGGCTTTCTAGATCGTACTCTCAGATGACTCCCCGCTGTCAAAGAAGTTGGAAGACAAAAAGCTACCACAATTGTAACTGCTACACCGGACTTTTGAGCCCTCTTTCTCCTTAAAAAAATCGTAGAAGGCGATGAGCTGAAAGTACAAAAGCTTGAACTCCTCAGACTACTCCTTAAGGACGCTGTCGATAGGCATGAACTCCTCATAGAGATTCCCGAGGATAGGCAGCCCGGTGATGGCGCTCAGTTCCTTTAAAGAGAAACCAATCTTACCGTTCGTGCCAATGAAGGTGTTGGTTTGTGGAAGGAATGACTCCAGCATGGCCATGAAGGCCTTGTCGGAGAAAACCACAGTTTGCCGAAAAGCGCGAACCGCGTCAAAAATCTCGGCCTCCTTCAGAATGGTACCGCCAACCTGCAGGATGTGATCAGTCCACGACTCCCAGCTCGAGTCAGCACTGAAACGTCCGCGAAGTAGAAAAGGCTTCACCCAGTTGCTGCCATCGTCCTTGAAAATGCCAAGGCCCACCGGTCTCAAATCGACCGAAGGATGGTCCGAACCTTGGTAGCCGCTGGCCGGTAACAAAATGTCTATGCGGGCAGGCGACTTCTCTGCAAAACCAGAAGGGCCGCCAATAAAAACCCCGGTCTTGATCACATTTGTCCTCTTCACCCAGCTTGGAGGATCTTCCCTCTTCGAGCATGTGGAGGAAAGGCTGATGATCGAGATAGTCCGATCGAAGGTCGACTGGGTAGAAACAGTTCTCTTCTCACCATCAACTGTGAAAGAAAACTGAAAATATCTCCTTTGGTATGTTGAATCGTCGGGGACTGCATCACCAAAGAAAAAGGTAGGCTTGGGCACAATGCTCTGATCGTCCATGACCCAGGGACGGTTGCTTACCATAATCTTATAAAACTCCTCACCCTTGAGGGCAATCAAACGTTGCCTCATCTCATCTCAGTTGAGCGAGTCACACTCTTCCAAGTTCCTTTCAACATACTGAACCTCTTCCTAGGCCTGCTGTACGGCCACATTAGAGGATCTGGTAGAACGGCGAGGCGCATCAGTGACCGGCTCCTTATCCTTGTTCGTTCTGGAGGAACTACCTGCAAAGGATGGAAAGAGAGAAAAATCCATCATCAAAATGACAGAATTTTGCTAAAAAAAATTTCTAGCAAAATTTTGGCATGGTTCCGGGGCAATTCCGAAGAAAAGGGAAACACCCCGAAAGAAATAGGAGCTTGAGGATGGGCTCAACATCGCTGCAAGCTCATAATCAATGGAAAATTTTCGAAGAAGGCTTGAACTCAAACATTGCTGCAAGATCAAACCAAAGCTTCTCAAATATCCGCAAGACTGGAAAAGGGCTCAACATTGCTGCGAGCTCCAAATCCCAAGACTTGCGAAAAGACTTCTAGGTGTGCACTATCATACTTCCAATTCTATTTTCCAAAAAGAAAAGGAAAAAAAATGCATAGAAGGAAAGTTGTCATGCATGTGCATCTCGACATCTGAAAAAAAAGGAAAGAAGAGAGGAAGAAAGTTTCTTTTTAAAAAAAAAAAAAAAAAAAAAAAAAACCACCCACAGGCCACGTGGCCGTACGGCCATGACAGTACGGTCTTGTACGTACGGCCACCAAAAAAAAAGAGATAGAAAAAAAAAAGGAAAACAAAAAGAAAAAAACACACACGGTAAAAAAAAAAAAGAGAAACCGCGAGAAAAAAAAAGAAAAAAAAAGGAAAGAAAAAAAAATTGAGAAAAGCCACGGTAAAAAAAAACAGAAAAACCGTGAAAGAAAAAAAAAAGAAAGAGAAAAAAAAAGAAGAAAAAAACATGTGAAAAAAAAAGAAAAAGAATACACGTGAAAAAGAGAAAAAGAAAAGAAAAGAAAAGAAAGAAAACCTTTTTCTATTCCTACATGGGGTTTCTTAAGAAAAAAAGAAACTTACTTGAAGCCATTGATGGAGAAGAAGAAGAAAAAGCTTGAAGATCCTTAAAGAAGAAGAAGAATTCTTGATCTTGGAGCACTGTTGAAGTCTTTTGGAAAAAGAAGGCAATAGGAGCAAGAGATCCAACCTCCCCTTGCTTTTATAGAAGAGAGCAAACCAAAAGAGGAAAGGAGGAGACAAGAAAGGAGGTAAGTGCTACAAATTAGCAAACTTCCTAAAAGAAAGAAATTATGGAATATTCTTTCCCAATGAGGAGATCTTTTGATAAATTCTTTCTAAAAAGAGAGGGATTATGAGAAACTTTCTCCCAAAGAAAGATATTTTGAGAAGATCTCTCCCAAAATCAAGGAAACTTGAGAGATTCTTTCCAAGTAAGAATATTTTTAGATATTCTCTACCAAAAAGAGATATTTTTAGATATTCTTTACAAAAATGACACCACATGAGATCTAAGCCATCTTTAAAGCTTAAGGTCCCATGGGTTAGCCCACATGAGCCAGGTTTGACCGCCTAGGCACTAAAAGTGGCTTTTAGTCAAAATTCCTCTTACCAAGAGCATACAAAAATGGTTCCATGCCTCCTTTGAGTTGATTGGACCATACAAAAAAAAAAAAATCCAAGCCTCATGAGTTTCAAAAAAATCCAAACCATCCCACCTCATGAACCAAATTAAGCCAAAACCTTGAAATTGACATTCCACAAAAACCCAAACCACTCCAATGGACCCAAAATTGTCCCAAAGAGTGACCAAAATCCAAACCATGGTCCCCTATCTTACCACATACAGCTTGTTGGGACACAAGACCAAAACCAAAACCAAATCCCGGTCCCCTAACTTGTCACATGCAGCTTGTTGGGACACAAGACCAAAACCAAAACCAAATCTCGGTCCCCTAACTTGCCACATACAGCTTGTTAGGTCACAATACCAAAAATCAAAATCCAAACTCCGACCCCCTAACCTGCCACATACAGCTTGTTAGGTCACAAGGTCAAAAACCAAAAACTTTTCTTGACCGCTTGATGCGCCACAAAAAGCCTTTAGATTCACAAGGTCAAAAAGAAAAAATTCCAAAACCTAAAAAACCAATCCAAATGTCATTTTCAAAATTTTGCCTTGAGATGGTACATGATCTCTGTCACTGCCATAAAATCCCCTTGGAAACTCAAAAGGCTACTCTATCAAGAAAAATGTTCAGAGACTCTTAGTCAAGTCAGAAGTTCTCCTTCAAAATTTTCTTCGAGGAACATCGACTACAAAAGCTATCCAATTCGTCGCTGTACCTCGAGGGGGCATTTGTTGACACCAAAAATGTCACTTTGCCTCCTTAACAACAAAAGCTACCCGGAGCCGCATCCTATTACAAATAGGCAACGCTGTTTCAAGCATCAGATCTTGTCAAAATCAAACAAAAACTTCAAGATCCTTCAAAATAGCCAAAGAAGAGGTACACATGAAGTTTCGAGCCATTTCGACACCATTTGGCCTAACTTCAATCCTCCAACAGTTGAGCGAGAGCTCCTGGTGGCGACAGTGACGAAGACATCAAATCTTCAATCAGAGCCTATGGATGGTCTCAAAATACCTCCAAAAGGTTTCACGTCGAATTTCAAGTCAAACCGACACCGTTTGACCCTCCATCAACTCTCGAATGACGAAATCAAGCCTCCCGGCGGTGAGAACCTCCGATGCCGCCACTCATCAAACGAAACACATGAGTAGCTTCTACATGCTTCCAAAAGGCTACACGTCAAATTTCAGGTCATTCCGACGACGTTTGACCCGGTTTTGACACTCCGAAGCAAAATCAAGCCTACCCGCGGCGAAGCTGCCCGGGACCATGGCATCCAAATCGGAGCTAATGGATCATCTCAAAATGATTCCAATAGGCTCCCTATCAAATTTCAGGTCAATCGGACATCGGATGGCCGTACATCAAAGCTTGACATCTTCCGCACAGTGAAATCAAGTCAAGCATCGACGGGACCCCAAACGGCTTCAAAACTCAAATAAAAGCCCATGGTTGGTCCTATCTAATTCTCAAGAAGCATCACCTCAAATTTCAGGTCATTCCGACATCGTTTGACCTGGTTTCAACTCTTGGCGGAAAATCGGCTACGGAGTCTTCTGCTTTTCCAAAAATAGGGAACTTTGTGCTCTGATTTGCACATCCTTTCGACAGGTTTTCTTCAGAGGAATTAAGCCAATAAATGAGGAGAAATGTCAAGAAAAATACAGGAGAAAACAGAAGCGAAAAAGCCCGAGAAACGGCGACCGGAAAATGAACCAAAGTCCAAGGTCGCCAGCCCATTGGTCGCTGGCGACCATGGGTGCATGGTTGTCGGATTTCCGCCGAAACTTCCGTTTTTCCATTCTTTTTCGTGTTTCGCGATGTTTGGACCCTGTGATTTTCTTAAATTCTGATTTTTGGAGCATGATATCCGTCGATCTTCGTCAACATCATGGATCCGACATTGAAATCATTCGATCATCATTGGACACTCCAAAACCGCCAACCGGCCGACCAAGAAAGTACCCTTTCTGCCTGACCGATCGAGAAATCGACTGGACAGATGTTGCCGGCCTATTGGTGTCGACCAATGTCTGAGTTTGCATCGTCATCCGACATCAACCAACGTGCGGATCCATCGATGATCATTGCAAGAAGAATCTCAAAAGACATGGCGCGGCCCGCGGCTCTTCAAGCGATTCGGCAGCCAATTAATGAAGTTAAATGACCTTTTTATGACAACTTATTAGGGTCAATAACTCATTATTTTGAACGGCCCAATCAGAAGCAAGCAAATGGGAGTTACAAGTCCAATTAATCATGCCAATTAACCATGTAACTCCTATCATTATGGAGATTAATCATGGTAATTAACCATGAAACTCCCATCATCATGGAGATTAAATGCCCATTATTCTCCATCGGCCAATCAAAATCCAACAAAAAGGAGTTACAAAATTCTGAAATTAAATCTTGTAACTCCTCCCATCATGGAGCATTTATACCATTAATGCCCATAAAACCCTCCTAATGGCCACCAAAAGCCTATAAATAGGCGGTCATTCCAAAGGGAAAGGGTCCAAAAAAATTGTCTGAAGTGATCCTAAAAAATCGCCTGAAAATTATCCTGAAGAATTTTCTGCAAAAAGAAGCTCTCCTGCCTTGAAAAAACCTTGTTGCAAGAACTACAAGGTGATCAAAAGTCCCTTGGGGGGCCACCCCCCCCCAAGGTTTCTCTTCTTCTATCCAACATGGCCTAGATGTGGCTTTTCAGCCCGTCCACCCATTTTTTTATTGGATATAGGACCTTCCCTTGGTCTTTGTCCTCTAAAAATCTGGGGTCCAAGCCAAGCCAAGTGAACTAAAGCATCACGTGTTCTCATCTGAAGGACGATGGCGGAGTTCATACATGACTCGCGACCATCAATCTGAACGAGTCCCCACAATTGCTTGAGAAGTCAGATCCCTCTTTCTTCCCTTTCTATTGTATTTTGTATTTTTTTAAAGAGACAAAAAATCACAATTCTTGTCTTTCACTATTGATAAGATTTGTAAAATCGTCTTCCATGGCAAAATCGCCTTCTACGGTACAAAACCGCCTTTCACGGCAAACTAAACAAAATCACCTCTCACGTCATTTTAAAATCTTATCTCTTTCTTTAAATACATGTGCAATGGAAAGTTAGGAAAAAAGTTTAATTTCCTTTCTATTTGTGAAGGTGAATCTTCAGATCAGCATTTCAAATTCCAAGTATAATAGAAAATTTGGCATACCCGTACAAAAAAAAATGTTGATGGTTGCTCTTTTTTTCTCTTCGCCCTGCCGTACCCTGGCGGATCCGGGACGGAGGAAGGCAGAAGAAAAAAGACGGGTCCATCAAGTGGCAACCCGACGACGTCCTCTAGACGTCGGGCGGGGTCATGAGTTGCATAGACATGGTTGGGATTACATTTTGTTGTTTTGGGATTGTAAAGCCTCTATTGGCTCTTTTGCTTATGGGAATTATAAACTTGAACTTAATACAACTTTGTAGTCTTGAAACTTGAACTAATCATGGAAATGATATGTTATATTTCCCCTCTCTGAATGATTGCCTTGATGATGATTTAACTTATGTAAGAGGATGTTATATCACATGTATTGTATAGATAAGATTACGTGCATGCTTCCGCAAACCATCGTTCGTGTGAGATAAATCCCAAGTTTGTTTTGAGAATCCTCACCGCGGAAACCTGTGGGTTAATCATAATTGGTTGGATGCACCCTTCATGTCGTGGGCCCGGGTCCGGGGGTCGCGACATTCTTCACGTGTTTTCTCTTCTTTCGTTCTTTTTTTTACAAGCCCTTTTTTCGTCTTTTTGTTTTTTTCTCTTTTTTTTCTTTCTTTTCTTTTTTTTTTCTGATGGTTTTCTATTTTCACCGTTCTTTTTCTTTTTCTTTTCTTCTCTTTTTTTTCTCCTTTTTTTTATTATTTTTTCTTTTTTTTTCTTGGCTTTATGGACAGGTCCGTACTGCCACGTGGCAGTGGGCCACGGCCTGTGGGCCAGCTCAGAATTTTTTTTTTTTTTGAAAGAGGTTCTCTTTTTCTCTTTTTTTTTTTTTTTTTCTTTCCCCCCTTTTTTATGGATTTCAAGATGCTCATGCACGACAACTTTCCTTCTACGCATTTTTTTTAAAAATGGAATTGGAAGTATGATAATGCACACCTGGAAATCTTTTGTAAGTCATGGGATTTGGAGCTCGCAACAATGTTGAGCCCTTTCTTAGTCTTACGGGGATTTTGAGGAACTTTGCAAGTTTTGGAATCTAGAGCTCGCAGCAATGTTGAGCCCTTTTCCAATTTTGCGGAGGTTTGAGAAGACTGGCTTGATCTCGCAGTAATGGTTGAGTTCGAGCCTTCTTTGAGAATTCTGCATTGATTATGAGCTCGCAGTAATGTTGAGCTCATCTTCAAGCTTCCTATCTTTTTTGGGGTACTTCCATTTTCTTCGGAATTACCTCGGAATCATGCCAAAATTTCGCTAGGATTTTTTAGCAAAATTTTGTCATTTTGGTGATTGATTTATTCTTTTCCACCATTTGCAGGTAGTTCCTCCAGAATGAACAAGGGTAAGGGGCCTATTACCAATGCGCCTTGTCAGTCTGCTAGATCTTCCAATGTGGCCATTCAGCAGGCCTGGGAGATGTCCAGTATGTGGAGCGGAACTTGGAAGAGTGTGACTCGCTCAACCGAGATGAGATGAGGCAACGTTTGATTGCCCTCATGGATGAGGAGTTTTACAGGATTGTGGTAAGCAACTGTCCTTGGGTCATGGACGATCAGAGCGTTGTGTCCAAGCCTACCTTTTTCTTTGGTAATACAGTCCCTGACGACTTAACATACCAAAGGAGATGTTTTCAGTTCTCTTACACAGCTGAGGGTGAGGAGAGAACTGTTTCTACCCGGTCGACCTTCGATCGTATAGTCTCGATCATGAGCCTTTCTCCCACATGCTCTAGGAGAGAAGATCCTCCAAGCTAGGTGAGGAAGACCATTGTGATCAAGACCGGGGTTTTTGTTGGTGGCGCTTCCGGTTATGCAGAGAAGTCGCCTGTCCGTATGGACATGTTGATGCCGGCCAGCGGCTACCAAGGTTCGGATCATCTGTCGGTCGATTTGAGACTGGTGGGCCTTGGCATTTTCAAAAGTGACGACAACAATTGGGTGAAGCCTTTTCGACTTTGTGGCTGTTTCAGTGCTGACTCGAGCTGGGAGTCATAGACTGATCACATCATGCAGGTTGGCGCGACCATTCTGAAGGAGGCCGAGATCTTTGATGCGGTCTGCGCTTTTTGGAAAACTGTGGTTTTCTCTGATGAAGCCTTCATGGCCATGTTGGAGTCATTCCTTCCACAAACCAATACTTTCGTTGTCATGAACGGTGAGATTGGTTTTTCTTTGAAGGAACTGAGCGCCATCACCTGGCTGCCTATCCTCGGCAAACTCTATGAGGAGTTCATGCCTATTGACTGTGTCCTTAAGGAGCAGTCTGAGGAGTTCAGGCTATTGTACTTTCAGCTTGTCGCCTTCTACGATTTTTTGAAGGAGAAGGAGGGCTCGAAAGTCAGGTGCAGCAGTTGGAAGAATTTTCGCTCTTTGTCTCCCAACTTCTTTAACGATGAAGAGTCTTCTGAGGGTTTGACCCAGAAGCCAGGGCTAAAACTCCGGGTTCAAAGAAGATCTCCGTCATGCGAGAAAGTTTGAAGGGATTCTTCACAAGCACAAATGCCATTTATTCTGATATTGCGTCGCGGAGAGATCTTGCTGTTTACCTCACTTATTGGCTAGGTGAGGCTAGTTTTGTTGGAGGAGATGGGACGCACATCAGGCCACATTGCATTTTTCCGGCTTGTCAGATGGCATTTGGAGATCGGCTTGCTTTGGTGCCTGCTCTCTACTCTTATTTGTGCACCGAACTGCAGGCTGCTGCTTTCTTGGTTCGGCTTGGGCTTCCCATGAATAGGTGTTTTCAGCCCATATCTTCTATTCATGGTATGTATACCACTATCCTGGTTTCCACCTATTGGGTGCTGCACAGGATGATGACCAATTCATGATTCGGTTGGCTAGAGGGACAGCCGTTTCCAAATCTCTTTTATCTGCCCGCTTGATGATCTGACGGTTCAGGGACGTCGAGATTGGGCAGTCTTCAGTGAAGCTTTCTCCGGATTTGTGGAAAAAGGCTTTTGATTTTGGTGTCTCCCATGATTCGACCAGGGCAGGGTCGGGGAGACACTATTCTTTGACCAATGCAGAGAAGGCTTGGCTTTTTAACATACTTGTTGGCACGATGGTGTACTGTAGACATCTTTTCATCGACTTCCAGCCGTACATTCCTTCGCGTTTTGCCCTACAGTTGGGCTTCTCTCAGGGCATCGTTGGAGCTCCTTCAAGTAAAGTGAAGCGCTTTGGAGGTTTGCAGGACGGGGGGAATGCATGAGCTTTTTATAGTGTGGAGGACACTACCGCCATGATTTCTTATCCTGAGTTGTCCACTTTCAGGACTGCTAGCTTCACGAAGTGGTTCGTGGAGAGCTTTTCAGTGTACTGGGGGCTTTCCAAGATGGAGCTTGATGTAAAACAGTCTCCTGGGAAGGGTCTTGGCAGATCTGATGGCGTCCGACGAGAGGAAGTTTTGGCTTTCCTTTCGGGAGAGAAGCATAAGATAGGCTTTCTCTGTGAACAGGACGTCATTAGAACAGGAGTTGTACAAGAGGTACCTGGAGAGGTCTTGAAGCAGCTGGAGGAGGAGGAGGCCGAGATCGACGCTTGGATGCAAGCAGAGCGAGCAAAGGCTTCCATGGGGTCTACTGGCAAGAGCAGAACTTCCAGTGAGGACTCTAACGAGAGGCCTGATTTTGATGACGGGGCGGGTACTTCAAGCAAACCCTCCCATAGGAGCAAGAGGAAAAGAGGACAACAACGAAATAAGAGATGGCACGAAGACTCTCCTGATCTGGAAGTCCCTCTCACCATTGCTGAGGAGGTGTTAGAGGATGCTGATGAACCTCCGGAAAAGAGGAATCGAGAGGAAGACGCCATTGATGATGGTACGCTTTTCCTTTTTCTCTTTTTGTTTCTTTTCTTTTGTGAGAGATTTTTCTTTTTTTTTTCTTGATCCACTGCTTTCTTTTTTTTTTAAACAGAAGATAATGATTTGGTGACGCCTGAGATTCCGGCCATTGAGGTGGTGACGGATCCCATCCAACTTGATGGACCCGTCTTTTTCTTTCTTGCCTTCCTTCATCCCGGGTCCGCCGGGGTGCGGCGGGGCGAAGAGAAAAAAAAGAGCAAGCATCAACATTTCTTTTTTGTACGGGTATGCCAAATTTTCTATTCTACTTGGAATATGAAATGGTGATCCGGAGATTCACCTTCACAAGTAGAAAGGAAATCAAACTTTTTTCTATCTTTTCATTGCATATATATTTAAAGAAAGAGACAGGATTTTAAAATGGCGTGAGAGGCGATTTTGTTTAGTTTGCCGTGAAAGGCAGTTTTGTGCCGTAGAAGGCGATTTTGCCATGGAAGGGGATTTTACAAATCTTATCAATAGTGAAAGACAAGAATTGTGATTTTTTGTCTCTTTAAAAAAATACAAAATACAATAGAAAGGGAAAAAGAGGGATCTGACTTCTCAAGCGATATTAAGGACTCGTTCAGATCGACTGTCGCGAGTCATGTATGGACTCCGCCATCATCCTTCAGATGAGAACACTTTATGCTTTAGTTCGCTTGGCTTGGCATGGACCCCAGATTTTTAGAGGACGAAGACCAAAGGAAGGTCCTATATCCAATAAAAAACCGAGTAGACGGGCTGAAAAGCCACATCTAGGCCATGTTGGATAGACTAAGAGGGTGAAACCTTAGGTGGGGGGGGCCAAGGGACTTTGATCACCTTGTAGTTCTTACAGCAGGGTTTCTTCAAGGCAGGAGAGCTTCTTTGCGCAGAAAATTCTTCAGGATAATTTTTAGGTGATTTTTCAGGATCACTTCAAACAATTTTTCTGGACCGCTTTGGACAATTTTTCTGGACCCTTTCCCTTTGGAATGACTGCCTATTTATAGGCTTTTGGTGGCCATTAGGAGGGTTTTATGGGCATTAATGGTATTAATGCTCCATGATGGGAGGAGTTATAAGATTTAATTTCAGAATTTTGTAACTCCTTTTTCTTGGATTTTGATTGGCCGATGGAGAATAATGGGCATTTAATCTCCATGATGATGGGAGTTTCATTGTTAATTACCATGATTAATCTCCATAATGATAAGAGTTACATGATTAATTGGACTTCTAACTCCCATTTGCTTGCTTCTAATTGGGCTGTCCAATATAATGAGTTAATGACCCTAATAAGTTGTCATAAAAAGGTCATTTAACTTCATTAATTGGTCACCAAGTCGCTTGAAGAGTCGCGGGCCGCGCCGCGTCTTTTGGAATTCCTCTTGCGATGATCATCGATGGAACCGCACGTTGTTTGATGTCGGATGAAGATGCAAATTCAGACATTGGTTGACACCAATGGGCGGGCAACATCTGTCCAGTCGATTTCTCGATCGGTCGGGCAGAAAGTGTACTTTCTTGGTCGGCCGGTTGGCGGTTTTGGAGTGTCTAATGATGATCAAATAATTTAGATGGTGGATCCATGACGTCGACAAAGATCGACGGATATCATGCCTCAAAAATCAGATTTTAAGAAAATCACAGGGGCCAAACATCGCGAAACGTGAAAAAGAACGGAAAAACGGACGTTTCGGCGGAAATCCGGTGACCCGGATTTCTAGGGTCGCCGGCGACGACCATGCACCCATTGTCGCCGGCGACCATGGGCCAAGGTCGCTAGGGACCTTGGACTTTGGTCCATTTTCGGATCGCCTTCCGGTCTCCGTTTCTCGGCCATTTCTCTGGCTTTTTCGCTTCTGTTTTCTCCTGTATTTTTCTTAATATTTATTCTCATTTAGTGGCTTAATTCCTCTAAAGGAAACCTGTCAAAAGGTTGCGCAAATCAGAGCACAAAGTTTCCTATTTATGGAAAAGCCGAAGACTCCGTAGCCGATTTTCCGCCAAGAGTTAAAACTAGGTCAAACGATGTCGGAATGACCTGAATTTCGAGGTGAAGCTTCTTGAGCATTATATAGGACCAACCATGGGCTTTTATTTAAGTTTTGAAGCCGTTTGGGGTCCCGTCGATGCTTGACTTGATTTCACCGTGCGGAAGATGTCGAGCTTAGATGTACGGTCATCCGATGTCCGATTAACCTGAAATTTGACAGGGAGCCTATTGGAGTCATTTTGAGATGATCCATTAGCTCCGATTTGGATGCCATGGTCCCGGGGAGCTTCACTGCCGGTAGGCTTGATTTTGCTTCGGAGCGTCAAAACCTAGTCAAACGTTGTCGGAAAAACCTGAAATTTGACGTGCAACCTTTTGGAAGCATGTAGAAGCTAATCATGTGTTTTGTTTGATGAGTGGCGACATCGGAGGTTCTCGTCGCCGGGAGGCTTGATTTCGTCGTTCGAGAGTTGATGGAGGGTCAAACGGTGTCGGTTTGACTTGAAATTCGACGTGGAACCTTTTGGATGTATTTTGAGACCATCCATAGACTCTGATCGAAGATTTGATATATTTGACATTGTCGCCGCCGGGAGCTCCCGCTCAGCTGTTGGAGGATTGAAGTTTGGCCAAATGGTGTCGAAATGGCCCGAAACTTCATGTGTACCTCTTTTTTGGCTATTTTGAAGGATCTTGGAGTTTTTGTTTGATTTTGACAAGATCTGATGCTTAAAGCAGCTTTGCTTATTTGTAGTAGGATACGGCTCCATGTAGCTTTTGATGTTGAGGAGGCAAAGTGACATTTTTGGTGTCAACAAATGCCCCCTCGAGGTACAGTGACGAATTGGATAGCTTCTGTAGTCGATGTGACTCGAAGAAAATTTTGAAGGAGAACTTCTGACTTGACCAAGAGTCTCTGAGCATTTTTCTTGATAGAGTAGCCTTTTGAGTTTCCAAGGGGATTTTATGGCAGTGAGAGAGATCACGTACCATTTTAAGGCAAAATTTTGAGAATGACATTTGGATTGGTTTTTTTGGGTTTTGGAATTTTTCTTTTTGACCTTGTTAACCTAAAGGCTTTGTGTGGCGCATCAGGCGGTCAAGAAAGGTTTTCGGTTTTTGACCTTGTGACCTAACAAGCTGTATGTGGCAGGTTAAGGGGTCGGAGTTTGGATTTTGATTTTGGTCTTGTGACCTAACAAGCTGTATGTGGCAAGTTAGGGGACCGGGTTTTGGTTTGAATTTTTGTCGAATGTCAGTTTCAAGGTTTTTGGCTTAATTTGGTTCATGAGGTGGGGTGATTTGGATTTTTGGAAACTCATGAGGCTTGGATTTTTTTTTATGGTCCAATCAACTCAAAGGAGGCATGGAACCATTTTTGTATGCTCTTGGTAAGAGGAATTTTGACTGAAAGCCACTTTTATTGCCTAGGTAGTCAAACCTGGCTCATGTGGGTTAACCCATGGGACCTTAAGCTTTAAAGATAGCTTAGATCTCATGTGGTGTCATTGTTGTAAAGAATATCTAAAAATGTCTCTTTTTGGTAGAGAATATCTAAAAATATTCTTACTTGGAGAGAATTTCTCAAATTTCCTTGATTTTGTAAGAGATTTTCTCAAAGTATCTTTCTTTGGGAGAAAGTTTCTCATAATCCCTCTCTTTTTGGAGAGAATTTCTCAAGAGATCTTCCCTTTGGGAAAGAATATCCCATAATTCTTTTCTTTTAGGAAGTATGCTAATTTGTAGCACTTACCTCCTTTCTTTTCTCCTCCTTTCCTTTTTTGGTTTGCTCTCTTCTATAAAAGCAAGGGGAGGTTGGATCTCTTGCTCCTATTACCTTCTTTTCGGAAAAGTCTTCAAGAGCGCTCCAAGATCAAGAATTCTTCTTCTTCTTCAAGGATCTTTAAGCTTTCTCTTCTTCTCCTCCATCAATGGCTTCAAGTAAGTTTCTTTTTTTTCTTAAGAAACCCCATGTAGGAATAGAAAAAGGTTTTCTTTCTTTTCTTCTCTTTTTTTTTTCTCTTTTCCACGTGCATTCTTTTTTTTTTTTCTTTTTTTTTCACAAGTTTTTTTTTCTTTCTCTCTCTGTTTTTTTTCTCTCTCTTTTTTTTTTCTTTCACAGTTTCTTTTTTTTTTTACCGCGACTTTTTTTCTCTTTTTTTTTCTCACGGTTTCTCTGTTTTTTTTTACCGTGTGTTTTTTTTTAATTCTTCCTATTTTCTTTTTTCCATCTCTTTTTTTTTTGTGTGGCCGTACGGTCATGGCCGTACGGCCATGTGGCTTGTGGGTGATTTTTTTTTCTTTTTTTTTTTGCTTTCTTCCTCTCTTCTTTCCCCTTTTTCTTTGGATTTTGAGACGCACATGCATGACAACTTTCCTTCTATGCATTTTTTTCTTTTTAGAAAATAGAATTGGAAGTATGATAGTGCACACCTGGAAATCTTTTCGCAAGTCTTGGGATTTGGAGCTCGCAGCAATGTTGAGCCCTTTCTTGGTCTTGCGGGGATTTTTTGAAGAGCTTGCAGGTTTTGGATTTTGGAGCTCGCAGCAATGTTGAGCCCTTTTCCAATCTTGTGGATATTTGAGAAGTGTTGGCTTGATCTCGTAGCAATGTTTGAGTTCGAGCTTTCTTCGAGAATTTTCCATGATTATGAGCTTGCAGCGATGTTGAGCCCATCTTCAACCTCCAATTTCTTTCGGGGTGTTTTCCTTTTCTTCGGAATTGCCCCGGAACCATGCCAGAATCTCGCTAGAATTTTTTTAGCAAAATTCTGTCATTTTGATGATTGATTTTTCTCTCTTTCCATCATTTGTAGGTAGTTCCTCCAGAACGAACAAGGGTAAGGAGCCCGTCACTGATGCGCCTCATCGTTCTACCAGATCCTCTAATGTGGCTGTATAGCAGGCCTGGGAAGTGGTTCAATATGTTGAAAGGAACTTGGAAGAGTGTGACTCGCTCAACCGAGATGAGATGAGGCAACATTTGATTGCCCTCAAGGGTGAGGAGTTTTATAAGATTATGGTAAGTAACCGTCCCCGGGTCACGAACGATCAGAGCGTTGTGCCCAAGCCTACCTTCTTCTTTGGTGATGCCGTCCTCGATGATTCAACATACCAAAGGAGATGTTTTCAGTTCTCTTTCACAGTTGATGGTGAGAAGAGAACCGTTTCTACCCAGTCGACCTTCGATTGGACTATCTCGATCATGAGCCTTTCCTCCACATGCTCGAAAAGGGAAGATCCTGCAAGCTGGGTGAAGAGGACAAATGTGATCAAGACCGGGGTTTTTGTTGGCGGCCCTTCTGGTTTTGCAGAGAAGTCGCCTGCCCGAATGGACATTTTGATGCCGACCAGCGGCTACCAAGGTTCAGACCATCCTTCGGTCGATTTGAGACCGCATTTTCAAGAGCGATGGCAGCGATTGGGTGAAGCCTTTTCGACTTCGCGGCCGATACAGTGCTGACTCGAGGTAGGAGTCGTGGACTGATCACATCCTGCAGGTTGGCGGTGCCATTCTGAAGGAGACCGAGATTTTTGACGCGGTTTGCGCTTTTCGGCAAACCTTGGTTTTCTCCGACGAGGCTTTCATGGCCATGCTGGAGTCGTTCCTTCCACAAACCAACATCTTCATTGTCATGAACGGTGAGATTGGTTTCTCTTTGAAGGAACTGAACGCCATCATCGGGCTGCCTATCCTCGGCAATCTCTATGAGGAGTTCATGCCTATCGACAGTGTCCTTGAGGAGCAGTCTGAGGAGTTCAGGCTTTTGTACTTTCAGCTCGTCGCCTTCTACGATTTTTTGAAGGAGAAGAAGGGCTCAAAAGTCCGGTGTAGCAGTTGGAAGAGCGGTAGGTTTTTGTATTCCAACTTCTTTGACAGCGGGGAGTCTTCTGAGAGTACGACCCAGGAAGCCAGGGCTAAGAACCCGGATTCGAAGAAGATCTCCACCATGCGAGAGAATTTGAAGGAATTCTTCACAGACACAGACGCTATTCATTCTGACATTGCGCTGCGGAGAGATCTCGCTGTCTTCCTCACTTATTGGCAGGGTGAGGCCATTTTTGCTGGAGGAGATGGAACGCACATTAGGCCGCACTGCATTTTTCCGGTTTGTCAGATGGCATTTGGAGAGCGGCTTGCTTTGGTGCCTGCTCTTTACTCCTATTTATGCACCGAACTGCAGGTTGCTACTTTCATAGTTCGGCTTGGGCTTCCCATGAATAGGGTATTTTCAGCCCATATTTTCAATTTGTTATATGTATACCACTGTCTCAGTTTCCACCGATTGGGTACTGCTCAGGACGATGACCCGTTTATGATTCGGTTGGCTAGAGGGAAGCCTATTTCCAAATCTCTTTTATCTGCCCATTTGAGGATCCGACAATTCTGGGACGTAGAGATGGAGCAGTCTTCAGTGACGCTTTCTCCGGGCTTACGAAAGAAGGCTTTTGATTTTGGTGTCTCCCGTGATTCGACCAGGGCAGGGTTGGGGAGACACTATTCTTTGACAAACGCGAAGAGGAGTTGGCTATTTAACATACGTGTCAGCACGATGGTGTACTGCAAACATCTTTTCGTCGACATCCAGCCGTGTGTTCCTTCGCGTTTTGCCATGCAATTGGGCTTCTCTGAAGGCGTTGTTGGAGCGCCTTCGAGCAAGGTGAAGCATTTTGGAGGTCTGCAGGACGGGAGAAATGCATGGGCGTTCTATAGCGCGGAATACACTACTGCCCTGATTTCTTATCCTGAGTTGCCTACTTTCCGGACTGCTGGCTTCACAAAATGGTCTGTGGAGAGTTTTTCAGCATACCGGGGGCTTTCCAAGAAAGATCTTAATGTAAAGCAGTCTTCCGGGAAGGGCCATGGGAAGTCAGATGGCGTCCGCCGAGAAGAAGTTCTGGCTTTCCTTTCTGGAGAAAAGCACAGAACAGGTTTTCTCGAGGACCAGGACGTCATCAGATCGGGAGCTGCACAAGAGATTCCTGATGAGGTTTGGAACAACTTGCCGAGGAGGAGGGTGAGGTCGCTGCTTGGATACAAGCAGAGCGAGCAAAGGCTTCCATGGAGTCTACTGGCAGGAGCAGACCATCCAATGAGGACTCTGGCGAGAGGCCCGATTTCAATGGTGGGGAGGGTACTTCTAGCAGTTCGTCCCGTAGGAGCAAGAGGAGAAGAGGACAGCGCCGAAGTCAAAGGCGGCACGAAAGCTCTCCTGATCTGAAAATTCCTTCTACCATTGTTGAGGAGGCATCAGGGGATGATGATGTGCCTCCAGAGAAGAGAAGCCGAGGGGAAGAGACCATTGATGATGGTATGCTTTCCCCTTTCTCTCTTTCCGTTTCTTTTCTATCATGAGAGCTTTTGTTTTGATCTACTGCTTTCTTTCTTTTGGCAGAAGATGATGGTTTGATGATGCCTGAGGTTCCGACCGATGAGACGGTGATGGATCCTATCATGGCATCTAAGGAAGAACCTTAAGATTCTGAAGTAGATCCAGAATCTCCTCCTGGTATGACTTCTTTTCTTCTCTTTTTTTTTTTCTCTACCGCCGCTTGCTAACATGCATTTTTGTTTCTTGCCAGCTGACTTGCCAGAAGATTCCGATGACTTTGAGCCATCCATGGACACAACTTTTGACAATGCTTCGGATGAGCTCATGGAAGCAGAAAGCATTCCACCAGTCGTCGAAGAAGGTACTTTGTATTGATAATCTTGATATTTCGTTTTTTGACAAGATCATATTCATACTTTTTTCATCTTTCATTGGCAGGCTGTGAGGTGACAGAAGAAGTTCCTCTATCTTTTTCAGAACCGGACCAGGGGGTATTTGTGACCGATCCAGGAGTAGGGGCTTCTTCCACTAGTTTTGATGAGGCAGAGGCGAGTCCGCCTACTGATATTCCTTCCCCAGTGGCTCCGGTTGGAAAGAGCTTCTTGATTACTCTTCCAACGGTGCCTAACATGGGCAGTCGACCAACGGGGCATGGCTAGTCTTCATCTGAGCCATCCTGTCAGTTTGCGAGGAAGGTGTTGAAGAGAGTCTTGAGCTCATGGGTCGAGACTCTTTCTTCTGGCCATTTGGAGGCTGGTTTCGACATGGGGAAGCATGTGCAGGCATTCTTGCCAATAGCAAAGAAGTCGGTCTGGACATTATAGATGCCAAGGCTTTTGTTGATGAAGTCATCGCTCTAGGCAACAAGTGGACTGAGACCAAGAGCTTTCCGAATGATGGTTTCTTCAACGAGATGTTTTTGAAGCCTTCCAGTGAGGTCAAATTTGAACTGAATGAGATATCGCGGACTCCGAAGCATCTCATTCGGGAGAGGAACGTCACCAAGTTGGCTATTATTGAGCTGACACAGGACCAGCATCGTCTTAATAGGGAGGTCGCCGAAGCCAGACAGCGCCTTGAGCTATTGGAAGAACAAGCCGTTGCCAAGTGGACTGCCACTTTGAAAGCTCGCGATAGAGAGAGGACTCTCATTAGCCAAGTTGAGGAGGTCGAAAGTAATCTCCGGAGGAAGACTCAAGAATATGAACAATGGCAGATTCTCAGGGAAGAGCTTCCTCGTGCTGAGGATGGATCGCGACGGCCTACTGCTTTTTATGGGAAGATTCTGAAGAAACGCAGCCTGGAAGCTTTGGAGGCTAAGGCCAAGAGTTTTCTTGAGGAGTTAAGCCTTTGGCTGAAGACCATGTCGGACTAGTCTCCTGACTTTGTAACAAACTTTTCCTTCTTTTCTTTTGGTACCTCCATGTATAAACATTTTTGGCACTCTTTTTTCTTTTTCATCCCCTTATTTCACTTAAATTCATTTTTGATGAAAACATAAGCAAAAATTGAATGGGAATGGTTTGTTTGAAAATTTGATCAAAAGGTTGTCATTTTGTGAAAATCTTTTGTCAAAAGTTTGTTTTGGGCATGAAAGCTCGATTTTGTGGCAAAAAGCCTGGATTTTTTATGGCTTGAAAGCCGAATTTTAGATGGCGTGAAAGCCGAATTTTGATTGTAGCATAGGAGCCAAATTTTGTTTGTGGCATGGAAGCCGGTTTTTGGCATCAGAGCCGATTTTTGTGGCGTGAAAGCCGAATTTTGGTTTTGTGGCATGAGAGCCGGTTTTTGGCATGAGAGCCGATTTTTGTGGCGTGAAAGCCGAATTTTGGATGCGTGAAAGCCAAAATTTTGTTTGTGGCATGGAAGCCGGTTTTTGCCATGAGAGCCGATTTTTTATTGTGGCATCGAAGCCAAGTTTTTTGAAAACCAAGTTTTGTTTTGTCGGCATGGAAGCCGGATTTTTTATTTTTTGGCATGAAAGCCAGGTTTTTGTTTGGTTGGCGTGGAAGCCAGATTTTTGGTTTTTGGCATGAAAGCCAGGTTTTCAGCATGAAAGCCGGGTTTTTTGCATGAAAGCCGGATTTTGGCGTGAAAGCCAGGTTTTTGGCATAAAAGCCGGGTTTCTTGGTTTTCAAAATGCAAGTATCGATTAAGAGTCGCCTCCTTGCTGAATGGTATTGCAAGTATCGATGGAATGTCGTTTCCTTGCTCATTCGGTTGCGAGTATCGATGGAATGTCGCTTCCTCGCGGATTTGGGTGCAAGTATCGACTGAATGTCGCTTGCTTGCGTTTTTCTCAAAATTTTGGTTTTATGGGTATCGATGGAATGTCGCCTCCCCACGATTTTTGAAATTTGAGGTTTTTTCGAACCTTTGTTTTTGTTTTGAAATTTGGTTTGTGGATATCAACTGAAACGGTGTGTCTCCACGATTTTTGAAATCTTGTAAGTATTGACGAGGTGTCACTTCCTTGCGATTTAAGGTTTTGGAAGTATCGAATGGGGTTCTCATCCTTCCGATTTTTGGGTTTTGTGTGAGTATCGACTAAACGTCGCATCCCCACGGTTTTTGAAAAACCATTTTTTTTTTGTTTAAAGACATGAGGGTCGTAACTTTTTTACTCGAAACCATTTTGGCGGTAAAAGTCAAGGTGGACTAGGGTGGAAATCCCCGAGTCCTGATTTTTGTTTCAAACCATGAATTTTGGGTTCAAGGATCGAAAGTTTTGGTCAAGTTAGGGAAGAGGCTCCTAGACTTGGATTTTGGGTTTGATTTTGTTTTTTTTTTTTTTTTCTTTGAACAATGAAACATTGAAAGTAAGCATTGTCTTGGGTTTTTAGAAACTTCAACATAGGGATGAAAACTCTAAAGGGGGTGGGTTTGACGAGCAAGTACCTAGGAATAGGCTTTGTCCATGCAGTCATCACTCTGACCCGATGTAGGAAGTCTTCAAGGGTAGTACCACTTCAAGAACTTGCCATTGATGGGCAGCATACATCTGTCACCCTCCATGTTTAGAAGAGCATATGTGCCATTGGAGAAGACTTTGTCGATAACGAAGGGTCCCTCCCATTTTGGTTCGAATTTGCCTTTGGATTTGTGGGCAAAAACTATTGGCCTTTTCACCGCAAGAACCAAGTCACCCTTTTTGTGGGCGCGTTGCCTGACCTTTTTGTCGAAAGATCCTGCCATGCGTGCTTGGTAAAGCTCAATACTTTGTAGAGCTTCGAGTCGTCTTTCATCGAGATTATCCAGTTCTTGGAGTCTCAATTTGACGTTGCATTCTTGCGTCATTTCATTTTGTAGAGATACCCTTAAAGAAGGAATTTGTACCTCTAGGGGGACAACTGCTTCACATCCATTGACCAAGGATAATGGTGTGCTATGGGTTGGTCCTTGAATAGTAGTCCGGTAGGCTCATAAAGCTTCAGGCAATTTGTCGTTCCAGTCTCTTTTGTGACTAGAGACCATTTTCTTGAGAATTTTGCAGAGTGTCTTGTTGAAGGCTTCTGCTAGTCCATTCGCTGCCGGGTTATATGGAGTCGAAGGACAACTTTGGATTTTGTATTTGTCGCAGAACCTGTAGAATCTGTGATCCCGGAATTGTGGTCTGTTATCATGGACGAATCTTTTAGGGATGCCGAAGCGACAAATGATGTTGGTTCGTAAGAATTGAAGGACTGACGAGGTCTTCATTTCACTGAACGCAAATGCTTCTGACCACTTGGAGAAATAATCCGTAGCGGCGAAGATGAAGCGATGACCTTTGCTTGACGGGGGAGAGATAGGACCTATGATGTCCATACCCCAGGCTTCGAAGGGCCATGAGATCGCTGTAGGATGTAGCCATTCTGGAAGCATGTGTACATAATCTCCATGAACTTGGCATTGTTGGCAACGTTTAGCAAATTGCATTGCGTCAGCTACCATGGTAGGCCAATAATAACCTAACCTTTTTATCTGATCATAGAGCTTAGGACCAGCCTGATGGGCTCCACAAAGACCAGCACGAACTTCTTTTAGAGTCTCTTCCGCCTCTTGTCGTGACAAGCAGCGTAGAAGTACTCCATTGAAGGATTTTCTGTAAAGCATTTTGGAGGGAATATCCAAATGAAAATTTAGGGCTCGTCTTTAAATGCTTACCCATTCTTTTGGATCTTCAGGTAGGATTCCGAACATAATATAATCGATGAACGGATCCCTCCAGTCGCCAATTGGAGGTTTAAGGATGGAAATCCGACCTCCGCCCAGTCGGTGGCATTCAGTAACTGCTTGGTGTGTGTTGAGAGGAGGGAGAATCCTTCTTTAACACACTGTAATTTGCATGTTTTCCCCTTCTTGGATTGCCATGGATGCAGCAAGTCCAGCCAGGGCATCTGCATGGATGTTTTCACCTCTGCGGATGTGGATGATGTGACAGATGTCAAACTTTTGACGAAGCGATTGCGCCTTGTTGTAATAAGGCAACAGATCAGGCTTCCTAATCTCATATTTTTGATTCATCTGTTTGACAATTAGTTGGGAGTCCCCAAACGCTTCCAGCATGGTGATGCCGGATTCGAGGGCGAGTTCCAATCGTAAGATCGGGGCTTGGTACTCAGCTGCATTGTTTGAACATGGTTCCAGTAGCGAAAATGCGTGTGGAATCATGTATTTGTCAGGGCTAACAAAGAGGATGCCAATTCCTAATATCGGCTTTCCTTTTTCATTGTCCTGGTTGCACCATCGAAGTACATGTTCCAGGAGACATTTGGTAAGGAGGTCTCCATGATGTAGACAGGCTCGTCTGGGAGATCATCTTTGAGTGGAGAATCCTTAGGCAGTGGATGCTCTACGAGAAAATCTGCCAGACCTTGACCTTTGATTGCCTTTTGTGGTACATACCTAATATCAAATTGTGACAGAAGGATGGACCATTTTGCTAGCTGGGCATTGAGATAACCTACTTTTGTAACAAGGACCTTTAGGAGATTGATCCTCGAAATCAGGTATACTATGTGTGATAGCAAATAGTGACATAGCTTTTGTACGGCGAACATCACTGCCAGGCATTCTTTTTCGACTAGAGAGTAGCGATGCTCTGCACCCACCATCATGCGACTGAGGTAGTATAGAGCAGCTTCTTTTCCTCCATCATTTTCTTGTGCAAGTAAAGCGCCCAAAGAATAGTCAAGAGCTCTTGTGTACAAGATGAATGGTTTTCCGGTTGTGGGAGCAGCCAACACCGGAGGTTTGGTCAGGTATGACTTGATGTCTTGAAATGCAACTTCACATTCAGCATCTCAAAAAAAGTCTACACCTTTCTTCATCAGGCGAGAAAATGGACGGCATTTTCCTGATAGATTGGAAATGAACCGTCGAATGTATGCTAATCTTCCTTGAAGCCCTTTTAGTTCTCTTAGGGTTCTTGGAGATGGCATTTCTAGAATTGCCTTGACTTTGATGGGGTCAAGTTCTATTCCAGCTTTGCGAACTATGAATATGAGGAACTTACCCGATGAGACACCGAAGAAGCATTTGAGGGGATTCATTCGCAGTTTGTGTTTACGAAGCCGAATGAAGACTTCTCGAAGATCTTGGAGATGGTCTTCTTTTACTTTGCTTTTGACGGCGAGGTCGTCAACATAACATTCGACCGTCTTGTGCTGCATATCTTGGAATATCTTCATCATAGCCCTTTGATATGTTGCACCGGCATTTTTCAGACCAAATGGCATGACAGTGTAGCAATACACGCCAAATGGGGTCCGAAAGGATGTATGCCTTTCATCTTCGGGATGCATCTTTATTTGGTTGTAGCCAGAGAAGCCGTCCATGAAAGTCATTTGCTCAAACCCGCAGGTGTTGTCAATCATTACAACCGGTATGGGGAGCGGGAATTCATCTTTGGGGCAAGCATTATTCAGGTCTCTATAGTCAATACAGACTCTAATTTGTCCATTTTTCTTTGTCACGGGGATGATGTTGGCCAACCATTCAGGATGTTGTTCCTCGCGGATGAAGCCAACGTTTTTGAGTTTCTGAACTTCTTGTTCAATTTTGTCCATCACATCAGGACAGAATCTTCTTTGGCCTCGTTTGATTGGCTTGACATTTTCTTGCAAGTTGAGTTTGTGAACTGCTATTTTGGGATCTAAGCCAGGCATTTCAGCGTAAGACCATGCAAAACAATCAACAAACTCACGAAGAAAAGAGACATACTCAGGTAACTCATCATCCTTTATATTCTTGCTTATGACTACAGGACATGGGTTATCTAGTGTTCTCAAGTCTATCTTTTGAACAGAATCTTCTGTTGGAAGGTTTGAAGGTGGTTCCTCCACAATATTTTCGGAGGCTTCCAGCTCAACAAGACCTTCTGGATTTCCAAGGGCATTTTCAGACCAGGGCTCCACTTCTGTCCATAAATCTTCTTGATCAATATTCTTCTCAAGACTTGCTATGAGATGATCCCAATCACCAGCTGAAACTGGGTCGAAGTAAGGCACTTCCTTTGGAGACGATGGCTCTTCTGAATCAGAGAACCGTGCGTCTGTGTCATCGGACAATTCCTTTTCATCATCAGAGAAATCGTACCAATTTGATGAGTTTCCTGGGTCTTTGTCGGGTAACTCTTCAAAGAGATATCCAGGGAGATCGATGTCTTCATTGACACGAGATGTTGAGGCCTGGTCAGAAAAAAGGACTTTGCAGCCTTTGTGTTAGCTGTCTCATCGGAGTATCAAGATCATACCCCAATCCGTATGAAGACTTGTCTATGTGACGGTGGAGTTTCCAATCTTCCAGCTGACTTTTGGTCAGGGTGGGTTCCAATGGTATAAGAATACCACGGCCACCTCCCAAATCAATTGGATTTTGAGCGTCATAGCCCATTTTCTTCATGATAGCTTGCGCCATTGGACTATACAAGGATAGTTGAGGCATACCTTCATTTTGGAAAGGCTCAAGCAAGGAGTTTGATGAAGAAGAGTCCGACCTATGGAAGAAGATTGGTTTCTCTTCTGCCGATGTTGCCGGAACAATGAAGATAGCAGATGCAGGATCTTCTACATCAGCAGGTGTCTCCAATGGAGCGAGGGCAGGCTGAACTTCCTGAGTATCAGCTTGTCTTGACGTTGTATCGTCTTCAGTCTCTGAATCCGAATCCGTGTCTTGTATGATAGACACGAAGGAGACAGCAAACTTGCCCCTAGTCTTTTGCTTTGTCTTCTTTGCCTTAGTAGTGATTACCAAGGGTTTGGAAGGTTTGAAGGAGACAATGAAAGGAGATGGATTGCTCTCTCTGGATTTGCCGAAAGGTTTGTTTCTTCCGATGATTGCTGAGGAGCATTGCCTTTGTCTTTTTGGAGATTGCCGGCAAAGGATGTTATTTTCTCCTCCTCCTTCTCTTTCTCATCCTTGTACATCCGAGAGTCTGCAAAATGGACTTCTTTCCCTTTAAAGGGCTTTTTGTCTGCAAACACTCGATGTATCAAGCGGTCGTCACCAACAAACTTAATGCACTATTGTAGAGTCGAAGGAACGACGTCGTTCCCGTGTATCCAAGGGCGTCCGAGAAGGATGTTGTAGCATGAAGGGGTTTTTATTGCATATACGGTGACCTCAAAGATAAGATCACCGATTTGCAACTTGAACCGGATTTTGCCAATGGGCCTTTGAGTACTCCCACCGTATCCAAAGATGGACACAGATGTATGGCTTAGTTTGCTAGGTGGGATAACCAGCTCTTCGAGTGCCGAAGTAGAGATGAGGTTGAGTGCAGAACCCGGGTCGATCTGGACTCTATGTATCGGCATCTCTTTGATGTACCCTGTGAAGTACAAGGGTCGGTTGTGCTTCGTCTCACCTAGCAAGAGGTCTTCCTTATTGAAGGCAATGGTAGCACTTGCAGCGTTTTGGACAGAGAGGCATTCAGTGCAAGGTCCTCCAACTTCTTTCTTTTCTCCCTTTGAGGAGGTTTTTGATTTTTTGACCCTATAGTCCATTTCAATTTGTAGGACTTGTGGGGTATGTTTGTCGACATCAATATTCAACCTTTGCAGTTCTGAAATGAGACTATCACGAGTTTGTGGTGACATTCGTAATAAGTCTAGGATGTGCAGTCGTGCAGGTATGTGTTTGAAGTGCTTGATCAAGTCATACTTGAAAGCCTCCTTGGCGCCTGCATTTTCATTATGATCGCCGCTTGGGGCATTTACAACTTGTTTTCCCGAAGGATTTACATAAGAAGAAGAAGAAGGTTGGGTGTAGTTTTTGTGGTAATCCCGGCCAGAGTGGGTACCTTTTCCAACTTCAAAAGCTTCTAGAGGAGGTTCTTCTTTCGGAAGACCCACTTCGGGCTCAAGGGGCCGATCCTCCCCATTTGCTGAAAATGCCTCTGCAGCAGCATTGCCGTCTTCAGTTATTGCGTTGCATGGAGCATTTTCCGGGAACAAGTCCTGAACAGCTTCTAACAACTTTTCTTCTTTGTCCAGTATTTCATCGGTCCAAACATCTCCAATGAGGTTGGGTACCTGGGACCAATTGACTGGGTTTTCTTTGAAGACTTCGTCAGCCAGAGCTTCTCCATGGTGATCAGTCGGAAGAGGCTTGAATTCTGACGTCACCGTTTCAGGAGACGACGGCTGAGAAGATGTTATCTCAGTGGAAGTCACTCGAGAATATGTAGCTCCAGAAGATATGCTACCGGATGCATTCTGAGAGTCCGTGGCCTCAGCAGATGAAGCTTCAGAGGCACTATCATCCTGAACTATCACATTGCAAGCAACTTTGATAGAAGATGCCTCCACAATGGACTATTGGGAATCAGACTCATCTTCCAATGTAAGAGGATCATCAATCCAGCAACTTTCTTCATTTTCCGGAGTCACTGGAGGAGATGCTTGTAGATTTTCCGGGACTTCCGATTATGGATTTTGTTGAAGTTGGTTGATGTGATCCTGATCCTGCTCCTGCTCTATGGCGAGATGCTGCAAGATCCTCGCATATTCTTCAAGATCGGGCATAGAAGCTAGATCTTCTTCTTCATCTGCTCTTTGTGGTTCAACCTGATTGGGATCCACTATAGCATTTGTTTGTGCTGTGTCAATAGCATTTTGGGGATCCTCTTGGTCTTCATCATTATTAGACCAGGATCCTTGTGGCTGGAAGGGGTTATACCAGATTACTAGCATAAGGTGGGATTCTAGGATCCATTCTTCATCAGAGAGATATTCTCCGGTTTCAAGGGATTCCTCCCACTCATCTGTGTCACTGGCAGTGTCACTGGACTCGTATCCATTCATGGAGGATCCAACTATCGAGTTACAAGAGTATGTTGCCCCCTGCGTAGTCTCATCCCTGAGTCGTGGTGGCATGAAATCACCGAGGGTGAATTTTCTTACCCCTCTTGGAGGTTTGGGGAGGGACTCCTCTGTTGCCCCCAGTGAAGCGGTAGAGGAGGTTTTTGCCTTTTCAGGGACCTCTTATTTTGTTTGAGCCTTCTCCTGCTGTTTGAGCTTGCGGAGTTGTCTCTTGGCTTGCCTTCGCTGTTGAGCGGTCGGCTTTGTTTTGACGATCTCCCAATTTTCATCTTCTAGGAGATCGGGAGGCACCCATATGGGTTGTCCTTCTAGTGTTGGGTAAGGCACCAGCTCTTAGGACATCTGGGTCATTTTTATCACCTTGAAGGAAGTAGTGACTTTTTCCTTTGGTGATTTGGATGTTTGTCCGTATGACACCATGTTAATGGAGGCAAACCCATAGTTTTCATCAAAGGTAATGACTCCGTTTTTCCACATCTCGTTATCTTCTCTCTCACAACGAAGCATTGGTTGAGAGGATGCGAGACCATTTGGTGGTATGGACAATATCGAGGATCATTGGTTTTGCCAACATCTCCCGATCTTTTGGGGTCAGGCAAGGTGAGTTTACCATTTGCCAAGAGAGCCCCAAAGATTTCTTCAACATCCTCATCGAACGGGTATTTCATTTCTACTCGTTCTTTAAATGCATCCGAGAGTTCAGGTCTCTTCCCTGCAGCTTTGTTTTCAACTTTCTTTGGTGGCTGAGGAGCTGACTTAGTTTGCACATTGAGAACCTCCTTTTTCTTTGGCTTGGAGGTCGGAATGGCAGTTGGCTCCTTCTTTGATGACTTCTGACTGTTGAGGTCTTTGATCACCGTTTCAGCCTCCATAAATGCTTCTAGGAGTCCTCCCAAGTTCTTTGATTTGTTGCCGATGATCATGGAGCGGATCCTTGCTCTCATGTTGTTTCGACAAATGTCGACTAGCGACGCTTGTGGTAGCACATCTGAGCATTTGTATGTCATTGCTTTCCACTTGTGAATGAAGTCGTATGTCGACTCATTCTCTCCCTGTTTAAGGCTGCAGAGCTAAGCCATAGTAATAAGATGATCCTCACCTTTGAAGTGGGTCAGGAAACGTGTCTCTAGCATGGTCCAGTTTTGAATGGAGTCCTCTGGCAGAGTGGAATACCAATCAAAGGCCGTACCTTTTAGGGTACTTGCAAAGAGACGGATCTTGAGAGCATCTTGATCCACAATCGTTCTTGTCAGTATCTTGAAGTGGATGACATGCTGTCTAGCTGAACCTTTCCCCGTATATGTTTGGAGAAGAGGTTGTTTGAACTTTAGGGGGAACGGAACCGAGTCCATCTATAAGGGATATGGTTGCTTGATCCCATGCTCCTTCAGTGTAACCTCTTCTTTTGCTTTGGCGAGGATATTGTCAACATCCTTTTTAGTAAGGGCGCGTGACTCATCTTCTCCACCATTTGCCTCATCTTATGGAGGAACTTCCTCATTGTTTGGTGGACGCTGGAGAGTGAGAAGGAGGTTTTCCATCAGATCCTCTATTCTCTGTTGTCTTTGCTCTAGCTGCTGAATGCGTAGAGCCATGTCGTCATGTGGTGGAGGTTGCTCAAAGTTTCGGACATTCATCCTTCGTGAGTTGAAAGAGGATACTGTTTTAGAGCCCGATGAATGATCACTCCGGTGTCCTTGGCTTGAAGGAGTTGGAGAGTCTTCCTGATGCCTTCTTGTCTAGGAGACGCTGCGAGTCACCGGTCGTCTGAAATGTATTTTTGTTGCTGATTTCTGCCTTCTTTTGGTTTTGCCAACCATGTGGACAGCAGCAACTTGGTCGGGTCTTCTTTTTCGACCCATTTTTGGGAGATTTGAAGCTCAGAATGCTGAGTACTTTGCTTCTCTAATCTCTTTTGTCGATATGCCGCGTGGCGACGTATACGACGAGCAATTTGAGCTTCTGTTAGCTTGGGCTATGCTCTGGCAATGAAGGACGTGGTCCCTCGTGCGCAGCAACCGAGCTTGTCTTCCTTGAAGACTGGCATGGACAGAATTTGGACTGGTCCTTAGCCTGTCGTAGCGAAGCTTTAAATTTTGCAAGCTCGGCCCCTGTTGAGATGAATGGTCGAGTTGCAGGAGAGCAGGCCCTGGCAGGTTCTTGTCAAGGCCTTGTGATGCACGACTTGATTTTGGGCTTGTATGAACAAGCCGGCTTGTGCTGAGTTATTTTGGTTGTTCGGTGGAGGGTAGGTTTCTCTCCTTTGATGTAAGCAAGAGGATAGAACCGGTTCTCCTTGAGAGGAGCCAGGTATGCTGGCTTTGCAGATGTCCGGGACCTTCTTTGTTTTGGCGAAGATCGCGGGGACCAAGTCTTAGGGCAGACCTGGCTTTTTGTAGGTTGAGGCTTCGTGGGATTGCCACGGGCCTCAGGTTTCTTGGCGACCGCCTTTGGTGTCGGGGCAGCGACACGTTGAGGGGCGGTCTTCTGCTTCTTAGTAGGCACCGTCTTTTCTACGGGTAGTGGGAATGTTCCCAGTGACCTGAAGACGATGGTCCGGGGAGTGGAGGTCGACCTGGTGTTTTGGGAGTTGCCGAGGGAGGTGACGCTTCGGCCGCTGGCGGGGCGCTTGAAAGTGCCCTTGCTTTGCTTCTCTTGAAGCATGACTTGGTACTTGTTCTCGTCGAAGGTGATGGTCAATGAGGCCGCCATTGTTAGTTTTGGAAAAAATTCTGAAACAAGACCACATCCATTAGTAATCACAAGAATAAGGTGATCATAAATGGGCTATACTATGGTTTTGTCTTTTCAAATTGCTTAGGGGCACGGCCCGTTCTGAGCGTAATGAAGAAGGCAAAAAGCCATAGATGGTACAATTGTTCTGAATGCAAGTATGGTCGGCTAGAAATGAGCGTTGCAGGGACTGCTAGAAGCAATTGTAAACCTTAATTCAAATTACCGAGAAGCGAAGCTCACTCGAGGTAAAATGATATAAGGTTGGAGATACAAATGTGTCGGTCACGAATACAGTAGACCCGAAAAGGCGTATTAGCACCGCTAGGCACAAATGTTGTAAATCGCATCCTTGAAAAAGGACACGAGATGGGATTTTTTTTTGAAATGTCAAGATTGGGTTCACAAAAGAGAGCAAATGGTATTCCAATCCAAATACAGGCTCAAACATTTCTGCGAGCCTAAATCCGAACAAGGAAAGAACCAAGATTTCTCAAATTTGAATCTAATACTGACATGAGTTTTTTTTTTTTCTTGAAAAGTCAAGATTGAATTCATAAAAGAGAGCAAATGGTATTCCAATCCGAATACAGGCTCAAACATTTCTACGAGCCTAAATCTGAAAAAGGAAAGAACCAAAATTCCTCTAATTTGAACACAATAGTGACAAAAGTTTTTTATTTTTATTTTTAAGATTTTCATTTTTTTTTTTTGAAGACTGCACATAGGTCTTCCAATTCGGTCTTATGAAACCTTAGTGGATAGATTAGTCCCCAGGTAAGGGTAGGATTACTTAATGAACCCGTTTGAAGGACCCTTACCTCGAACAGTCTAGCTGCCTCCACAGTCTGGACAAGGCTTTTCTTAGATCCACTTTGGTCAAAGAGCGCAATTGGTGCAATCTTAATACATTTTTTTTTTAAAGATCTCCAATGGACCCATCAAAGAGAGGAAAATGGCCCCACCCAATCCGAACGCTGGCTCAAACATTTCTGCGAGCCATTGTACGAAAAGGAAAGAACCAAAGTCGCTCCAATTTGAATCCAATGAAAGGAATTTGAAAAGTTTTTTTTTTTAACTTTTTTTTTTTGAAAGATCTCCAATGGACCCATCAAAGAGAGGAAAATGGTCCCTCCCAATCCGAACGTTGGCTCAAACATTTCTACGAGCCATTGTACGAAAAGGAAAGACCCAAAGTTTCTCCAATTTGAATCCAATGAAAGGAATTTGAAAAGTTTTTTTTTTTTTTAAACATTTTTTTTGAAAGATTTCCAATGGACCCATCAAAGAGAGGAAAATGGTCCCTCCCAATCTGAACGTTGGCTCAAACATTTCTGCGAGCCATTGTACGAAAAGGAAAGAACCAAAGTTTCTCCAATTTGAATCCAATGAAAGGAATTTGAAAAGTTTTTTTTTTTTTTGAAAGATTTTCAATGGACCCATCAAAGAGAGGGAAATGGCCCCTCCCAATCAGAACATTGGCTCAAACATTTCTGCAAGCCATTGTACGAAAAGGAAAGAACGAAAGTTTTCTCCAATTTGAACCCAATGGAAAAAAAAACCTCTTTTTCTTTGTTGAGAAAAGAAAGAATGGAAACAAGTTCAAGGAAAGAAGTTTCCAAAGAATCCCATCTCATGTTTCTCTTTAGATACAAGATCCAATATAGGCCACCAACTAGGAAGGAGCCAAGGATTCTAAGCATCGTGTTCTCAAATGAACGAGTCCCACCGGGCATGCCAACTTGATGGACCCGTCTTTTTCTTTCTTGCCTTCCTCCGTCCCGGGTCCGCCAGGGTGCGGGGGGCGAAGAGAAAAAAAAGAGCAAGTATCAACATTTTTTTTTTTTTGTACGGGTATGCCAGATTTTCTATTCTACTTGGAATTTGAAATGGTGATCCGGAGATTCACCTTCACAAGTAGAAAGGAAATCAAACTTTTTTCTATCTTTTCATTGCATATATATTTAAAGAAAGAGACAGGATTTTAAAATGGCGTGAGAGGCGATTTTGTTTAGTTTGCCGTGAAAGGCAGTTTTGTGCCGTAGAAGGCGATTTCGCCATGGAAGGGGATTTTACAAATCTTATCAATAGTGAAAGACAAGAATTGTGATTTTTTGTCTCTTTAAAAAAATACAAAATACAATAGAAAGGGAAAAAGAGGGATCTGACTTCTCAAGCGATTGTGGGGACTCGTTCAGATCGACGGTCGCGAGTCATGTATGGACTCTGCCATCATCCTTCAGATGAGAACACTTGATGCTTTAGTTCGCTTGGCTTGGCATGGACCCCAGATTTTTAGAGAACGAAGACCAAAGGAAGGTCCTATATCCAATAAAAAACCGAGTAGACGGGCTGAAAAGCCACATCTAGGCCATGTTGGATAGAATAAGAGGGTGAAACCTTGGCAGGGTGGCCCCCCAAGGGACTTTGATCACCTTGTAGTTCTTGCAGCAGGGTTTCTTCAAGGCAGGAGAGCTTCTTTGTGCAGAGATGTCTTCAGGATAATTTTCAGGTGATTTTTCAGGATCACTTCAGACAATTTTTATGGACCGCTTCAGACAATTTTTCTGGACCCTTTCCCTTTGGAATGACCGCCTATTTATAGGCTTTTGGTGGCCATTAAGAGGGTTTTATGGGCATTAATGGTATTAATGCTCCATGATGGGAGGAGTTATAAGATTTAATTTCAGAATTTTGTAACTCCTTTTTCTTGGATTTTGATTGGCCAATGGAGAATAATGGGCATTTAATCTCCATGATGATGGGAGTTTCATGGCTAATTACCATGATTAATCTCCATAATGATAGGAGTTACATGGTTAATTGCCATGATTAATTGGACTTGTAACTCCCATTTGCTTGCTTTTGATTGGGCCGTCCAAAATAATGAGTTAATGACCATAATAAGTTGTCATAAAAAGGTCATTTTGACTTCATTAGTTGGTAGCCGAGTCGCTTGAAGAGTCGCGGGCCGCGCCGCGTCTTTTGGAATTCTTCTTGCGATGATCATCGATAGATCCGCACGTTGTTTGATGTCAGATGACGATGCAAATTCCGACATTGGTTGATACCAATGGGCCGGCAACATCTGTCTAGTAGATTTCTTGATCGGTCGGGCAGAAAGTGTACTTTATTGGTCGGCTGGTTGGCGGTTTCGGAGTGTCCGATGATGATCAAATGATTTCGATGGCGGATCCGTGATGTCGACGAAGATTGACGGATATCATGCCTCAAAAATCAGATTTTAAGAAAATCACAAGGGCCAAACATCGCGAAACGCGAAAAAGAACGGAAAAACGAACGTTTCGTCGGAAATCCGGCGACCCGGATTTCCAAGGTCGCCTGCGACCATGTACCCATGGTCCCCGGCGACCATGGGACTGGAGACCTTGGGCCATGGTCGCCGGCGACCATGGGCCAAGGTCGCCGGCGACCTTGGACTTTGGTCCATTTTCCGGTCGCCTTCAGGTCACCGTTTCTGGGCCGTTTCTTGGGCTTTTTCGCTTCTGTTTTCTCCTGTATTTTTCTTGACATTTCTTCTCACTTATTGGCTTAATTCTCTGAAGAAAACCTATTGAAAGGCGGAGTAAATCAGAGCACAAAGTTTCCTATTTTTGGAAAAGCCGAAGACTCCGTAGCCGATTTTCCGCCAAGAGTTGAAACTAGGTCAAACGATGTCGGAATGACCTGAAATTTGAGGTGAAGCTTCTTGAGCATTAGATAGGACCAACCATGGGCTTTTCTTTGAGTTTTGAAGGGGTTCCCATCAATGCTTGACTTGATTTCACCGTGCGGAAGATGTCGAGCTTTGATGTACGGTCATCCGATGTCCGATTAACCTAAAATTTGATAGGGAGCCTATTGGAGTCATTTTGAGATAATCCATTAGCTCCAATTTGGATGCCATGGTCCCGGGGAGCTTCGCCGTCGGTAGGCTTGATTATGCTTCGGAGCGTCAAAACCTGGTCAAACGTTGTCGGAAAAACCTGAAATTTGACGTGCAGTCTTTTGGAAGCATGTAGAAGCTACTCATGTGTTTTGTTCGATGAGTGGCGGCATCGGAGGGTCTCTCCACCGAGAGGCTTGATTTCGCCGTTCGAGAGTTGATGGAGGATCAAACGGTGTCGGTTTGACTTGAAATTCGACGTGGAACCTTTTGGAGGTATTTTGAGACCATCCATAGGCTCTGATCGACGATTTGATGTATTTGAGACTGTCGCTGCCGGGAGCTCCCGCTCAGCTATTGGAGGATTGAAGTTAGGCCAAATGGTGTCGAAATGGCCCGAAACTTCATGTGTACCTCTTTTTTGGCTATTTTGAAGGATCTTGCAGTTTTTGTTTGATTTTGACAAGATCTGTTGCTTGAAGCAGCTTTGCCTATTTGTAGCAGGATGTGGCTCCATGTAGCTTTTGATGTTGAAGAGGCAAAGTGACATTTTTGGTGTCAACAGTGGCATCTAAGGAAGCACTAAGGGACTCTGGAGTGGTTCCAGAATCTTCTCATGGTATGATTTTTTTCTTTGCTTTCTTACCTTTTTGCTTTTCTTTGCCTTCACTTGCAGACATATTTTTGTTTTCTTGTTAGCTGACTTGCCAGAGGATTCCGACGATTTTGAACCATCCATGGACCCAACGTTTGATGATGCTCCTATTAGTTTTATGGTCTCAATCCATTAAGATTGAAGAAATAAATTGTTTAATTTCTTTATTTATCAATATATTCATTCTTTCCTTACATGAGATGAATGGTGTTTTATTATTTGTTTGCACATAACTGATACGAATGACATGATGGTTCATGAGATGAACCGGAGTCCATAAGTATACTAGACGCAATACATGTGTATGGATAAGATCCACATACGGGAGACATGTATAGCAAATCTTATACTTGAATATCTTCACAACCAGTGATGAGACTAGACATCTCATCTGACAAGGTTGCAGTACTTTGATTACTATTAGATAGTACGATTTGTCTCGATCATCAGAATGTAAGACTCTGGATCATAGTGCTGGTACATTTGATGTATTGAAGGACCATGAGAAGCACCTTATGAACACTGTCTTTACTTTAAAGGTCTACTCTCACAATTCCCTAGCAATAGGCTCTCAATCCTGAGACATTAATGAACTCAAGTTTCTATCTATTCATTTGTTTTGAGTCACCAATGAGTGAGGCTAATTGTAGGTCAACACCTCGGTGATTTGGGTGCGTGGTAGTAGAGCTATGGGAACATTCGATTGTCAAGATGGAATCTATCTTTAACATCCTCTTTTGCCAATTAATGGATTTATCATTGGTAAGTGCGCACCCATTCCAATTAAGAGTTAATTGGATCGGTACTAAATGATCATTATAATTGGGGCACAAGGATAATAAGCTATGGATCTAAGATTGGAAGACAGGTCCAATTGATCCATGGATATTGATGGAGGGGCCCACTTGTGGACATTGAGAAGTTTAGGGTCTTCATGTAATTTATTCATAAGACCGGAGTACAATTGCGTTTATATAGTGGAGTTATTTGCAATTAACTGTGGGGCCGGATTGCACATGAGATGTAGGATCACTGTGTCCCAGTTGGAGCCAGCTTTCTATGGAATCCCTAGTGGTCCCCACGCTAGCCCAAAATTGGATCATTACTAATTCTATTTGAACTCAAAAGGAAACTTACTATTTGTATTTGAAGTGAGACTTCTAATAGTGGTAATAGTAGGAATGAGAGTTACTAATTATTATGGAAGTTGGACTTCTATTAATAAACAAAGAGGAGGTTGCTTAGGCTATAAATAAGAGAGGAAACAAGGGTTGGACGTCCATGCACATCCCCACATAGGGATTCATGCCCAAAACCTTTTTGTGCAAGAGTTGCACATGCTCCTCCTCTCTTCTCTCTTCTAGTTTCTCTTCTAGTTTCTCTTAGAGATTCTAGTTAGTCTTTCTCTTGGAGATTCCACCATCTCTCTTAAGGAAAGAGATCTGAAGCGGGTCATAGCGTTGAAGACGATTGGGCAGTGGAGATTCTAATTTTGGAAGAGCTCTTCATCAAAGAGTTGAATCAAGTTCTCCATTAGAGCACAACCGAGCTCCATAGGTATTTTCTACTCCTTGTATGTTGTCGAATTTCGTGGTTGCATGTTTGCTGCTGTTTCTATCTTCTAGATAGGGTGTATTACTGTACAAAATCATAAGAAAGAGGACATGGATCCTGGATTGGGTTTTGTAGTCTTCTGGATAGTTGAGCCCTGAGTCAAGTGGGTCAAAAGTTTTGAAAACCTATACTAGAGGCCCACCTATTTCCAAAAATTGGTATTAGAGCCATACCTCATCTCTAATCATGTTAGATTAGTAGGCTTGTTCTAATCTTTGCATGAGATGCGAAGAAGATAGAGCAAGGGTTGTGTTTGGATCAATTTTTTATGAATTTGCTTGGTTATTAGTAGATTCATGTTTGGATAGTCACAAAAGGGTTTAACAATGATGGAAGGATGGTAGGAAGCCATTGGGAGACTTCAGAATAGTTTTGGAGTCGTTTGGATACGAAACAGAAAAACCCATACTGGTGATGTTTGTCAGTCCGGTCGACCGGGACCCGTGTCCGGTCGACCGGGGTACTTGCAGGCCGGTCGACCGGGCCTTCTTGCCAGTCAACCGGGGACACTGTATCAGCATTGTACAGACTGTTGGTGGGGTCGACCGAGCCACTGCCCGGTTGACCGGGTAAACTGACACAGAACTATGCAGGTTTCAATTTCGAGTTTGTTCAGTTTTGTTTTCAACTCAACCCCCGCCGAGGGATACCCCCAGACCCCCTTTGCGAAGTGCATGATTTACAAAGGTGGCAAATTTTGGCATCTTGTTTTTCCATTGTTGTTTGGTAACCCATTTTTTGTGAGTTGCTTGGTTGTATGACATACTAACTTGCAGGTGATCTTATCCTCTCCATATGGTTCACAAGTCTTTTACTTTCTTTATATGGTTGTTGGTTTATTTGAGGCTAAGTGTAAAGGGCATCATGGTTTCCTTGGTTTCCCATGAAAGAGCAAGGCATGGTGGTTTCCCTATAGCCCTTTTATTTCCATGTTTAGATTACCATGTAAGTCTCATTGTAGAGACATAGGAATTTATGTAATTTTCTAAATTTGTAAATTCCGGCGATGTCCGAGACGAAGAAGGAAAGTGAAGCTGGACTCCTAATCAAAGAGTTTGAAGATTACCAAAAGGTGTTTTGGAGATGCCCAAAGAGTTTATGGAATCCCAAAGTTTTGGAAAGTCTAGAAGTCCAAGAAGTCTATTCTGCTTGGGCCATGTGGAGGACAGGACTAATTACTATTTTTAGCATTTTCTATTTGTGGATGAATGCTTGATTTAGAATGCTTCCAAATCTGATCCAAACATAGCAAGTTACTAAAATTGGTCAAATCAAATTAATTTTTGGAAAGAGTTCTAATTAGTGTTGATGACCCATGAGATGGAAACATTGGTAACACTAATTTAAGAAACTGGACTTCCTTAAAATAACTTGACTTGGAACCAATCTTTGATCATATCATGAGATGATTTGATGTTCATGTATATACATGGGGGCCCTAATACCTTAAAAGGAAAATCCTCAAATCTAAAATATTAAGTGGGAGCGGGGCATTTAAATCTTATATCCCCATGGTTTTCCACCATAGGTCCATTGTAAGGAAAGTATTAGCCTCGCGCCCTCTTGAGAATGACCGTTCCCCGCGGAGGGCTTTTATTTGTCTGATTACTAGATATGGATCTCCCAAAAGGTTGCATGTTTGCTGTTGTTTCTATCTTCTAGATAGGGTGTATTACTGTACATGATCATGAGAAAGAGGACATGGATTCTGGATTGGGTTTTGTAGTCTTCTGGATAGTTGAGCCCTGAGTCAAGTGGGTCAAAAGTTTTGAAAACCTATCCTAGAGGCCCACCTATTTCCAACAGCTCTGGATGAGTTCATAGAGGAACAGAGTTCTCCATCGGTCGTTGAAGAAGGTACTTTGTAGTAATAATCTTGATATTGACTTTTGACAAGATCATATTCATACCATTTCATTTTTCATTAGCAGGCTGTGAAGCAACAGGAGAAGTATCTCTGTCTTCTTCGGGTCTTGTAAGACACCGACCCCTAATTTTCGCGATTAGTGTGTTTTTAATTGTGGGTTAGTTCTCTAAGTGAGATTTGAGTGTAATCGAGTTAGTTTGTGGTTTTAAATGGTTTTTCAGAGCTTTGGGGAATTTTGAGAGCGGTTGGACCCGGTCGGACAACCCAGGGATGCCTTGGGTTGTACGTGGCAGCGTGGGGGGATTGTTCTTGATTTTGAAAAATTCTAATTTTTTCTTTCTTTTGATAGGTCAAATTAACCCCAACAACTTTTGTGTTTATCCCGATCCCATTCGAAGTCCAAAAAATCAGTTTTTCGGCCCGAAGGGCAAAACAGTCTTTTTATAATGAAATCTGAGCCCAAATTTAGAAATTTCAGAACCATGTCAAAAATATACTTTTTTTTGAAAACTAGACTTTATGAGGATCATTTTTCCCTTGTTCGTCGACTGCATCCAGGACCCACAAAAGGGAGTTTTAAAGCCCTAAAATTTTATGGCCAAATAGGACCCACAACTCAGCCCTTTTATAAACCCAACCCACGTTAACTAACTTCATCTTCCCCATTTCATTTCCTGCAATGAGCCAGGGGAGTCTTCTCTCCTTCTCCTCATCTTCTCTCCTCTTGCATGTATGGCAAACCAACCCAAATTGGAAAACAAACTACATAAATCTCTTCCTCATCTTCCAAGCAAACCATTGATACCATCTTTGTGAGGTTCCAGCTAAGATTTTCCTCTTCTTCAAGCTCCTCTCCTTCTTTATAGTTGCTCAAGGTTAGCAATGGAAATCTTTTTCCCAAATCTTGGTTTTATTGCATCAATAGATGCCTCTTTTCATATATGCATGGACTCCCTTGTGGAACTCCACTGTTTTTCCAATTTTTATGGATTTTTGAAAGGTTTTACGGAAATGGAGAAATGTGTTGGAGAATGGAGGAGTTGGTGATGTGGAATTTTGACCTTGGAGACTTTGGAGGAGAGCATGTAGGCTCTGGAAATGCAATGGCCTTGATGATAATGAAGGGAAGTGAAATGGGGGAAAAGAATGAAGGACAAACAGAAAATTTTGACTTGAAAGGAACCACCCGTACATGGCCGGTCGGCTTGCGGTTAGCTGTCGGTTAGCCGACAACCCCATCTCGGTTGACCGACAGCCAACCAGATCAGTTCGATTCCACTTCCAGAAGCTTATATTGCAATAAAGGAGTATCGGTCAGCTGTCAGTTAGCCGAAAACCCTGTCTTGGTCAACTGACAGCCAACCGAGCCCCCTCTCGGTTCCAATTCCAGAATGATGCTTTTTCTGACCTGAGTTTTGACGGTTAGCCGTCGGTCAGATGTTGGTTAGCCAACATGCACTCTTCGGCTAGCTGAGATGTAACCGAGAGCTGACCGAATTTCAAGATTTGCATGTTTTGTGGAATTTTCTAGGGAAATGAAAACCAGAATATGTTGAGAGACTTATATCTTGGTATTGTGCACTTGAAACTTGAAATACCTAATAACTTCAGAGCACCAAAGTATCTTTAAACACCAATATTTGGGTTTCAAGTACACGATGATCAAATGAAGAGTCTTAGCGTATACTTGAGGGTCTGTTTTGAAAAACTTAATCATGACATAAAGAATATCATTTTTGTATTGGTTGTGACTTACAAGCATTAGTTTTTGTTTGGGCATCGTTTTGCACTTGTATTGACTTACAATTATCAATTTTGCTTCAGGCATCGTTTCGCGCTTGTTTTGACTTGAAATACCTGATTTTTCTCAGATTGGCTTTGATTTGACAAGTTTTGCCTGTTTTGCTTGTCTTTGTTTTGTTTTACTTGTTTTACTACAAATGCCCCTTGGGCTTATGATTTTCTTGTATTTTTGCAACCAATAAACATGTGGACAGACTACTCACCCCGCTTGTACTTGATTAGTTACATGCTTGTGTGTCCTAGCTTGTCGAGTAGTCATTTTCTTGACATAACTGGACTTTTGTACCATGTTTTAAAGGATTCTGAATATTGCTTCTTGAAAGATTCTGATTAAGGAAACTCAAGGGGACTACTTTTGCTGTTGTACATGTTAATAGCTTATGCTATCCTGTCTGTCCTGCATGCACTGTTGTCACGCCCCCAGACCCGGACCCTACAGCGGCCCGACCTCGGGGGGCGTGAAATTGGGATTTAGGTAATAATTATATTTCTCCTAGGATCCGCGTGAGTGAGGATGACAATTCCAACACATTCTAAATATTCTACGGAAGCTTACGTGGCGTTGCGACTCGAATTCCGTGGCAATCGGATTCCGCATCGCACTCAACCGCTAGCATATAGCTATCGTATCACGAATCATATCAGACTGGAACAATCCATCACATTAAAATACAGAGCTGACAGTAACAGGATATTTCATTCCCACATATGTTCAAGTTACAAGTATCAATGTGCATTAATTAAAAATCCCGGAGAACAGGTTAATAAAAGCCATACAAATAACAAGCTAAATAAACACTACCCCACATGTGACGTAACTCAGATGTCGAGCTAAATGTCTACATGACATAGCCGACGCTACAGATCTGCAACTCATGGCTCCACAGCCAACACGTGCACTCAGCTCGGAGCGAAGAAATCTGGACCTGAGTACCAAAAGAGTGGGTCAGACATGACGGTCTGGCAGGTGGGTGAAAAGATATAACGATAATCTAAATAATAAAACATATGATAAATCATGGTATTTGATCAAGAGTTGCATAGATTTAAAACCAGTGTAAAACTTGTATACTTGACAAAACATGTATTCATTTTAAAGCATGTGTAAAAGCATATATATCTGGTAAAACATGCATTCCTTTAAAACAACTGTAAAATATGTATTCCTTTAAGACGACTGTAATACATGTATTTTTTTAAAACAACTGTAAAACATGTATTCCTCACATTGCAGACCCAGTCCATAGGCGGACCCTGCAAATTGCCCTTCTTCAGGGGAGCCACAATCGTGGGGAACAGATTGGCAACCACACTAAAGCTAAATCCTCTCTATCACTAATGTGATGAGAGCACATTCCGTGCGTTAGGCTCGAGCACACGAAGTGACGAGAACCAACATTATATACATATACATATAGCTAGGCAAGACCACGGCCGTGGAACCGGGTAACGAGACAGGACAGAATCCAAGTTGCAACTGGCGGGAGCACAAGGGGGAGGCCCAAGTCAATTGATCAGACTGACTAGGACGTCCAAGCTTAGTGGTGCCGACTCATAGGTGACATGAGAAATCAAAACATGTACAAAACTATATTAGTATAAAACACTCGGGCAAGCGGGACATGGTGCTCGTAAGCACACATTTCATATCATTATCTGTTCATGCATAAACGGGGCTGGCAGGACATATCAGGTGTATAAATCAGAATTTGAGATAAAACCAGCAGGATCGGATAATTATACATATAATCTGAGTAAAACAATGCAATGAATCCTTATACCATTAGGGACTATATATTGGGGCATCCATATTCAAACAACATGTATAAGGATCTTGTATGTCTATTATTACCCTTTGTATGGTACTCGAATGATAGAGGACATACCAAGCTTCCTTATGCAAGTTGATGAATCCAAAAGTCCCAATACATTTTCGAGATGGTGTTTCTTTCTAAGTCAATCTCCTTATGTCATCCCCTGGGTCTTTCCAAGGTGGTAGGGCATTAGAACAACCCATCCAAACCTTTAAATACCATCTTTGAAAACTATAGAAAAGACTCAGGAATTCTGGGTGAAATTCGGTCACCTGTCCGTTAGATGGCGGTTAGCCGCCGAGGTGTTCGGCGGTTAGCCGCTGGATGACCGCGGGGCTGACCGAGGTTCACCTGTCAAACACAACATTCTGTGTTTGTAACCGAATCTGGGTCGGCTAGCCGCCAAGGTGACCGCCCGCTGACCGCCCAGCTGCGGGAACTACACATCAGGTGCAAGCTTCAGCTCTTTCCTTCCCAAACCCTTTCACATCAACTTCATCCATTTACTAACATGAAATGAGTCTATTCCCTTCCATTCCACATCTCATTCTTTCCTCCAACCACCATTCCATCAATGCATTGATTCTCCTTCCAATACAAACCTCATTCAATGCAAGTACAAATCTCATTCATGAAATCCATAATGGCAAAACAAGCTTTAGTAGATGAATGCATACATTCTCATGAAAATTGACTAAGAGAAAATCTTATCAATAAGTATATTTCCAAAAGCATTATGAAACATAGGAAACTAGAGGAAGATGAATAGTAAAATCCACATTTTCAATAAAACAAGAACTCATTCAAATCAAATCCATTCATTCACTTGCCTTGGTTTCCAAAGTAGCTAATCAGGCTCCTAATCACCCTCTCAAGCCACAAATCTCCAATTTGGAAGTGCTTCAAATGAAGAAGACTAGCTCAAGGAGAACCTCAATGTGGCTGGATTTCTCTTCTAATGGCATCCATAGAGAGCTTGAGATGAGGGGAGGAAGGAGATGGGCACAAATCTCTCATTTTGGCAAGCTTGGAGGTGGGTTTTGTGAGAAAACAAGAAAAAGAAGAGGAAAGGGGAAAAACCCTAAGGAGAGGCTCCTCTCACCCTCTCATTCTGCTGGAACCGAATGGGGAAGAAGGAGATGGGCTGGCCTTTTTGTAAAAAGGGTGGGTGTGGGTCCCACCATCACTTAAACTGTCGGGATTAAAACATCGGTTTCTGAGCCCCGGATGCGATCGACGAAGAAGAGAAAAATGTTCCTCATAAAATCTATTTTTCAAAAAGTATAATTTTGGTATGGTTTTGACATCTCGGAATTTGGGTCCAGATTTTTGTGTAAAAAGATTGTTTTACCCCTATCATTAGCAAAGTAGGGTTTAGAGGTCTCGAACGGAAACGGGGCAAATACAAAAGTTGTCGGGAATAATAAAATACATTAAACGAAGCAAATTACCGATTTCCAGAATTATTGAATAAATCCCAAAACTAATCAAAACACAATAAACGAACCCCCAAAATCACACAAAACTCAACAAGGGAAACCCCCAAAGGTTCCACTAAATCAAAAGAGTTCCCAAAATAATTCAAACCTATAAAAAGCTATTCTAATCCAGATTTAACCCATTTCCACTAATCTCACTTATAGCTAAAACGCGTCTTAATTAACACTAAACGGAAACTCTCAGGGCGGGGTCTTACAACTGTCCACCTCATGTGGTCGATGAGGGAAATGTGAGTACTTGGTCAGGACGGCACCCTTAACCATGGGGTAGTATGTCAACCACGGGCTTCAAACGGCAAGTCTCCACTAGCCCTCCTCGGAAATGTTCAGGTTGTTTGCTCCGCCCACCTCGCGTGGCGGAAGATATCTTGTCTTGTCATGTCTTGACAAGTAGTTTCCGCTTTTTTGCTGATTTGTCTCGTATATATATATTTGGCTTTGTACATTCATGAATTCAGTCGAATACCACTGAGCTTAGACTGCCCTCTCAGTCTGATCCACTATCTGGGGGGTCCTTAAACTCTAGACTATCTGTAGATTAGTCGTATATTTTTATATACACATCTGTTCTGTTTTCGGTTCCGTGGCCGGACCCCACCTACCTAGTGTAGCTTGGGATTCTATTATGTTCTGTTCTGTTCTGCTTACTCTGATCAGCATTTATGACGGAGAAAGGATGAGCTCAATGTGAATTTACAAATCATGATGTTTTCCTGTAACCATGCTAGCTTTGTCTTGTTTTTGTTCATGTACTGTTTGTAGATTCATTAAATGGTTTTAAGCACTAGACCATATGTACGCATGCTAGTTTTGTCTCGTATATCGTTCATGGACTTTTGTTTCCTTGACAAATATATCGTTCAAGCATTGTTTTAAGTTCTGTAACCGTTTTAAATTCAGTATATAATTTTAACATTGTTCCTTTAAACTATAATGGATTTATACTCATGCCTAAATTGATCACCTGCCAGACCGTCGTGTCTGACCTTGTTTGTTTGGTGCCTTAGGTAGCAGGTTCTCGTCTTAAGCTAGTACGTGTGCAGGTGGCTATAAAGCCACGAGTTTTGCAGGTTGTTATTGTCAGTGATGTCATGTAGACGTCGTGCGTGACTCCGGAGATTTGTTACACACCTGGGTAGTATTTGTTTTAGCTTGTTGTCTTGTAAGGCTTTTGCTAGCCTATTTTCTCTTGGGATTGTAATTAATGCACTTGTTAAATTATAACTTGAATATGCCTGTCATTGTCAGCTATGTATAATTTTGATATCATGTTTTGTTCTAGTCTGAATATGAGTATGGTTATGATAGCTTTATGCTGACAGGTTGAGTGCGACACGGAATCCGATGGCCACGGGCTCCGGGTCGCAACGCCAAGTAAGCTTCCGCGAAATGCTCTTGATGTGCTTGGAACTTTTGTCTTCCTCACACACGCTGATCCTGAGGAGAAACATCATTTATTATTTACTTCCCAATTTGTGTCCCCGAGGTCGGACTGCTGCAGGGATCCGGGTTTGGGGGCATGACAGGTCTAGAGCAGGGGGTGCCCGCGGTTGATCCAAAAGTACGGGCTACTTTTAGGTACGGTGCAGCAGAGATGAAATTTCATGATGAGATTTCTTCGTCAGCATCTTCGATCTGACAGAGTTTGTTGACCATCCCTCCAATGAAGCATGACAGACAGCCGGTCGATGGAGCGGGGCAAGACTTCATCCGGACCGTCTCTTCAATATGCGAAGAGAGTGTTGAAGAGTGTCCTGAGTTCTTGGATCGAGACTCTCTCTTCTGGCAATTTGGAATCTGGCTTCGACATGATCAAGCATGTCTGGGACATTCTTGCTGACAGCGAAGAGGTCGGTCTGGACATTGCAAGTGCCAAGGCTTTTGTTGACGAAGTCATCGCTCTAGGCAACAAGTGGACTGAGACCAAGTGATGGACCCGGCTTTTCTTGCCTTCCTCCGCCCCGGGTCCGTCGGGGTGCGGCGAGGCGAAAAAAAAACAAGTATCAACATTTTGTACGGGTACACCAAATTTTCTATTCTACTGGGAATTTGAAATGGTGATCCGGAGATTCCCCTTCACAAGTAGAGAGGAAATCAGACTTTTTTTCTAACTTTTCATTGCACATATATTTTAAGAAAAGAGACCGATTTAGAATGTTGTGAGAGGCGATTTTCTTTGGTTTGCCGTGAAAGGCGGTTTTGTGCTGTAGAAGGCAAATTTGCCATGAAAAGCGGTTTACAAATCTTATCATTAATGAAAGACAAGAATTGTGATTTTTTTTTGTCTCTTCAAAAAATAAAAAATACAATAGAAAAGTAAGAAAGAAGGATCTGACTTCTCAGGAAATTGTTGGGACTCATTCAGATCGACAGTCGCGAGTCATGTATGGACTCCGCCATCGTCCTTCAAATGAGAACACGTGATGCTTTTGATTCACTTGGCTTGGCTTGGACCTCATATTTTTAGAGGATAAGGACCAAAGGGAGGTCCTATATCTAATAAAAAGCCGGGTAGACGGGCTGAAAAGCCACATCTAGGCCACGTTGGATGGAAGAAGAGAGGAAACCTTGGGGGGTGGCCCACCAAGGGACTTCAATCACCTTGTAGTGTTTTCAGCAGAGTTTTTTCAGAACATGAGAGCTTTTTTGCGGAGAGATTTTCAAGGCAATTTTCCAGAACTCTTTGGATGATTTTTTCGGACCCTTTCCCCTTGGAATGACCGCTTATTTATAGGCTTTTGGTAGCCATTTAGGAGGGTTTATGGGCATTAATAGCTTTGATGCTCCATGATGGGAGGAGTTACAAGATTAATTTCATAATTTTGTAACTCCTTTTTCCTCGAATTTGATTGGCCGATGGAGAATAATGGGCATTTAATTGCCTTTAATCTCTATGATGATAGGAGTTCCATGATTAATTACCATGATTAAACTCTATAATGGTAGGAGTTACATGGTTAATTGCCATGATTAATTGGACTTGTAACTCCCATTTGCTTGCTTCTGATTGGGCTACCCAAAATAATGAGTTAATGACTGCAATAAGTTGTCATAAAAAGGGTCATTTAACTTCATTAATTGGTCGCCGAGTCGCATGAAGAGTCGCGGGCCACGCCACGTCTTTTGGAATTCTTCTGGCAATGATCATCAATTGATCTGCATGTTGTTTGATGTCGGATGGCGATGCAATTTCAGACATTGGTTGACACCAATGGGCCGGCAACATCTGTCCAGTCGATTTCTCGATCGGTTGGGCAGAAAGTGTGCTTTCTTGGTCGGCCAATTGGCGATTTCGGGGCGTCCGATGATGATCCAATGATTTTGACGGCGGATCCGTGATGTTGACGAAGATCAATGGATATCATGCCTCAAAAATCAGAATTTGAGAAAATCACAGGGGTAAACATCGCGAAACGCAAAAAGTACCCGAAAAAGTGGGTTTCTGGGCAAAATCTGGTGACCCAAATCCCTATGGTCGCCGGCAACCATGCCTGCAACCATGGGGCCGGCGGCCATGGGGCTTTTGTCCCCTTTCGGTCGCCGTTCGGTCGCCGTTTTTCCATCTTTTTCGCTTCTTTTTTCTTCTGTATTTTTCTTGACATTTCTCCTCATTTATTGGCTTGAGTCCTTTGAAGAAAACCTGTCGAAAAGCCGTGCAAATCAGAACACAAACTTTCCTATTTTTGGAAAAGCCGAAGACTTTGTAGCCGATTTTTCGCCAAAAGTTGAAACTAGGTCAAACGATGTCGGAATGACCTGAAATTTGATGTGAAGCTTCTTGAGCAATAGATAGGACTAACCATAGGCTTTTATTTGAGTTTTGAAGTCGTTTGGGGTCCCGTCGATGCTATACTTGATTTCACCGCGCGGAAGATGTCGAGCATTGATGTACGGTCAACTGATGTCCGATTGACCTGAAATTTGACAAGGAGCCTATTGGTGTCATTTTGAGACGATCCATTAGCTCCGATTTAGATGCCATGTTCCTAGAGAGCTCCGCCGCCGGTAGGCTTGATTTTGTTTTCGAGCGTCAATGCCGGGTCGAACGTCGTCGGAATGACCTGATTTGACGTGCAGCCCTTTGGAAGCATGTAGAAGCTACCCATGTGCTTTGTTTGATGAGTGGTGGCATCGGTGGTTCTCGCCGCCGAGAGGCTTGATTTCTCCGTTCGAGATTGATTGAGGGTCAAACGGTCTCGGTTTGACTTGAAATTTGACGTGGAGCCTTTTAGAGGTATTTTGAGACTATCCATAGGCTCTGATCGAAGATTTGTTATCTTCGACACTATCGCCGCCGGGGGCTCCTGCTCAGCCGTTGGAGGATTGAAGTCAAGCCAAATGGTGTCGAAATGGCCCGAAACTTCATGTGTACCCTTCTTTTGGCTATTTTCAAGGATCTTGTAGTTTTTGTTTGATTTTAACAAGATCCGATGCTTGAAGCGGCTTTGCCTATTTGTAGTAGGATGCGGCTCCATGTAGCTTTGGATGTTAATGAGGCAAAGTGACTTTTTTGGTGTCAACAAATGCCCCTTCGAGGTACAACGAAGGATTACCTATCTTTTGCAGTTGATGTGCCTCGAAAGAAACTTTGAAAGAGAGCTTCTGACTTGACCAAAAGTCCCTGAGCATTTTTCTTTTGATAGAGTAGCCTTTCGAGTTTCTAAGGGGATTTTATGGCAGTGAGAGAGATCACATACCATCTCAAGGCAAAATTTTGAAAATGACATTTGGATTGGGTTTTTGAGTTTTGGATTTTTCTTTTTAACCTTGTGAACCTAAAGGCTTTATGTGGCACATCAGGCGGTCAAGAAGGTTTTTGGTTTTAGACCTTGTGGCCTAACAAGCTGTATATGGCTGGTTAGGGGGTCGGTTTTTGGATTTTGATTTTGGCCTTGTGATCTAACAAGGTGTATGTGGCAAGTTAGGGGACCGGGATTTGGTTTTTGGTTTCGGTCTTGTGACCGAACAAGCTGTATGTGGCGAGTTAGGGGACCATGGTTTGATTTTTGGTCACTCTTTGGGACAATTTTGGGTCCATTGGAGTGGTTTGGGTTTTTGTGGAATGTCAATTTCAAAGTTTTTGGTTTAATTTGGTTCATGAGGTGGGATGGTTTGGATTTTTGGAAACTCATGAGGCTTGCGAGAATTTTGTATGGTCCAATCAACTCAAAGGAGGCATGGAACCATTTTTGTATGCTCTTGGTAAGAGGAATTTTGACTAAAAGCCACTTTTAGTGCCTAGGTGGTCCAACCTGGCTCATGTGGGCTAACTCATGGGACCTTAAGCTTTAAAGATGGCTTAGATCTCATGTGGCGTCATTTTTGTAAAGAATATCTAAAAATATCTCTTTTTGGTAGAGAATATCTAAAAATATTCTTACTTGGAGAGAATCTCTCAAGTTTCCTCGATTTTGGGAGAGATTTTCTCAAAGTATCTTTCTTTGGGAGAAAGTTTCTCATAATCCCTCTCTTTTTGGAGAGAATTTCTCAAAAGATCTCCTCATTGGGAAAGAATATCCCATGATTCCTTTCTTTTAGGAAGTTTGCTCATTTGTAGCACTTACCTCCTTTCTTTTCTCCTCCTTTCCTCTTTTGGTTTGCTCTCTTCTATAAAAGCAAGGGGAGGTTGGATCTCTTGCTCCTATTGCCTTCTTTTTGCAAAAGTCTTCAAGAGTGCTCCAAGATCAAGAATTCTCCTTCTTCTTCAAGGATCTTCAAGCTTTTTCTTCTTCTTCTCCATCAATGGCTTCAAGTAAGTTTCTTTTTTTCTTAAGAAACCCCATGTAGGAATAGAAAAAGGTTTTTTTTCTTTTCTTTTCTTTTCTTTTTCTTTCTCTCTGTTTTTTTTCACGTGCATCCTTTTTTTTCTTTTTTTTTCACACATTTTTTTTCTTTCTCTCTTTTTTTCTTTCTTTCTTTTTTTTTTCTTCTCTTTCTCTCTTTCTTTTTTTTTTCTTTTCTTACACAGTCTTCTCTGCCTTTTTTTTTGGTGGCCGTACGAACAAGACCGTACGGTCATGGCTGTACGGCCACGTGGCCTGTGGGCATTGTTTTTTCTCTTTTTTTTTTTGTTGTTTGAAAAAAGAAACTTTCTTCCTCTTTTCTTTCCTTTTTTTTTTTTTTTCGGATTTCGAAACGCACATGCATGACAACTTTCCTTCTATGCATTGTTTTTCTTTTTTTGGAAAATAGAATTGGAAGTATGATAGTGCACACCTGGAAATCTTTTCGCAAGTCTTGGGATTTGGAGCTCACAGCAATGTTGAGCCCTTTCTTGGTCTTGCGGGGATTTTTTTGAGGAGCTTGCAAGTTTTGGATTCTGAAGCTCGCAGCAATGTTGAGCCCTTTTCCAATCTTGCGGATATTTGAGAAGTTTTGGTTTGATCTCGCAACAATGTTTGAGTTCAAGCCTTCTTCAAGAATTTTCCATGATTATGAGCTTGCAGCGATGTTGAGCCCATCTTCGAGCTCCTATTTCTTTCGGGGTGTTTTCCTTTTCTTCGGAATTGCCTCGGAACCATGCCAAAATTTCGCTAAAATTTTTTTAGCAAAACTCTGTCATTTTGAAGATTGATTTTCTTTCTTTCCATCCTTTGCAGGTAATTCCTCCAGAACGAACAAGGGTAAGGAGCCCGTCATTGATGCCCCTCGTCGTTCTACTAGATCCTCTAATGTGGCCGTACAGCAGGCTTGGGAAGAGGTTCAATATGTTGAAAGGAACTTGGAAGAGTGTGACTCGCTCAACTGAGATGAGATGAGGCAACGTTTGATTGCCCTCAAGGGTGAGGAGTTTTATAAAATCATGGTAAGCAACTGTCCCTCGGTTACGAACGATCAGAGCTTTGTGCCCAAGCCTACCTTCTTCTTTGGTGATGCCGTCCCCAACGATTCAACATACCAAAGGAGATGTTTTTAGTTCTCTTTCACAGTTGATGGTGAGAAGAGAACTGTTTCTACCCGGTCAACCTTCGATCGGACTATCTCGATCATGAGCCTTTCCTCCACATGCTCGAAGAGGGAAGATCCTCCAAGCTGGGTGAAGAGGACAAGCGTGATCAAGACCGGGGTTTTTGTTGGCGGCCCTTCTGGTTTTGCAGAGAAGTCGCTTGCCCGCATGGACATTTTGATGCCGGCCAGCGACTACCAAGGTTCGGACCATCCTTCGGTCGATTTGAGACCGGTGGGCCTTGGCATTTTCAAGGGCGATGGCAGCAATTGGGTGAAGCCTTTTCGACTTCGTGGCCGTTTTAGTGCTGACTCGAGCTGGGAGTCATGGACTTATCACATCCTGCAAGTTGGCGGTGCCATTCTGAAGGAGGCCGAGATTTTTGACGTGGTACGCGCTTTTCGGCAAAGCCTGGTTTTCTCCGATGAGGCCTTCATGGCCATGCTGGAGTCGTTCCTTCCACAAACCAACACCTTCATTGTCACGAACGGTGAGATTGGTTTTTCTTTAAAGGAACTAAGTGCCGTCACCGGGCTACCTATCCTCGGCAATCTCTATGAGGAGTTCATGCCTATTGACAGCGTCCTTGAGGAGCAGTCTGAGGAGTTCAGGCTCTTGTACTTTCAGCTCGTCGCCTTCTACGATTTTTTGAAGGAGAAGGAGGGCTCAAAAGTCCGGTGTAACAGTTCGAGGAGTGGTAGCTTTTTGTCTTCCAACTTCTTTGACAGTGAGGAGTCTTCTGAGAGTACGACCCAGGAAGCCAGGGCTAAGAACCCGGATTCGAAGAAGATCTCCGTCATGCAAGAGAATTTGAGGGTATTCTTCGCAAGCACAGACGCTATTCATTCTGACATTGTGCTGCGGAGGGATCTAGTTGTCTTCCTCACTTATTGGCTGGGTGAGGCCGTTTTTGCTGGAGGAGACGGAATGCACGTCAGTCCGCATTGCATTTTTCCGGCTTGTCAGATGGCGTTTGGAGAGCAGCTTGCTTTGGTGCCTGCTCTTTACTCCTATTTGTGCACCGAATTGCAGGCTGCTACTTTTCTGGTTCGGCTTGGGCTTCCCATGAACAGGGTATTTTCAGCCCACATCTTCTATTCGTGGTATGTATACCACTGTCCCAGTTTCCACCGATTGGGCGTTACATAGGACAATGACCCGTTTATGATTCGGTTGGCTAGAGGGAAGCCTGTTTTCGAATCTCTTTTATTTGCCCGCTTGAGGATCCGACAATTCTGGGACGTCGAGATCGGACAGTCTTCAGTGAAGCATTCTCCGGGCTTACGGAAGAAGGCTTTTGATTTTGGTGTCTCCCGTGATTCGACCAGGGCAGGGTCGGGGAGACACTATTCTTTGACAAACGCAGAGAGGAGTTGGCTATTTAACATGCATGTAGGCACGATGGTGTACCGCAGACATCTTTTCATCGACATCCAGCTGTATGTTCCTTCGCGTTTTGCCATGCAGTTGGGCTTCCCTCAAGGTGTTGTTGGAGCGCCTTCGATCAAGGTGAAGCGTTTTGGAGGTCTGCAGGACGGGAGAAATACATGGGCATTCTATAGCGGAAGACACTACTGCCCTGATTTCTTATTCTTAGTTGCCTACTTTTCGAACTGCCGGCTTTACAAAATGGTTTGTGGAGAGTTTTTCAGCATACCGGGGGCTTTCCAAGAAAGAGCTTGATGTAAAGCAGTCTTTTGGGAAAGGCCTTGGGAAGTCAGATGGCGTCCGCCGAGAGGAAGTTCTGGCTTTCCTTTCTGAAGAAAAGCACATAACAGGTTTCCTCGAGGAACAGGACGTCATCAGATCGGGAGTTGCACAAGAGATACCTGGTGAGGTCTTGGAACAGCTTACCGAGGAGGAGGCTGAGGTCGCTGCTTGGATACAAGCAGAGCGAGCAAAGGCTTTCATGGAGTCTACTGGCAGGAGAAGACCATCCAGTGAGGACTCTGGCGAGAGGCCCGATTTCGATGGTGGGGAGGGTACTTCCAGCAGTTCGTCCTGTAGGAGCAAGAGGAGAAGAGGACTTCTAGCAGCTCTCCTGATCTGGAAATTCCTTCCACCATTGTTGAGGAGGCATTAGGGGATGATGATGAGCCTCTGGAAAAGAGGAGCCAAGGGGAAGAGACCATTGATGATGGTATGCTTTTCCCTTTTCTCTTTCTGTTTCTTTTCTTTCATGAGAGCTTTTGTTTTGATCTACTTCTTTCTTTCTTTTGGCAGAAGATGATGGTTTGGTGATGCCTGAGCTTCCGGCAGATGAGGCGGTGACGCATCCTATCGTGGCATCTGAGGAAGAACTTAGAGATTCTGAAGTAGACCCAGAATCTCCTTCTGGTATGACTTCTTTTTTCTTTTTGTTTTTCTCTTTTTCTTTACCGCCATTTGCTGACATATATTTTTTATTTCTTGCCAGCTGACTTGCCAGAAGATTCTGACGACTTTGAGCCATCCATGGATGCAACTTTTGATGAAGCTTTGGATGAGCTCATGGAGGCAGAAAGCATTCCGCCATTCGTCAAAGAAGGTACTTTGTAGTGATAATCTTGATATTTTGATTTTTGACAAGATCATATTCATACCTTTTTCATCTTTCATTGGCAGGCTGTGAGGTGATAGAAGAAGTTCCTCTATCTTTTTCAGAACCAGAGTAAGGGGTACCTGTGACCGATCTAGGAGTAGGGGCTTCTTCCACCAGTTTTGATGAGGCAGAGGCGAGTCCGCCTACTGATATTCCTTCCTCAGCGGCTCCGGTTGGAAAGAGCTTCTTGATTACTCTTCCAACGGTGCCTGACACGGGCAGTCGACCAACGGAGCATGGTGAGTCTTCATCTGAGCCATCCCATCAGTTTGCGAGGAAGGTGTTGAAGAGAGTCTTGAGCTCATGGGTCGAGACTCTTTCTTCTGGCCATTTGGAGGCTGGTTTCGGCATGGTTAAACATGTGCAGGACATTCTTGCCGATAGCGAAGAAGTCGGTCTGGACATTACAGATGCCAAGGCTTTTGTTGATGAAGTCATCACTCTAGGCAATAAGTGGAATGAGACCAAGAGCTTTCCAAATGATGACTTCTTCAACGAGATGTTTTTGAAGCCTTCCAGCGAGGTCAAATCTGAACTGAACGAGATCTCGCGGACTCGGAAACAGCTCGTTTGGGAGAGGAACGTCACCGAGTTGGCTATTATTGAGCTCACACAGGACCAGCACCGTCTTGATAGGGAGGTCACCGAAGCCAGACAGCGCCTTGAGCTATTGGAAGAACAAGCCCCTGCCAAGTGGACTGCCACTTTGAAAGCTCGCGATAGAGAGAGAACTCTCATTCGCCAAGTTGAGGAGGTCGAAATCAATCTCCGGAGGAAGACTCAAGAATATGAACAATGGCAGATTCTCTTGGAAGAGCTTCCTCGTGTTGAAGATGGATCGCGATGGCCTACTGCTTTTTATGGGAAGTTTATGAAGAAACGCGGCCTGAAAGCTTTGGAGGCTAAGGCCAAGAGTTTGCTTGAGGGGTTAAGCTTTTGGCTGAAGACTATGTCGGACTAGCCTCCTGATTTGTAACAAACTTTTTCTTCTTTTCTTTTGGTACCTCCATGTATAAACATTTTTGGCACTCTTTTTTTTTTTTTTGTATCCCCTTATTTCACTTAAATTTACTTTTGATGAAAACATAAGCAAAAATTGAATGGGAATGGTTTGTTTGAAAATTTGATCAAAAGGTTGTCATTTTGTGAAAATCTTTTGTCAAATGGCTTCTTTTAGGCATGAAAGCCAGATTTTGTGGCAAAAAGCCTGGTTTTTTTTTTTGAGATGGCATGAAAACCGAATTTTGGTGGCATGAGAGCCAAAATTTTGTTTGTGGCATGGAAGCCGGTTTTTGGCATGAGAGCCGATTTTTGTGGCGTGAAAGCCGAATGTTGGTTTTGTGCATGAGAGCTAATTTTTGTGGCGTGAAAGCCTAATTTTTGAGATGGCATGAAAGCCAAAATTTTGTTTGTGGCATGGAAGCCGGTTTTTGTTTGTTTGGCGTGAAAGCCAGATTTTGTGGCATAAAAGCCGAGCTTCTTGAAAACCAAGTTTTGTTTTGTTGGCATGGAAGCCAGATTTTTTATTTTTGGCATGAAAGCCATGTTTTTGTTTTGTTGGCGTGGAAGCCAGATTTTTGGTCTTTGGCATGAAAGCCAGGTTTTCGGCATGAAAGCCGGGTTTTTTGGTTTTCAAAATGCAAGTTTTGACTAAGAGTCGCCTCCCTGCTGAATGGTATTGCAAGTATCGATGGAATGTCACTTCTTTGCTCATTTGGTTGCGAGTATTGATGGAATATCGCTTCCTCGCGGATTTTGGTGCAAGTATCGACTGAATGTCGCTTCCTTGTTTTTTTCTCAAAAATTTGGTTTTGTGGGTATCGATGGAATGTCGCCTCCCCACGAGTTTTGAATTTTGAGGTTTTTTCGAACCTTTGTTTTTGTTTTGAGATTTAGGTTGTGGATATCAACTGAAGCGTTGTGTCTTCACGATTTTTTTTGAAATTTTGCAAGTATCGACGAGGTGTCGCTTTCTTGCGATTTTGAGGTTTTGGAAGTATCGAATGGGGTTCTCATCCTTCCGATTTTTGGGTTTTGTGTGAGCATCGACTAAACGTCTCTTCCCCACGGTTTTTTTAAGAACCATTTTTTTTGTTTAAAGACATGAGGGGCGTAAATTTTGACTTGTTTCAAACCATGAATTTTTGGTTGAAGGATTGAAAGTTTTGGTCAAGTTAGGGAAGAGGCTCCTAAACTTGGATTTTGGGTTTGATTTTTTTTTTTAACAATGAAACATTGAAAGCAAGCATTGTTTTGGGTTTTTAGAAATTTCAACATAGGGATGAAAACTCTAAAAAGGGTGGGTTTAATGAGCAAGTACCTAGGAATAGGCTTTGGCCATGCAGGCGTCGCTCTGATCCGATGTAGGAAGCCTTCAAGGGTAGTACCGCTTCAAGAACTTGCCATTGATGGGCAGCATACATCTGTCACCCTCCATGTTTAGAAGAGCATATGCGTCATTGGAGAAGACTTTGTCGATGACGAAGGGTCCCTCCCATTTTGGCTCGAATTTGCCTTTAGATTTGTGGGCAAAAACCATTGGCCTTTTCACCGCAAGAACCAAGTCACCCTTTTTGTGGGCGCATTGCCTGACCTTTTTGTCAAAAGATCCTGCCGTGCGTGCTTGGTAAAGCTCAAAGCTTTGTAGAGCTTCGAGTCGTCTTTCATCGAGATTATCCAGTTCTTGGAGTCTCAATTTGACGTTGCTTTCTTGCGTCATTTCATTTTGTAGAGATACCCTTAAAGAAGGAATTTGTACCTCTAGGGGGACAACTACTTCACATCCATAGACCAAAGAGAATGGTGTGCTTCACATTCATTTTGGAAAGGCTCAAGCAGGGAGTTTGATGAAAAAGCGTCCGATCTATGGAAGAAGATTGGTTTCTTTTTTGCCGATGTTGCCGGAACGATGAAGGTAGCGGACGTAGGATCTTCTACATCAGCAGTTGTCTCCAATGGAACGAGGGCAGGCTGAACTTCCTGAGTATCAGCTTGGCACGACGATGTACCGTTTTCAGTCTCTGAATCTGAATCCGTGTCTTGTATGATAGACACGAAGGAGACATCAAACTTGCCCCCAGTCTTTTGCTTTGTCTTCTTTGCCTTAGTAGTGATTACCAAGGGTTTGAAAGATTTGAAGGAGACAATGAAGGGAGACGGATTGCTCTCTTTGAATTTGCCGGAAGGTTTGTTTTCTTCCAATGATTGCTAAGGAGCCTTGCCTTTGTCTTTTTGGAGATTGCTGGCAAAGGATGTTATTTTCTCCTCCTTTCTCTTTCTCGTCCTTGTACATCTGAGAGTCTGTGAAATGAACTTCTTTCCCTTTAAAGGGCTTTTTGTCTACAAACACTCGATGTATCAAGCCATCGTCACCAAGAAACTTGATGCACTGATGTAGAGTCGAAGGAACGAGACCGTTCTCGTGTATCCAAGGGTGTCCGAGAAGGATGTTGTAGCATGAAGGGGTTTTTATTGCATATACGGTGACCTCAGAGATAAGATCACCGATTTGCAACCTGAACCGGATTTTGCCAATCGGCCTTTGAGCACTCCCATCGTATCAAAAGATGGACACAGATGTATGGCTTAGTTTGCTAGGTGGGATACCCAGCTCTTCAAGTGCCGAAGTAGAGATGAGGTTGAGTGCAGAACCCGGGTCGATCTGGACTCTGTGTATCGGCATCTCTTTGATGTACCCTGCAAAGTACAAGGGTCGGTTGTGCTTTGTCTCGTCTAACAAGAGATCTTCCTTACTGAAGGCGATGGTAGCACTTGTGGCTTTTTGGACCGAGAGGCATTCAGTGCAAGGTCCCCCAGCTTCTTTCTTTTCTCCCTTTGAGGAGGTTTTTGATTTTTTGACCCTATAGTCCATTTCAATTTGTAAGACTTGTGGGCATGTTTGTCGACATCCATATTCAGCCTTTTGCAGTTCTGAAATGAGACAATCACGAGTTTTTGGTGACATTCGTAATAAGTCTAGGATGTGCAGTCGTGCAGGTATGTGTTTGAAGTGCTCGATCAAGTCATACTTGAAAGCCTCTTTTGGGCCTGCATTTTCATTATCACCGCCGCTTGGGGCATTTACAGCATGTTTTCTTGAAGGATTTACATAAGAAGAAGAAGAAGGTTGGTTGTAGTTTTTGTGGTAATCCCGGCCAGAGCGGGTACCTTTTCCAACTTCAAAAGCTTCTAGAGGTGGTTTTTCTTTCAGAGGACCCCCTTCAGGCTCAAGGGGTCGATCCTTCCCATTTGCTGAAAACCCCTCTGCAGCAGCATTGCCGTCTTCAGTTATTGCGTTGCATGGAGCATTTTCTGGGAACAAGTCATGAACAACTTCCAACAACTTTTCTTCTTTGTCCAGTATTTCATCGGTCCAAATATCTCCAATGAGGTTGGGTACCTAGGACCAATTGACTGGGTTTTCTTTGAAGACTACGTCAGCTAGAGCTTCTCCATGGTGATCAGTCGAAAGAGGCTTGAATTCTGAGGTCATTGTTTAAGGAGACGACGGCTGAGAAGATGCTATCTCAGTGGAAGTCACCCGAGAATATGTAGCTCCAGAAGATATGCTACCGGATGCATTTTGAGAGTCCGTGGCCTCAGCGGATGAAGCTTTAGAGGCACTATCATTCTGAAGTATCACATTGCAAGCAACTTCGATAGAAGATGCCTCCACAATGGACTGTTGGGAAGCAGACTCATCCTCTGATGTAAGAGGATCATCAATCCAGCAACTTTCTTCATTTTCCGGAGTCACTGGAGGAGATGCTTGTAGATTTTCCGGGACTTCCGGTTATGGATTTTGATGAAGCTGGTTGATGTGATCCTGCTCCTGCTCTATGGCGAGACGCTGCAAGATCCTCGCATATTCTTCGAGATCTGGCATAGGAGCTAGATCTTCTTCTTCATCTACTCTTTGTGGTTCAACCTGGTTGGGATCTACTAGAGCATTTGTTTGTGCTGTGTCAACAGCATTTTGGGCAACCTCTTGGTCTTCATTATCATCAGACTAGGATCCTTGTGGCTGAAAGGGATTATACCGGATTACTGGCATAAGGTGGGATTCCGGGATCCATTCTTCTTCGGAGAGATATTCTCCGGTTTCAAGGGATTCCTCCCATTCATCTGTGTCACTGGCAGTGTCACTGGACTCGTATCCATTCATGGAGAATCTAACTACCGAGTTGCAAGAGTATGATGCCCCATGTGTAGTCTCATCCCTGAGACGTGGTGGCATGAAATCACTGAGAGTGAATTTTCTTATCACTCTTGGAGCTTTGGGGAGGGACTCCTCTGTTGCCCCCAGTGAAGCGGTAGAGGAGGTTTCTGCCTTTTCAGGGACCTCTTGTTTTGTTTGAGCCTTCTCCTGCTGTTTGAGCTTGCGGAGTTGTCTCTTGGCTTGCCTTCGCTGTTGAGCGGTCGGCTTTGTTTTGACGATCACCCAATTTTCATCTTCCAGGAGATCGGGATGCACCCATATGGGTTGTCCATCTGGTGTTGGATAAGGCACCAGCTCTTGAGACGTCTGGGTCATTTTTATCACCTTGAAAGAAGTAGTGACTTTTTCCTTTGGTGATTTGGATGTTTGTCCGTATGACACCATGTTAACGGAGGCAGACCCATAGTTTTTATCAAAGGTAATGACTCCGTTTTTCCACATCTCGTTGATCTTCTCTCTCACAACGAAACATTGGTTGAGAGGATGCGAGACCATTTGGTGGTATGGACAATATCGTGGATCATTGGTTTTGCCAACATCTCCCGGTCTTTTGGGGTCAGGCAAGGTGAGTTTCCCATTTGCCAAGAGAGCCCAAAATATTTCTTCAACATCTTCATCAAACGGGTATTTCTTCTCTACTCGTTCTTTGAAGGCATTAGAGAGTTCAGGTCTCTTACCTGTAGCTTTGTTTTCACCTTTCTTTGGTGGCTGAGGAGCTGACTTGGTTTGCGCATTGAGGACCTCCTTTTTCTTTGGCTTGGAGGTTGGAATGGCGGTCGGCTCCTTCTTTGATGACTTTTGACTGTTGAGGTCTTTGATTACCATTTCAGCCTCCATAGACGCTTCTAGGAGTTCTCCCAAGTTCTTTGATTTGTTACCGATGATCATGGAGCGGATCCTTACTCTCATGTTGTTTCGGCAAATGTCGACGAGTGACGCTTGTGGTAGCACATCTGAGCATTTGTGTGCCATTGCTTTCCACTTGTGAATGAAGTCGTATGTCGACTCATTCTCTCCCTGTTTAAGGCTGCAGAGCTGAGCCATAGTAACAGGATGATCCTCACCTTTAAAGTGGGTCGGGAAACGTGTCTCTAGCATGGTCCAATTTTGAATGGAGTCCTCTGGTAGAGTGGAATACCAATCAAAGGCCGTACCTTTCAGGGTACTTGCAAAGAGACGGATCTTGAGAGTATCTTGATCTGCAATCATTCCTGTCAGGATGTTGAAGTGGATGACGTGCTGTCTAGCTTAACCTTTCCCCGTATATGTTTGGAGAAGAGGTTGTTTGAACTTTTGGGGGAAAGGAACCGAGTCCATCCATAAGGGACATGGTGGCTTGATCCCATGCTCCTTCAGTGTATCCTCTTCTTTCACTTTGGCGAGGATATTGTCAATGTCCTTTTTAGTAAGGGCGCGTGACTCATCTTCTCCACCATTTGCCTCATCTTGTGGAGGAACTTCCTCATTGTTTGGTGGACGCTGGAGAGTGAGAAGGAGGTTTTCCATTAGAACCTCTATTCTCTGCTGTCCTTGCTCTAGCTGCTGAATGCGTAGAGCCATGTCGTCATGTGGTGGAGGTTGCTCAGAGTTTGTGACCAAGACATTCATCCTTAGTGAGTCGAAAGAGGATACTGTCTTAGTGACTGAGCTGGAGCTCATTCTTCTAGATGAAGAGCCCGAGGAATGATCACTTCGGTGTCCTTGGCTCGAAGGAGTGGGAGAGTCTTCCTGATGTCTTCTCGTCCGGGAGACGCTGGGAGTCATCGGCCGTCTGACGTGTATTTTCGTCGCTAATTTCTGGCGTCTTTTAGTTTTGCCAACCATGTGGATAGTAGCAACTTGGTCGGGTCTTTCTTTTTCGACCCATTTTTGGGAGATTTGAAGCTCAGAATGCTGGGTTCTTTGCTTCTGTAATCACTTTTGTCGATATGCCGCGCGGCGACGTATGCGACGAGCAATTTGAGCTTCGGTTAGCTCGGGCTGTGCTCTAGCAATGAAGGAGGTGGTCCCTCGCGCGCAGCAACCGAGCTTGTCTTCCTTGAAGACTGGCATGGACAGGATCTGGACGCGGTCCTTGGCCAGTCGCAGCGAAGCTTTAAATTTTGCGAGCTCGACCGCTGTTGAGATGAAGGGTCGAGTTGCAGGAAAGCAGGCCCTGGCAGGTTCTTGTCGAGGCCTTGTGATGCACGATTTGATTTTGGGCTTGTATGAACAAGCCAGCTCGTGCTGAGTTGTTTTGGTAGTTCAGTGGAGGGTAGGTTTCTCTCCTTTGATGTAAACAAGAGGATAGAACCGGTTCTCCTTTAGAGGAGCTAGATATGCTGGCTTTGTAGATGTCCGGGACCTTCTTTGTTTTGGCGAAGATCGCGGGAACCAAGTCTTGGGGCAGACCTGGATTTTTGTAGGTTGAGGCTTTGTGGGATTGCCACGGGCCTCATGTTTCTTGGAAACTACCTTTGGTGTCGGGGCAGCGACACGTTGAGGGGCGGTTTTCTGCTTCTTAGCAGGTGCCGTCTTTTCTACGGGTAGTGGGTATGGTCCCAGCGACCCGAAGACAATGGTCCGGGGAGTGGAGGTCGACCCGGTGTTTTGAGAGTTGCCGAGGGAGGTGACGCTTCGGCAGCTGGTCGGGTGCTTGAAAGTGCCCTTGCTTTGCTTCTCTTGAAGCATGACTTGGTACTTGTTCTCATCGAAGGTGATGGTCAATGAGGCTGCCATTGTTAGTTTTGGAAAAACTTCTGAAACAAGACCACATCCATTAGTAATCACAAGAATATGGTGATCATAAATGGGCTGTACTATGGTTTTGTCTTTTCAAATCGCTCAGGGGCATGGCCCGTTCTGAGCGTAATGAAGAAGGCAAAAAGCCATAGATGGTACAATTGTTCTGAACGCAAGTATGGTCGGCTCGAAATGAGCGTTCCAGGGACTGCTAGAAGCAATTGTAAACCTTAATTCAAAGTACCGAGAAGCGAAGCTCAGTCGAGGTAAAATGATATAAGGTTGGAGATACAAATGTGTCGGTCGCGAATACAGTAGACCCGAAAGGGCGTACTAGCACCGCTAGGCACAATGTTGTAAATCGTATCCTTGAAAAAGGACACGAGATGCGATTTTTTTTTTTTTTGAAATGTCAAGGTTGGGTTCACAAAAGAGAGCAAATGGTATTCCAATCCGAATACAGGCTCAAACATTTCTGCGAGCCTAAATCCGAAAAAGGAAAGGACCACGATTTCTCAGATTTTTAATCCAATACTGACGGGAGTTTTTTTTTTTTTTTTGGAAAAGTCAAGATTGAATTCATAAAAGGGGGCAAATGGTATTCCAATCTGAATACAGGCTCAAACATTTCTGCGAGCCTAAATCCGAAAAGGAAAGAACCAAAATTCCTCCAATTTGAACACAATAATTACAGAAGTTTTTTTTTTTTTTTAAGATTTTTCCTTTTTTTAAGAATTTTTTTTTTTGAAGAGTGCACATAGGTATTCCAATTCGGTCTTATGAAACCTTAATGGATAGATTAGCCCCCAGGTAAGGGTAGGATTACATAATGAACCCGTTTGAAGGACCCTTACCTCGAACAGTCTAGCTGCCTCCACACTCTGGACAAGGCTTTTCTTAGATCCACTTTGGTCAAAGAACGCAATTGGTGCAACCCTGGTGTTTTTTTTTATTTTATTTTTTTTGAAAAAGATCTCCAATGGACCCATCAAAGAGAGGAAAATGGCCCCTCCCAATCCGAACGTTGGCTCAAACATTTCTGCGAGCCATTGTGCAAAAAGGAAAGAACCAAAGTTTCTCCAATTTGAATCCAAAAGAAAGAAATTTGAAAAAAAAAATTTAAAACTTTTTTTTTGAAAGATTTCCAATGGACCCATCAAAGAGAAGGAAATGGCCCCATCCAATCCGAACGTTGGCTCAAACATTTCTGCGAGCCATTGTACGAAAAGGAAAGAACCAAAGTTTCTCCAATTTGAACCCAATGGAAAAAAAACTTGAAAGGATTTTTTTTTTTAAATTTTTTTTGAAAGATTTCCAATGGACCCATCAAAGAGAGGAAAATGGCCCCTCTCAATCCGAACGTTGGCTCAAACATTTCTGTGAACCATTGTACGAAAAGGAAAGAACCAAAGTTTCTACAATTTGAATCCAATGAAAGGAATTTGAAAAGTCTTTCTTTTTTAACTTTTTTTTTTTTGAAGGATTTCCAATGGACCCATCAAAGAGAGGAAAATGGCCCCTCCCAATCCAAACGTTGGCTCAAACATTTCTGCGAGCCATTATACGAAAATGAAAGAACCAAAGTTTCTCCAATGAAAGGAATTTAAAAAAAAAAAATTTAACTTTTTTTTTGAAAGATTTCCAATGGACCCATCAAAGAGAGGAAAATGGCCCCTCCCAATCCGAACGTTGGCTCAAACATTTCTGCGAGCCATAGTACGAAAATGAAAGAACCAAAGTTTCTCCAATTTGAATCCAAAAGAAAAAAAAAAATTTTGTTGAGAAAAGAAAGAATGGAAACAAGTTCAAAGAAAGAAGTTTCCAAAGATTCTCATCTTATGTTTTTTTTTAGATACAAGATCCAACATAGGCCGCCAACTAGGAAGGAGCCAAGGATTCTAAGCATTGTGTTCTCAAATGAACGAGTCTCACCGGGAATGCCAACTTGATGGACCCGTCTTTTTCTTTCTTGCCTTCCTCCGTCTCGGGTCCGCCGAGGTACGGCGGGGCGAGAAGAGAAAAAAAAGAGCAAGCATCAACATTTTTTTGTACGGTTATGCCAGATTTTCTATTCTACTTGGAATTTGACATGGTGATCCGGAGATTCACCTTCACAAGTAGAAAGGAAATCAAACTTTTTTTCTATCTTTCCATTGCATATATATTTAAAGGAAGAGACAAGATTTTAAAATGCCGTGAGAGGCAATTTTGTTTAGTTTGCCGTGAAAGGCGGTTTTGTGCCGTAGAAGGCGATTTTGCCATAGAAGGCAATTTACAAATCTCATCAATAGTGAAAGACAAGAATTGTGATTTTTTTTTCTCTCTTTAAAGAATACAGAGTACAATAGAAAGGGAAGAAAGAGGGATTTGACTTCTTAAGCGATTGTGGGGACTCGTTCAGATCGACGGTCGCGAGTCATGTATGGACTCAGCCATCGTCCTTCAGATGAGAACACTTGATGCTTTAGTTCACTTGACTTGGCTTGGACCCCAAATTTTTAGAGGACAAAGACCAAGGGAAGGTCCTATATCCAATAAAAAAACGGGTAGACGGGTTGAAAAGCCACATCTAGGCCACGTTGGATAGAAGAAGAGAAACCTTGGGGGGGTGGCCCCCTAAGGGACTTTTGATCACCTTGTAGTTCTTGTAGCAGGGTTTCTTCAAGGCAGAAGAGTTTCTTTTTGCAGAGAATTCTTTAGGACAATTTTCAGGCGATTTTTCCAGGATCACTTCAGACAATTTTTTTTTTTTGCCCCTTTTCCTTTGGAATGACCGCCTATTTATAGGCTTTTGGTGGCCATTAGGAGGGTTTTATGGGCATTAATGGTATTAATGCTCCATGATGGGAAGAGTTACAAGATTTAATTTCAGAATTTTGTAACTCCTTTTTCTTGGATTTTGATTGGCCGATGGAGAATAATGGGCATTTAATCTCCATGATGATGGAAGGTTCATGGTTAATTACCATGATTAATCTCCATAATGATAGGAGTTACATGGTTAATTGTCATGATTAATTTGACTTGTAACTCCCATTTTCTTGCTTCTGATTGGGCCGTGCAAAATAATGAGTTAATGACCCTAATAAGTTGTCATAAAAAGGTCATTTAACTTCATTAATAAGCCGCCGAGTCGCTTGAAGAGTCGCGGGCCGCGCCGCATCTTTTGGAATTCTTCTTGCGATGATTATCGATGGATCCGCACGTTTTATGATCTCGGATGATGATGCAAATTCAGACATTGGTTGACACCAATGGGCCGGCAACATCTGTCCAGTCGATTTCTCGATCGGTCGGGCAGAAGTGTACTTTCTTGGTCGGCCGGTTGGCGGTTTTGGAGTGTCCATTGATGCTCGAATGATTTCGATGTTGGATCCGTGATGTTGACGAAGAGCGATGGATATCATGCTCGAAAAATTAGAATTTGAGAAAATCACAGGGGCCAAACATCGCGAAACGCGAGAAGGATTGGAAAAAGTGGGTTTCCGGGGAAAATCCGGAGACCCGGATCCCTATGGTCGCCGGCGACCATGGGGCCAGCGACCCTGGGCCATGGTCGCTGGCGACCATGGGGTTTTTGCCCATTTTTCGGTCGCAGTCCGGTCGCCGTTTCATGGCCGTTTCTCGGGCTTTTTCGCTTCTGTTTTCTCTTGTATTTTTCTTTGACATCTCTCCTCATTTATTGGCTTGTTTCCACTGAAGAAAACTTGTCGAGAAGTCGTGCAAATCAGAGCACAAAGTTTCCTATTTTTGGAAAAAACGAAGACTCCGTAGCCGATTTTCCGCCAAGAGTTGAAACTAGGTCAAACGATGTTGGAATGACCTGAAATTTGAGGTGAAGGTTCTTGGGCATTAGATAGGACCAACCATGGGCTTTTATTTGAGTTTTGAAGCCGTTTGGGGTCCCGTCGATGCTTGACTTGATTTCACCGTGCAGAAGATGTTGAGCTTTGATGTACGGTCATCCGATGTCTGATTGACCTGAAATTTGACAGGGAGCCTATTGGAGTCATTTTGAGATAATCCATTAGCTTCGATTTGGATGCCATGGTCTCAGGGAGCTTCGCCGCAGGTAGGTTTGATTTTGCTTCGGAGCGTCAAAAACTGGTCAACCGTTGTTGGAATGACCTCAAATTTGACGTGCAGCCTTTTAGAAGCATGTAGAAGCTACCCATGTGTTTTGTTTGATGAGTGGCGGCATCGGAGGTTCTCTCCGCCAGGAGGCTTGATTTCGCCTTTCGAGAGTTAATGGAGGGTCAAACGGTGTCGGTTTGACTTGAAATTTGACGTGGAACTTTTTGGAGGTATTTTGAGACCATCCATAGGCTCTGATCGAAGATTTGATGTATTTGACACTGTCGCCGCCGAGAGCTCCCGCTCAGCTGTTGGAGGATTGAAGTTAGGCCAAATGGTGTCGAAATGGCCCGAAACTTCATGCGTACCTCTCTTTTGGCTATTTTGAAGGATCTTACAGTTTTTGTTTGATTTTGACAAGATCTGATGCTTGAAGCAGCTTTGCCTATTTGCAGTAGGATGCGTCTCCATGTAGCTTTTGATGTTGAGGAGGCAAAGTGACATTTTTGGTGTCAACAGCCGGCGACCTTGGCCCAAAGTCGCCGGCCCCATGGTCACCGGCGACCCTGGGAGTCTGGGTTCCCGAATTTTCACTGCAATAACCGTTTTTCCTATTCTTTTCGCCTTTCGTGATGTTCGGCCCTGTGATTTTCTCAAATTCTGATTTTTGAGGCATGATATCAGTCGATCTTCGTCAACATCACGGATCCGTCGTCGAAATCATTCGATCATCATCGGACACCCTGAAATCGCTAATCGACCGACCAAGAAAGCACACTTTCTGCCCAATCAATCGAGAAATCGACTGGACAGATGTTGCCGGCCCACTGGTGTCGACCAATTTCTGAAATTGCATCGCCATCCGACATAAAAAATTATGCAGATCCATCAATGATCATCGCCAGAAGAATTCCAAAAGACGCGTTGCGGCCCGCAACTCTTCAAGCGACTTGGCGACCAATTAATGCTGTTAATTGACCCATTTATGACAAGTTAATGCGGTCATTAACTCATTATTTTGGACGGCCCAATCAGAAGCAAGCAAATGGGAGTTACAAGTTCAATTAATCATGGCAATTAACCATGTAACTCCTATCATTATGGAGTTTAATCATGGTAATTAATCATGAAACCCCCATCGTCATGGAGATTAAATGCCCATTATTCTCCATCAGCCAATCAAATTCAAAGAAAAAGGAGTTACAAAATTATGAAATTAATCTTGTAACTCCTCCCATCATGAAGCAGCAATGTCATTAATGCCCATAAACCTTCCTAATGTCTACCAAAAGCCTATAAATAGGCGGTCATTCCAAAGGGAAAGGGTTCTGGAAAATTGTCTTGAAAAATCCTTGCGCAAAGAAACTCTCCTGCTCTGAAGAAAATCTGCTGAAAACACTACAAGGTGATTAAAGTTCCTTGGGGGACCACGCCCCCAAGGTTTCCCCTCTTCTTCTATCCAACATGACCTAGATGTGGCTTTTCAGCTCGTCTACCCGGTTTTTTATTGGATATAGGACCTTCCCTTAGTCTTTGTCCTCTAAAAATCTGAGGTCCAAGCCAAGTCAAGTGAATTAAAGCATCAAGTGTCCTCATCTAAAGGACGACGGTGGAGCCCATATATGACTCTCGATCATCGATCTGAATGAGTCCCCACAATCTCCTAAGAAGTCAGATTCCTCTTTCTTACTTTTTTATTGTATTATGTATTTTTTAAATAGAAAAAAAATCACAATTCTTGTCTTTCATTATTGATAAGATTTGTAAATCGCCTTTCATGACAAAATTGCCTTCTACGGCACAAAACCGCCTTTCACGGCAAACTAAAGAAAATCGCCTCTCACGGTATTCTAAATCTGTCTCTTTTCTTAAAATATATGTGCAATGAAAAGTTAAAAAAAAAGTTTGATTTCCTTTTCTACTTGTGAAGTTGAATCTCCGGATCACCATTTCAAATTCCAAGTAGAATAGAAAATCTGGCATACCCGTACAAAATGTTGATGCTCGCTTTTCTTTTTTTTTTCGCCCCACCGCACCCGGGGCGGAGGTAGGCGAGAGAGAAAGCCGTGTCCATCAGGAAGCTTTAGAGGCTAAGGCCAAAAGTCTGCTTGAGGAGCTGAATCTTTGGTTAAAGACCATGTCAGACTGACCTCCTGATTTGTAACAAACTCTTTTTTCTTCTTTTCTTCGATACCCCTATGTATAGACTTTTTTTTGGCACCCTCTTTTTTGTATTCCCTCATTTCAATTAAATCCTTTTTGATGAAAATAAGCAAAAATTGAATGGGAATGGTTTATTTGAAAATTTGATTAAAAGGTTGTTATTTTGTGAAAATCTTTTGTCAAATGGTTGTTTTGGGCATGAAAGCCAAATTTTGTGGCAAAAAGCCAGGTTATTTGATGGCATGAAAGCCGAATTTTGAAATGGCATAGGAGCCAAAAATTTTGTGGCATGGAAGCCGTTTTTGTTTGTTGAATGAGAGCCAAAATTTTATTTGTGGCATGAAAGCTGGTTTTGTTTGTAGCATGAGAGCCAAAATTTTGTTTTAGGCATGAAAGCCAGATTTGGCAACATGGGAGCCGAAATTTTGTGGCATGGGAGCCGATTTTTTATTTTTTGGCATGAAAGCCGAATTTTTTGTGGCATGAACGCCAAGTTTTGGTTTTATGGCATGAGAGCCAAAATTTTGTTTTTGGCATGAAAGCCAAATTCTGTGGCATGAAAGCTAAGTTTTTTGAAAACCAAGTTTTGTTTTGTTGGCGTGGAAGCCAGATTTTTTATTTTTTGGCATGAAACCCAAGTTTTGTTTGTTTGGCATAAAAGCCGGTTTTTTGGTTTTTGGCGTGAAAGCCGAGTTTTTGGCATAGAAGCCGATTTTCTGGTTTTCAAAAAATGCAAGTATCGACTAAAAGTCGCCTCCCTGCTGAATGGTATTGCAAGTATTGATGGAATGTCGCCTCTTTGCTCATTCGGTTGCGAGTATCGATCAAATGTCTCCTCCTCGCGGATTTGGGTGCAAGTATCGACTAAGTGTCGCCTCCTTGCTTTTTCAAAAAAACTTTGTTTTGCGGGTATCGATGAAATGTCGCTTCCCCACAATTTTTTTGAAATTTTAGGTTTTTCGAACCTTTCCTTTTGTTTTGAAATTTGAGTTTGTGGATATCAACTGAAACGTTGCGTTTCCACGGTTTTTTTTTTTTTTTTTTTGAAAATTTACAAGTATCGACAAGGTGTTGCTTCCTTGCGATTTGAGGCTTTTTGAAGTATTGAATGGGGTTCGCATCATTCCGATTTTTGGGTTTTGTGTGAGTATTGACTAAACGTCGCTTCCCATAGTTTTTTAAAAAACCATTTTGTTTGAAGACACGAGGGTCGTAAATTTTGACTCAAAACCATTTTTTATGGTAAAGGTCAGGGTGGACTAGGGTGGAAATCCCTGGGTCCTGATTTTTGTTTCAAACCTTGAATTTTTGGGTTCAAGGATCGAAAATTTTGGTCAAGTTGGGGAAGGGGCTCCTACACTTGGATTTTTGGAATTCGATTTTTTTTAACAATGAAACATTGAAAGTAAGCAATGTTTTGAGGTTTTTTTTTTAGGAACCTCAACGTAAAGATGAGAATTCCAAAAGGAGTGGGTTTGATGAGCAAGTACCTAGTAGTAGGCTTTGGCCATGCAGGCATTGCTCTGACCCGATAAAGGAAGTCTTCATGGGTAGTACCGCTTCAAGAACTTCTCGTTGATGGGCAGCATACATCTGTCGCCCTCCATATTTAGAAGAGCATATGTGCCATTAGAGAAGACTTTGTCGATGACGAACGGTCCCTCCCATTTTGGTTCGAATTTGCCTTTTGATTTGTAGGCAAAAACCATTGGCCTTTTTACTGCAAGAACCAAGTCACCCTTTTTGTGGGCTCGTTGCCTGACCTTCTTGTCTAAAGATCCTGCCATACGTGTTTGGTAAAGCTCAACGCTTTGTAGAGCTTCAAGCCGTCTTTCATCGAGATTATCCAGTTCTTGGATTCTCAATTTGACGTTGCTTTCTTGCGTCATGTCATTTTGTAGAGATACCCTTAAGGAAGGAATTCGTACCTCTAGAGGGACAACTGCTTTACATCCATAGACCAAGGAGAATGGTGTGCTATGGGTTGGTTCTCGAACGGTGGTTAGATAGGCCCATAAGGCTTCAGGCAATTTGTCGCTCCAGTCTCTTTTGTGACTAGAGACCATTTTCTTGAGAAATTTGCAGAGTGTCTTGTTGAAGGCTTCTACTAGTCCATTCGCTGCCGGGTTATACGGAGTCGAAGGACAACTTTGGATTTTGTATTTATCGCAGAACCTGTAGAATGTATGATCCCGAAATTGTGGTCCGTTATCATGGACGAATCTTTTAGGTATGCCAAAGCGACAAATGATGTTGGTGCGCAAGAATTGAACAACTGATGAGGTCATCATTTCAGTGAACGCAAATGCTTCTAACCACTTGGAGAAATAATCTGTAGCGGGGAAGATGAAGCGATGACCTTTGCTTGATGGGGGAGAGATAGGACCTATGATGTCCATACCCCAGGCTTCAAAAGGCCATGAGATTGTTGTAGGGTGTAGCCATTCTGGAGGCATGTGGACATAGTCTCCGTGAACTTGACATTGTTGCCAGCGCTTAGCAAATTGCATTGCGTCAGCTACTATGGTAGGCTAATAATAACCTAACCTTTTTATCCGATCGTAAAGCTTAGGACCAGCCTAATGGGCTCCACAAAGAGCAGCATGCACTTCTTTGAGTGTTTCTACAGCCTCTTGTTGCGACAAGCAGCATAGAAGTACTCCATTGAAGGATTTTCTGTAAAGCATTTTTGAAGGAATATCCAAATGAAAGTTTGGGGCTCGTCTTTGAATGCTTACCCGCTCTTTTGGATCTTTAAGTAGGATTCCGAACATAATATAATCAATGAATGGATCCCTCCAGTCACCGATCGGAGGTTTAAGGATGAGAATCCGACTTCCAACCACTCGAGGGCATTCAGCAACTGCTCGGTGTGTTGAGAGGAAGGAGAATCCTTCTTTGACACACTGTAATTTTCATGTTTTCCCCTTCTTGGATTTCCATAGATGTAGCAAGTCCGGCCAGGACATCTGCATGGATGTTTTCACTTCTGCGAATATGGGTGATGTGACAGATGTCAAATTTTTGACGAAGTGATTGTGCCTTGTGTAGTAAGGCAATAGATCGGGCTTCTTGATTTCATATTTCTGATTCATCTGATTGACGATCAGTTGAGAATCCCCAAATGCTTCCAGCATGGTGATGCCGGATTCACGGGCGAGTTCCAATCCTACGTTCAGGGCTTGGTATTCAGCTGCATTGTTTGAACATGGCTCTAGTAGCGAGAATGCGTGTGGAATCATGTATTTGTCGGGGCTGACAAAGAGAATGTCAATTCCCATATTAGCTTTCCTTTTTCATTTGTTCTGGTTGCACCATCAAAGTACATGTCCCAGGTGGCATTTGACGAGGACGTCTCCACGTTGTAGGCAGGTTCATCTGGGAGATCATCTCTGAGCGGAGAATCCTTAGGAAGTGGATGCTCTGCAAGAAAGTCTGCTAGTGCTTGGCCTTTGATTGTTTCTTGCAGTAAGTATCTAATGTCAAACTGTGACATAAGGATAGACCATTTTGCCAGTTAGGCATTGAGGGAACCTGCTTTTGTGACGAGGACCTTTAAAAGATTGATCCTTGAAATTAGGTATATTATGTTAGACAGTAGGTAGTGACGTAGCTTTTGTACAGCGAACATCACTGCAGGACATTCTTTTTCGACTGGAGAGTAGCGATGCTCTGCACCAACCAACATGCTGCTGAGGTAGTATAGATCAGCCTCTTTTCCTCCTTCATTTTCTTGTGCGAGTAGAGCACCCAAAGAATAGTCGAGGGCTCTTGTGTACAAGATAAATGGTTCTCCAATCGTGGGGGTAGCCAACACTGGAGGTTTGGTCAGGTATGACTTGATGTCTTGAAATGCAGCTTCACATTCAACATCCCAAACAAAGTCTACACCTTTCTTCATCAGGCGAGAGAATGGACGGCACTTCCCCAATAGGTTGGAAATGAACCGTCGGATGTATGCCAATCTTCCTTGAAGCCCTTTTAGTTCTCTTAGGGTTCTTAGAGATGGCATTTCCAAAATAGCCATAACTTTGATGGGGTCAAGTTCTATTCCTGCTTTCCGAACCATGAATCCAAGAAACTTACCCGATGAAACACCAAAGAAGCATTTGAGGGGATTCATTCGCAGATTGTGTCTACAAAGTCTGAGGAAGACTTCTCGAAGATCTTTGAGATGGACTTCTTTTCTTTTACTTTTGACGGCGAGGTCGTCAACGTAACATTCCACAGTCTTTTGCTGCATATCTTGGAATATTTTCATAATAGCCCTTTGATATGTTGCACTAGCATTCTTCAGACCAAATGGCATGACAGTGTAGCAATACACGCCAAATGGGGTCCGAATTGATGTGTGCCTCTTATCTTTGGGATGCATCTTTATCTGATTGTATCCAGAGAAGCCATCCATGAAAGTCATTCGCTCAAATCCGCAGTTGTTCTTAATCATTACTTCCGGTATGGGGAGCGGGAATTCATCTTTGGGGCATGCATTATTCAGGTCTCTATAGTCAATACAGACCCTGATTTGCCCATTTTTCTTTGTCACGGGGACGATGTTGGCCAACCATTCAGGATGGTGCTCCTTGCGGATGAAGTTGACGTTTTTGAGTTTTTGAACTTCTTGTTCAATTTTGTCCATCATGTTAGGACGGAATCCTCTTTGGCTTTGTTTGACAGGCTTGATATTTTCTTGCAGGTTGAGTTTGTGGACTGCTATTTTGGGGTCTAAGCCAGGCATTTCAGCGTAAGACCATGCAAAACAATCAACAAACTCACGAAGAAAAGAGACATACTCGGGCAACTCATCATCCTTAATATTCTTACTTATGAATACAGGACATGGGTTATTTGGTGTTTCCAAGTCTATCTTTTGAATAGAATCTTCTGTTGGAAGGTTTGAAGGTGGTTCCTCCACAATATTTTCGGAGGCTTCCAACTCAATAAGACCTTCTGGAGTTTCAAAAGAATTTTTCGACCATGGCTCTGCTTCTGTCTATAAAACTTCTTGATCGGTACTCTTCTCAAGGCATGCTATGAGGTGGTCCCAATCACCTGCTGAAATTGGGTCGAAGTAAGGCACTTCTTTTGGAGACAATGGTTCTTCTGGGTCAGAAACCGTGTGTTTGTGTCATCGGACAAGTCGCGACCCCGGATCGAGGTCCCAGGCCCGAGCCCACGACGTGGGGTGTACGTCCGATTGTGATTAACCCATAGTTTTCCTCGGTAAGGATTCCCAAATCAAACAAGGAATTATTCCACACTAACAATGATTTGCGGGAGCATGTAGTAATCTCATCTATCTAATACATGTGATATAATATCGACTCGCATAAGTTAAATCATCATCAAGCCAAATATTCAGAGGAGGAAACATAAGCATGACATTTCCAATATTAGTTCAAGTTTCAAGATAACAAAAGTATGTTAAGGTTACGTTTACAATTCCCAAGTACAAAAGAGCCAACAAAGGCTATACATCCCAAAACAACTAAACACCAAACCCAACCATGTGAACGCGACTCATGAGCCCACCCGACGTCTAGAGGACGTCGTCGGGCTGCCACTCACGGGCTGGGGGTGGCTAACAGCCTCCTCCTAATGCTCCTCCTCAAAGGCAACGTCACCTGCCCTTGGTCACCAAAATAAACAGGTCAGACACGACGGTCTGGCAGGTGATCATGTGAACGCGACTCATGAGCCCACCTGACGTCTAGAGGACGTCGTCGGGCTGCCACTCACGGGCTGGGGGTGGCTCAACAGCCTCCTCCTGACGCTCCTCGTCAAAGGCAACGTCACCTGCACTTGGTCACCAAAATAAACGGGTCAGACATGACGGTCTGGCAGGTGATCAATTTAGACACGAATATAACTCCTTTATATCATAAAAGTTTAGAATTTAAAACCATGCATGAATGTGAAACAGTGTTTAAAAGCATACGCGACAAATCGAACAAGTGTATAGAAAAATATCTTGATTAGTGAGAAAAACCTCCTTGAGCTCATCCTTTCTCTACCATACATGATGAGTAAAATAAGCAGAACAGAAAAGGATATGCAAGACAGGACAGAACAGAATCCCATGCTACACAAGGTAGGTCGGGTCCGGCCGCGGAACCGGAAGTAGGATAGGGGTGAATATATACGAATATACGACTAATCTGTACATTGTCAAGGGTTTAAGGACCTCCCAAATGGTGGATTAGGCCGAGAGGGTAGTCCAAGCTCAGTGGTATTCACCTAAAATCATATATGCATGAAAACATGATAATACATATATAAGCCGACCAAATTAGGGGGGGGATTTACTTATCAAAACACGACAAGGCAGAACATATCAAAGGTAGCATGTGTTATAGCATGATAAAACGGAAATACTAATCCCCATATAGTTTCTTGAACACTTCAAAAATCAGGCCAATACTTGTAAAATGAAACAAGTCCTATAATAATCATCGTATTAGAAATCGGGGTTCCAAAACAAGCTAAACAGTCCACATTAAGACCTTACACTGACTTTTGTGTATTTGAAACCCAATTGTCGGAATTAATCTATTTTTGGTGCCCCTGAAGCTAATGGACAATTTAGACTCCAAATGCACAACCTCAAACTAGAAGTTCTTAATTGTATTTTGGTTTTTCATCCTTCAAGAAATTCCCTCAAAACTCCTTTTCTCTTTCAAATTCAAAAATTACAGGCAGCATCAGGTTCGTCCGACTGATGGTCCATTCGCTCGAGCGGACGCATCCAGAACGCCGTTCACTTAAGCTTCCATAAGGTTCGCTCGAGCGACAGCATCCAGAAGCTTGTTCGGTTGAGCGCACCCATTGTCCGCTCGAGCAGACAGGTTTTTGGCAGCGTTCCTGATAAACAAAGGCTTGCTCGCTCGAGCGACCCCTGGTTCCGCTCGAGCGAACAGGCTCCTGCCAGAATCCGTCCAGTGTAGAAACTACATTCTTCTTGAAACATTTATGGTTCCTTCTCTCTTCCATTCCCTTACAAAGCTTACAACATTTTCAATATTTCTCATGAAATTCTGAACATTTCAACCTCCCATTAAAACAATAAAAAAAAACCCATTCAACAATTCACACTTCAAGCTCTTCCAATCTTTCATCCATTCAAAAACATTTGAACAAACACTTATAGCTTAATTGAATAGAAAATCTTCAAGATAAAACAACATATGCATTTCAAACTCAAAGTAAAATCTCAAGCCATTCACCATGATGAGACCAATTCATTTCAAAACTAAACAAGAAGAACAACCCATTTGTAGCTAAAAGGAATACCCAACAATTCATACACTAGGAGGGCTAAAGAGATCACTTGCCTTGACAATAGGTAAGCTCAAAAGTCTCAAAAATCCTACCAAATGCTGAGCCACGAATTTCTACAAGAACCCCATGAAAAGAACCTCAAAATTCACCAAAAATGTGAAGACAAGGATCGATTTCGAAGTGGGTGTTGCATGCATGAAAAATGGGCTCCTAAGGTACTAAAAAGACCACATTGAAGAGGAGAAAGGGAGAGCTCACTTGAAGCTTGCTAAACAAGGAGAAGAGAAGAAAATGGAAGTCCATTCCAACAAGAATCTCCAAGGAAATTGTACCAAAAGTGAGCTTAGGTTGAGAGGAAGAAGAAGATACTCTCAGATTTCAATTTGGAGGTCTCTAGCCTAGACATGCAAGAGAGAGAGAGAGAGAGAGAGAGAGAGAGAGTGAAGGGGAAGGAGAGTTTCTTCTCAGCCGGCTTGAAGAAGAAAATTGCAGGAATGAGTCTGGAACGTGAGTGGGAATGGGGGAGAAGAGAGACTTGAGTCAAGTGGATTTGTGGGTCCCACTTTGCTCCAAACTTGTGACGATTAAAACATCGATTTACGGGCCCCGAGTGAAAATGACGAAGAAGACTAAAATGATCATCGAAAAATATTATTTACAAAAAGTATAAATTTGGCATAGTTTTGAGATTTCGAAATTTGGGTCCAGATCAGGTGTGAAATGACTGTTTTACCCTTTTGAGCCAAAACTTGGATTTCTGGGCCTCAACTACAGACAGGCTGAAAACAAAAGCTGAATAATAGAATAAAACCACTCAAAAGAGATCGAAATCACGATTAGAATCGAGAGAACTACAATTTCCTCGCAAGCTTACACGTACACTCAAGGCACGCGTGAATGTGACTGAATAGCATGAAACGCTCTCAAAATTCCCCAAAGCTAATTCCCGACTAAATCGAACCAATTTCTAACCCACGAACACTAAACCCACGTTATAACTAAGCACGCACTTAATAGGTACTAATCGCGCTAATCTTGGGTTGGGGTTTGACATCCTCCACCCCTTAGGTTATTTGGTCCTCCAAATAAGAATAGTTATACCTCGGGCAACAGATCAAGATACTTTCTCTGGACTTCCTCTCTTAGTTCCTATGTTGCTTCTTCTGGCTTATGATTTTCCCACTGTACTTTGACCCAGTGAATTGTCTGCTTTCTCAATTCCTGTTCCTTGGTATCAACAATTCTGACCGACTTTTCCACATACGAGGCATCTTCTTGAATTTCCAGTTGTTCATGCTGTAATACATGTGAAGGATTTGAAACGTATTTCTTCAACATAGAGACGTTAAAAATATTGTGTACCCCGGAGAGCTCCAGAGGTAACGCAAGTCTATAGGCAACGTCTCCAATCTTGCTCAAAATCTCATACGGTCCGATATACCTTCTCGCAAGCTTGCATTTCTGTCCAAATCTTAAAGTTCCTTTGACCAGAGATACCTTCAAAAATACCTTGTCACATTCTTTAAACTGCATATCTCTTCTACGAGTATCAGAATAACTTTTCTGTCTACTTCGGGCGACCTTTAACCGTTCTTGGATCAGCTTAATCTTGTCACTCGTTTCTCCAACTATTGTCGGTCTGTGGAAGCTACGAACACCAACTTCTTCCCAGTAAACAAGGGTTCTACATCTTCTACCATAGAGTGCTTCAAAAGGTCCCATATCGATACTGGAATGATAGTTGTTGTTGTATGCGAACTCATAAAGGGGCAAGTGCTCATCCAATTGAACCTTGAAGTCTAGCACGCAAGCACGTAGCATGTCTTCCAACGTCTGTATAGTTCGCTCGATTGGCTATCAGTCTGAGGATGGTATGCAGTGCTGAATTGCAACTTGGTGCCCATAGATTCGAATAGAGTCTTCCAAAACCTCGAAACAAATCTACTATCTTTGTCTGAAGTGATGGAGACAGGCCGTCCATGTCTACTAACGATCTCATTCACAAATAAATTTGCAAGTGGTGCCATGTGCATTTTACTCCCTGTCTTCATTGGAATGAAGTGAGCAGACTTCGTAAGGCGATCCACTATAACCAAAATATCATTGTTCCCCTTCTTGGTAGTAGGCAAACCAGAGACGAAATCCATAGTGATGTGCTCCCATTTCCACTCCAGAATTTCCAATGGCTGTAACAACCCCGGAGGCCTCTAATGTTTTGCCTTAATCTGTTGACAAGTGAGGCACCGAGATACAAAAGCTGCAATCTCCCGTTTCATGTTATTCCACCAGAATCTATTTTTTAGATTTTGCTACATTTTAGTGCTACCAGGATGCATGGAGTATCTTGTACCGTGAGCTGCAGTCATTATCTCCTTATTCAAGTCCTCGATGTTAGGCACACACAAACGGTCACGAAAATACATCACTCCATCCACTACCCTGAAATCGGGACGTTCGGAAATGTGCTCCACAATCTTGGCCAAGTTCGGGTCTTGTAATTGACTGTTTTTTATCTTCTGGATGAAGGTAGGCTCAGACATTATCATACTTGCCAACATCACACCCTTCATTAACAGTTGCACTTTTGCTCCAAGTTCTTCTAACTTATGTAAGACACTGCCTCCTCTCAAGCTTGCCATGACCACTGATTTTCTACTCAATGCATCAGCTACTACATTCACTTTGCCCGAATGATACTTGATTGGAAAGTCATAGTCCTTAATGTACTCCATCCACCGTCTCTACCTCATATTCAACTCTTTCTATGAAAATAGATACTGTAAACTCTGGTTGTCTGAGTGGACTTCAAATTTCTCCCCATATAGATAATGTCTCCACATCTTCAAGGCGAACACAACCGCTGTTAACTCCAAATCATGAGTTGCATAATTCTTTTCATGATCCTTCAACTGTCTCGAGCCATAAGCAATAACCTTGTCATTTTGCATCAGTACACAACCCAATCCTACATTTGAAGCATCTATATAAACAACAAATCCTTCGCTTCCCGACGGTAAGGTGAGAATCGGGGCTGTAGTCAATCTCTTCTTCAGCTCTTTGAAACTTTCTTCACACTGGTCTGTCCATACAAAAGGCACACTCTTCCTGGTTAATTTTGTCAATGGTGCTGCAATGGATGAGAATCCTTGGACAAACCTCCGGTAATATCCTGCTAGTCCCAAAAAGTTTTTGATCTCCGTCACACTGCTGGGCCGTTTCCAACTGACAACTGCTTCAACTTTGGATGGATCCACTGCTAAGCCTTCTCTTGATATAACATGGCCTAGAAAAGCCACTTGCTCTAGCCAAAATTCACATTTACTTAGCTTTGCATAGAGCCGGTTGTCACTCAAGAGCTGTAATGATGTCCTCAAGTGCTCTTCACGTTCTTCCTTACTCTTAGAATACACGAGAATGTCATCAATAAGCACCACAGCGAATTGATCTAGATGTTGTACAAAGACTTTGTTCATGAAAGCCATAAATACCGCGGGTGCATTAGTCAAAGCGAATGGCATCACCAAAAACTCATAGTGCCCATATCTTGTTCGAAAAGCTGTTTTAGGTACATCTGACTCTCTAACTCGCAACTTATAATACCCAGACCTCAAGTCTATCTTGGAAAAATACGTTACTCCTTGCAATTGATCAAACAATTCATCTATTCTCGGCAACGGATACTTGTTCTTGACAGTCATATGGTTCAATCTCCTGTAGTCTATGCACATTCTCAAGCTTCCATCATTCTTTTTCACAAAGAACACTGGTGGTCCCCAAGGTGAAACATTTGGTCTGATGAAACCTTTACTCAATAAATCTTGCAATTGGAGTTTTAGTTCATCTAATTCTGCTGGAGCCATCCTGTAAGGTGCAATAGAAATTGGAGTTGTCCCTGGAAGGAGCTCAATCGTGAACTCAACTTCTCGAATTGGTGGCAATCCCGGGATTTCTTCAGAAAAAACATCCAGAAATTCGTACACAAAGGGGATTTCCTCCACCCCTTGGGACCGTTTATCCTCCGTGATAAACGCTATAAAAGCTTCACAACCACTATGTACCATTCTGCCTGCTTTTAGTGCTGAAATAATGCCTACTTGGTTTTTCTTCCTTTTTCCCTGAATCAATAAATATGTTTGTTCCCCTTTCAACTTGAAAGTAATGGTCTTACTAAAACAATCCATGGCTGCATGATATTTCTCTAACCAATCCATGCCTAAGATGACATCAAAATCATGCATGTCGAGAATAATAAGCTCTGCTGGAAGGTCGACCTCTCCTAATAAGACCGAACAACTTGGGTAATAGGTTCTACAGACAACCTGTTTACCTACTGGTGTGGTGACAGTCCAGATAAAATCAAGTTATCTAAATGGCATAGTAATCGTCTTTGCAAACATAGGAGATAACAATGAATGAGTGTTTCCAAGATCAAATAAAATTTTAGCTTCTATTCCACAGATGAGGAGTTTACCTTCCACAACATCACCCGCAACATCTGCATCGACATGATTTAGATAATATGCCCGCCCTTGTTGCTGTGGCCTATTCTTCCTCCCTTGTGCATTTCTGTTATGCTGCTGCTGTGGAGGACGAACATTCTGGTTCTGTGCTTGTTGTCTGCCTTGTTGTTGCTGCTATTGCTGAGGTTGTCTAGCTTGGTTCTGAGACGGTGCCTGAGGGACTGCTTGCTTCTGCTGCTGATTTCTATTGCCTTGGTTTTGTAATTGTGGGCAATCCCTAACTGCATGGTCCATTGCCCCACACTGGAAGCAAGCACCTGTGGCCTTACGACATACGGAGGTTTCATGGTTCTTGCCACAGTGACCACAGCCTTGTCTTGCTTGTTTTTGTTCTTGTCTGGGCTTCTTGTTACTCTGCTGTCTCTGATTCTGCTGGTAGTGTTGTTTCCTATCCCGTATGATCTGATTGTTGATGTCCTCAAACTTGTATGCCCTCTTAACTGCTTCATCAAAGGTGGTTGGTGGGACTACTCCTCTAGCATCTCTCATAATGATAGGGTTCGGGGCTTCTAAGAATTTCGTAATCTTCTTTTGCTCTGTGTCAATCAACTCTCTAGCATACCTAGCTATCCTCTCAAATTTTGTGACATATTCAAGGACTATCATATTGCCCTGCTTGAGCTGCTGAAATTCTATGGCTTCTTGCCTCTTGATATGTGAAGGGACATATTTGTCGGTGAAATGGTTCTTTGAAAGTCTCCCATGCAGTGTCATCTGCCATGGCCTGATACGGTTCCTTAACTGTTTTCCACCAAGTTTCTGCTAATCCATAGAATAAAGAAGCTGTGAGGTTGACCTTCTGTACACCAGTACATGTAAAGACATAAAAAATCTTCTCTGTATTGACCAACCAATCGTCTGTAGCCAAAGGGTCTTCCTGGCCCGAGAACTCCTTGGGTCCTCTCTTCCTAAACCTTTCAAACAAAATGTTAGGGTCTTGGTCTTGATTGTTGATGATTATATTCAGGCCCCCAGGTTGCCTAGGCTAGGGTTGAGGCCTGTTCTATAAAACTTCTAATAATTGTCTCTGTACTTGGGCCATTTCGTCATCTTTCTTAGCTAGCTGTTCTTGGAACCTAGCTTGGTTCTCATTGGCGTCTCTCTATAACCTAGCTTGAAATTCATTGGCTTCCCTTTGCAATCTAGTCTGACTTCCATTAGCCTGCCTCTTCTGTTCTAACTTGGCTTGCATGAGTGTCTGAAACTGCGTCACTGTCGATGGCTGCTCGTGATCTGTTTCATTGTTATTGCTATTATTGTTGCTCCCGAAAGCATTCTGATTCGGAGCTTTTCTTGGAGGCATGTTGCTGTAAAACAAAATGTTAGTACATAATAACAAGTTCGGGTTTGGTTTCTAGGTCCATACTAACGATCTAACGTGCTCACGGATCCTCGCCACGTCCCTAAGAGTTTCCAGTTTCTTTTATATGCCTGAAACATGTCCTTCTATGAAACCAGTCCTATCACGACCCCGGACCGAGGTCCCCGGCCCAGGCCCGCGACGTGGGGTGTACGTCCAACTGTGATTGAACCACAAGTTTCCGCGGTGAGGATTCCCAAATCAAACAAGGAATTATCCCACACTAACAATGATTTCCGGAAGCATGTAGTAATCTCATCTATCCAATACATGTGATATAATATTGACTCGCATAAGTTAAATAATCATCAAGAAAAATATTCAGAAGAGGAAACATAAGCATGGCATTTCAAATATTAGTTCAAGTTTCAAGATAACAAAAGTATGTTAAGGTTAAGTTTACAATTCCCAAGTACAAAAGAGCCAACAAAGGCTATACATCCCAAAACAACTAAACACTGAACCCAACCATGTGAATGCAACACATGACCCCACCCGACACCTAGAGGACGTCGTCGGGCTGCCACTCACGGGCTAGGGGTGGCTCAACAGCCTCCTCCTGACGCTCCTCGTCAAAGGCAATGTCACCTGTACCTGGTCACCAAAATAAACGGGTCAGACATGACGGTCTAGCAGGTGATCAATTTAGACATGAATATAACTCCTTTATATCATAAAAGTTCAGAATTTAAAACCATGCATGAATGTGAAACAGTGTTTAAAAGCATACGCGACAAATCGAACAAGTATATAGAAATATATCTTGATTAGTGAGAAAAACCCCCTTGAGCTCATCCTTTCTCTACCATACATGATGAGTAGAATAAGCAGAACAGAAAAGGATATGCAAGACAGGACAGAACAGAATCCCATGCTACACTAGGTAGGTCGGGTCCGGCCGCGGAACCGGAAGTAGGACAGGGGTGAATATATACAAATATACGACTAATCTGTACATTGTCAAGGGTTTAAGGACCTCCCAAATAGTGGATTAGGCCGAGAGGGTAGTCCAAGCTCAGTGGTATTCACCTAAAATCATATATGCATGAAAACATGATAATACATATATAAGCCGACCAAATTAGGGGGGGGGATTTACTTATCAAAACAAGACAAGGCAGAACATATCAAAGGTAGCATGTGTTATAGCATGATAAAACGGAAATACTAATCCCCATATAGTTTCTTGAACACTTCAAAAATCAGGCCAATACTTGTAAAATGAAACAAGTCCTACAATAATCATCGTATCAGAAATTGGGATTCCAAAACAAGCTAAACAGTCCACATTAAGACCTTACATTGACTTTTGTGTATTTGAAACCCAATTGTCGGAATTAATCTATTTTTGGTGCCCCTGAAGCTAATGGACAATTTAGATTCCAAATGCACAACCTCAAACTAGAAGTTCTTAATTGTATTTTGGTTTTTCATCCTTCAAGAAATTCCCTCAAAACTCTTTTTCTCTTTTAAATTTAAAAATTGCAGGCAGCATCAGGTTCGCTCGAGCGGACGCATCTAGAACTTCGTTCACTTAAGCTTCCACAGGGTTCGCTCGAGCGACAGCATCCAGAAGCTTGTTCGGTTGAGCGCACCCATTGTCCGCTCGAGCAGACAGGTTTCTGGCAGCGTTCCTGACAGACAGAAGCTTGCTCGCTCGAGCAACCCCTGGTTCCGCTCGAGCGAATAGGCTCCTGCCAGAATCCGTCCAGTGTAGAAACTACATTCTTCTTGAAACATTTATGGTTCCTTCTCTCTTCCATTCCCTTACAAAGCTTACAACATTTTCAATATTTCTCATGAAATTCTAAACATTTCAACCTCCCATTAAAACAATAAAAAAAACCCATTCAACAATTCACACTTCAAGCTCTTCCAATCTTTCATCCATTCGAAAACATTTGAACAAACACTTATAGCTTAATTGAATAGAAAATCTTCAAGATAAAACAAGTAACACATGCATTTCAAACTCAAAGTAAAATCTCAAGCCATTCACCATGATGAGACCAATTCATTTCAAAACTAAACAAGAAGAACAACCCATTTGTAGCTAAAAGGAATGCCCAACAATTCATACACTAGGAGGGCTAAAGAGATCACTTGCCTTGACAATAGGTAAGCTCAAAAGTCTCTCAAAAATCCTACCAAATGCTGAGCCACGAATTTCTACAAGAACCCCATGAAAAGAACCTCAAAATTCACCAAAAATGTGAAGACAAGGATCGATTTCGAAGTGGGTGTTGCATGCATGAAAAATGGGCTCCTAAGGTACTAAAAAGACCACATTGAAGAGGAGAAAGGGAGAGCTCACTTGAAGCTTGCTAAACAAGGAGAAGAGAAGAAAATGGAAGTCCATTCCAACAAGAATCTCCAAGGAAATTGTACCAAAAGTGAGCTTAGGTTTAGAGGAAGAAGAAGATACTCTCAGATTTCAATTTGGAGGTCTCTAGCCTAGACATGCAAGAGAGAGAGAGAGAGAGTGAAGGGGAAGGAGAGTTTCTTCTCAGCCGGTTTGAAGAAGAAAATTGCAGGAATGAGTCTGGAACGTGAGTGGGAATGGGGGAGAAGAGAGACTTGAGTCAAGTGGATTTGTGGGGTCCCACTTTGCTCCAAACTTGTGACGATTAAAACATCGATTTACGGGCCCCGAGTGAAAATGACGAAGAAGACTAAAATGATCATCGAAAAATCTTATTTACAAAAAGCATAAATTTGGCATAGTTTTGAGATTTCGAAATTTGGGTCCAGATCAGGTGTGAAATGACTGTTTTACCCTTTCGAGCCAAAACTTGGATTTCTGGGCCTCAACTACAGACAGGCTGAAAACAAAAGCTGAATAATAGAATAAAACCATTCAAAAGAGATCGAAATCACGATTAGAATCGAGAAAACTACAATTTCCTCCCAAGCTTACACGTACACTCAAGGCACGGGTGAATGTGACTGAATAGCATGAAACGCTCTCAAAATTCCCCAAAGCTAATTCCAGACTAAATCGAACCAATTTCTAACCCACGAACACTAAACCCACGTTATAACTAAGCACGCACTTAATAGGTACTAATCGCGCTAATCTTGGGTTGGGGTTTGACAGGACAATTCATCTTCATCATTAGAGAAATCGTACCAATTTGATGAGCCTTCTGGATCTTTGATCGGTAACTCTTCAAAGAGATATCCAGGGAGATCGATGTCTTCATCGATGTGAGATGTTGAAGCTTGGTCGGTAAAACGACTTTATAGCCTTTCTGTCAACTGTCTCAAAGGAGTTCAGGATCGTACCATAACCAATATGAAGACTTGTCTATGTGACGGTGGAGTTTCCAATCTTCCAGCCAACTTTTGGTCAACGTGGGTTCCAATGCTGAGAGAATACCGCGGCCACCTCCCAAACCGATTGGATTTTGAGTGTCATAGCCCATTTTCTTCATGGTAGCTTGTGCCATCGGACTATACAGGGATAGTTGAGGTATACCTTTATTTTGTAAAGGTTCAAGCAAAGAAATTGATGAAGAAGCGTCCGATCTATGGAAGAAGATTGGTTTCTCTTCTACCGATGTTGCCGGAACGATGAAGGTGGCAGACGCATGATCTTCTAGATCAGCAGGTGTCTCCAATGGAGTGAGAGCATGCTAAACTTGCCAAGTATCAGCTTGGCTTGATGATGTATCATCTTCGGGCTCTGATTCTGAATCTGTGTCTTGCATGATAGACACAAAGGAGATAGCAGACTTGCCCCCAGTCTTCTTCTTTGCTTTGGTGGTGATTACCAAAGGTTTGGAAGATTTGAAGGAGACAACGAAGGGAGATGGATTGCTCTCTTCGAATTTTCCGGAAGGTTTGTTTTCTTCCGATGATTGCTGAAGAGCCTTGCCCTTATCTTTCTGGAGATTTTTGGCAAATGATGCTATTTCTCCCTCCTTTTCTTTCTCATCTTTGTACATCTGAGAGTCTGCAAAATGGACTTCTTTGCTTTTGAAGGGCTTTCTATCTATAAACACTCGATGTATCAAGTCGTCGTCGCCAACGAACTTGATGCACTGATGTAGAGTTGAAGGGGCGACACCATTCTCGTGTATCCAGGGGCGTCCGAGAAGGATGTTGTAACATGAAGGGGTCTTTATTGCATACACGGTGACTTCAGAGATAAGATCACCAATTTGCAACCTGAACCTAATTTTGCCAATAGGCCTTTAAGTGCTCCCATCGTATCCAAAGATGGACATAGATGTGTGGCTTAGCTTACTAGGTGGGATACCCAGCTCTTCGAGTGCCGAAGTAGAGATGAGGTTATGTGAAGAACCTGGGTCGATCTGGACTATGTGTATCGGCATCTCTTTGATGTACCTTGTAAAGTACAAGGGTCGGTTGTGCTTCGTCTCTCTTAGCAGGAGGTCTTCCTTATTGAAGGCGATGGTAGCACTTGCGGCTTTTTGGACAGAGTGGCATTCAGTGCAAGATCCCTCAGTTTTCTTCTTTTCTCCCTTTGAGGAGGTTTTTTATTTTTTTGACCCTATAGTCCATTTCAATTTGTAGGACTTGTGGGGCATGTTTGTCGACATCCGCATTCAGCCTTTGCAATTCTGAAATGAGACTATCACGAGTTTATGGTGACATTCGTAACAAGTCTAGGATGTGCAGTCGTGCAGGTATGTGTTTGAAGTACTCAATCAAGTCATACTTGAAAGCCTCCTTGGGGCTTGCATTTTCATTATTGTTGCCATTTAGGGCGTTTATAGCTTGTTTTCCCAAAGGATTTACATAAGAAGAAGAAGATTGGTTGTAATTTTTGTGGTAATCCCGGCCAGAGTGGGTACCTCTACCAACTTCAAGAGCTTCTGGAGAAGGTTCTTCATTTGGAAGATCACCCTTTGGATCAAGGGGTTGATTCTTCTCATTTGCTAAAAACGTTTCTACAGCAGCATTGCCGTCTTCAGTGATTGCATTGCATGGAGCATTTTCCGGGAACAAGGCCTGAACAACATCCATCAACTTTTCCTCTTTGTCGAGTATTTCATCGGTCCAGACATCTCCTATGAGGTTGGGTATCTGAGACTAATTGATCGAGTTTTCACTGAAGAACTCATGGGCCAGAGCTTCTTCATGGTGACCAGTCGGAAGAGGCTTGACTTCTGATGTCACAGTTTCAAGAGACGAAGGCTGAGAAGATGAAATCTCAGTGGAAGTCACCCGAGAAGTTGTAGCTTCAGAAGATATGCTACCAGATGTAGTCTGAGCGTTTGCAGCTTCAACAGATGGAGCTTCAAAGGCACTATCATCTTGAGCTATCGATTTGCAAGCAACTCCGATAGAAAATGCCTTTATAATGCACTGCTGGGATTCAGACTAGTCTTTAGATGTGAAAGCATCATCAATCCGGCAACTTTCTCCATTTTCTGAGGTTATCGGAGGAGATTGTTGTAGGTTTTCCGGGACCTCTGGTTTTGGATTGTGACGAAGTTGATTGATGCGATCCTACTCTTGCTTTATAGCTAGATGCCGCAAGATCATTGCATATTCTTCCAAATCAGGCATAGGAGCCAAATCTTCTTTATCTGCCCCTTGTGGTTCAACACTATTGGGTTCCACTAGGGCATTAGCAAGTGCTGGACTGGCAGTATTTTCTTGAACAGCCTCTTGGCCTTCTTCATCATCAGACCAGGATCCTTGTGGCTGTAAGGGATTATACCAGATTACCGACATAAGGTAAGATTCGGGAATCCATTCTTCATCGGAGTGGTATTCTCCTATTTCAAGGGATTCTTCCTACTCATCAGTGTCATTGGTGGTGTCACTGGACTCGTATCCATTCATGGAGAATCCAATTACCGAGTTGCAAGAGTATGATGCCCCCTGCGTAGTCTCATTTCTGAGCTGTGGTGGCATGAAATCACTGAGGGTGAATTTTCTTACCACTTTTGAAGTCTTAGGAACGGGCTCTTCTATTATCCCTAGTGAGGCGGTAGAGGAAGTCTCTGCCTTCTCAATGACTTCTTGTTTTGGTTGAGCTTTCTCCTGTTGTCTGAGCTTTCGGAGTTGTCTCCTGGCTTGCCTTCATTGTTGAGCAGTCGACTTTATTTTGACGACCTCCCAATTTTCATCTTCAAGGAGATCGGGATGCACCCATATGGGTTGTCCATCTGGTGTTGGGTAAGGAACCAACTCTTGGGATGTTTGGGCCACTTTTATCACCTTAAAGGAAGTAGTGATCTTCTTCTTTGATGATTTAGATGTTTATCCATATGACACCATGTTGACGGAGGCAGGCCCATAATTTTTGTCAAAGGTGATGACTTTGTTTTTCCACATCTCGTTAATCTGCTCTCTCACAACGAAGCATTGATTGAGAGGATACAAAACCATATGGTGGTATGAGCAATATTGAGGATCGTTGGTTTTGCCAACATCCCCCGGTCTTTTGGGGTCAGGCAATATGAGTTTCCTATTTGCCAAGAGAGCCCCAAATATTTCTTCAATATCTTCATCGAACTGGTATTTCTTCTATACTCGTTCTCTAAAGGCATCAGAGAGTTCAGGTCTCTTACTTGTAGCTTTGTTTTCAGCTTTCTTTGGCGGCTGAGGGGCTAACTTGGTTTGCACATTGAGAACCTCCTTTTTCTTTGGCTTTGAGGTTGCAATGGCTGTCGGCTCTTTCTTTGATGATTTCTGACTAATGAAGTCTTTGATCACCGTTTCAGCGTCCATGGATGCTTCTAGGAGTTCTCCTAGGTTCTTTGATTTGTTGCCGATGATCATAGAGTGGATCCTTGCTCTCATGTTGTTTCGGCAGATGTCGACCAGCGACGCTTGTGGCAGCACATCTGAGCATTTGTACGCCATTGCCTTCCACTTGTGAATGAAGTCGTAAGTTGACTCATTCTCTCCCTCTTTTAGGCTGCAGAGCTGAGCCATGGTAACAGGATGATCCTCACCTTTGAAGTGGGTCAGGAAACGTGTCTCTAGCATGGTCCAGTTTTGAATGAAATCCTCTGGCAGAGTGGAGTACCAATCAAAGGTTGTACCTTTTAGGATACTTGAAAAGAGACGGATCTTGAGAGTATCTTGATCCGCAATAGCTCCCGTCAGGATTTTGAAGTGGATGACGTGCTATCTAGCTGAACCTTTCCCCGTATATGTTTGAAGAGTAGGTTGCTTGAATTTTACAGGGAACGGAACAGAGTCCATCCATAAGGGATATGGTGGCTTGATTCCATGCTCGTTTAGTGTATCCTCTTCTTTTGCTTTAGCGAGGATATCATCAATGTCCTTTTTGGTAAGGGCGCGTGACTCGTCTTCTTCACCATTTGCCTCATCATTTGGAGGGACTTCATTGTTTGGCGAACATTGGAAAGTGAGAAGGAGGTTTTCCATCAGAACCTCTATTCTCTGATGTCCTTGTTCCAGCTGCTGGATGCATAGAGCTACGTCATCGTGTGACGAAGGTTGCTCAGAGTTTGTGAAAAGGACATTTGCCTTTCGAGAATCGAATGAGGACACCGTTTTGGTGACTGAGCTGGAGCTCATTCTTTTGGATGAAGAGCCCGATGAATGATCACTTCGGTGTCCTTGGCTTGAGGGAGTGGGAGAGTCCTCCTGATGTCTTCGTGTTCGGGAGATGCTGCGAGTCGCCGGCCGTCTGACAAATATTTTGGTTGCTGACTTTTGGCGTCTTTTGGTTTTGCAAACCATATGGACAGCAACAACTTGGTCAGGTCTTTCTTTTTCGACCCATTTTTGAGAGAGTTGAAGGGCGGAATGATGGATTCTTTTCTTCTCTAGTCTCTTTTGTCAATATGCTGCACAGCGACGTATGCGACGAGCAATTTGAGCTTCAGTTAGCTCTGGCTGTGCTCTAGCAATAAAGGACGTAGTCCCTCGTGCGCAGCAGCTGAGCTTATCTTCTTTGAAGACCGGCATGGACAGGATCTGGATGCGGTCCTTTGCCTATTACAGTGAAGCTTTAAATTTTGAGAGCTCGGCCTCTGTTGAGATGAAGGGTCGAGTTGCAGGAGAGTAGGCCCTGGCAGGTTCTTGTCGAGGCCTGGTGATGCATGGTTTGATTTTGGGCATGTAGGAGCAAGCCGGCTCATGCTGAGTTGATTTTGTTTGACGGAGGGTAGGTTCCTCCTTTTTCATGTAAGAGAGAGGGTAAAACCGATTCTCCTTGAGAGGGGCCAGGTATGCTGGCATTGCAGATGTTCGGGACCTTCTTTGTTTTGGTGAAGGTCTCAATGACCAAGTCTTGGGGCAGACCTAGTTTCTTGCAGGCTGAGGCTTCGTGGGGTTGCCACGGGCTTCAGGCTTTTTGGTGATTGCCCTTTGTGTCATGGCAGTGACACGTTCAGGGGCAGTCTTCAGCTTCTTAGCGGGTGCGGTTTCTTCTACGGGGAGTGGGAATGGTCCCAGCAACCCAAAGACAATGGTCCGAGGAGTTGAGGTAGACCCGGTGTTTTGAGAGTTGCCGAGAGAGGTGATGCTTCGGCAGCTGGCAGGGCGCTTGTGAGTGCGCTTGTTTTGCTTCTCTTGAAGCATGACTTGGTACTTGTTCTCATCAAAAGTGATGGTCAATGAAGCTACTATTCTTAGTTTGGAAAACTTCTGAAAGAAGACCACATCCATTAGTAATCACAAGAATATGGTGATCATAAATGGAAAATACTATGGTTTTGTCTTTTCAAATCGCTCAGGGGGCATGGCCCGTCCCGAGCATATTGAAGAAGGCAAAAAACAATAGAGGGTACAATTGTTCCAAACGCAAGTATGGTCGGCTCAGAATGAGCATTCTAGTGACTGCTAGAAGCAATTGTAAACCTTAATTCAAGTTACCGAGAAGTGAGGCTCACTCGATGTAAAATGATATAAGGTTGGAGTTACAAATGTGTCGGTCGCGAATACAGTAGACCCGAAAGGGTATACTAGCACCGCTAGGCACAAATGTTGCAAATCGCATCCTTGGAATGGACAAGAGATGGGATTTTTTGAAAGGCCAATATTGGATTCATAAAAGAGAGAAAATGGTGCTCCAATTCAAATATAGGCTCAAACATTTCTGCAAGCGCTAGATCCGAAAGGGAAGGAACCAAAATTTCTCAAATATGAACCCAAAACTGACGGAAGTTTTTTTTGAAGGGTCAAGATTAAGTTCATTGAAGAGAGAAAATGGTATTCCAATCCGAATACAGGCTCAAACATTTCTGCGAGTACTAGAACCGAAAAAGAAGGAACCAAAATTTCTCGAATCTGAACTCAAAAATGAGAAGTTTTTTTTTTTTTTTAAGAGAAGTTTTTTTTTAAGATTTTTTTTGTACACGTAGGTGTCCAATTCGGTCTTACGAAACCTTAGTGGATAGATCAGCCCCCAGGTAAGGGTAGGATTACTTAATGAACCCGTTTGAAGGACCCCTGCCTAGAACAGTCTAGCTGCCTCCACACTCTGGACAAGGCTTTTCATAGATCCACTTTGGTTAAAGAATGCAATCGGTGCAACCTTAGTGTTTTTTTTCTAACCCCTGCTTTTTTGAAAGATCACTAATGAATCCATCAAAGAGAGGAAATGGCCCCTCCCAATCCGAACGTCAGCTCAGCGATATCCGCGAGCTATTGTCCGAAATGGAAATAACCAAAGTTTGTCTAATTTGAATCCAAAAGAGAGAGATCCTTTTTTTTTTTTTTTCAAAATCTGAAAAGTTTGAAATCAAATTTTTTTTAAGATCCCTATCGGACTTATCAAAGAGAAAAGATGGCCCATCCCTCAATATGAACAATAGCTACAATCATTTCTGTGAGCTATCAAGTTCGAAAAGGAAAGGATCAAAGTTTCTCAAAGTTGAATCCAAAAAATGAGAAATCTGAATTTTTATTTTTTTTTGAAAGATCACTAATGGACCCACCAAAGAAAGGAAATGGCCCCTCCCAATCCGAACGTCAGTTCAGCTATTTCCGCGAGCTATTGTCCGAAATGGAAATAACCAAAGTTTCTCCAATTTGAATCCAAAAGAGAGAAATGTTTTTTTTTTCAAAATCTGAAAAGTTTGAAATCAAATTTTTTTTTAAGATCCCTATTAGACTCATCAACGAGAAAAGATGGCCCATCCCTCAATATGAACAATAGCTACAAACATTTCTGCGAGCTATCAAGTTCAAAGAGGAAAGGATCAAAGTTTCACAAAGTTGAATCCAAAAAAATGAGAAATCTGAAATTTTTGTTTTTTTTCTGTTTTTTTGAAAGATCACTAATGGACCCATCAAAGAGAGGAAATGGCTCCTCCCAATCTGAACATCAGCTCAGCGATTTCCGCGAGCTATTGTCCGAAATGGAAAGAACCAAAGTTTCTCTAATTTGAATCCAAAAGAGAGAAATCCTTTTTTTTCAAAATCTGAAAAGTTTGAAATCAGATTATTTTATTTTTTTTAAGATCTCTATTGGACTCATCAAAGAGAAAAGATGGCCCATCCCTCAATATGAACGATAGCTACAAACATTTCTGCGAGCTATCAAGTTCGAAGAGGAAAGGATCAAAGTTTCTCAAAGTTGATTCCAAAAAATGAGAAATCTAAAAAAAAAAAACATTTAACGAGAAAGACTGGAAATAAACTCAAAGAAAGAAATTTCCAAAAAACAATCTCATCTCATGTTTTTTTAGATGCAAGATCCAACATAGGCCACCAACTAGAAAGGAGCACTACACCAAAAACGGGAATTTGGAACGCTTTGGGAACGGTTTAACGGATTAGGAACGGACGGATTAGGAACGGTAAAGCGTTCCAATTTCCTGTTTTCCGTTCCTAATCCGTTAATCCGTTCCAAAAATAGGAAATTGGAACGCTTTTGGAACGGTTTAACAGATTAGGAACGGGCGAATCAGGAACGGAAATCCGTTCCAATTTTCCGTTTTTGGTGTAGTGGAGCCAAAGAATCCAAAGCATCAAGTTCTCAAATGAACGTGTCCCACCAAGTATGCCAACTCGATGGACCCGGCCACTCGCCTTCCTCCGCGCCGGGTCCGTCGAGGTGCAGCAGGGCAAAAAGAGAGCATCAACATTTTTTGTACGGGTATGCCAGATTTTCTATTCTACTTGGAATTTAGAAATGGTGATCCGAAGACCCACCTTCACAAGTAGAAAGGAAATCAAATTTTTTTCTAACTTTCCATTGCACATATATTTTTAAGAAAAGAGACAGATTTTTAATGTCGTGAAAGGCGATTTTCTTTTGTTTGCCATGAAAGACGATTTTGTGCCGTAGGTGGCGAATTTGCCGTGAAAGGCGATTTACAAATCTCATCAATGAAGAAAGACAAGAGTTGTGAATTTTTTGTCTCTTTAAAAATAAATACAAAATACAATAGAAGAAGTGAGGAAAGGGATCTAACTTCTCAGGAGATTGTGGGGACTTGTTCAGATCGACGGTCACGAGTCATGTATGGACTCCGCCATCATCCCTTGGATGAGAACACTTGATGCTTTGATTCATTTGGCTTGGCTTGGACCTCAGATTTTTAGAGGATAAAGATCAGGAGAAGGACCTATATCTAATAAAAAAATGAGTAGACGAAGTGAAAAGCCACGTCTAGCCATGTTGGATAGGAGGGGGAAACCCTGCGGGGGTGACCCCCCCCCCCAACAATGAACGTGAATCACCTTGTGGTGTTTGTTGCAACAGAGTTTCTTCAGAGTAGCCGAGCTTCTTTGCGCAGAGATTTCTTTGAGAATTTTCTAGTAATTTTTCGAGGATTTTTCCAGGACCCTTTCTCCTTGGAATGACCGCCTTTTATAGGCTTTTGGTGGCCATTAGATGAGTTTATGGGCATGGATTACATTAATGCTCCATGATGGGAGGAGTTACAAGTATTTAATTCTTGATTTTGTAACTCCTTTTTCTTGGCTTCTGATTAGCCGATGGAGAATGATGGGCATTTAATTGCCTTTGATCTCCATCATGAGGGGAGTTACATGGTTTAAGGCCATGGTTGCTTGGATTTGTAACTCCTTTTTCCTTGCTTCTGATTGGGCCGTCCAAAATAATAAGTTAATGACCGCATTAACTTGTCATAAACTGGTCAATTAACAGCATTAATTAGTCGCCAAGTCACTTGAAGAGTCGCGGGCCGCGCCGCGTCTTTTGGAATTCTTCTTACAATGATCGCCGATGGATCCACATGTTGTTTGATGTCGGATGGCGATGCAATTTCAGACATTGGTTGCAACCAATGGGCCGGCAACATCTGTCCAGTTGATTTCTCGATCGATCAGGCAGAAAGTGTGATACCTATAGGTTTTGAAGGTCAAAATAATGTTTTAAAAACTACTCTTCTTACTGCTAGAGGAACCTATGCCAGTCTTTTCACTAAATAATATGTTCATGTGTAACATTTGATAGAATTTATTACTACCCAAAGTAAATTTATTAACAACACATTTGCCTTTATGAGTTTTAATTGAAGAGAGTTTGTTTCTTGTTTACTTATTTCCAGCTTCAATTGTAAATTATGAATTTCATCTTGGACATTAGCTAGATTATCATTAGAGGTGGTAAAATTAGATTCTAAATTTCTTATCACGTTGTCTTTCATTGTTAATTGATCTTTTAACACATTCACATCATTGACAAGCCTTTTAGATTCAACCTTTAGTCGATTTTTCACAAAGTTCATTTAATTTTTCATAGGCTTGTTGAATGTCATCTTCCTCATCTTTTTCTTCCTTTTTTCCTACTTTATCTTCTATGTGTGAGTTATGTGTTTCATTTTCTTCAACAGTTGTAACCAGAAGCCAAGAGGAGGAATTATCGTTATCTTCTTCATTTAGACAATAATCGTTGCCACTAGAATCAACATCATCATCATCCCAAGTTGTGTTTAGAACTTTCTTTCCTTTCTTATCTCCTTTCTTTGATTCTCTAGGGGTGGAATAATTTTGAGAAAGGTGCCCAAACCTTTTACAAGTGTAGCACTGCACATCCTTCTTGACAAATGACCCCTTTGAGTTTTTTTGAAATTTTGAATTCTTAGAATCTTCAAAAATTTTAAAATTCATTTTCCTTCTTAAGAAACTTTTTAGTTTCTTGGTTAACATGGCAACATTATCATCATCACTTTCATCTTCACTTACAATTTCCTTATGCTAGGAAGCAAGAGCTAGACCATTCTTTTTGCTGGGGACCTCCAAATCGAATTCATAGATTAGGAGGGATCCTCTTAGTTCTTCTAGTTTGATCTTATCCGCATCCTTACACTGCTATGGCTACAATCTTGGGTTTGAGCCGTTCTGGAAGAGATCTCAAAATTTTTGTATCAACTTTTGACTCATCTATCTTGTCTCCTACACTAATAAGGGAGTTGACAATTTCTGTGATCTTAGTGTAGAATTCATCAAAATTTTCTTCCTCAAGCATTCTTATATCTTCAAGCTTGGATGTCAACATTTGAGTTTTGGTTATTTTTTAAAGTTCGGGGTCCGAACCCTAGAGGGGGGGGGGGGTGAATAGGGTGAGCTTCTAATTAATTAGTGATTAATTATGTCAAATTTTAACTTCTTTAAATTAGATTAGTCACAAGTGATGATATAGAGCTAAAGTGCGGAAGTTAACAAAAGTAATCATCACAAAGCATTCACCATAACACAATGATTTATAGGGGTTCGGCCTCAATGCCTACATCCACTACCGGTTTGTGATCCTACACCCCACCGAATTTCCAATATCTATGCTTTTCAATAGGATAAGCAATAACCTTTACAAAATGCTTTTCAAGGCTAAGCAATAACCTTACAACATGCTTTCCAAGGCCAAGCACCTATTGCACCCAAAATGTTTTCTCTACAAAATGTCTACACAACACTTAAAGAGATACAAACTTAAGCTCAAATACAATGCCTCTTAATTAGGGGGATATCAAAGTGTAAATCTAATTCACACACACACACACACACACACACACACACTATGAATGCAAAGATAAATGCACAATGTGTATGTATGATGTCCTCAATCAATTTGAAAATAAAAGCTCATAAATGTTTGCCAAAAGCTTTTAAAAGTTTTAGCTCATAAAAAGATTTATGATTAAGGAAAAAATGCTAATCACATGTTAAAAATAACCTGTAAAAGATATACCTATGTATTCCAAACAAGTTGTGAAATTCTAAGAACAAAACATGTGATGCATAAGGATTTCAGTCAAATTAACAATGTAGCTCAGTATATGTATGCTAAAAGCACTTGAAAGTGTAAAACACAAAAATAGATTTGATTGAAGCTAAGGGACAAATCAAATGTAATTAAAAATTCAACTTGAAAATGATATATCTATCAATGCTATGCAAGTTGTGAAACTTTAAAACAAAAGTACATATGATTTGTTAAGTTGTTGAATCCAAAACATAAGATAGATTTGAAAGTGATTTTCTTATTATAAAAAACAACAACCAAAGATTCAACCAAGTATAGGAATCATGTTACATATAATTTCAAAGATGTTTTCAAAAATATGATTTACTTAGATATACCAATTTCAGTACTACTTGGTTTGAATCAAGGTGATGCATCCAAAACAATAAATCAATTCAAAACATATACATGTTAAGGACACAACAAATCATAGTTTATCATGCTAGAAAAGATTTACCAATAATTAAAGCCAAGCATGAAAACATATGATTAAGAAAAGTAAAGATTACTTAGTGATTTAACTCAATGGAACCAAGCTTTAGCTTTCCAAATGACCCCCATCATCCCTTAGCTCATTCCCCTTTGATTGGCCTCAAAGCTTTAGATTTCCAAATGACCGGGATCTGGGCCCGTGACGAGGTGGATGAATGATAATGATGATTATATGAATATACACATTTAATCTCCAACAGGTTTCCGTGGTGAGGATTTCACACACACTCATAGAACATTTACATTGGTGCGGAAGCGTGTAGCAAATCAAACTCTTAATCCATTCTCATTATATAAGACTGATAAGTACATATGTGTGACAAGATGTCAGAGTGAACAATGATATCCAAGGCATTTCCCAAAATGAAAGGTTATAAGTTTAACAAAAGATGAGTTAAATTAACATTCGCCAAAAATAATGGGCAACAAAGGCCAGTACAACCAAAAGTATAAATCATGTATCATTCTATAATCTCCACAAAATGTTACGTAGCTCAAAGCTAAACCGAATGTCTAAATGACATTGTCAGCTTGCCACTCCACTAATCGTTGCGGTTCGCCGACCGCCTGCTCTGGCTCCTCCTCGAAGGCAATAATGGGGGCTGGACCTGAGTACCACAAAAATGGGTCAGATACGACGGTCTGGCAGGTGGGTGAATAGATAATACCAAGAAAGAAATCAAAACACCTCTTAAACATAACGAAATCTTATTAAAACAATAACTATTATAAAACAGGATGCATGGTTCATCTAAAGTACATATGCAATGTAAATCATGTAGGATATTCAAGGTACAGGAACTAACTAGATGGCAACCACACTAAAGCTAAATCCTCTCTATCACTAATGTGATGAGAGCACATTCAGTGCGTTGGGCTCGAGCACACCAAGTGACGAGAACCAACATTATATACATATACATATAGCTAGGCAAGACCACGGCCGCGGAACCGGGTAACGGGGCAGGACAAGATCCAAGTTGCAACTGGCGGGAGCACAAGGGGGAGGCCCAAGTCAGTTGATCAGACTGACAAGGACGTCCAAGCTTAGTAGTGCCGACTCATAGGTTACATGAGAAATCAAAACATGTACAAAACTATATCGGTGTAAAACACTCGGGCAGGGGGGGCCTGGTGCTCGTAGGCACACATTTTATATCATTATCTTTTCATGCATAAACGGGGCTGGCAGGACAGGTCAGGTGCATAAATCAGAGTTAAAAGAATGAAATGAATCCTTATACAGTTACGGACTATATATTGGGGCTTCTTTATTCAGACAACATGTATAAAGATCTTGTATGTCTATTATTGCCCTTAGTATGGTACTCGAATGATAGAGGACATACCAAATTTCCTTATGCAAATCGATGAATCCAAAATTCCCAATACATTTCTGAAATGGAGTTTCTTTCTAAGTCGATCTCCTTATGTCATCCCCTGGGTCTTTCCAAGGTGGTAGGGCATCAGAACAACCCATCCAAAACTTTAAATACCATATCTGAAAACAATAGAAAAGAATCACAAATTTTGGGTGAAATTCGATCACCTGTCGGTTAGCTAGCGGTTAGTTGCCGAGGTGTTTGGCGGTTAGCCGCTGGCTGACTGCGGTTCACCCTGCTAAAATACAGCATTCTGTGTTTCTGACCGCTCATTTCAACTACCTGGCGGTCATAGGGCGGTTAAATGGCGGTTAGCCGCTGACTGATCGCGGTTCGCCCTGCTAAAATATAGCATTCTGTGTTTGTAACCGAATCTGGGTCGGCTAGCCGCCGGTCACCTGTCGGCTAGCTGCCAAGGTGACCGCCCGCTGACCGCCCAGCTGCGGGAACTACACATCAGGTGCAGATTTAAGCTCTTTCTTTTCCAAACCATTCCACTTCGACTTCATCCATTTCCTGACATGAAATGGGTCTATTCCCTTCTATTCAACATCAATCTTATCCTCCAACCATCCTTCCATCAAGGCATTAATTCTCCTTCCAATACAAACCCCATTCAATGCAAATACAAATCTCATTTATAAAATCCATAATGGCAAAACAAGCTTTAGTAAATGAATGCATACATTCTCATAAACTAACTAAGAGGGAGTCTTATCAATAAGTGTATTTCCAAAAAAAAAGCATTATGAAACATAGGAAACTAGAGGAAGATGAATAGTAAAATCCACATTTTCAATAAAACAAGAACTCATTCAAATCAAACCCATTCATTCACTTGCCTTGGTCTCCAAATATGCTAGTCAAGCTCTAAGCACACTCTCCGGCTCAAAATCCACAATCTACACAAAACCCCCAAAATAGCATACATATCAAGCCCTAAAAATGGTAAAACAAGGAATAGGAAGAGAAAGCTTCCAACAATGGAGATGGAGCTTCTCTATGGCTATAAGAATACACATCTAAGAGATGGAAAGGAAAGCTTACATGGAAGACCTTCAAATGACAAGAAGTTGCTCAAAGTAGGTCTTGAAATGGAGGTCTTCTTTTGAAAATGATATTAATAGAGAGCCTAGAGGGAGAAGAAGAAGATTGCAACCTCCATTTCTTCTTTAGCAAGAGTTTGAGAGTGATTGAGAGATGAAGAAGCAAGAAACAAGGTAGAAAAACCCTAGGGCTGGAACCTCTCTTTTCTCAATGAGAGTTGCAAGAAAAGGGAGAAGGAAGAAGACTCTGCTTTATATAGACAGTGACCATGGGTCCCACAACTTACTCAACTTCTAGGGCTAAAAGCATCACTCTACGGGCTTCGGACGGATTCGACTAAGAAGGAAGAATTGATCGTCGAAGTTTCTACTTTCTAAAAAGTATATATTTTACAAGTTTCGAAGACATTGAAAACAGTGTCTAGATTTTGTGTAAAAAGACTGTTTTACCCCTATCATTAGCAAAGTAGGGTTTAGAGGTCTCGAACGGGAACGGAGCAAATACAAAAGTTGTCGGGAATAATAAAATACATTAAACGAAGCAAATTACAGATTTCCAGAATTATTAAATAAATTCGAAAACTAATCAAAACACAATAAAGGAACCCCCAAAGGGCCCCACTAAATCAAAAGAGTTCCCAAAATAATTCAAAGCTATAACAACTAATCTAATCCAGCTTTAACCAAATTCCACTAATCTCACTAATAACTAAGGCACGTCTTAATCATCACTAAAAGGAAACTCTCGGGGCGGGGTCTTACATGTTTAATGGAATACATTATCGTTATTTAAAAATTAGAATGTAAGTGTTCTTGGAATCCCAAAGTTTAGATGTATGGAATATCATAGAAGAAGGTTATCATCTACCCACTATCACAGAACAAGATTCGGAAGGGTATGTGATATCCATAAAACTCAAGCCCAAGAAAGAGAGGACTCAAGGAGAAAAAGATAGAGCAAATCTGAATGCTAAGGCAAAAAACTCTTTATATTGTGCCCTATCTCAAGAAGAATTCTATAGGGTAGTTAATTGCAATACGGCTAAGGAAGTTTGGGATACCATAGAGACCACACATGAGGGAACGGACAAGTGAAAATTGCTAAACTCCAAATGTTAACTTCCAAGTTTGAAGATATCAAAATGCTTGAGGAAGAAATCTTTGATGAATTCTATTCAAAATTTATGGAGATTGTCAACTCCCTCATAGGTCTAGGAGAGAAGATGGATGAATCCAAAGCTGTTAAGAAAATCTTAAGATCTCTTCCCAAAAGGTTCAAACCCATGATTGTAGCTATTGCTGAAAGTAAAAATGTTGACAAAATTAAAATTGAAGAGTTAAGAGGAAATCTCCTTACCTATGAATTGGACTTAGAAGTTCCTAGCAAGAAGAAAGGAGTAGCCTTTTCCTCTCAATTGAAGGAAAATGAAAGTGATGTCGAGAGTGATGATGACAATGCCTTGTTTGTAAAGAAATTTAAGAAATTCTTTAGGAACAACAAAAATAGTAGAAATTCTGAAGAAACCAAGAGTCCAAGATTCCAAAGAAATAAAAAATGATCTTTTACTAAAAAGGATGTGCTATGTTACAATTACAAGGGATTTGGACAAATTGCTCAAAATTGTTCCACCCCCAAAGAATCTGAAAAAGGAGATAGGAAAGGGAAGAAAGTGTTGAATATAACTTGGGATGAGGAAGATGAAGATAGTGACAACAATGAGTCCCAAAATGATGAAGATGAAAATATTTCCAATTGGCTCCTATTTACATCTATTGAAGAAAGTAATGAGCATAATACATTAATAGATGACACAATAGGGAAAGAGGAAACAAAGGATGAAAATGAAATGGACGAAATTCAACAAGCCTATGATGAGCTATTTGAAAATTGGGAAAACATGATTAAGAAAAACAAAGTCCTAATAAGAGAAGAATCTGAAAGGCCTATAATTGATAACAATGATTTAAAGATGAGCTGAGATTAAAAATTGATGAGAAAAAGAACTTAGAACATAAGTTGACTACTTTAAATGAAAATCTAGCACAAGCCAAAGAGAAGATTCATAACTTACAATCTGAACTAGAATCTAGTCAACTTGAGACTAACTCTCTTCAAATGAAGCTCATGAAAGGAAAATTTGTTGTTGATAAATTCACTCTAGGAAATGATAAGTTTTATCAAATGTTGGGTATGCATAAAATATATGGTGACATGAGTGGGGTAGGTTTTGATTGTTCCTCTAGTAACAACAAGAATAACTTTCAAAAGATTACTAGAACTTTTTACAAACCCTTGATTAGAAATAACTTAGCTTCTAGATGGACTTGTCACTTTTGCAATCGTAGTGGACATTTAGTACCAAATTGTCCATACAAAATTAGATTGTCTCTACTAAATCCCTCTAGAGCTATTTTTAAGTTTGTCCCCAAGTTCTTTTCCCCTAAATCTCCCTTAACTAGATGGTTTAAAAAAGAAAAAACTGTTAAGTGTCTTTTAGTTCAAACCGCCTTGAAGGTTAAGGAAAATCCTACCTGGTTCCTAGATAGTTGCTGCTCAAAACATTTGATGGGAGATCAATCTAGATTCAGCCCTATTGAAGATTATGATGACGGAAATGTTTCATTTGGAGATAACAGTAAGACTCAAATCATTGGGAAAGGATGTGTGAGACTCAAATCATTGGGAAAGGATGTGTGAAAGGAGATCAAATGCCAAACTTAAGTGATATATTTCTTGTTGAAGGATTAAGACATAATCTTCCAAGCATAAGCCAATTTTGTGATAAAGGAAACAAAGTAGTTTTTTATAGTCAGTCATGCAAAGTGATCAATGATAAATCTAATCAAATTATTCTCACTAGATCTAGGACAAAAGGGAATATTTATATCATTGAAGAATGTCGTGAAAATAAGTCTAGATGTCTGATTACAAAAGATCAAGAAAATTACCTATGGCATCAAAGGATGGGACACATAAACTCCAAATTGATGAAAATCTTGTCAAAGAATGAAATTGTAAAAGGGATTCCCAGGTTGAGTGATGAAAAATCTGAGCTTTGTAAGGCATGTCAATTAGGGAAACAAATTAAGAAAAGTTTTAAGGGATGAAAGGATATATCGTCTCCTCATCCTCTTGAATTAATTCATATGGACTTGATCGGGCCTGCACCTGTGCAGAGTATTGGAGGAAAGAAATTTATATTAGTTATGGTAGACGATTATTCTCGTTTTGGATGGATCGCTTTTCTTCATGCTAAATCAGACGCTGTAGACAATATCATAAGAATTTGCAACAAGATTCAGGTTGAAAAGGATTATAAAATTTGAAAGATTAGAAGTGATCATGGAGGAGAGTTTGAAAAGAAAAAATTTGCCAAGTTTTGTGATAGTCATGGCATAACTCACCAATTTTCTGCTCCTAAAACTCCTTAACAAAATGGAGTAGCTGAAAGGAGAAATAGAGTGATCCAAGAAATGGCTAGATGCATGCTTAATTAGAAGCATCTTTCTCAAAATCTATGGGTTGAAGCTGTTAATACTGCATGCTATCTGATAAACAGAGTTTATTTGACAAAGAATACAAACAGAACCCCCTATGAACTTTACTTTAGAAGAAAACCAAATCTAGGGCATTTGAAAGTATTTGGAAGTAAATGTTACATTCTAAGAGATAGAGAGTAGTTAGAAAAATTTGAGCCTAAATCAGATGAAGGAATTTTCTTAGGATACTCTGATATAAGAAAGACATATAGAGTGTTCAATCATAGAACCTTGACTATAATGGAATCAGCTCATGTTGTTATTGATGAAAGTAATCAAATTTGAAGATCTTTGCAAGACGATGATGAAGCTGAAATCATTAGTGAACAATCTATGCCTAAAAAAAATGAAGAGGGTATTCAATCTACTTCCATTATACCATCCAGATTGTTGAAAAATCATACCTTGGATAATGTCATTGGAGACATCAGAAGTGGGGTCATGACACGAAAACAAGTTCAGAATTTCTGTGCTCATTGTTCATTTGTCTCTCAAACAGAGCCCAAGAATTTTTCAAAGGCTGAAACTAAATTTGAATGGATAGAGGCAATGCACGAAGAGTTGAATCAATTCAAAAGAATGATGTTTGGGATCTTGTTCCCCTACCAAATGAAAACAATCCAATTGGCACTAAATGGATTTACAAGAACAAATCAGACGAATCTGGAAATGTTATAAGGAACAAGGCAAGACTTGTAGCCAAAGGCTATGCTCAAATAGAAGGAGTTGATTTTAAAGAAACCTTTGCTTCGATAGCACATTTGGAATCCATACAAATATTATTGGCATATGCGAGTAGTATGGGGATCGAATTGTTTCAAATGGACGTTAAAAGTGCCTTCTTGAATGGTGAAATTGACGAAGATGTGTATGTTACACAACCTGAAGGTTTTGAAGATCCTCACCATCCTGATTATGTGTATAAACTCAAAAAGGCACTTTATAGTTTAAGCACCAAGGGCTTGGTGTGAAAAGCTTATAAGTCAATTGATCGAAAATGAGTTTGAATGTGGGAAAGAAGATAAGACTCTTTTTATCAAAAAGATTGATCAAGACATCCTCGTAGCTCAGATTTATGTTGATGATATAATTTTTGGATATACTTCAGAAAAACTTGCTCTAAGATTTTTAGAGTTAATGAGTTCCACATTTGAGATGAGTTTGATTGGTCCCCTACAATTCTTTCTTGGTCTTCAAGTTAATCAATCTGAAAAGGGTATTTTCTTAAGCCAATCCAAATTTGCTCTAGAAATTGTCAAGAAATTTGGTCTAGGAGATTCTAAGGCTACTTGTAACCCCATGGGATCTACTTCAAAACTATCTAGTGATCCTTAAGGTAAGAAGGTAGACCAAAAACTCTATAGAAGTATGATAGGAAGCTTTTTTTACCTTACAGCTAGTAGACCGGATCTCTCATTTAGTGTTGGAATATGTGCTAGATATCAACCTGATTCACATGAGTCCCATCTTAAGGCTGTCAAACGTATAATCAAATATATTCATGGGACTTCTCACTATGGTATTTGGTATCCTCATGACTCTACATTGCAATTAATTGGCTACAGTGATGCTGATTGGGCAGGATCCATAAATGATAGAAAGAGCACAAATGGCTGTTGCTATTTCATAGGCAATTTCTTAGTGGCTTGGCATAGTAAAAAACAAAACTCAGTATCTTTATATACTGCTGAAGCTGAATACATAGCAGCAGGAAGCTGTTGTGCTCAATTATTATGGATGAAACAAACTTTATTAGATTATAATGTTTTCACAACAATGTATGCCTATCATGTGTGATAATTTTAGTGCCATTAGCATCTCAAAAAAACATGTTCAACACTCACGCACCAAACACATAGATATTCGTTATCATTTTCTGTGTGATCGTGCTGATCAAGGAAACATACAGTTACTTTTTGTTTCCACTGATGTTCAACTTGCTGATTTCTTTACAAAACCCTTTGGAAATGATCGTTTTATCACATTATGACATCAATTGAGCATTGGCCCATGCCCTGAATACTAATTCCTTGGTTAAATCAATTGTTTCCACTTTTTATTTTCATATTTTTATGATAAACAGGTGCTACTAACAAGGTGTGTGTTTTATTGTCTCAAGGGCATAACACTTTGCAATTAGATGTCAAAGGGGGAGAAAAATAGAGAAGTTGGCTTTGATTAAGGGGAAGAAAGATAGAGCTATGGTCTTCTATCAATCAAAGGAGGAGGAAAGCTTTATTGGTATATCTTTCTAGTCATGCATATATGGAGGGGGGAAATGCCTTAGAATTTTCAAGTTGCTCCTACAAGAAAAATCCAAATGCTCCCTTATATGCAAATGCTCCTTTATATCCAAAGCTCCTTAAGATCCAAAGAAGAAGATGTCCAAGTATCTTTGAAGAAAGAAAGAGAGTCAAGCTTCAGAGTTGCCATCAAATTGCAAAGGGGGAGACTGTTAGGGTTTTCATTAGTTTGCAATTTCATTGGTTGCATTCATTTTTATTTAGCTTGAACTCTCATGCATTTTGGAATCTTCATGCATTATTAATTTTTAATCATAGCATCAAAAGATTTTGCAAAGGCGTGCACAAACATGTTTTGAATTGCATTTTAAAAACTCATTTCTTTAAACATGTTAGCCTCTAGTCAAGCCTAGCTCTCCAAGACCAAGTTTCCCTTTAAAACTCAATTTTCAAGCCTTTAAAAATTCAGAGAAAGTTCGGTCAGCCGAACTAGTGTCAGTCAACTGTCTGTTCTAGATACGGAATGTAAAAACAGTTTATCAGGAAGTGCGGTTAACCGTCGGTCGACCGAACTTCTGTCAGTTCTGGGTCCAGAATGTAAAAACAGTTTTGTCAGGGGAGTTCGATTCAATTGTCGGTTCAATATCGGTCAGCTGTCGGTAAACCGAACTTTGGTTCGGTGAACCGACAGGCTTAGTTCGGTCCGCAATTTTCAAAAATATGACCGTTGGGAAATGATCGTTGGAGTTCTGTCAATTGAACCCCAAGTGTCGGTTGACCGACAATAGATCCATTGGGGAATTTTTTCTTATAAAAACAACACTTCCTTGGGATTTGTGCCAACACTTTGGAGACTTTTGAGGGCCAAGGAAGGTGGGACATCCATGCTAGGCTAGAGGGAGGGAAGGAGGGCAAATCAATCATTTCAAACCTTTGATTTCTTCAATGGGTTTGCCTTTCTTAACTTATTTTATTCATGGTTGTTTTTAATCTTTGGTTTCTTAAATGGCATGAGTAAAAGTGTTTAAAGTGCTCAAATGTTTATTGTTTAAACATGCTTTGATTTTAAAATATGGTTATCTATTAAACTTCATCATTTGAATAGAATTTCACATGTTAGTCATTTATTGTTAGTATTTCAAAAACATGTGTGAATATCTTCTACCTCATATTTGCATCATTTATGAGCATTGATTTTCAAAAGAGGTAGATAAAGTTTTTAAGGCATATGTATCTCACATACATCTTTGCATTCATTATGCATATGTCTTAGATAGGTTTTAATTTCATTATCAGCCTATGTTAAGAGGCATCAATATGTATTCATTTGCATCTCATCTTATGCTTGTTTAGGCATAGTTTATTGAGATAAAAATATGATATTGTAAAGGTTAATGTTCAGCCTATCGAAAAACATATGAGAATGTAATAGGTTATTACTGTGCCTTGTGTAAAAGCATATGTGGTTGTAAGGTTGGAGGTTAGCCTAAACCTCAAGTTGATAGTGGAAATACCAGTAGGGAAACCGAGAGTGGACGTAGGCTTGTTTGGCCTAACCACTATAAATTTGCTTGTTGTGATGATCGATTGTGGGTGTTATACTTATGTTCATGCTTTTTTTTAAATGCCCATCTTGAATGTTTAGTTGGATGCTTTACTTTGCTGTTAGAACTCCTTATAAACAAGATGATAAAACTTCAAAGCATAATTGACATAAGTTTTAAAAAGAAATGGTCTAGGTTTTAGAGCTCACCCTATTCACCAACACCCCCCCGGTTTGATTCTGGTCTTTCAATTACAAAAGATATAACAATATGTGAACAAAATGCAAATCTATCATGAGGATATTGCAATCAAATGATCTTGAGAAGCGTGAGATAAAACCAAGTAAATAAATCATTTGATTAGAAAGAACATTGCATTTTAAGAAATGTAAATATGTAAGAACTAAATACAAATGTATCATGACCAGCAATATGATGTGACAATAAAGTATAGGTTGGTCCAATGAGGTTCAAGGCCTTAAGGTTTGTCTAATTGTCAACCTTTAAGAATCCACCTAAGGTCTTGATAGGGTTGTCCTTGAGGGTTTCCTTTTGTCATCCCACCAATCTCTGAAAAATTTCACTTGAGAATGTATAGTTTGGTGAGATTGTCTCTTAGGGGAAAGAGTGAGCTAGAGGGGAATCTCCATTTTAAACTATAGTGGAATCCATTTTTAATTATTCTCAATAAAGGACAATATTAGGGTTCTAACTCTAGGTTTTTACACCTAATCAAGATTTACAGTGAACTTGATCCCAAAATAGAGCACCTAGGCCTTGATACCAATTGAAAGTCTGGGATCCGAACCCTAGAGGGTGGGGGGAGGGGGGAGGGGGGAAAGTGGAGTGAATAAGATCACAAGTGATGAACCTAGGCTCTGATACCAATTGATACCAATTGAATAGCTTCTAATTAGCTTCTAATTAGTGACCAATTATGTCAAATTTTAACTTCTTTAAATTAAATTAGTCACAAGTGATGATACAGAACTGAAGTGCAGAAGCTAACAAAAATAATCATCACAAAGCATTCACCATAACACAATGATTTCTAGTCGTTCGGCCTCAATGCCTACATCCACTACCGGCTTGTGATCCTACACCCCACCGGATTTCCACTATCTATGCTTTTCAATAGGCTAAGCAATAACCTTTACAAAATACTTTTCAAAGCTAAGCAATAACCTTACAACATGCTTTCCAAGGCTAAGCAATAACTTCTCGGGTTTTGTGGTTCACCCCTAACCATACACTTATGCTTTTCTAAGGCTAAGCAATAACCTATTGCACCCAAAATGTTTTCTCTACAAAATGTCTACACAACACTTGAAGAGATACAAACTTAAGCTCAAATACAATGCCTCTTAATTAGGCGGATATGAAAGTGTAAATCTAACTCACACATACACACTATGAATGCAAAGATGAATGCACAATGTGTATGTATGATGTCCTCAATCAATTTAAAAATAAAAGCTCATAAATGTATGCCAAAGGCTTTTAAAAGTTTTTGCTCATAAAAAAATTGATGATTGAGGAAACAATGCTAATCACATGTTAAAAATAACTTGTAAAAGATATACCTATATATTCCAAACAAGTTGTGAAATTCTAAGAACAAAACATGTGATGCAGAAGGATTTCAATCAAATTAACAATGTAGCTCAATATATGGATGCTAAAAGCATTTGAAAGTGTAAAACACAAAAATAGATTTGATTGAAGTTAAAGGACAAATCACATACAATTAAAAATTCAACTTGAAAATGATATACCTATCAATGCTAAGCAAGTTGTGAAACTTTAAAATAAAAGTACATATGATTTGTGAAGTTGTTGAATCCAAAACATAAGATAGATTTGAAAGTGATTTTCTTATGATGAAAAACAACAACCAAAGATTCAACCAAGTATAGGAATCATGTTACATATAATTTAAAAGATGTTTTCAAAAACATGATTTACTTAGATATACTAATTTGAGTACTACTTGGTTTGAATCAAGGTGAAGTATCCAACACAATAAATCAATTCAAAACATATACATGTTAAAGACACAACAAATCATAGCTTATCATGCTATAAAAGATTTACCAATAATTAAAGCAAAGCATGAAAACATATGATTAAGAAAACTAAAGCTTACTTAGTGATTTAACTCAATGGAACCAAGCTTTAGCTTTCCAAATGACCCCTATCATCCCTTAGCTCATTCCCCTTTGATTGGCCTCAAAACATCTCAAGGAGGGCCTCTTAGTTCCTCATTTTGGCAAAGGAATGAGCTTCATTTTATACCCAAAAAGTGCCCAACGGCTAGTCCCCGGTCGACCTGGACCCTTCCCCGGTCGACCAGGTACTCAACGGTAAAAAATATGACTATTTGAAAAACTGCTTTTAGCACGGGCCAGAAACTGCCTGTAAAAGTGGTTTGGCCACCGGTAAAAGTCTAGTTTTCTCAAAAAAACGAATATTTCAAAGAGATCTTCTTGGGGGCACTTTGGGCTATGGGATCAAGCTTGGAAATATGATTTAAATCAATCTAAGAGTTTTAAAAACACGAATCCTAAATTGCCTAAGATAAATTGAAAGTTTTAAAACCATAGGCTTGCTTGATTAACAAAAAAAAACCTTCTTTTCAAAATTTAATGCATCCAAGTTTAAAAACCAAAACTTGCATGAAATATGATTCTTAAAAGTCTTAAAAACCAATTTATATGAAAATCAATATTCCAAGATTTTCTAAATCAATGCTCATGTGAAAATTCAAATGATGATTAAAATGATAATGCATCCATCAAATTGCAAAACACAAAATCCATAACAATTTTGACTTGATTTGTCCCTTCATGTGTGGTCTCTAAGGTATCCCAAACTACTTTAGCTGAAGAGAAATTGACAACCCTATTGAATTCTTTGGGGGATATGGCACAGAATAAGGCATTATTTGCTTTGGCATATAAACTAGCCCCATCCTTCTCACTTAGGGTCCATTCTCTCTCTTTGGTTTAGCTTTTATGGATGTTACATATCCTTCTGAATCTTGCTCAGAAATAGTTGGTAAATGATAGCCTTCCTGAAATATGCTCCACACATCAAAACTTTGAGAATCTAGGAACACTTGCATTCTTGTCTTCCAATAACGATATTGTGTTCTATTGGTGGCATTAACTTCTCCTAATTGAGCTTGCATTTTGGCCTCTAGGAAAACTCACTCTAGGATTCTAACTCTAGGCTTTTACACATAATCAAGAGCACCTATGCTCTAATACCAATTGTAAGTCCGGGATCCAAACCCGAGTGGGGTGGGGTGGGGGTGGGGGGGTGGGTTTGTTGTGGGGGGGGGGGGGGGGGGGGTGGTGTTGGAATAGGGTGATCCTAAAACAATGACCAAGTTTAAAATCCCATGTCCAATTATGCTCAATTAAAGTTATTTGAATTAAAAGGAGAGAGTAAACAAGCTAAACAGTAACTATAGTGTATTTACTATAACATCATATATAGTGGTTCGGCAACTTTGCCTAGACCCACTTCGGCTTGTGACCCTCACCCCACCGATAATCCACTAACAGCACTAGAGGTTTATGGTTCACCTCGAACCTCACAACCACTCTTTATGCTTTTCTAGGCTAAGGAATAACCTTTACATCCACTCTGTATGCCTTTCAAGGCTTAACAATGACCTTTATAACTTGAAAACTTTCCTCGCAACTATATGCCTAAGAATGCCTACTAAGAGAGAAACAATTAAGTACCAATTGATGCCTCTAGATAGGATGATATGAAAATGAAATTACGTTCAATGCATTTACACAAAGAAGTTTGCAAATGTTGTCATTCAATACATATGCATGAAACGCTATCTCTTTTGAAATTTCAAGCTCATAAATGATGCAAAGATGAAAATCATAAATGTGAGATAGAGGTATTAAAAGATGAGGACATACTTGAAATGAAAACAAACTTGATTTAGTAAATGAAACCTAAGTCTAGCAAGTTTGATCAAACTGAAATCATGAAACATGTGCAAACTAATATAAATAGTGAAATCATAATGTTAAGCATGATTAAAGTGAAAAACATGTTATGAAATAAATCTAAACAGTTCTAGAAACCATAAATATCATGCCATTAAGTAAACCAAAGATTTCAAGCAAGCATGGAATATTTTGAGGAATAAGGGCTACAAACTTGACAAGATTGTCGCGACCTCGGACCCGGGCCTGCGACATGAAGGTGTGTGATCAACTATTTGTGATTAACCCACAGGTTTCCGCGGTGAGGATTCCTAAACAAACATGGAATTTATCCCACACGAATGATAGTTTGCGGAAGCGTGCAATTAATCCTATCTTACAACACATGTGATAGAACATCCACTTACATAAATTAAATCATCTTCAAGACAAATGTTCAGAGAAGGAAACATAAGCATGGCGTTTCAAGATTTGTTCAAGTTTCAAGAGTACAAAAGTTTGTTAAGTTCATAATTACAATTCCCAAAACAAAAGAGCCAACACACACTTTACAATCCCAAATCATCAAAATGTTAAACCCAACCATGTGTACGCAACTCATGACCCCGCCCGACGTCTAGAGGACGTCGTCGGGCTGCCACTCACAGATTGGGGGTGGCTCAATAGCTTCCTCCTGACGCTCCTCAAAGGCAGCGTCACCTGAACTTGGTCACCAAAATAAACGGGTCAGACACGACAGTTTGGCAGGTGATCAATTTAGATAAAAAAAATATAAATCATTTAGATCAAGAACTAGTTCAGTGTTTAAAACCATGCATGAATGCAAAACAGTGCTGAAACAATATACAAAACTAATCGAGTAAACATATGGAAATATATCATGATTAGTGAGAAAAACCCCTTGAGCTCATCCTTTCTCTACCATACATGATGAGTAGAGTAAGTAGAACAAAATAGAATATACAAAACAGGACAGAACAGAATCCCAAGCTACACTAGGTTGGTGGGGTCTGGCTGCGGAACCGGAAGCAGGACAGGAGGGTGTATATATGAATATACGACTAATCTGCAGATTGTCCAGGGTTTAAGGACCTCCCAAACAGTGGATCAGATTGAGAGGGTAGTATAAGCTCAGTGGTAATCACCTAAAATCATGTATATACGAAAACGGGATAATACATATACAAGCCAACCAAATTAGGGGAATTTACTTATCAAAACAGAGCAAGATAGGGTATATCAATGATAGCGTGTGTCATAGCAAGATAAAACGAAATTAGAAATCCCCATTATAGTTTCTTGAAAAACTTTAAAATCAGGCTAGTACTTGCAAAATAAAACAAGTCCTACGATATTCATTGCATCAGAAATCAGGGTCTCAAAACAGGCTAATCAGTACACACTAAGGCCTTTCATTGATCCTTGTGTATTTGAAACCCAATTGTTGGATTTAAGATGCATTGGTGTCCCTAAAGCTAATGGACAATTCCAGTATCAAATACACAATCTCAAGCTAGAAGCCCTTAGTAGTATTTTGGTTTCCAGTTCCCAAGAAAAATCCACAAAACAGGTCCGGTTTACAAATTCGGTCAGCTCTCGGTCACCTGTCGGCTAACCGAGTTGGTGACTGTCGGCTAGCCACCAGCTGACCGACGGCTAACCGCCAGGTCTTCAGACAGGAAAGCACCATTCTGTAATTGGAACCGAAACTGCACATGGTTGGCCGTCAGCTGGCCAAACTGAACATGGCAGCTAGCCAACGGCTGACCGTCACTTGACCGACAATTCTCTGTTGAAAAAAAGGCTACTGGAAATGGAACCGAACTTCACTTGGTTGGCTGTCGGTCGACCGAGGTGGTGCAGGTCGGTTGGCCGACAGCGGACCGACGATATCCTGTCATAAAACACGCTTCTGGAAGAAGAGCCGAACTGAACTCGGTTGGTTGTCGGTCGACCGAAGTGGCCCTCTCGGCTGATCGACGGTTGGCCGGCAGCTGACCGACTGTGCACGACGGCCCAGTTCAAGTCAGAAGTCCAGTTCTACTTTCTTCCAACTTTCTTCCCATTCCACTTCCTTTCCTTCTTAGTCAAATCCCTGCACATCCCCTGAGCCTCCATGCTCTCCAAGGGCTATTTCCATTCACTAGTTCACTCCACAACCTCTCCCTTCATCAACTCTTCTCCATTTCACACAACCATTCCAATCACCACAAGGCATATCAGTTTGAATCAAAAACAGAATTTCTGAAGTAGAGAGAGAATAACTTCATAGATTTCATGAGGGAAATGAAGATCAAATCATGCTTAATTGAAAGACAATAACTATAAAAACATAGCATGCACCACATTTGTATTTTCAAACACAATATACCAATAAAATTGCATGCAAGAAAGGGCTAAAGAGATCACTTCCGATGACCAAAAGCAAGTCCCAAATGTCTCTAAAAAATCCTACCAATTGTAAGCCACGAAATCTACAAGAAATCCCAAGAAAAGAACCTCAAGATCCACCAAAAATGTGAAGACAAGGACACATTTCGAAATGGGTATTGCACGTATGAAAAATGGGCTCCTAAGGTACTCAAAAGACTCCTCAAAAGAGAAGGAGGAGAAGCCTCACCTGAAGCTTGCTAAACCAGGAGCAAGGACAAAAATGGTGGTTCTTCACAACGAGAATCTCCAAGAAAACGATGCCAATAGAGAGCTTAGGTTGAGAGGAAGAAGTGGTAAGATCGGATTTTGATTTGGGGCTTTCTAGCTTAGGCATTCAAGGAGAACAAGTGAAAAAGAAGGAGAAGTTCCTCTCAGCTGGGTTGAAGAAGAGTTGCAGAGGTGAGTCAGAACGTGAGGTAAGTGAGGGAGGAGGAAGGACTTAAGTCAAAAGGGTTTGTGGGCCCCATTGGCCCCAAAACTTGTGACCATTAAAACACCAATTTAAGGGCCACGGGTGAAAATGACAAAGAAGACAAAAATGATCGTCGAAAAATCTAGTTTCCAAAAAGTACAAATTTGGCATAGTTTTGAGATTTCGAAATTTGGGCCCATATTTGGTGTGAAATGATTGTTTTACCCTTTTGTGCCAAAACTTGGGTTTCTATGCCTCAAACACAGACAGCCTGAAAACAAAAGTCGAACAATAAAATAAAACCATCAAAATAGATCAAAATCACGATAAACGTCGAGAAATCTAGAATTTCCTCCCAAGCTTACGCGTACACTCAAGGCACCCCTGAGTGTGACTGAATAGCATAAAACGCTCTCAAAATTCCCCAAAGCTAATTCTAGACTAAATCGAACCAATTTCTAACCCACGATCACTAAACCCACATAATAACTAAACACGCACTTACTTAACACTGTTTGTGCTAATCCTGGGTTGGGGTTTGACAAAGATCATAAGGTTGAAATCTATGGTTTTGCCCTTGAAATCCTTCTTTAGCTTTTCTCAATTAATCCTCCTTCCTTGGCCCAAAAAAATATCACAATTCCTAAGGAGAGAATTCGATTTTATAGTGAAGAGTGGTCCAACAACTATATTGTTGGTTAATCCCCTAATAGTTCGGTTAACCAACTCCTAACGGTCGTATGCAACGGCCAGTTTGACCTTTAGTCAAAAAATAAGGTTTTAAATTTGATTACCCTTCGGTCAACCGAACACGTTGTTGGTTAACCGAAAGGTAACTGACAGATTACCTTGCGAACTTGCAGGAATGAGCATTTTCGCCATCCAAGCATCCAGCTATTGTGACAGAGAAGCGAAAATGATTTTTAGGGATTAAGGCTATGAAAATAATTTTCTAAAAGGAAGTTTTGGCCATGGAAAACATGTTTTGAAATATGTCTAACATGTTTCCAATTGAGTTTCGAAATATGATTCGAAACATGTTTATGCATGTATTTTTGAAATACCTCTGAACCAAATATGAAAAGATCAAATCATGCATGAAAAGTCAAGTCTTAAAGACATGCATGAGAATACCTTACAAAGCAGAGGTATGGAAGTTATGGAACATGGATAAAGATTTTCAAGTTTTAAAGTTATGTGCCCCTGAAAGATCAAGCTTGGAAAAACTTATGAATGCATCCAATCAAATTGCAACAAATGACAACCTAATACTTCTTTGTTGGCTTCAGGCAATGCTCAACCATTCTCATGCGAACTCCAGTAGTCGTTTGTCATGCTAACTCCAACCGGTCTATGAAACTGTCAACATTGGCCTATCGACAACCCTAGGTCATGTCTTGTCGACAAACATCACTTTACCAGTAATTTCCAATACTTATGTGGAATCCGCATTGTAGGTGGGCTTGTATGGGAATAGGCATCAATCTTAACTACTACGTACTTTGATATGTGAACCTCCAACATGTCTTCACAATTCATACCCACGCTTCCTGTTAGGCCATTTGTCTGGGAGCAATAAGTGATGTCGAAACCATTGGCATGATGTCCTCTTCTAAGAAAAATTATTTGAAATCTTGGAACAAACTACTACCCATGATGTAACAATCGAACCGATGCTGAAATATGACTATCCCAAAGAAAACCTAGCCAACTGAAATTCCTCAACTTGAGTGCTCGGTCTTGATTTGCTATCATGCACGGCGTTTAGGGAGAAAATTCGAAACAGCACATTCATGCTCCTTGTTCCTTTGATCACTCAAATGACACTTCCCTCTGAATCAACTTCTCAAACAAAATTGCAATGGTTGAAGAATCCCCTAGCAAATCTCTGATAGCAGTTCATGAATCCCAAGAAGGACCAAACATCTGACACCTCCGTAATCTTTTCTGGATAAATCATCGCCTCAATCTTCATAAAATCAACTACAAATCCGACTTCAAAACTGATCCCATTCAGAAAAGTAGCTCGAATCAACCAAAACTTCATGCTTGTTCCCCTCAGTATGCCGCAAGACGGTCCACAAATAGCAGAAAAGTGTCTTCAAGTGTTGCTCAACCTCTTCGCGAACCAACAAAATTGCGTATCTTCCTCCAATAGTTCTATCAAATGCGCTGAAAAGTTGAAAGTTTGTCTAAGTCCTTCAAACATCGCATGTTAACATGGGGAAGCACTGGTCTCTAATGACAAAATAAGCACCAAAATGCTACAAAACAATATGGAAACATTAAACTCTCCCCCCAATAGAGGAACTTGGAGTCACGCCCCAAAACCGGACTTCTGCAATGGTCCGATCTCGGGGAGCGTAATTTGGGGTTAATTAAAATTTTTGCTTTCCCTAGGATCCACGTGTGCAAGGAAGATAAAATTTTCGAGCACATCAAGAACATTTCACGGAAGCTTACGTGGCATTGCAACCCGGAGCCCACGACCATCGGATTTCTTGTCGCACTCAACTTATCTAGCTTAAAGCTATCATATCAAAGTCCATACTTAGATTGGAACAAATCAAAACCATAAAATACTGAGCTGGCAGTAATAGGATAATTCATTTCCCACATATGTTCAAGCTACAAATTATGCAAGTGCATTAGTCACAACCCAAAGAAAATGGCTAACAAAAGGCATACTAAAAAAAATACCAGCTAAGAACCAATACTACCCAGATGTGTAACAGTACTCTGGAGTCAAGCATGATGTCTACATGACATCATTAACATATAGAACCTACAAAACTCTTGTCTCTACAACCATCTGCACACGTACTAGCTCAAGACGAGAACCTGCTACGTAAAGCACAAAAGTATAGTATATCAGACACGACGGTCTGGTAGGTGACTGATACAGATAAAAACATGATGATAATGTATAAAAATCCATTTTTCAATACCAAAGCATATTTGAGAATCTAAAAAGAAGTAATAATGAAGTAGTAAGAGTTAAATACCGACAAATAGAAAACATGCTGAATCAAGCTGACAAAACAGACAAATTGGATAAAACAGATGGCAACCCACATTGAGCTATTTTCTCCTATTATCGAAGTAATAAGAGCAATCAAATTAACCGTTGCCATATAAAATGGCCGGAACAAACGTATGATACATAATAGCCCAATATAGATGGGTAACAAACAAAGTCCACCACGGAATGGATAACAAACTAACTAAGTATCCAAGCTGCTATTGGCAAAAGTATTTTAGGATCCCAAGCCGGGTGATCAACCCAACTAGGTGACCCAAGCTTAGTGGTGCCGACCAAAATCCAAATTGATGCAAATCAAATCACCGAAACACATTTCAAATCGAAAAAAGGACAACTTTGAGCAAAGTACAAATGAACAAATACGGAGCGGAACAAACGAGTAGCTTTACCGCAATTTTTCCAACGTGGCAAACCACTCAAAGCTATTTCAAATCGATTTATAAGAAAAACGTATAAATCTACTAACTTGGAATGAGATAATGTGTAGTAGTTGATTGGCTTACCTAGGGCCATCTCGTTATACACTTAGTATTCAAATATTGGTGTATGAACGAAGAATTTGGTGCCTTAGAAGGTCTTTGATATTTTTAGAGTACAAAGTGTATATCCAGACTTGGAATAATTCCCCGGTAATTTGAAGATTGAACGTTCCTTCTTATTCCCCTTGGACTCCCATAATACAAGGTGTTTTGGATTCAAGATTCCCATCCCCAAGCATAAATGAGTCCCTAGGGGTTTGCACATCCAAACATGAGAAAACAATGTGCAGGAAACAACTTCGGGACATAACACAGGTCTACTTGAGTGGGGGAACATTTGCTCGAGCGGGCTGTTCCAGAGGCTCGCAAGCTCGAGCGAGCTTCAAGTGGACCAAGCTCGCTCGAGTGGGCCCAAACTTGCTCCAGTGGCAGAGCTTCTATCCTGCCCTTCTCCGGCAATAGTCTGGCCCACTCGAGAGGCCATAACCCCACTCGAGTGAGCTAGGTTGCTGCCTGCTCGTCCCTTGTAGATTTCTCTGCTCTTCTTCATACATTCAATCCCCTATTTCCTTCCTCCATTCATTTCCACCATCGTTGCTACACAACTTGAGCTTCCCTTAGCTTCAAACAAACCTCCATTCAACTCCAAGCATTGCCACACATTCCATTCACGAATATAATTCAAAAACAAATTATAATCATATGAAATACATAATTAAAAAATGCCTTTCCAACATCCTAGAAGCCATCAATTGACAACAAGCCCAAATTGTTATAAAAGACAACTTATAGAAAGCATAGACATAAGCCATACACTAAAACATTTCTAAAATCAAACCATTTATAAACAAAAGAACAAATTTGAAAGCATTATAATTTCAAACTCAGAATTTTAGGAAGAGACTAAATTTTTAGATTGAATGCTTTCCATCATCAGACTATTCACTTGCATTTTCAGAGTCTACATGCTCTCCAAAACTCCCATTGTCCAACAATTTCAAAGTTAAATTCCCATCTTTCTTAAATGGAACATCCCTTTTCCATCATTTTCATAAAATCATCAAGTCCAAATCCATGATCATATGACAAAATAAGAATTTAATTATACTAAGGAAGGATTCAAGGGAACATAAGAGTGAAATACATGACTTGTAAATGTTGGAACTAGGTGGGCCTCATGGATAGGCTTACAAAACTTTTGTCCCGCTTAACGCAGTGATTAAATATCCATAAGGCTACAAAACCCAATCAAGGATCCATGTCCTATTTCTCATGATCATGTACAGTAGAAAACTCTATCTAGAAGATAGAAACAATAGCATACAAGCAACCACGAAATCCACAACAAAAAAGAAGTAGATTATACCTTGGGAGCTCAATTGCACTCTAATGGAGAAGTTGATGACTTTATTTGATGTAGAACTCTTCTACAAATAAAATTTGAATCTCCAACACCTCTTAGCCTTCCACGCTATGACCCGAATCAGATCTCTTTCTTTAAGGAGATGGTGGGATCTCCAAGAGAAAAACCAACTAGAACTTCTAGGGAAAAAACCCAAAGGAGGAACTAGAAGAGAGGAGAGAAGTGCAACACCTGCACACAAGGGGGCTGGGCGTGAACTCCAAGGGGATGGACGTCCAACCCCTATTCTCCTCTATTTATAGATTTTTTAAACTCCTCTTACTAATTAGAAGTAGAAGTTCAACTTCTATAATAATTAGTAACTCTCTTTTGCTACTATTACCACTATTAGAAGTCTCACTTCAAATAGAAATAGTAACTTTCTAATTCCTTTCCCTTTTAGTTCAAGTAGAATCAGTAATGATCCAATCTTGGGCTAGCGTAGAGGCCACTAGGGATTCCATAGAAAGCTGACTCCAACTTGGACACCGCGACCTCACATCTCATTTGCAATCCGGGCCCATAGCTAATTGAAAATAACTTCACTATATAAATGCAATTGAACTCCAGTTTTAAGAATAAATTACAAGAAGACCCTAAACTTCCTTATTATCACAAGTAGGCCCCTCTATCGATATCCATGGATCAATTGGACTAAACGTGTCTCAGCAATTTAGATCCACATCTTATTATCCTTGTGACCCAATTGATCACAGTGATTTTCAGTACCATCCAATTAACTCTTGATTAAAATGGGTGCGCATTTACTAATGATAAATCCATTAATTAGCATAAGGGGATAATAGAGATAGATTCCATCTTGACCATTAAGTGTTCCTACAGTCCTACTACCACATACCCAAGACACCGAGGTGTTGACCTACAGTTGGCCTCACTCATTGGTGACTCAAAGCAAATGAATAGATAGAAACTTGATTTCATCAATGTCTCAGGATTGAGAACCTATTAATAGGGAATTATGAGAGGAAAACTTAAACCAAAGACAGTATTTCATAAGGTGCTTCTCATAGTCCTTCAATACATCCAATGTACCAGCATAATGATCCAGAGTCTTACACTCCAATGATCGAGACAGATCACACTATCTCATACTGATCATAATACTGGAACCTTATTAGATGAGATGCCCAATCTCATCACTGGTTGTGAAGTTATTTAAGTATAAGATTTGCGACACATGTCTCCCACATGTGGATCTCGTCCACACACATGTATTACATCTAATATACTCGTGGGCTCTGGTTCATCTCATGAACCTTTATGTCATTTGTACTGGTTGTGTGCAAACAGGTAATAAAACACTATTCATCTCATTAAAAAGAAGCATGATTATATTGATATGAATCAATTTATTACATCATCTACTTGATTGAGACCACACAATCTAAAATAGAAAATACATGGTTGATGCTATTAGCCAAAAACTAGATAATCAACATGATCAATTAAGCATATAATAGATGGAAAACATGTTTTAGAACTAGAATACCCAAGATTAATAACATGCACAAGAACAACTGAATTAGTCACTTGCCTTTGTCTTCAAATGGTCGCAAAACACTCTCCCAAAACACCTCCCAGCTGCTGGAACACTCAGCTACAAATGCCCCAAAATCACATCTTAGAACACCCATAAAAGAGAAAATGAGAAGAAATGGAAATGGGGGCTTGCATGCATGGCAAAGAGACTCCCGAAGGGTTGCCCAATCATAAACTAGAAGATGAAAACCTTTCCGTACCTGTAGATGACTTGATCAGCAAATGAATAACTAAATGAGCGGGCTGTCATTCATGGTTCCCCACGAAAATGGTGTCTTGAGTGAGAGGAGATGGAGGAGAATGAGATGGCAAGCTTCATTTGGCGATTGGCGGCATGGATCTTGAGTTTGGAAGCAACAAAAATGAGAAAAAGAAGGGATGGTGCTGCTGTTGCAGAGCTGGAACAGTTGCTGAAATGGGGGTGACGAGGAATGAAGGAGATAAGGGTTGGTGGGATTTATATGTGTAAAGGTCGGGCCCACAACTAATAATTCATCGTGGGCTCGGAACTGAGCTTTCTGTGTCTCGGATGAAATCGACGAAGAAGACTAAAATGATTCTCATAAAATCTAGTTTTCAAAAAGTATATTTTTGACATGGTTCTGGAATCTCGAAATTTTGGTTCAGTTTTTAATGTGAAAAGGCTGTTTTGCCCTTAGGGCTGGAAAATTGATTTTCTAGGCTTCAAATTGGGACGGGGTGAACACAAAAGTTGTTGGGGATAATTTGACCAATCAAAAGAAATCAAAATTAAAAATTTTCAAAATCAAGAACAATCCCCCCACATTGACGCGTGTAACCCAAGGTGTCCCTAAACTGTCAGACTGTGTCTGATGGTTCTCAAAGTTCCCCAAAGCTATATAAAACTATTAAAAACCCACAAACCAACTCAATTACACTCAAATCTAACTTAGAGAACTAACCCACAGCTAGCTACACATTAATCACGAAAATTGGGGGCCGGGGTCTTACACTTGGTCACCCAAACTCCCTAACGAACAAGAAGAGAAGAAGACTAGGAAAAAATAAGAAAAATAATTACCCAATCCGACAACAACGAGATCTAGCAAAATAACTAATGACTTCTCACCATGCGTCGCAGTTTCTAGAGTGTTTTGTTTCCTAGAAACCTTCTTGCTCTGATACCAGTCAGTGACGCCCCCATCTCGGGGCACCGATTAGGAAATTAATGGGGTGATGAACACATTTCTAACCCTAGGATCCACATGTGTGAGAATAGAATACCCCATCACAATCATGAACATTATGAAGAAGCTTACGTGGCCTTGTGACCCAAAGTACGTGGCCCTCGGATTCCGTGTCGCAACTCAACGCCAAACATGCCCATACAGAAGTATAATATATTCTCAAACTGGAAAATCATGAACAATAATAATACAAAGCAAGACAAGGAACAAGAGATCTTATTACCCAATGCTCAAGTTACAATATAAAAGAGCATTAAGTACAAACCTACAAATAAAAGCCAACAAAGGCCAGTACAACTGAAATAAACTAGTACATACAAAATACCTCCACTTGATGTGAAACCCAATGTCTATTTAACGCCATAAAAAATGATTCTCACCTAAGATTTGGCTCTACGCCACCTCCATAAGCGCTCCTACATGTCGGGGTACAAAACCTAAAACACCAAGGTTTGTAAGGGTCCGGCACGACGACCTGGAAGGTGTTTTAAATGATATATCATACATGTTTGCATAATTGGAATAATTACCGGTAATAGATTTAAAAGAATCTCAATGAGTGGTACAACTCGGCAAAATGCTCCATGAGAATACGATCAGAGTAGCATAATGTAGAATTATAAATTAGCAATACCACTACCACATACAATACCTAACAAAATGGCACCCACATGTCTTTATACTCTCGCCATCACACGTGATGGCAGGAGGAGAAATATACAAAATGCCATACGGCTCGTTGATAAGAAATATATATACATATATATATATAATAACTAAAGTGCCAAAGAGGTGTCTATTAAAATTCCGTCCATCGTACCTATTAGAAATATAAAGACCAATTTGCAAATGGTAAATCATAGGTTAAATGACATCGAGACGGTGGATCAGACAGAAAAGAATTTCCAAGCTTAGTGGTGCCGACACACAGAATCAAAACAAAGAGAAGGGGGTTCTTGGTTTTCTGCATGTTCTTTTCATTCGGGTTCACTAGGGGGTTCAAGGTCCCATTGGGAGTCTGAAGACGCCCCAACGATTCAAGGTTACCGATGCCCTCAATCCAATCAAGGGGGTTCAGAGTCCAATGGATCCTCAAAATCCTCGAGGGTGCCAGGTCCATGGTTTCCTTACACGCTGGAGTATGTCAAGATCTTTAGAGTCCATAAGGGCATACTGAGACAAGGGACTACTCCGAAACACATCAAAATATATAGAGTCTACATGTAGAGGTGAGTAGCCCTTGCATAAGTTAGAATTGGGTTCAACGAACCCCTAAGCAAAATAGACAAACAACGAGCTGGACCTATAGGCAAGGGTTGGGACCTTACACCCTAGTTGCTTAGGGTGAAGCAAGAATGAAGATGTAAGTGTGATTAGGAGATTGAATGCAACTACAAAGACCCAGTCACTAAATATGCATAATATGCATCCAAGGGGGGGATCACACTCTCCCTTTCTCTCTTTCTCTCTCATCTCTAAGGCTTGCTAGGTTTCCATTATCATCATCTTCTTCAAGAAATCATCATCAGTTGCTTTAGATCAAGTAATTAATCATAATAACCAAAAGTCTTATTGACTCCCTTTCCTTTCACTGTTCCTAAGCTCTTGTGGATCCATGAAACCCATGTGATCTTGGTGTAGGGTAGGGTTCCCATAATCATTCCCTTCATAGTCTTGTGATTTATGTAGTTGAATGACCTTAGAAATGATTGCCTTTCATGAGAACTTGATTCCTTCGTGCTTTACATCATCTAATCATGCATCTAAAACCATCAATCATGCCTTAAAATAATCATAACCTGATCATATTGAGGGATAGGGATTTGGAAGACTTTGTGACATGTAGCCAGAGATTTGTGTTTATTCCTGATGGATGAAAGCCTCCACGAATCTCTTGCGTCTCGATCTCAATGCAATATTGCACGACTTAGGGCTCCTATTTCTCTCATATAGACGATCCCGAGGAGTCTTGCTTCCTAGAGAATTCTCTACCAAGAAACCCACGTCCCCTAACATAACCCTAATAGGAGTTTTCTATGTGGGGATAAGATTTGATCGGGTAATTATGGATGATTGTGGGTCCCTATCTTATCTACAACAGATCAAGTCTTTTATCATAGTCTCTTATTCTCTATTGGCAACTACCATATGCTTGATTTGATGTGGAACTCATGGCATGCGGGCCACACGATTTCCTACACGTAGATCATTGTGTTAGTTTCTCTTGCACAACGTCCCATTTATTCACATATCCTTCGATGTTTCCATGTTAATATTGATGAATCTTATGCCCTGTGATTGTTTTATGATCTCTTTGTGTTCTCCATTATCTAATCTATTTTAGAACCCTTAAATAACCATTGATGGTTCTAGAAACTTGTGCACTGTGATTGTTCTATAATCTCTTTGTGTTTCTCAATTATCTAAGTCTATTTTAGAACTCTTAATTATTCATTGATCGTATTGTACCTGATCATCCATTTGGGCTTAAGTAACCATGCTTGTTTTTCCTCTTTTTATGTGTAGAAACTTGGGTTTTGATGTATCCCCTTATAAACTTTGATGCCACTTGATTCATTTTGATTTCTAGGTTCTAAATATTCTGTAGCATGTGTCTTAATCGTTTTCATGAAACCATGATTCATGCATTTCCTGAAATCTTTGTACAAATGACCTTTACTCATTTACTATCCTACCTATGGAAACCTGCACCGATTTTGATGATTTCAATTAAGATTTATTTATCTATTATTTAGCTTTCACATGCATCTAGTTTTGTGCAAGAAGTTAGGTCAATTTTTTTGAAATTGAATTCTTGGGCAGAAACTAGAAAAATTCCAAAAACTGTTGTTGGCATAAAAAAAATTGTCAAACTTCTATTGGGCACAAGACCCTTGTTGAGGGTCATGATTATATGGGCATAAACCCAAGATTGCATTGAGCCTGCTTATACATAGATGGGCCTAAATCCATTTAGCTACCGAACTCACTATCAAGCCCACGATCGGCGACCGCTATATGGCGTGAAGTCGTGCCATGTACCATACCTAATGAATTTCATGGGTCTCGGGTTCAAGCTGATTCTTTGCAACCATTTCATATTGGGTCCAATGCATACATTCGGGTCCAAGCCAATTTTTTACCTAAGCCATATGACCAATATTGGTTGATGCCGGTTCAAGCCAATTTCTGGCCTAAGCCATAAGACCAATCTTGGTTGATGTCAGTCGAAGCCATATGACCAATCTTTGTTAATTTAGGTCCAAAACAATTTCTTGCCTAGGCCATTGACCAATCTTGGTCCATGCCAATTTTTTTGCCTAAGCTATATGACTGATTTTGGTTGATGTCAGTCCAAGTCAATTTCTAGCCTAGGTCATGTTGACATGAGGAGAAACAAGATGGCTCCTTCTATGACTTGGGGAATATGATGTAGAGATGTTAAGATGGGGGAGATGGAGTTAAAAAAAAAAAAAAAAAGAACAGTCTTTTTACTTTTTCCTTGTTTCTCTTTCTTTTCTCTTTTCCTCTCTCTTTTCTCCTTCTCTTGCTTTTGTTTTTTCCTCTTTGTTCCCAAAAGAAACCTTTCTCCTTTCTCCTTCTCATAGCCCAACTCCTCTCTACTTTCTCCTCTCCTCTCCTTTTATTTCCTTTTTTAAGAGGTTATGTAACTACCCTTGCAAACCAATAAGTTATGGCAACTACGCATTCAAGCAAAGCAACTTTTGAGTAGTGGGTAGTTTCTAAAGCTTTCATGACAACTAGTTTTTGAATAGGTCTTATGGTCCTTTACATAAAATCACTCTGTGGGACCCACAATTGAAATCTTGAGAGACAGAGTTGCTTTTTTAAAGGTATTGAACCCTTAACCTCAAGGTTAAAATGCAACCATCTTAATGACTTAGCCATCACTCAATAGCTTATGTAAAGTTTATCAAAAGATTATATTAACAAAGCTTTACCAAAGCAGTATCTCCTCTTGCTGGAGATGGGTGACAATACCAAAAGATAAGAGCCCTTTTACTTAAAAGCTTTATGAAATAGGGAGAAGATAGCAAGATTGTTTCTGAAGAGAAGATTCAAAGCGGGTTAAGGACTAGGATCATGCCTTCATCAAGAGTTGAAGCATGATTTCCTAGTTTTGAGCCATGTCCCCATTTTTTTTATATGTATTTTTATTTCATGTAAAATGAGGGAATGAATGTTATATTTTGTAACTCCTTTTGTATGAATGAAACAAATGAGTTCATATATTCTTGCATTCCCATTCTTAATTTCTTTGTTTACAGAAGTTTGGCACAGTCGGTGTGACCTAGGCTCACTGTTTCCTTTTCTATCAAGGTTTAAAAAAAACTTTCTAGTTGTTCCATCAAGTTTCATTAATGGCAACCAAGCTTGTCATCACCTTTGACGATACCAAGTACAAGGCCTATCTAGAGGCCAAAGTCCAAGCAAGAAACTCCCTGCAAATGATCAAGACCCATGTAAAGACTGCAAAGAGAAGGTTTGAAGAGTTGCAAAGAGAAAATACAATTTTGGAAATTCAGAAGTTTGCTTTCTCCAAAACTCATGAAGTGTCAAAAGAAGGCAAATTTCCTCATTTTCAAGTTGATCAGCTAGCTAATGGTCGATGAGCTCACAAAGGGTTAGGAAACTACCAAGCTCCAAAGGACATGCAAGGGATGTACAACCATGGAGCTGATCGTCAATTAGCTAACTCTCACCAAACTACATCAACATATCAATTTCAAAATAAGGTATGTTTGAATGGATCGAAGTTTGATCAATCCATAAGTTTCCAATCAAATATAAAATGTCAAATGAAAATGGATAGAGATAATTTTGTGGTTCCATGCACCCACGCCTACCCCACCAGAGTGGTAAGGTTTAATGGTCATGGATGCTCCAAAATGAAACAAAAGCCCCTTGTATCTAGCACTTACCCCACCAGAGTGGTAAGGAAGACTATAACTTGGGATGATGCTACAAGTTCGCGCCGTAGCGCTTACCCCACCGAAGTGGCTAAGCTTGACCGAACACAACGGCCTAGGAAGACTTCAATGCTGGACCAACTGTTAGTACCCATTGAATGGCTTTCGAGCCTCTCACCTTGCTTAAGGGAGAGAATGTGATAATGGGTGAAAAGGCCCCACAACGCCACTCTAAGAATGTGAGAGGTCCATTACCTGGCAAAATTTTGTCAGGTTCAAGTGGATTACAAATTGTGACAAGAAAGAATAGGTTCATGAAATTTATACCTCAAAGCCAAAAATATGGCCAAGAGTTTATCACCAAGAAGCAAGTCATCCATCAAATGTTCTATCTAAGAGCTATAAAGAAAGAATCAATAAGTGGATTGCGCACTCAATGACCACACCTGACATGATTAGTTGTAAGTATAAGAACAAGTGGGCCCCACATCCAAATGTAATTTCCACCTACAATGATGTCCTAGACTTGTGTACTAGATCCATGTATCGTCATCCATCATGAACCATACAAAACCAAGTCCAATGGACCCCAACTCATAACCAAAAAAGACAAGCCCAAACCCATGAAGTTAAAGCCCAAGTTCATGCCAGAAATACCAAGGCCCACTCAAACAAGGCTCCACCTATGCAGGATCAAGCCCATTACCAAGTCATATAGGGTCAAACCTATTACCAAGTCATGCGGGGTCAATCCCATTACCAAGTCAAGCCAGGTAAGGGCCATCATCATGACAAAGCAAAACCAAGTTGATTCATGCACTTTCAAAACTCGAGTCCAACAAACCCTAGCCCATGAGCAAGGAATCCAAGCCTAAACCTTTAAAGGTAAGGTCCAAAGTCATGTAGGTCATACCCATGCCAAAATAAGCAAGAGTCCACCCAAGCGGGCTTAAGTCCTTCACCAAATCAAGCAAGCCAAGGCTCGTTGTTACATAAAAAAGGGTAAGGCTAAGAAGATGATTGATCCAATCCAAATTGAAATAATAGGGAAACACTCAAGTGATTCTATGCCTCAATTGATTGCAGAATTTAAAGAAAAGGCGGTACATGAGGGGATAAGCACAAAAAAGGCATGTCAATGGACACTTAGAAGGAAAAGAAGAGCGGCCCACAAGGCCAGCAAATTTAAAGTCACTCCTACGTGGATCCCTAAAAAGTTTGAAGAACTAATTATCTCAATCAATGTCATCGGTAAAGGAAAGAAGAAGAAAGATCCTTCCACCTACATTATATTTGATATGAATATTTCAGAGGGATCTTCAAATGATAAATGAGACCCACTTGGGCCATCAAGTGAGAAAGTGGCCTCCTTCATCAGAATCAAGTATGGCTCCCATTTACATGATTGGTCACGATGATAAACCCGAATACTCAAAATCCAACCTTATATCCGCCTTTCCGCCACACATGCAAGATACAAATAGGCAATTTGCAGAAATGATGGCAATATTGGCTTCATTACAAGATCAAATAAGGACATAAAACAAACCTGACAAATTGATCATGATGGTCAAGATGGGGACCACATTGATGGTGAGGATGAGTTTACGGAACCTCACATTACAACTGAAGAAGTTAATTTAGTAACTAATAAAAAAAGGGCTAATGAAGGATTACAGTTGTCCAAAACGGATCAACCCCACCATATCTGGCCTGGATGGATAGTGAGCCATTTCCGCCTAAATTCAAGCAACCTAATTTGCAGTCGTATGATGGAAGCACTTCATCTCATCAACATCTGTGTCACTTCAAGGTGTTGACAGGACATGTAGCCGACAATGATGCATTGAAGATAAGATTATTCAGTAACGCCTTAAAAGGGACAACATTTAGCCAGTACAAGATGCTCTACCTGAAGGGTCGATAAATTCATGGACGGACTTAGAACAAAAATTCCTAGATTGCTTCTTTGATGCTGATACTCTAGTGACTACAGCTCGCTTGTGCTCGGAAAAACAAGGAGAAGATGAGATAGTTTCAAAATTTATCAAAAGGTGGCAGGCCCTATCTTTTCAATGTCCAGAAAATTTGTCACATGAAAGTTTGACGAACATGTGCAAGACAAATATGCACTCTCAAATAAGAGCCAAGCTTGTAAGTGCAAAACCTAAGAACCTTGGTGAGTTGTTAGAAGCAGTAGTTGAAGTGGAAGCAGTTATCAAGGATCGTGAAAATGAAAAAGATTTCTAAAAAGGTTGAACCACCAAAAACTGGGGGCACAAAATAATTAAAAAAAAAGAAGAGCCTTTGGCGATCAAAATGGCTTCGTCCATTGAGTAAAAAATATACTACCTCAAAATGCCAAGTTCTTAAAAAAAAATACTATCCATGGATTACATCCTCTAAATGTCTTTGGATTTCGATATAATCGTTGAGTCCTTAAACGCCTCAATATGATGCTTCGAAGGCCAAAATATCTTGAACCTCGATATCAAGCCTCGAAGCCTATAAAGTTTCAATATCATGCCTCGAAGTTAAAAAAATACCAACTTTTATAATGCTAACTCTGATACCAAGCCTCAAAGCCCTAAAAGTTTTGATACCATGCCTCAAATGTCACATCTCCATATTTGGGGTCACAAATTTTTAAGCTTCGATACCAAGCCTGAAAACCTCAAAAGCTTTGATACAAAGCTTCGAAGCCTTAATAACTTAATGTCTAATATGATGCCTCAAATGTCAAACTTTTACACAAAAGCCTTGAAAAATTTTCTTCTATCATGCCTCACAACCTCAAGAGTTTTGATATAAAAAAAATCAATTTTTTTTTATAAAAATCCTCAAATTCATTATATCTTGAAAGTCCGATATCAAGTCTCAAAATGTTCGTAGTCCATGAAACCTATGTATTCTCACTTACAAGGTTTAATGTCATACCTTAAAATATCAAAGGCCACTATAATACTTCGCCAAACCTTGATGTAAATAATGCTTGGGATAGAAAAAAAAAAAAAAAGAAGAAGAAAATAAGTCAACAATGAGATACAAGTCAAAAAAGACATTGCAATGCCATGCAATATGTCCACTTCATTGGGAGATCAATATGACAAGTCTCAAAGGGTCAAAAAATAACACCAACAACCACCCAGTTCCAAACATTGGGAGATCAAGAGATTGAGATGAATTCGAGGACCAATGACTCAAGATCAACCTTTTGTTGTCACTCCTCGAAGGGGACATTTGTTGGCATAAGAAAATATTAAACTTCTATTGGGCACAAGACCCTTGTTGAGGTCACGATTATATGGGCGTAAACCCAAGAATGCATTGAGCCCACTTATATATAGATGGGCCTAAATCCATTTAGCTACCGGACCCACTATCAAGCCTGCGATCGTCGACCGCTATATGGCATGGAGTCGTGCCATGTACCATACCTAATGAATTTCATGGGTCTCAGGTTCAAGCTGATTCTTTGCAACCATGTCATATTGAGTCCAATGCATACATTCAAGTCCAAGCCAATTCTTGGCCTAAGCCAATCTTGGTTGATTCGGGTCGAAGCCAATTTTTGGTCTAAGCCATATGTCCAATTTTGGTTGATGCTGGTCCAAGCCAATTTCTGACCTAAGCCATATGACCAATTTTGGTTCATGCTGGTCCAAGCCAATTTATGGCCTAAGCCATATGACCAATTTTGGTCGATGCCAGTCCAAGCCATATGAATAATCTTTGTTAATTTAGGTCCAAGCCAATTTCTAGCCTAGGCCATGTGACCAATCTTGGTCCATGCCACTTGTTGGCCTAAGCCACATGACCAATTTTGGTCGATGTTAGTCCAAGTCAATTTCTGGCCTAGGTCATGTTGACATGAGGAGAAACAATATGGCTCCATCTATGACTTACAAGGAGTCAAAGCATTGTTAATATAATCTTTTGATAAACTTTAGATAAGCTGCTAAGTGCTGGCTAAGTGGTTAAGATGGTTGCATTTTAACCTTGAGGTTATAAGGGTTCAATACCTTTAAAAAATAATTTTTGTTTCTCAAAATTTGAACTATGTGTCCCACAGAATGATTTGATGCAAAGGGCATAAGACCTATTCAAAAAATGGTTGCCGTTGAAGCTTTAGAAACTACCCACTACCCAAAAGTTGCTTTGCTTGAATGGGTAGTTGCCATAACCTATTGGTTTGCATGGTGTAAGACCCCGCCCCGAGAGTTTTCTTTTAGTGTTAATTAAGACGTGTTTGAGCTATAAGTGAGATTAGGGGAAATGGGTTAAATCTGGATTAGAATAGCTTTTTATAGCTTTGAATAATTTTGGGAACTCTTTTGGATCTAGTGGGGCCCTTTGGGGGTTCCTTTTCTTGCGTCTTGATTAGTTTGGGGATTTAGTTATAATTCTGGAAATCGGTAAATTGCTCCGTTGAATGTATTTTATGATTCCCTACAACTTTCGTATTTGCTCCGTTTCCATTCGAGACCTCTAAACCCTACTTTGCCATTGATAGGGGTAAAACAGTCTTTTTACACAAAATCTGGACACCACTTTCAATGTCTCCGAAACTCGTAAAATATATACTTTTTGGAAAGTAGAAATTTCGACGATCAATTCTTCCTTCTTCGTCGAATCCATCCGAAGCCCGTAGATTGATGTTTTAGCTCGATTGGACTTTTAAGTTGTGGGACCCAATGCCATTTTCTATATAAGGAGGAGTCTTTTCCCTCTCTTCCTCTTCTTGCAACTTCTTGAGAACAAGAAATCCCAGCCCAGCCCTAGGGTTCTCTTCAACTCACCTTGCTCCTTGCTTCTTCATCTCTCAACCTCTCTCAATCTATTGCTAAAGGCAAAATGGAGGTGGTAGTCTTCTTCCCCTCCATGAGAGCTTCCTCTTGATACTTTTTTTTTAGAGAGAGTCCCATTCCAAGCTATCTTTTGAGCAAGTTCTTGCCATTAGAAGACTCTTCATGTAAGTTCTTCTTCTCATCTCTTGGTTGTGTATTCTTCTAGTCTTGAAGATGCTTCATTTCCATTATTGGAAGTTATCCCTTTCTATTTCATAGTTTTGCCATTTTAGGGCTTGTAATGAAGGTATTTTTGGGGATTTTGTGTAGATTGTAGATTTTGAGCTTGATAGTGGATTAGAGCTTGTCTAGCATACTTTGGAGACTAAGGCAAGTGGATGAATGGATTTAATTTGAATAAGTTCTTACTTTGTCAAAAATGTGGATTTTTACTATTCATATGTCATTTGATTTATCATGTTCCATAACGTTTTAAAAATGTATTTATTGACATGGTTTTTCCCTTAGTTAGTTTTATGTGAATATATGCATTCCTCATCAAAGTTTATTTTGGGTCATTATAAGCTTCTTAAATGGTATTGTACTTGCATTAAATGAGATTTGGATTGGTAGGTGAATTAATGCATTGGTGGAATGGTGGTTGGTGGGAAGAATTAAATGTTAAATGGAAGGGAATAGACCCATTCCACGTTGGGAAATGATTGGAGTTGAGGTGAAATGGTTTGGGGAAAGAAAGCACTGAAATCTGCACCTGATGTGTAGTCCCCGCAACTAGGCGGTCAGCGGGCGGTCACCTTGGCGGCTAGCCGACAGGTGACCAGCGGCTAGCCGACCCAGATGCGGTTAGAAACACAGAATGCTGTGTTTTGACAGGCGAACCGCGGTCAGCCGCGCGGTCAGCTCGCGGCTAACCGCTGAGCAGAACCCAGTGACCGCCAGGTAGCCGAGATGCGCGGTTAGAAACACAGAATGCTACATTTTAGCAGGGTGAACCGCGGTCAGCCCCGCGGTCAGCCAGAGGCTAACCGCCGATCACCTCGGCGGCTAACCGCCATCTGACCGACAGGTGACCGAGTTTTACCCAGAATTCCTGAGTCTTTTCCATTGGTTTCAGATATGGTATTTAAAGGTTTGGATGGGTTGTTCTGATGCCCTACCACCTTGGAAAGACCCAGGGGATGACATACGGAGATTGACATAGATAGAAACACCATTTCGGAAAAGGTATTGGGACTTTTAGATTCATCAATGCGCATAAGGAAACTTAGTATGTCCTCTATCATTCGAGTACCATAATTAGGGTAATATGGACATACAAGATCCTTATACATGTTGCTTGAATATGGAAGCCTCAATATTTAGTCCCTAATGATATAAGAAATTATTGTTTTGTTTTACTCAAATTATATATGTAATTACCCGATCTTAATGGTTTTGTCTCAGATTCCGATTTATACACCGATATGTTTCCCCAGCCCCGTTTATGCATGTACGGATAATAATATGACATGTGTGCCTACGAGCACCGTGCCCCGTTTGCCCGTATGTTTTATATTGATATAGTTTTGTATATGTTTGGATTTCTCATGTAACATAAGAGTCGGCACCACTAAGCTTGGACATCCTTGTTAGTCTGATCAACTGACTTGGGTCTCCCCCTGTGCTCCCGCCAGTTGCAACTTGGATCCCGTACTGTCCCGTTACCCGGTTCCGCGGCCGTGGTCTTGCCTAGCTATATGTATATGTATATGTATATAATGTTGGTTCTCGTCACTTCGTGTGCTCGAGCCCAACGCACTCAATGTGCTCTCATCACCTTAGTGATGGAGAGGATTTAGCTTTAGTGTGGTTGCCACCTAGTTAGTTCCTGTACCTTGAATACCCCCATGATTTATATTGCATCTGTACTTTAAATGAACTATACACCCTGTTTTATGACAGTTGCTGTTTTAACAAGATTTCATCATGTTTAGAAAGTGTTTTGATTTCTTTCTTGGTATATCTATTCACCCACCTGCCAGACCGTCGTGTCTGACCCATTTTTGTGGTACTCAGGTCCAGCTCCCGTTAGTGCCTTTGAGGAGGAGCCAGAGGGGGCGATTGATGAACCACAACGACTAGTGGAGTGGCAAGCTGACGATGTCATTTAGACATTCGGTTTAGCTTTGAACCGCGAACATTTTGGGAGATTATAGACTGATTTATGATTTATACTTTTGGGTTGTACTGGCCTTTGTTGGCCTTTATTTTTGGGGAATGTTAATTTAATTTGATCTTTTGTCCAAACTTTAACTTCATATTTTGGGAACGCTAATGAAATCATTGCTCACTCTGACATCATGTCATATCTGTGTATTAACAGTCTGATTTGTTGTGACTGGATTAAGAGTTTGATTTGCTACACGCTTCCGCACCAATATAAATGTTCTATGAGTGTATGAGGAATCCTCACCGCGGAAACCTGTGGGAAATTAAATAAATGTACAATTATTATCAAGGGGTGGTTCACTATCCACACCACCCCCATCGCGGTCCCGGGCCCCGGTTCGGGGTTGCGACACATGGGTAGTGCTATAACCTCTCAAAATAAGGAAATAAAAAGAGAGGAGAAAGAAGAGAGGAGTTGGGGTGTGAGAAGGAGAAAGGAGAAAGGAGAGAGGAGTTCGGCTGTTTCTTTTGGGAACAAAGAGAAGAAAACAAAAGAAGGAGAAGGAGAAAAGAAAGGAAAAGAGAAAAGAAAGAGAATCAAGGAAAAAGTAAGGGGTCATTTGCTTTTTATGCATGAGATGCGTAAATGCAATTACCATATGTAAATTATACATATGCAAATTTTAGATGTGTAAGCTTTGTGCATGCGCTGCAATTTACAACGATTGTCTTCTGACACCATTTTCACATCATTTACGCATGTGATTTATTTTATCACATTTGTTTGAACTATATGTGGAAATGTAAGAAATTCATTTTGTAAATTATATATATATATATATAAAAATATATATGATGTTTTCATCTTCAATATGTAAATGTTCCATGCTAACAAAAAGGCCCATTTAACAATGAATTCGTATGTATTTCAATTTCATGGAAACAACACATTCTAATTTCCATCACAAGTTTTATTCAAACAAATAGGCCCTTTCCATCAACGCAAGCCTGTGCATTCAAATTCCTATAAAAAAAATATCTTCATTCCATGAATTCAACTTATTTCAATGGACAAACAAAAAAAACCTATTTTACGAATTCAATGTTTTTCAATTCCATGAAAACAAATACTCCATACGATCAAACAAAGTCATCCCATGAATTTCAATTCATACAAACAAACAAACTCATCCCATAAATTTCAATTCATGCAAACGAACGGACAAACTCATCCCATGAATTTCAGTGCTCTACCACCACTGTTTTGCATGACAACCATTGTAGATTTGTAGTACTGTGTTATGTTGGCTACCAATGTCAGGCCCATACTTGGGTCTGGTTTCAACCATAAGCAATTCATATTCATAGCAAGACAGCTACATTAACATTACATCCAAACAAAAACTACCTTCTCAAATAATTACCTTCAAAGATCAAGAAAATGAAATGGAAATATAAAAATAAAATAAAAATGGGGCATCAAATAAAGCTCAAAACAATGAATAAAAAGAGCACACTTCAATTAGCCTTACTTCAACTATATTGTGTGAAAGTGGATGACTTTACCTTATAAGAATTCACAATGTGGCCAATGTGAGTATTAAAATTTTCATTAAAATGGAAGTTATAGATTGATCAATCTCTGTAAAAAAATTAAAAAAAAAGTTACTGATGGTTGTGCGTGTCTCCAAAATGAAGAGATTGAATTTGATTTGTAGAGTAGTTTTTCTTTTATACATTTATTGATCAAATTGGAATTGAAATCATCTAAGTCAAATTTGGGGGGGGGGGGGGGGGGGGGAAGAAACAGAGAAGGAGAGAGAGATAGAGGGGGACCAGAGAACCCAGAGAGATCGAATGGGGATGAGAGAGATCAGAAGGGGAGATTGAGAGATTGAGAGAGACAAAAAGGGTGAGATGGAAAGGAAAGAGAGAGAAGTAGAAAGGGGGAAAGAGAGACAGAGAGAGAGGGTGCCATAACCAGGAGGAGTGTGCTCAGGTCCTCATGCTGGGGAGAGAAATGGGAGTTGATGAGCAAGGGTTTCCAAACATTCTTCGGCTGGATTAAGAAAGGTAGAGGAAATAAAGTAAAAAATTGGGGAAGTGGGGTTTCGAACCCGACTCTATTTGTGACGGAACTCGACAGGATGTACCGTCTGCCTTTCTTGATGTGAGTCCATTTCATGTGATATTTAGGTGTGTAACGTTTTACCATCACTTGAGGTGAGAAAATTTCTGCGTGAAAATGAGTATATTTACACATCATTTTCACATGCAATTTACTCATGTAATGTGTAAATAAATACAAACAAACATGATGGCATGTAACCATTACACATGTTATTCATTTACATATGTAAATGACCATAAACAAATGGCCCCTAAGAAGAGTGTTCTTCTTTTTTTTTCACTCCATCTCCCCCATCTCAACTTCTCTACATCATATTCCCCACCAAAGCAGTATCTCCTCTTGCTTGAGATGGGTGACAATACCAAAAGATAAGAGCCCTTTTATTTAAAAGCTTTATGAAATAGGGAGAAGATGGGAAGATTGTTCCTGAAGAGAAGATTCGAAGCAGGTTAACGACTAGGATCATGCCTTCATCAAGAGTTGAAGCATGATTTCCTAGTTTTGAGCCATGTCCCCATTTTTTTATATGTATTTTTATTTCATGTAAAATAAGGGAATGAATGTTATATTTTGTAACTTCATTTGTATGAATGAAAAAAATGAGTTTATATATTATTGCATCCCCATTCTTAATTTCTGTCTTTACAACTGTAATCTATCTTGTAACATGAACAATATTTACAGTAGGTTGTTGTGCTTGGCAATTCTTGTTGTTGCCTTTTTTTTTTTATAGATTGGCCTATGAATCTCCTTTCATCGCATCTTATATTACCCAGTTTAAAGTCATCCGGTAAAAGAAATTCTTTTTACATTGAATCTATAAGGTCCCAGCCTTTTTCAACTTTTTTTTATGTTAATTTTGTGTTCTTGTGTGATTTTGTGGGTATTAGAGGGGTTATATACTTAATTATGAGAGTTAGGGGTGTTTTGGGCTTAGTTTAGGAGTTAGAGGCATTATTTGTAATTTTAGAATAGTATAGGCTGTGTTTTGTAATTAGAAAGTGTAGGGAGCTAGGCCCATGGTGTGGCTTGGGGGAACCTAGGGTTGGTCCTTGAGGGAAATTGTGCTAGTCCTTGAGTTTTTCAAAAATGCCCTTGGAGTTTCTTCTTTGTAAAGCACTTAAAGAAGGGGTATTTCAGTCATTTCCCTCATCCTTGAAATGACTAAATACTAACCCCATTCACTCCAACGACATTTTGTACCTCTTTCCCTCCCATTTTTCCCTCTCTTTTTCCTTTCTCCACACACTAGGGCAAAATTTTCCAAGTTCTTGCAAGATTACAGCCATCTGCTCCTGCTCCATATACAGTCACTCCGTTAAAGGCATAGAACTCCTTCGCTTTCAAGATAGGTGGGGTCAGACCTTACAGAGACAAAGAATCAAGGTCATAGCAGAGAGTGGGCCGGACCTCCAATCCTAATCATTGCCTAGAATGGAGGGGTTCAACTGTTGATAGATTATGCAAGAGGTATGTTCAATCATCTTCGTCACCAAAGAGTTGTGGTTCCAATCGGTAGAGATCGAAAGAGAAGAAGAGGAATGAAGATTGTAGATAGGGTTTCTCACGAGTTCAACTTAATTGGGAAATTAGGTAAGGAAAATAGGAATATAAATGGGCTAACTTTTTCTGTGGAAACGAAAGTCCAACACCCCCGATGGGAAATAAAATTTTGGGCTTAGAGGGAAAAAAATATGACGTGGTGAATTAGTGTTTTTATAGACATTGCATTTTGGCACCGCGAGGGATAATTTCAATACTCATATTATTGATGCCCCAATTTTGCCCCATTTGGAAAATTTTGAACAAAATAAATTAAAACCGTCATTATCATGCACATTTTGGAAAGTTTCATCATTAGAGGACCTATTTTTTTATGGATCTCTCTAAGTTTCATGTTTCGAGTTGAATCTCACTTCCATGATAACCTACTTGTAGTAAGCTTCCTGATGTTACATGGACTTAAAAAATCCGACGGTCGGATTTCCAATAACAAACTTTGAAAGATAGGCGCGCATGGGACCCCTAAAATTGAAATTTTCATTGGGTCCTTAAATGACCCAAATCTATATACCATCATGATCTTCTCATCAAAATCTTTCTAATGGTATAGGGATTTTGAAAATCCGATGGTCGGATCTCAAGTTATGATTTTTACCCCAAATAAACAAGGACCGGGTCCTTAGAAAACCCAAACTTCTTTCTAGCCTTTAGTTGGCCCTAATCAATATGCCAATGTGTTCAATGTGGCAAGAGACTTCCATCCGACCGTTAGATACTAAGTTCTGATTTTTAACCTATAGGTAGAGATGTCAATGGGACGACCCGGCCCGCCAGTCAATGGCCCACGGCACCACCCATGGTGGGACGAGGGATGTGGCATGACTGGCCCGTTTCGGCACTGCATGCAATGGGCTGACCTGTCCACGATGGTCAGCCCGTCTAGCCCATGGCACTTCCTCTTTTCAAATCCAAATTTTCACAATTCATTTGAGTGATGTACCAATAGACAACTAACAAATTTTTTATCTTTTTATCCCAATCATATTAAATCCCAATTTATACAGAGGATACTGAAAGAGAAACTTAAAATTCTAATTTCTCACCTAATATCTGTTTGCTAGAGTCCATCACTGTCACTTGATGAACATTGATATAGATGATGAGATCGTGAAGTCCGTAAGTCCGTACGATGTATGGACAATATATATGACCTTGATTTTTTATACAGAACAATGAAAAAAATCGACAATTACCATGATCCCAATTTTAGAAAGAAAATCGAGGGGCAAAAACTTAAAATTTGAATTTTACCTTGACACAGACACTGGGCATTCATAGGATTAGGGAAAATACATTATTTTTTCTTTTTTTATATCACGTAACTGTGTAAAGGGTACATTTGTGTAGCAGTAAAAAAAAAAAAAAGGATTTGCTAACAACCTTTTATGCATTTGGTGGAAAGCCAGGGTAAATCCCTGGTGGGCAGTGACCGGCCCGTTTGACATCTCTACCAATTGGGCCTACCTTTCCTATCAAGGAAGAGAAGAAAAAGGAGCCAATCCACATTCTCCAAACCAACCTGGTCAAACCCATCAACCCATATACCCTTTTAGGCCCATTAACTCAAGCAAAACTTTCAAATTCCAAATTAGAATAAGATAAGCACATCTTCAGTCTTGTCATCATCTCACCAAGCCCATTCGAACTATCTGATTTCAGCATCTTAACCCCATCGTGATTCTCCCTTTTATCTCAATCCATTTTTCAAATCCTCTTTATCTCACCAATTCAACCCTCTCAGACCTATCTCTTCCGTCACACCCCCATTTCATAAAATGGTTATTATGCTTGAAATTAGGGTCAATTAAAATTTTCCAACAATAAACAGTACACGTGGCCCCATTCACGTCCCATAAGGATAGAAGTCCACGGTGAGGTATAAAAATTTCATCGGTAACCATAAAGTACAACAGAAATTTCATGATAAATAAATGGTATGATATTAAAATTTCAGGGTATGCACATCTTCCATTACTATAGTTAAAGTTTAGAAAAAGATGACAAAAGTAGATTAAGGGCTTGTTTGGTGACTCTTATCTGTATGAAATCGATCTATACAAAACAAATCTATTTCAAATGCCCCTGCTTAAAATAGATAGTGTAGAAGTAGGTTGTTTGGTAACAATTTAAAACATATTGAAAGAGATTCTTTTAATTCAATGGTTTATATATTTTTTTTATAAATTTGTTAATATACATAGTGAATCAGTAGTTAATACTTGACCACGTGGCTATTTGTAGTATTCCTAAGAGGCCCAATGATTTATATCTTGATAAAGAGACCCACGAAGTCCAAAAAATAACTTCAATTGCTCATTTTATTTCACAAATATCGCAAGATTGGAGAATGATCAAAGGTTGATATTTGATATGGTGGTTGTTCTTAGTCATCCTAACAACTTGTACAGTTCAGATAATAGTTTAAGGCCCCATGATTGGAAAAAAATGAGAAAAACTGGACTATGTGAAAAACATGGATCACCCCGTCGAGTAATGGATGGTGCATCAACGGTCCATAGTCTTTCTTTGATTTTCCGAGATCGACAACGAATAAGACACTACAAATTGAGCTCATAGCCTTGTTTGGCCCTCCAAAGAGTACTAACGGTTATGGTCTTCGTTTGGGGCCCACAAATGTAAAAAACATGGATCTAACAGTATGTTTTTTTTTTCTTTTTATAAATTTCTAAAAGTATAAAACCATCCAATGGTTGAAATTTGGATGTGTGGCCGTTTTTTACCCTCTGAATCTAGTCAGCAGTGTGGATCTTGCTTTAGGGCCCTAAAAGTTAAAGAAAAAAAGAAAAACACAAACTGCCAAAAGTAAAGTCATGTTTAACTATTCATCCAATGGCCTTTCCGCTTCAGACAAAATTGTCTGATTGGGTTGCTCCCCTTTTGCTTACTTCTTGAAAAAGACAAATCATCTCTTAAGTCCATTTGACAAAGACATAGTAAAGGTAACTAACGAACACACTAAAATCTGATTGAATCAAATTTTAAACAGTAAGAGGGAGAAAATAGAGATGCCAAACTGAACTAATTAAATGACCTCTATCAAAACCTTGGCCAATGGAAAAAGAAATACTAATTGTCTAAAAGTATGAAGGCACTTGTGTGCTGGCTCGACAATAATACCGTCGACACGCAACTCGTACTCACCATTAGGCTAAACCGCCTGAAGTAACGCCTCCACTTTCCCAAAGGTAGATTGACCTGGTGCCTATGCACCAAGTGCAGCATCAAACACGATGGTCGGTAGGAAGATATATATATATATGTAGTACTAAGTAATTGAATACACAAGGTTAAAAGAAATGCATAGCATTCGAATCGTAATCAAAGCCTAACATGAACATTTTAACAAAATAAGCGGTCCATATATGCTAATTAACACGGGATAGTTTAGCGTCCCTCCATACTCGAACCGAGTTATGGTTGAGAAAGTGCTATAGAGAAAAATCCAGCCAAACAAAGAGAGGGTGATACCACGGTACAAACAAAAAAACAAACAAACTTCAAATCCCAGTCACCTTTGTGGTATCCGATGGTGTACATCTATCAACAAAATACAAGAGCTACAGTCGGTCAAATAGAAGTCCTATCTCAGTGGTACTGCAGCTATGTCAAACGATACAACTGAATGGTGCATGACATAAGAATCCTAACATAATAACAGTGAAGGGCTAGGTTCATCTTACGTGAACAAGATTCGTCGGAACGAAAGAGAGACTACCATCAGAGCAAACAAATAGACAAAACTGCAAACTTCAAAAGTAGTAGTCCTCAAAGCTTTTACGATCAAAGCCACATAGCCTCAACACTTAGCCTAACAAAGAGGATTCTAAGTCCAATCATCTAAGTTCTCATGAAATCCCAAACAAAGCAAAATAAATGAAACTAATGAACTTGTTTGTGACATGTAGACATTGGTACCAGAATGTACAGTTCAGGGTCAAAATAAACCGAATTCTAAGCAAATAGCCATTCTCGACGCATCATACATCATTACTTGTGAGAACCCGACCCCTAATTTCTGGGATTAGTGTCTTCTTAATTTTGGATTAGTTTTCTAAAGTGGGATTAGTGGAATTTGGTTAAATCTGGATTAGAATAGCTTTTTATAGCTTTGAATGATTTTGAAACTCTTTTGATTGAGAGGAACCTTTGGGGGCTTCCCTTGTGAGTTTTGTGTGATTTTGGGGGTTCGTTTATTGTGTTTTGATTAGTTTTGGGATTTATGCGATAATTCCAGAATCTGTAATTTGCTCCGTTTAATGTATTTTATGATTCCCGACAACTTTTGTATTTGCTCCGTTTCCATCCGAGACCTCTAAACCCAACTTTGCTAATGATAGGGGTAAAACAGTCTTTTTACACAAAATCTGGACCCAAATTCCGAGATCTCAAAACCATGCCAAAATTATACTTTTTGAAAAATAGATTTCATGAGGAACATTTTTCTCTTCTTCGTCGATTGCATCCGGGGCCCAGAAACCGATGTTTTAATCCCGACAAGTTTGAGTGATGGTGGGACCCACACCCACCCTTTTTACAAAAAGGCCAGCCATCTTCTTCTTCCCCATTCGTTTCCAGCAATATGAGAGGAGCCACTGCCAAGGGTTTTTCCCTTTCCTCTTCTTCTTCTTGTTTTCTCACAAGACCCACCTCCAAGCTTGCCAAAATGAGAGATTTGTGCCCATCTCCTTCTTCCCCTCATCTCAAGTTCTCTATGGATGCCATTAGAAGAGAAATCCAGCCACATTGAGGTTCTCCTTGAGCTAGTCTTCTTCATTTGAAGCACTTCCAAGTAAGCAATCCTTTCAATCTCCTAGATTTGTGTTTTCCTAGCTCTAGAGAGTCTCCACCTTCTCTATTGGGAGCTCTCTTCTTCTTGTTCTTTGGTTTGCCATTTTAGGGTTCTAAGATGGGTTTATTTTGGGGTTTTGTATAGATTGGAGATTTGTAGCTTGAGAGGGTGATTAAGAGCTTGATTAGCTACTTTGGAAACCAAGGCAAGTGAATGAATGGATTTGATTTGAATGAGCTTTTGTTTTATTGAAAATGTAGATTTACTATTCATCTTCCTCTAGTTTCCTATGTTTCATAATGCTTTTGGAAATATGTTTATTGATAAGATTTTTTTCTTAGCCAATTTTCATGAGAATGTATGCATTCATCTACTAAAGCTTGTTTTGCCATTATGGATTTCATGAATGAGATTTGTACTTGCATTAAATGAGGTTTGTTTTGGAAGGAGAATTAATGCATTGATGGAATGGTGGTTGGAGAAGAGAATGAGATGTGGAATGGAAGAGAATAGACCCATTTCATGTTAGGAAATGGGTGAAGTTGAGGTGAATAGGGATGGGAAGGAAAGAGCTGAAATCTGCACCTGATGCAGAGTTCCCGCAGCTGGGCGGTCAGCGGGCGGTCACCTTGGCGGCTAGCCGACAGGTGACCGGCGGCTAGCCGACCCAGATTCGGTTACAAACACAGAATGCTGTGTCTTGACAGGTGAACCGCGGTCAGCCCCGCGGTCAGCTAGCGGCTAACCGCCACCCCAAAACCCAGTGACCGCCAGGTAGCCAAAATGCGCGGTTAGAAACACAGTATGCTACATTTTAGCAGGGTGAACCGCGGTCAACCCCGCGGTCATCCAGCGGCTAACCGCTGATCACATCGGCGGCTAACCGCCAGATGACCGACAGGTGACCGAGTTTCACCCAGAATTCCTGAGTCTTTTCTATAGTTTTCAAATATGGTATTTAAAGGTTTGGATGGGTTGTTCTGATGCCCTACCACCTTGGAAAGACCCAGGGGATGACATAAGGAGATTGACTTAGAAAGAAACACCATTTATGAAGTGTATTGGGACTTTTGAATTCATCAACGTGCATAAGGATAATTTAGTATGTCCTCTATCATTTGAGTACCATACTGAGGGTAATATAGACATACAAGATCCTTATACATGTCGTTTGAATATGGATGCCCCAATATATAGTCCCTAATGGTATAAGGATTCATTGCATTGTTTTACTCAGATTATAGGTATAATTACCTGATCCGACTGGTTTTATCTCAAATTCTGATTTATGCACCTGACATGTCCGGCCAGCCCCGTTTTTGCATGAAAAGACAGTGATATGAAATACGTGCCTACGAGCACCGTATCCCGCCTGCCCGAGTGTTTTATACCGATATAGTTTTGTACATGTTTTGATTTCTCATGTCACCGTGAGTCGGCACCACTAAGCTTGGACGTCCTTGTCAGTCTGATCAACTGACTTGGGCCTCCCCCTCGTGCTCCCGCCAGCTGCAGTTTGGATCCTGTCCCGATTACCCGGTTCCGCGGCCGTGGTCTTGTCTAGCTATATGTATATATATGTATAATGTTGGTTCTCGTCACTTCGCGTGTTAGAGACCAACGCCCGATCTTGCTCTCATCACATTAGTGATAGAGAGGATTTAGCTTTAGTGTGGTTGCCAATCCGTTCCCCACGATTGTGGCTCCCCTGAAGAAGGGCAATTTGCAGGGTCCGCCTATGGACTGGGTTTGCAATGTGAGGAACACATGTTTTACAGTTGTTTTAAAGGAATACATGCTTTACAGTTGTTTTAAAGGAATACATGTTTTACAGTTGTCTTAAAGGAATATATGTTTTACAGTTGTTTGAAAGGAATGCATGTTCTACCAGATATATATATACATATATATATATGCTTTTACACATGCTTTAAAATGAATACATGTTTGGTCAGATATACATGTTTACACTGGTTTTAAATCTATGCGACTCTTGATCGAATACCATGATTTACCATATGTTTTATTATTCAGATTATCGTTTATATCTTTTCATCCACCTGCCAGACCGTCGTGTCTGACCCACTCTTTTGGTACTCAGGTCCAGATTTCTTTGCTCCGAGCTGAGTGCACGTGTTGGCTGTGGAGCCATGAGTTGCAGATTTGTAGCGTCGACTATGTCATGTAGACATTTAGCTCGACATCTGAGTTACGTCACCCGTGGGGTAGTGTTTATTTAGCTTGTTATCTGTATGGCTTTTATTAGCCTGTTCTCAGGGATTTTTTAATTAATGCACATTGATACTTGTAACTTGAACATATGTGGGAATGAAATATCCTGTTACTGTCAGCTCTGTATTTTTAATATGATGGTTTGTTCCAGTCTGATATGATTCTTGATACAATAGCTATATGCTAGCGGTTGAGTGCGATGCGGAATCCGATGGCCACGGAATCCGAGTCGCAACGCCACGTAAGCTTCCGCAAAATATTCAGAATGAGTGGAATTGTCATCCTCACTCACGCGGATCCTGGGAGAAATATAATTATTATTTAAATCCCATTTTCACGCCACCGTCCGGGTTTGGGGGGGTGACATTACTTAGCCAATAGAGGAGATAGGGTTCACGATACCCAAAATGAACCTTCTGAGTGCATATTATGAGGTCGTATCGAAAGTCATATCACTTCCATGACTGACTAATGAGTATTTAAGATCGGTCCGAAATAACCGTGGGGAATTGTCGGCTCAAAAGATTCCTCACACAAGGTCTCATAGTGATGCATCAAAGGCATTACCAAAAGTCCCACCTAAGTCCTCAAAGCTAAGGAAAAGGTTGCATTTCAAACGGAAAACTAGGCATCCGTACAGTTACCTTACGGTTAGCCGTGGGGTCTTCTACGATTGGCTCACGACTGACCGTAGGCATTGGGTTGAAAGTAGCTACAGGGTTTCATCAATCAGGCTCCCAAACAGAGCCTAACTCAAAACAACACGGTTAGCCATAAGCTCACCATAGAACAAAAGTAGAAAATAAAAATCATGAGGCTCTGGCATCCCAAGCTTCATAGAATCCAAAACCCCTTTTATGGTTAGTTGTAAGCTAGTTACGGCTAACCATAACCCTACAAAGCTCTCAATTTGAGTTTTGTTTTTTCTCAGATTTGGGATAATTCCTCCGTTTTCATCCACACCTACAGACAAACATAAGAATAGGGCCTAGCCCTTTCTAATGACAATAGACATCCTCCCGAATCAAAGTCCATTCAATCCCATCCAATCCAACCAATCTAACCTTCCAATTAAGAATCCATTTCACTAAACATATAGACCTAATTATCATGTTTTCAAAATCAAAGACGTGTAATGAGCATACAAGGTGTCTAAATAATCATCATTCTTCAAAATCAAAGGAAAGACAAACATATCCAAGCTAATATATAGATATCTACTTGCCTTTGGTTGAAAATGCCCAAATCCACAAAATCCTAGCTCCAAAGTGCCCAAAATCCAAACCTAAGGGAAACTTGAAAATCAAACTTAATTAAAACATAAAATCAATAGTGGGGAAAGCTCTAAGCTACCTTAGCACATTTCTACACCCAAAGCACATAAACCCAAACCTAAGGAGGCAGAAAAGCTTACCAATTGGTGAGGGATATGGAGGGAAGGCATGAAATTGAGGCGGATGGGGTCATGGGGCCCATTTGATTGGTGGGGGTGGGGGTTGTGGTAGTCCACTAGCAAGGAAAAGAGTGAAGACAGAAAAGAAAGAAGGAAAGAAAGAGAGAGAAATAGAACAGAAAAAGAAGGAGATGGGTGGGCGGTTAATTCCGTGGTGGATTGGACAAGGAGAAATGAAGAAACTATCAGACTCCGACCTAGATTAGCGCAGTTATTGATAATTAAGTGAGTGTTTAGTCATAAGAGGGTTTAGTGTTCGTTGGATTAGAATATGGTTTGATTTAGTTTTGAAATTAGCTTTGGGAATTTTGAGAGCGTTGGTCAGACACGCTCAGGGAAGCCCTGAGTGCACATCTGAGCATGGGAGGATGATTTTGAATTTTCGATTTAAATTGTGATTTTTACTTATTTTGAATGATTTTATGATTTCCTACAACTTTTGTATTTAGTCCGTCCTCATTCGAAGCCCAGAAATCCGTGCTTTTGGCCAAAAAGGGTAAAAATGTCTTTTCACACCCAAATCTGGACCCAATTTTTTGAAATCTCAAAACTATGTCAAATTTATACTTTTTGGAAACTAGATTTTTCAAAGATCATTTTGTTCTACTTCGTCGATTTCATCCGGGGCCCGCAAGCTGATTCTTAACCATCTCAAGTTTTAGCTAGTTGGGGCCAACAAAACCACTCAACACTTAAACCTTCTCCTTCACTCACCAACGTTTACAACTCCTTGTTCCTGCAACTATCTTCAAGAGAGAAGAGTCTTCTTCTCCCCCATCTTTTCCTCTTGCATGCCCTAGATAGAGATCTCCAAATGAAAATCTAAGGACATCTCCTTCTTCCTCTCAACCCAAGCTTTCCATTTCTACAACTTTCTTAGAGTTTCTTGCTGGATAGGGCCTTCATCTTCTTCCCTTCTTCTTGTTTGGATAGCTAAAGGTGAGACCTCTTGTCCTTCTCTTTAATGGAGTTTTTTTGGGTTCCAAAGGAACCCATTCTTCTAGCACGCAACACCCATTTCGACATGGGTCTTTGTTTTCAAAGATTTAGTGGATTTTGAGAGGTTCTCCTATGGGGTTTTTGTAGGTTTCGTGGCTCAGCTTGCGGTAGGATTCTTGAAAAGATTTTTGGATTAGCCATTGTCAAGGCAAGTGATCATTTTAGCCCTTCTTTGTGCATGCAATATTTGGACATCTTTTAGCTACAAATAGTTTGATTTCACATCTTAGTTTGAGCAATGAATTGGTATGAATGTGGTGAAATGGGTTGAAATCTTTTTCTTAGTTTGAAATGCACATGTTACTTGTTTTATCTTGATGGTTTTTCATTCAATTAAGTTCTCTTTATTTTGTTCAAATGTTTATAGATAGATGGATGGATGATTGAAGAAGTTTGAATGTGGATTGATTGAAATGGAAGATTATTTGGAGTTGGTGTCCAATTATATGGTCTCGATCCAGTTGATGATGTAATAAATTGATTTATTTATCAATATAATCATGCTTTCCTTTCATGAGATGAATGGTGTTTTATTTACTTAGTGGTAATAACCAATACGAATGACATGATGGTTCATGAGATGAACCGGAGTCCACAAGTGTATTAGATGTAACTCGTGTGTGGATGAGATCCACATACATGAGATATGTGTCACAAATCTTATACTTAAATTGATTCACAACTGGTGATGAGATTGGGCATCTCATCTGACAAGGTTGCGGTAATATGATCACTATGAGATAGTGTGATCTGTCTCGATCATCGGAATGTAAGATCTGGATCATCATACTGGTACATTGGATATATTAAGGGACCATGAGAAGCACCTTATGAACACTGTCTTTACTTTAAGGTTTGCTCTCATAATTCCTTAACAATAGGCTCTAAATTTTGAGAAATTGATGAACTCAAGTTTCTATCTATTCATTTGCTTTGAGTCACCAATGAGTGAGGGCAACTATAGGTCAACACCTCGGTGTCTTGCGTACGTGGTAGTAGGACCGTGGGAACATTTAATGATCAGAATGGAATCTATCCTAATTATCCCCTTGTGCCAATTAATGGATTTATCATTGGTAAGTGTACACCCATCATAGTTAAGAGTTAATTGGATGGTACTAATGATCACTATGATAAATTGGGTCTCAAGGATAATAAGATGCGGATCTAAATTGGCAGGAAAGTTTATCCAATTGGTCTATGGATATTGATGGTGGGGCCTACTTGTGGTGATAGGGAAGTTTAGGGTCTTCATGTAATTTATTGCAAAGATTGGAGTTTAATTGTATTTATATAGTGGAGTTATTTGCAATTAACTGTGGGCCCGGATTGCACATGAGATATGGGGTCGCGGTGTCCCAGTTGGAGCCAGCTTTCTATGGAATCCCTAGTGGTCCCCACGCTAGCCCAAGATTGGATCATTACTAATTCTATTTGAACTCAAAAGGAAAGGAATTAGAAACTTACTATTTCTATTTGAAGTGAGACTTCTAATAGTGGTAATAGTAGGAAGAATAAGTTACTAATTGTTTATGGAAGTAGGACTTCTATATTAATTAGTAAGAAGAGATGCTTCAAGCTATAAATAGAGGAGTAATAGGGCTAGACCACCTATGCTTAATAATCTCCTAGGGATTCATGCCCAGCCCCATTGAAGTGCAAGAGTTGCACATCCCTTCTTCTCCTTCTCTCTTCTAGTTTCTCTTCCGATTTCCATTGAGGTTCTACTTGGTTTTTCTATTGGAGATCCCACCATCTTCTTTGAGAAAAGAGATCTGATACGGGTCATAGCGTGGAAGGCTAAGAGGTTTTGGACGTTCTGATTTGGTTTGCGAAAGAGTTTCTCAAATAAAGAAATCAACTTCTCCATTAGAGCACAACCAAGCTCCATAGGTATAATATACTCCTTGTATGTTGTAGAATTTCGTGGCTTCTTGTTAGGTGTTGTTTCTATCTTCTAGATAGAGGTTATTGCTGATCATGGGGCATGAGATTGAGTTTTGGATCCTAGATTTGGTTCCGTGGCCTTATGGATACTTGATCCCTAAGTCAAGTGGGTCAAAAGTTTGAAAACCTATCCACGAGGCCCACCCAATTCCAACATTTGGAATATTTAAAAATGTATATGCAGAATTGGGAATGTCCTATGGAACTCTTGTACGTGCTGAAGGTGATGTAGAAGAGAAACAGTCAGAAAATTTCAAGGATAACAGGTTTTCTGCACTAAACGGTTCAGCCAGAAGGCTGTTCACTCGAACGAAGCCTAGGCTCGCTCGAGCGAGCAAGCTTCTGTATGAAGGGGACGCTACCAGAAATTGGTCCGCCCAAGCGGATACTGGGTGAGCTCGAGCGAACTAGCTTCTGGATGCCTTCGCTCGAGCAAATCTTGGGTAAGCTCGTGTTAAACCCCGACTCAGGATTAGCTCGATTAGTGCCAATTAAGTGCGTGTTTAGTTATAATGTGGGTTTAGCGTTCGTTGGGTTACAATTTAGTTCGATTTAATTTTGGAATTAGCTTTGGGGAATTTGAGAGCGCGTTGTGTTATTCAGGCACGCTCAGGGATGCCCTGAGTGTACGTGTAAGATTGGGAGGAAATCCTAGTCTTCCGATTTTAATCGTGATTTCAATCTCTTTGGAATGTTTTTATTTTATCTTTCAACATTTGTGTTCAACCCGTCTGTGTTTGACGACCAGAAACCCAAGTTTGGGCCCAAAAGGGTAAAACAGTCCTTTCACACCAAATCTGGACCCAAATTTTGAAATTTCAAAACTATGCCAAATTTATACTTTTTGGAAACTAGATTTTTCGGTGATCATTTTAGTCTTCCTCGTCGATTTCATCCGAGGCCCGCAAATCAGTGTTTTAACCATCACAAGTTTTGATCACATGGGGCCCACAAAACCCATTTTGACTTAAGTTATGTCTTCTCCTCCCTCACTCACGTTTCAGACTTATTCCTGCAACTTTTCCTTCTTGAGAGAGAGCTGAGAAAGGACTTCTTCTTCTTCACTTTCTCTCTCTTTGCATGCCAAGGCTAGGGAGCTCCAAATGGAAATCTGAGCATACCCTCTTCTTCCCTTCACTTCAAGCTTCCTTTTGGTACAAATTTCTTGAGATTTTCAGCTGGACTACTTCTTCTTCTTCCCCATTCCTTCTTGTTTAGCAAGCTTCAGGTAAGAACTCTCCTTCTCCTCTTTAATGGAGTCTTTTGAGCTCCTTAGGAACCCATTTCTCTAACATCCAAACCCATTTTCGAAATGGGGGGTTTTTGTTGACCAAAAATGGTGATTTTTGAATAGTTTCTTGGGGCTTCTTGTGTAGATTTCATGGCTCACATTTTTTGTAGGACTTTGAGAGATTTTGGCTTAGCTATTGTCAGGGCAAGCGATCATTTTAGCTCTTCTTGAAGCATGCAATACTTGAATGTTTTACCTTTAATGGTTGGTTCTTTTCTCATTTTAGTTTGAGCAATGGGTTGTTTCAAATATGTGTTATGTTTTGAAATCTTGTCTTAGTTTGAAATGCATGTGTTAATGGTTTCATTTTTTGTGGTTTCCACTCAATTTAAGTGATTTTTACCATGTCTAAATGTCTTGGGAATGGATGAAAAATTTGAAGAGTATGTGGTGAAATGTATGAATGTTTGATTATTGGAATTGTATGGAGATGGCCCCTTGGAGAGCATGGATGCTTAGGGGATGTGCATGGATTTGACAAAGAACGAAAGGAAGTGGAATGGGAAGAGAATGGAGGAAGAAAGAATTGGAATTCTGATTTGAACTGGGCTGCCGCGCACAGTCGGTCAACTGGCGGTCAGCTGTCGGCTAGCCGACATGTTCACTTTGGTCAACCGACAGCCAACTGAATTCAGTTCAGTTCCATTTCCAGTAGCTGGTTTTCCAACAAGAGATTTTCGGTCCGCTAGCGGCTAGCTGACCAGCCTGACTTCGGTTAGCCGACAGCCAACCGAGTTTAATTTGGTTCCATTTCCAGAATGTAGTTTTTCCTGTCAGGAGACATGGCGGTCAGCTGGCGGCTAGCCGACAGTCACCTACTTGGCTAGCCGACAGGTGACCGTGAGCTAACGGAGTTTTCAAAATATACCTATTTTGTGGGATCTTCTTGGGAATGAAAACCTGAATATGATTAGGAACTTTTAACTTGAGTTTATGTGCTTGAGGCCTTAAAATGTCTTTTAACTTTCGGAACACCAATCCCTTTTTCATTGAGACATTTGGGTCTCAACCACATGAAGATCAAATGAAAGGTTTTAACGTGTGCTTGACAAATTTCGCTTTGGGATCATGACTTGATACAATGAATATCGTTTTAGTACCTGTTTTGTTTTACAAGTATAAGCATCATTTTGAATTGTTCGAGAACTATATTGGGGAACACTTTCAGCCTCATTTTGTCATAGCTTATGCCACTCTTGTTAGTTTCGTTTTGCATTGTATTGATAAGTGTTCTCCCCCATTTTCGATAAGTTTTGTACAAGTATCGATATGCTTTGTGCATACATGAATATCATTGAATACGGCTGAACTTGGACTGCCCTCTCAGTCTGATCCACTAGTTAGGGGGTCCTTAAACATAAAGACAATCTGCAGATTAGTCGTGTATTTATACACATCTTTGTTTTGTCGAGTTCTGCGGCTGGTTTTCCCGCCCACCTTGTGTGGCTTGGGCTTCCGTTTCATTTTGTTTCGTTTTTGCTTACTCTTGTCATCACGTATGACGGAGAAAGGATGAGCTCAATGTGGATTAATGAATCATGATGTTTTCTAGAAATCATGCCAGTTTTGCTTTATACACTATACATGTTTTGTTCAAAACTCATGTTATGTTTTAAGCACTGATTATTTCAGATTTCAATTGATTTGTATTATGTCTAAATTGATCACCTGTCAGACCGTCGTGTCTGATCTGTTTGCTTTAGTGTTTAGATGCAAGCACCGTTGCCATTAAGGAGGAGCGCCCGGATGAGGCTTTTGAGCCACCCCCAGCCCATGAGTGGCAACCCGACGACGTCCTCTAGACGTCCGGTGGGGTCTTGAGTACGACACTTGGATGGGATTGATTTTGTTATTTTGGGATGTATGGCCTTTGTTGGCCCTTTTTACACTTTGGGAAATGTAACTTAAACTTAATCTACTTTTATCATCTTGAAACTTGAAGTTTAAATTATGGATATGCTATGTTACACGTTCTCCCTCTGAATGTTTATGTCCTTTGATTTATTTAACTTATGCATCTTGGAATCATCGGTTTTGTATTGGTAAGTTGTGATTGAGATTACTTGCACGCTTCTGTAAATCGTTGTTCGTGTGAGATAATTCCATGTTTGTTTTGGGAAGCCTCACCGCGGAATCCTTTGGGATAATCATAGTTGGACACACTAGTTGCGGGCCCGGATCGGGGACCTCGGTCCGGGGTCGCGACAACTCGAGCGAACTAGGTTCTGGATGTGTCCGCTCGAGCGGATTGTCCATTGCTCGAGCGGACCTGATGCTGCCCTGCAGTATTGATTGAAGGAGAAAAGGCGGGGGGGGGGGGGGGTCGAAAGGTTTTTTATAAGGATGAAAACCAGACTATTTTTAATGGGCTTAAGCTTGATATTGTGCATTTGAAACTTTAAAAAAATCTAATAACTTCGGGCACCAAATTATCTCTAAACAGCGATATTTTTGGGTTTCAAGTACACGGTGATCAATCAAAGGTTCTTAGCATGGGCTTGATTAGTTTCTTTGGAAATGGTGATTTTTGACACGTTGAATGTAAGGTCCGCGACCTTACTGGGTTAGTTGTGCCCAATAGTAGGCTCATTGACCCGTTTATTTTGTATTTATTATAATTAATGTATTGTTAGATAAATTAGGTGGGTTTAGATCATGAACGAGTTTCTTCTAGCATTAGAATAGTGTCTGTGAAGTTTCGTGCGATTCTGAGTTCGTTTGAGCATAGCAGGGGGTAGTTTGCAATTTAGGGAAAATTGAGTGTTTTTCCGAAAAATTCCAATCGCCGTGATTTTAGGTTCATTAGAAAGGTCTCGTTGCGCTGATCGTTTTTGTCTCTTGGATCGCCACGATCCGATGATCAGAAACCCCTCATGTGGTCTATTCTTTCACCAGACCCACTTAAGGGCAAACTTGTCCTTTTTCCTCCATTCTTCTCTTAAACAGCAATTAACCCTAATCGTATCTTTAATCCCTGCAACGATAGTCACAGTAGCCCTCTTCTTTTTCCTCACTTCTCAAAGCTCCATAACTCCCTCAGGAAGAGATCTTCTCGAAGATCCGAATCGTTAGTCTTCACCCTTGCGATCTCCTCTTTCATTTAATATCAGTTTGGGTAAGCCTTTCTCATCTTCATAATTTCAATCATCTTCTCCTTTGGTTAGATTTAGGTTGTTCTTATTCTTTTTCTTTTCCTTTCCTCTTCTCTGCGACTTAGGCTGCATTTGGTTGGGTTAGATCATGGTTTTCGTGTTATTAGAGCTTCTCCTCGATTTCCCCGATTTCATCTTCTTCTTGGTTGAGGCAAGTAGATATGCAATTTACAACTTAACATTGATGCTTGTTTATTTGATTGATGTTGATCATATGATAGGATACCCTAATGCCAAGTTGTTTGGGTTTGATTTGAAGCATAACATGTTAGATTTAGGTTTTTGGTAGTAGCCTTGGATGTTTAATTTGTGATTAATGAATTTGGAATGAATGGAATGGATCGTGGTTGTTGGGAGAGCATGGTGGCTCAATTTTGTGCAGGTATAACCATTGGAATGGAGTGGAATGGTTTGGGAATGGTTTGGCAATGGTTCGGACATCAAATAGTCAAAATTGGGTTTTCTGTGTTCAAATGTTCGAACGTTCCTATGAACGTTCGAACGTTGGAACTTGCAGATGGAAGTATGGCTGCCGACCAACGTTCGAACATTCCTTCTGAACGTGCAAACTTTGGTATGATTTAGAGAATAGCGTGGGATGACAAGAGTTCGAACGCTCCCCTCAAGCGTTCGAACGTTTGGGTCTGGGAGTGTTTGGCATGGGAATGTTGAACATTCGAACGTTCATTTCGAACGTTCGAATGTTGGACCTTCCAAACGTTGAAAGACTGAACGTTGAACATTTGAACATTCCTTTTAGACGTTCGAATGTTCAAGGTCGCTGGTGTGTTGGCCTGGAGTGCGAGAGTTCGAACTCTCCCTCCAAGAGTTCAAACTCTTCGCCATTTGACTGATGTTTGGACAGGTTTCCAAGGCCATAACTTTTGAACCGTTTGTCGGATTTTTGCGAGCCATATACCGTTGGAAAGCTCATTGAATGTAGAATCCAATGGTACATGTTTCGCAACAATCAGAGATTGGGAAGTGAGGTAATGATGGAGATTTCAAATTCAGACCATGTTTTGTTGGAAACAAGACTGTTAACCTAGGTTTGGGGACTTAGATGTTGGAAACCCTTAACCCACTTCATGTGGCCATTATTGGAATTGGAAATCAAAGTATGTGGCTTGGTATGCTTTGATGGGTTGTCTAGGTATTCCCATATTAAACATGGGGTATCCGAATGTGTATGGAACTGAATCAATTGATGCTTCACATGATTGTACACCATGGGATCTCCTTAAAAGCATTATTGATCCAATTCCACACGTACTCCATTAGAACATGTAGAATATGGGGATGATACCACTTGCCTAGGTTTGGTTCGTAATTCCCCCTTGAATTATGGATTGTATCCATTGTTACTATTTCCTTGTACACTCTCTTTGTACACTCTCTTGGCATAAAACACTTAACTAATTATGAAATATAAATCCTTGTAGAATTAGGACTTGAACCTGACTTAGAGTGTACCTTAGGATCTTGTATCAAATATTGATAAACATGACTGGCTAGTTATAAAGGATTATCAGGTGTGTTTGGACTTGTCTTGTATTGTTTTGAAAGAGATAATCCCTCAGATCATGTCATGCTTGTTAAACAAGCTAGACTTGCTTGTCTTGGTTTCCTCGTGTCAGCACCACTTTATTATTGTTTGCATGTCATGGCCAACTGCAGTTTGGGGGTTTTTATTGATGGGCCAGTTACTCGGACATCGGGGTGGGCAGTCGGCTTTGGACGGCGTCCATGGTGTTGAATCGCTGGGAGCGGGCTTGGACCGTGCTACTATTCCCAGGACCGGGAGCTTGGATCCCCCTGGAGCTGGACTTTGGTATTAGTAGTCTGGATTGGGACTGTTACTGGTACCCCGAGAGGTGGCTTGGACATCCTCGGAGTCTCCCTCTTGATTCTTGCATTTGCATGGTTTGGGTAGTGGTGATTGCTAGATGATTCTAGATTTCTTCTTTATTGACTGTGATGGTTATTACTCACGCGATATGTCTAGCATTGTTTTCTTGTCTCTATTCTTGTACTTGATGCATGGTATGTTTTTATTATACATTCCTTATCTATTGCTCAACATGTCGTTCACTCTGTTCTTTGGTGTGCATACACCTCAGGTGAGTACTACTATGAGGAGCAGGCAGGTGAGGAGATCCCAGAGAATCTCCAACCAGCAGAGGAGGAGCAAGAGTGGCGTGCCGATGACGTAAAGTAGCGTGATCGTATCCGGCATGAGAGTGATACATTTGGGGATATACTCTGGATTTTATTTATTCTTTTATTGTTTCATCGTTGGACCTTTATTCAATTGACTTCATTCTGTTAAATGGCCATAGTTGTTGGGATGGCCAACTCTTTGACTAGCTTTAATTGTTCTTTTACAACTTTAAATTAGTATATGAGAATTGTTATTCATTATTTTGATATTTACCATGCCTTTAATTGTATGATTCCGCAAAGGGTTATAGTCTTGAGGTTTAAAATGCAAAATCCTCACAGCGGACTTACGATCCTTGAGCCTAAAAGGGCAAAAATTTTAATTAGCCCTAAAATTCACTCCTCGGATTCGGTTTATTTACTAATCGGGTCCGGGGGACGTGACATTGAATATCATTTCACACTTGTTTCGTCTTGCGAGTTTAGTTTCGTTCGGAATTGTTTTAAGAATGTATAATGGGGATCACTTCTTCAGCTTCATGTTATTATAGCTTATGCTATTTTTACAAATCTTTCTTTGTTTTTTTTTTATAAGTGTATTCCCTTACTTTCGATAAGTTTTGTATAAGTATTATTATGTTTTGTGCATTCATGATCTCCGTTGCATACCACTAAGCTTGGATTGCCATTCTAGTCTGATCCACTAGCTAGGGGGTCTTTAAACATATGGACTATCTTTCTAATGGAGGAGTTGATTTCTTTCTTTGAGAAACTCGTTTGCAAACCAAATCAGAATCTCCAATACCTCTTAGCCTTCCACGCTATGACCCGTCTCAGATCTCTTTTCCTCAATAAGATGGTGGAATCTCCAAGAGAAAAGCCAACTAGAAACTCAAGGGAAACGGGAAGAGAAACTAGAAGAAGAAGGAGAGAGAAATATGTACAACTCTTGCACAAAAGGGAGGGCTAGGCGTGAATTCCAATGAGGGAAGCATGCATGGACGTCTAAGCCACTATTCCCCTCTATTTATAGCTTTAAGCAACATCCTCTTCGTTTATTATTAGAAGTCTTACTTCCATAATAATTAGTAACTTACTCTTCATACTATTACCACTTTTAGAAGTCTCACTTCAAATAGAAATAGTAACTTTCCTTTTGAGTTCAAATAGAATTAGTAATGATCCAATCTTAGGCTAGAGTGGGGACCACTAGGGATTCCATAGAAAGTTGCCTCCAACTGGGACACCGCGACCCCACATCTCATGTGCAATCTAGGCCTGCAGTTAATTGCAAATAACTCCACTAAATAAATGCAATTGAGCTCCAGTCTTAGGAATAAATTACATGAACACCCTAAACTTCCCTATCACTACAAATAGGCCCCTCCATCAATATCCATGGATCAATTGGATAAACTATCCCACCAATTTAGATCCATATCTTATTATCCTTGAGACCTAATTAATCACAGTGATCATTAGTACCATCCAATTAACTCTTAATTGAGATGGGTGTACACTTACCAATGATAATCCACTAATTGGCACAAGGAGATAATTAGGATAGATTCCATCTTGATCATTAAATGTTCCCATGGTCCCACTACCATGTACCCAAGACACCGAGGTGTTGACCTACAAATGGCTTCACTCATTGGTAACTCAAAGTAAATGAATATGTAGAAATTTGTGTTCATCAATGTCTCATGATTGAGAGCCTATTGTTAGGGAATTATGAGAGCAAACCTTAAAGACAAGACAATGTTCCTAAGGTGCTTCTCATGGTCCTTCAACACATCCAATGTACCAGTATGATGATCCAGAATTTTACATTCCGATGAACGAGACAGATCACACTAACTCATAGTGATCATAATATTGTAACCTTGTCAGATGAGATGCCCAATCTCATCACCAGTTGTAAATCAATCTAAGTATAAGATTTGTAACACATGTCTTCTATATGTGGATCTCATCCACACACATGTGTTACATCTAATACACTTGTGGACTCCGGTTCATCTCATGAGCCATTATGTCATTTGTATTGGTTATGTGCAATTAATTAATAAAACACCATTCATCTCATGAAAGGAAAACATGATTATATTGATAAATAAAGAAATTAATCAATTTATTGCATCAACGTTAATGGATTGAGACCATAAAACTAACAATCTCCCACTTGGGCTCAATGTCAGTCAGGGTTGCATCTCATGCCCACCCCGTTTACATGCTGCTCAAAGACTTTGGTAGTCAAAGGCTTAGTAAAGGGATCTGTGAGATTATCCGCAGATGCTATCTTGCTGATGGTGATATCACCTCTCTGCACAATCTCTCTGACCAAATGAAATTTCATCTGTACATGTTTTTGGCTTTTATGGCTTCTGGGTTCCTTGGATTGTGCGACTGCCCCACTGCTGTCACAGTAAACTGTGAGTGGCTTTCGCATCAAAGGTATCACTCCAAGTTCTATAAGGAATCTTTTGAACCAAACTGTTTCCTTAGCTGCTTCACAAGCCGCTACATATTCAACTTCCAAGGTGGAATCTGCGGTACATTCCTGTTTAATACTCCTCCAGCTGATAGCTCCGCTGCCAAGCATAAACACATACCCGGAGGTTGATTTCCTAGAATCCTTATCTGACATGAAGTTAGAATCTGTGTAACCGACTGGAATCAACTCATCACCGCCGTAAATTAACATGTAATCTCTAGTCCTTCCCAAGTATTTGAGAATACACTTCACAGCATTCCAATGGTCAGGACCTAGGTTGGACTGATATCTGCTGACTAAGCCCACTGCATGACAAATATCCGATCTAGTACAAAGGATAGCATACATGAGGTTGCCAACAGCCGAGGCGTATGACACTTCTCTCATCTGCTCCTTTTTCTGAGGTGTCTTAGGACACTGATCCTTGGAAAGGTGCACTCCATGCCTGAAAGGTCTTCTTAGAGTCTTGCATTGCAAACCGCACTAGCACCTTATCTATGTACGCAGCTTGAGATAAGCCAATCATCCTATTTTTCCAGTCTCGATGGAGTTTGATCCCTAGGATGTAGCTAGCATCTCCCAAGTCTTTCGTATCAAAAGTCTTAGCCACCCAAACTTTTACCATTGACAACATTCCTATATCTCTTCTGAGGAGAAGGATGTTATCGACATACAATACTAGAAAAACTACCCTGTCTCCTTCACTTTTCATGTACACACAAGACTCATCCGGATTTTGAAAAAAACCAAATGCCTTGATTGCCTGGTCAAAATGGATGTTCCAGCTTCGGGATGCCTGCCTCAATCCATAAATGGATTTTTGTAGCTTGCAAACTCTTTGCTCTTGGTTTTTAGCCACAAAACCGTTTGTCTACATCATAAAGATGTCTTCCTCAAGATGGCCATTGAGAAACGCCGTCTTGACATCCATTTGCCAAATATCGTAATCGAAATGAGCCGCAATGGATAAGAGTATCCGGATAGACTTGAGCATGGCTACTGGCGAGAAGGTTTCCTCATAATCGATACCTTCTTTTTGAGTATATCCTTTCGTAAGAAGCCTGGCCTTAAAGGTCTCAACTCTTCCCTCCGGTCCTTTATTTCTCTTGTAGACCCACTTGCACCCAATAGGTTTAATATTGGCAAGCAAGTCCATAAGTGTCCAGACCTGATTAGAGTACATCGACTCCATCTCAGCTTTCATAGCTTCTTGCCAACGTCCCGAATCTATGTCATTTATTACTTCATCATAGTTATAGGGATCTTGTTCCAATTCTTCCGAGATTGCCTCGTAAGACTCTCCCAAAAACGAGAACCTGTCAGGGGGCCTGACAATCCTCACACTATGACGAGGCACTAGTGTAACCACTGGGTCAGGTATGGGCGGATTTTTTTCAAGTTCGGTCATACTAAGATTTGGAATTGATCGCTCTTGAATTTCTTCTAAGATAACCTTTTCTAAAGATTTCCAGTCAATCATATAATCTTCCTCCAGAAAAACCACATTGGTGCTTACAAGCACTTTCTGCTCTCTGGGATTATAGAATATCCAATCTTTAGTTCCTTTAGGATATCTTACAAAGGAGCACACTTCCGACTTCGATTCCAACTTATCCGTCTTAACCTTCAGCACATGTGCTGGACAACCCCAAATATGTAAATGTTGCGGACTAGGCTTTTGCCCGGACCACAACTCCTGGGGAGTCTTAGGTACAAACTTAGATGGTACGAGGTTTAGTATGTATATTGCAGTATCCAAAGCATATCCCCAAAAGGATATAGGTAATCCTGAGAAACTCATCATAGACTTGACCATCTCTAAAAGAGTCCAGTTCCTTCTTTCTGCTACTCCGTTCTGTTGAGGCATACCAGGAGCAGACAACTGGGATAGAATCTCGTTCTCTGATAAGTATCCCATAAAATCAGCTGAGAGATATTTCCCTCCTCGATATGATCGAAGAGTCTTGATACTTTTACCTAATTGCTTTTCCGCTTCTGCTCGAAACTCTTTGAACTTTTCCAAAAGCCTCGGACTTGCAGTGCATAAGGTATATGTATCCATATATTGAGTAATCATCTGTGAAAGTGATGAAGTACTCATATCCTCCTTTCTCTCTAGCATTTATGGGTCAACAAACATCAATATGCACTAATTCCAATAAATCTTTGGCCCTATTGTCCTTGGATGAAAAGGGTCTTTTGGTCATTTTGCCTTCCAGACAGGATTCGCAGACATGCATTGGTTCTACCACCAATGAAGGCAAGATACCATCTTTCACTAGCCTATCAATCCTATTTAGGTTAATGTGACCTAGCCTCAGGTGCCAAAGCTTTGTTGGATTAGATGAAGGTGATTTTCTCTTTAATGATGGTCTATTATTTATTTCGGTATCATGTATCTCATACATCATGGGAATTAACAAATAAAGTTCATTGATTACCCTGCCAGGACAAATGAAAGTACCGTTCCTCTTTATTACAACTTCAGTACCAAAAGTAATGGAATAACTTTTATTCACCAAACTAGAAACTGAAATTAAATTCTGCCTCAAAGACGGTACATGTAATGTATTGAAAAAATTAATTTATTATCTGAAAAACATAAAGTAATAACTTCCACTGAAACCGCCTCCACCTTAGCATTAGATCCTAGGTTGACAATGATTTCCCCGTCACTAAGGCTCCTGGTTTCCCGAAACCCCTGCAACGAATTATAGATGTGATTAGCTGCACCGGAGTCAACCCACCAGGATTCTGAAGTACCAATTGCAAAACTAACTTCAGAAACAAGTGACTCAATCATACCTGAGGTCTTCTTCTTAGACAGAAAATCTGGACAATTCCTCTTCCAATGTCCTGTCTTACCACAGTGGAAACACTTTCCCTTGGTCCATGAACCCTTAGCATTGGCGACACGACCAGTAGGACCATTTTGCGCCTTAGGACCCTTAGGGACTAATTTCTTTTTGCCTTTCCGGCCTTTGCCTTTCGGCTTGGACTTGGCAACTGACTTTTCTATCATCAGGGCAGTTGGCTTTTTCTTCATAATCCCCTTAGTTGCTACCAGCTCGCTAGATAGCTCAGGTAGGGTCAGATCCATTTTATTCATATTATAATTGATCTTAAAATGGTCGAATGAATTTGGTAGCGACTCAAGGATTATGTCGATTTGCGATTCTGCATCAATCGCAACACCCAATACATCTAACTCATTCAATGAGTCCATCATCTTGAGCATGTGGTTCTGTACTAGTGTACCCTCAACCATCTTGGTGCGTATGAGCACCCTCATAGCAGCCTGTCTAGCAGGCCTGCCCTGGTCCGCAAACATCTCCTTTAAGTTTGATATAATATCGTATACAGTCTTATAGGATTGATGTTGGTGTTGTAAAACACTAGACATGGATGCCTGTATATAACATTTGGTCATCTCATCATCTTTGGTCCATTTGGCATAATGGTCTTTCTCGTCCTATGGTGCATCTGGCCCAGGCTCATCAGGGGGGGGGGGGGGATGGTAAGGACATATTTATATCCTGATGCAGTCAGGACAATATCCAGATTCCGATTCCAGTCTACATAGTTGGATCCCACCAACTTATTCTGGTTGATAATAGTCGTAAGTGGATTGAAAGTATTCGAATTCATGTTCAATAAACTATAGCACATAACCATACATTCAATTAAAGAATATCAATGGCATTAGGGTTTAGTATTCTACTAATGTGGGAATCCTCATAACCACTAAAATTTAGAATACATCGGAATTCCAATCCCTGGGGTATGCCTCCTTGGGGAGTGCGGATACCACCTAGATTGGTACGGATCAAAGTAAGTCAAAATTTGGACTAAGACTAACTATCCATGATCCCCTATCATTCATTATTATCTAGGTATCTCGTACCAAATAATGTATGACTCCCGATTCACTTTGGTTTCTAAAATACATGAGGCAAATCCTTGGGGATACTACATCACTATTTTAGTTAAGTGTAACCCACCAATTAACATTCCATGACAACCATTGTAGGCAGCTCCTCCTTGGGGAGTGAACCCCCACCTCGTCTCACTATCCATAAGGAGATCCATATCTATTAACTAGACAAATAAAAGCCCTTCGTGGGGAACGACCATTCTCAAGATGGCGCGAGGCTAATACTTTCCTTAGAATGGACCTATGGTGGAAAACCATGGGGATTTCTCAATTTAAATGCCCTGCCCCCACTTAATATTTTAGAATTGAGGATTTTCCTTTTAAGGTATTAGGGCCTGCATATATATATATATGAATATCAAATCATCTCATGATATGATCAAAGATTGGTTCGAAGTCAAGTTATTTTAAGGAAAGTCTAGTTGCTTAAATTAGTGTTACCAATGTGTCCATCTCATGGGTCATCAACACTAATTAAAACTCTTTCCAAAAGTTAATTTGATTTGACCAATTTTAGTAACTTGCTATGTTTGGATCAGATTTGGAAACATTCTAAATCAAGCATTCATCCATAAATAGAAAATACTAAAAATAGTGACTAGTCCTCTCCTCCACATGGCCCTAGCGGAATGGACTTCTTGGACTTCTTAGACTTTCCAAAACTTTGGGATTCCTCAAACTCCTTGGGCATCTCCAAAACACTTTTGGTAATCTTCAAACTCTTTGATTAGGAGTCCAACTTCATTTTCCTTCTTTGTCACAGACATTGCCAGAATTTACAAATTTCAGAAAATTACATAAATTCTTATGTCTTTACAATGAGACTTACATGGTAATCTAAACATGGAAATAAAAGGGCTATAGGGAAACCTTCATGCCTTGCCCTTTCTTGGGAAACCAAGGAAACCATGATGCCCTTTACACTTAGCCTCAAATAAACCAACAACCATATATAGAAAGTAAAAAGACTTGTGGGCCATATGGAGAGGACAAGATAACCTGCATGTTAGTATCTCATACAACCAAGCAACTCATAAAACTGGGTTACCAAACAACAATGGAAAAAAAAGATGCCAAAACTTGCCACCTTTGTAAAGCATGCGCTTCGCAAAGGGGGTTCGGGGGTGTCCCCCGGCGGGGGTCGAGGTGCCTGGTCAGCTCGCGGGGGCCCAGGGGGCAGCTCCCCCGAAACAAAAACAGAAATTTGAACTCTACTGATACAGTGTCCCCGATCGACCGGCCTTCTGCAAGTACCCACTCAACTGGGTACGGGTCCCGATCGACCGGACTGACGAACATAAGAAATTTGGGCTTTCTGTTTCATGTCCAAATGACTCCAAAACTCTTCTGAAGTCTCCTAATGGCTTCCTACAATCTTTCCATCATTGTTAAACTCTTTTATGGCATTCCAAACATGAATCTACTTATAACCAAGAAAATTCCAAAAAAAAATTGATCCAAACACAGCCCTTGCTCTATCTTCTTCGCATCTCATACAAAGATCAGAAGAAGCTTACTGATCTAACATGATTAGAGATGAGTATGGCTCTGATACCAACTGTATAAAGGGGATCACTTCTTCAGCTTCATGTTATTATAGCTTATGCTATTTTTGCAAATCTTGCTTTCTTTTGTTTTGATAAGTGTATTCCCCTACATTAGATAAGTTTTGTATAAGTATTATTATGTTTTGTGCATTCATGATCTCCATTGCATACCACTAAGCTTGGATTGCCCTTCTAGTCTGATCCACTAGCTAGGGGGTCTTTAAACATATGGACTATCTGCAGATTAGTCGTGTATTTATACACATCTTTGCTTTGGGCTGGTCCCGCGGCTGGCTTTCCCGCCCACCTTGTGTGGCTCGGGTCTTTGCTTCGTTTCGCTTTGCTTTGCTTTGTCTTTACTTGCTCTTGTTATCACGTATGACAGAGAAAGAGTGAGCTCAATGTTGATTTACGAATCATGATGTTTTTCCTGTAATCATGCTAGTTTTTTCTTGCATTTTTTTTCAAGTATTGTTTCAAATTCATTAAGTGGTTTTTAACCATGGTTTATTTCCGATTTTAAAATAAATTATATTTAGGTCTAAACTGATCACCTGCCAGACCGTCGTGTCTGATCCATTTGTTTTGGTGCTCAGGTGCAGGCGCAGAAGCCTCTGAGGAGGAGCGCCAGGAGGAGGCTGTTGAGCCACCCCCAGCTCGAGAGTGGCAACCCGACGACGTCATCTAGACATCGGGTGGGGACTTGAGTTGCGATGCACTTGGCTTGGGATTCATTTTGATTTTTTTTGGGATGTATTGGCCTTTGTTGGCCTTTTCTATTTTTTGGATGTAAACTTTAATCCAACATACTTTTGTTAACTTGAAACTTGAACTTGTTGGAAATAGGTGGACCACTAGGATAGGTTTTCAAAACTTTTGACCCACTGGACTCAGAGATCAACTATCCGGAAGGCTACAAAACCCAATCCAGGATCCATGGTCTCTTTCTCATGATCATGTACAGTAGAAAAATCTATCTAGAAGATAGAAATAGCAGCATACAAGCAACCACGAAATCCACAACATACAAGGAAGTAGATTATACCTATGGAGCTCGATTGTGCTCTAATGGAGGAGTTGATTTCTTTCTTTGAGAAACTCTTTTGCAAACCAAATCAGAATCTCCAATACCTCTTAGCCTTCCACGCTATGACCCGTCTCAGATCTCTTTTCCTCAAGAAGATGGTGGGATCTCCAAGAGAAAAGCCAACTAGAAACTCAAGGGAAACGGGAAGAGAAACTAGAAGAAGAAGGAGAGAGAAATATGTGAAACTCTTGCACAAAAGGGAGGGCTGGGCGTGAATTCCAATGAGGGAAGCATGCATGGATGTCCAAGCCACTATTCCCGTCTATTTATAGCTTTAAGCAACCTCCTCTTTGTTTATTATTAGAAGTCTCACTTCCATAATGTCACGACCCCGAACCAGGACCGCGTCTTAATCCGGCGCCGCGGCACGGCGGGCCAGAAAATTCAACCCCGCACACGCTGATTTGTTTCCCACAGGTTTCCGCGGTGAGGATTCCACATGAATCACACACACTCATTCAACACATTTGCGGAAGCGTGTAGCAAACACTCCATCAAATTACTTTCAATAAGAGAAAGCATAAATGCATCATGGACTCATGTCAAAGGGAGAAAACATTACTAGCATACCCATAGTTAAGTTAAAGTTTACATCGCAACTAAAGCAAAGTTAAGTTTTACAAGTTCCCAAAAGACTTAAGCCAACATTGGCCAATAACAAAACCCAAAATAACAAGTCACTGGATCCCCAAAGTGTTCGCCTCAAGACCCAACCCGATGTCTACATGACATCGTTGGGCTGCTACTCCTGCCCACCGGGCTGCACGCCTATAGTCTCCTTGCACTCCTCCATAAGGGCAACATTACCTGTATCTGAACACCAAAACGAAGGGTCAGACACGACGGTCTGGCAAGCAATTGAATCAAATACAATCATGCTATAAATCATAATTTTACCATTTATAGAAACAAGTATAGTGAAAAGAACCAAATGAAATGAATAGCTCAAAACAACATTTCTTATGCAACTATATGATAAGTAACGAACACGTTTGAAATAAAACATGGCAACCACACAGAGCTACATTCTCTGTCACACAAGGTAACAAGAGCACTCACGATAGAAATCTCCATCACACAAGGTGAAAGGGAGCACGAAACATGACCCAGTAGAACTGGGCATCACTCACGAGTCCCGCCGCGGAACGGGCTAAATAACACGCACGATAATCCAAACTGCAGTTGGCACGAATTGTTTAAGGACCTACGGCGATTGATCAAACTGACGAGGTCGTCCAAGCCGAGTGGTGCCGACAATAAAACAAATACACACTACTTTTCAAAATCATGCTTACTAGATAAAAATTCGGGAACTACTCACACTATTTCAAGAACACACGTTGTTTCACACGAACTCACGAATAGTAGTCCCGACACGATGTGTATAAAACACGATTCAAGCACACAAAATCACAAACGAGATTTAGAAGTCGTAAATCCATTTCACATCACTCAACCAATTCCTTGGAACCATAACCGTTGAGTTCGTATACACTTTGAGATCCCATGTCGTTCATTTGTTTAGATGGTGCCCAATATTTAACAACATTCAAGATGCCAATGTGTATGCATCAACTAGGAAGAGTCCAAAAGGAGTTGGAATTGAAAACCTCATCATTCCCTTCACTTCAGAAAACCGAGTACAGTCGATCACCTGTCGGTTTGCTGTCGGTTAGCTGACACTGAACATGTAGGTTAGCCGAGTGCTGACCGAGAGTTAACCTTCCCATCAGATCAGGAAAACAACATTTTGAATCTGGAACCGAGGATGTTTGGTCACCTGTCGGTCGACCGAGACCCCCAAACTCTGTCAAACGCAGCATTCTGGAAACGGAACCGAGATGGCTTGGTCACCTGTCGGTTGGACTGTCGGCTAGCCGACACCTGACCGACGGCTGACCGGCCCACTGCGGAACATCATTTCTGAAGTTGTTTCCCTTCAGTTCATTTCTTCTTCACTTTTCCTTATAGCCCCTCATTTCCTGCAATAAAATGAGCATACATGCTCCTCCATTTTATCCAACCACCATTCATTTCATTCACTTAAAATCCAGAAATCAAACTCACACAATTCCTACAAATATGGTGTAGAAATTCCCATTTCAATGAAATAACTCTAAAACAGAAATTCTTGCAATAAATCTCAGCATATGAACCATAGAAGCATGTATTGGTAAGATTGAACATTAAAACAGAGATTGAAATTAAACCAATGGATATTTAAAGTACGAAAATCAATCCATAATTCCAAAACATTGGATGCACGATCCATTTCATTCAATAACTTGCCTTGGGTAAGGAAATCACTCAAGAAGGTCTCCTAGTACCTCTCTCGCAGCTGCACTCCAATCTACAAGAAGACCCCCAAGAAAACACTCAAAATCCACTAAATTCGAAATCAGACGAAGTCCTCAAGAAAACCTTTTTGTATGCATGAAAGAAGTCTTCCTAAGGGTTCAAGAAAACCAAGTAAAAGATGGAAACTATTGCATATCTCTAGAAGCTCTAAAAATGAAGAAAAGCTTGGAGAGAAGATGGTTCCAGCTGGGATTCCTTCAAAAATGATAACAAGAGGTAGCCAAGAGGAAGGAGAGGGGATTTGTGTGCTCAAAGCTCCACTCTCCACCAAGGAAGAGGGACATGCAAGAGGAGAGAGACTGGCTAGAAGAGAAGAGGAGAAAACTGGTTTTTTTCTCAAGCTTCAGGCGTTGGAACGAAATGAAGGAGAAGAAGAACAACTCACATGAGTTTGGATTCTTAAGTTGGGTGAGTTGTGGGTCCCACAACTCCTAACACTTTGAGGGCTCAAAACTCCCTCTTGTGGGTCCCGGATGAGATAGACAAAAGAGGGAAAAATGCTCGTCGAAATGTTTAGTTTCCAAAAAGTATAATTTTGGCACACTTTTAAATTTCTTAAATTCATGCACAAATTTTAAGGCAAAAAGACCGTTTTGCCCTTATTGCTGAAAAACATGATTTTGGGTTTCAAATACTCACGGGGAAAATTTCCAAAGTTGTTCAAAATAAAATACCACCCAAAAGATCCAAAAATCAATATTTTTCAAAATCAACAACCCGAATTCCCATACGAGCACGCGATGTACAGGCCACCCCGAGCCCGGCCAAGCCTAACTCAACATCCTCGAAATTCCCCAAAGCTATTCAAAACTATTAATCTAGATAGAAATCTAAGTTAATCATCCTCTAATCCCACTTACTAACTAAACAAAACTAAAACCATGATTAACCATAATAAACCTGGGTCAGGGTCTGACATCCTCCACCCCTTCGAGCATTTGGTCCTCCAAATGAACACTAACCTTTGGCAATAGGTGAAGATACTTCTTCTGAACCTGATCTCGTAGTTCCCATGTGGCTTCTTCTGGCTCGTGATTCTCCCAGAGTACCTTGACCCAATGAATGGTTCGATTCCTCAATTCTTGCTCTTTTGTATCAATGATCCTAATCGGTTTCTCCACATAAGTAGCATCCTCTCGAATCTCCAACGGTTCATGCTGCAACACATGTGAGGGATCACGGACGTACTTCTTCAATATGGAAACATGAAACACATTGTGCACACCGGAAAGCTCTGGCAGTAAGGCAAGTCTGTAGGCCACTTCACCAATGCGACTCAAAATCTCGTACAGTCCAACGAACCTGCTTGATAATTTGTCTTTCTGTCTGAACCTCAAAGTCCCTTTGATTGGTGACACTTTCAAAAACACCTTATCTCCTACCTGAAATTGTAGGTCTTTCCTTCGAACGTCAGCGTAACTTTTCTGTCGGCTTCTAGCAACCTTCAAACGTTCATGAATCAATTTCACTTTCTCATTGGTCTCCCCGATCAATGTCGATCCATGGAAGTTGCGTTCTCCAACCTCTTCCCAACACACAGGAGTTCTGTATTTTCTACCATACAACACCTCGAAAGGTGCCATTCCAATGCTCGAGTGGTAGCTATTGTTGTATGCAAACTCGCAAAGTGGCAAACTCTCATCCCACTGATTCTTGAACTCCAACACGCAAGCTTGTAGCATGTCTTCTAGTGTCTGAATAGTCCTCTCCGACTGGCCATCTGTCTGAGGATGATACGCAGTACTGAACTGGAGCTTCGTACCCATAGACTCATCATGTAGGGTTTTCCAAAATCTGGAGACAAACCTGCCGTCCCTGTCTGAGGTGATAGAAACTGGTTGACCATGCCTGCTGACTATATCATTAACAAACGTCTGCGCGAGTGCTAGCATTTGCATTTTCTTCCCTGCCTTCAATGGAATGAAACGTGCAGATTTTGTCAGACGATCGACTATGACCCATATCGCATTGTTCCCTTTGCTAGTAGTGGGTAAACCTGAAACAAAATCCATCGTGAGATGTTCCCACTTCCACTGCGGAATCTCTAATAGCTGCAAAAGTCCTGCTGGTTTCAGATGTTCTGCCTTTATCCGTTGACAAGTGATGCATCGAGACACAAAAGCTTCGATTTCTCTTTTCATATTGTTCCACCAAAATCTGTTCTTCAGGTTATGGTACATCTTGATACTCCCCGGGTGCATAGAATACTTAGTGGTATGAGCTTCAGTCATGATTTCATTTCTCAAATCTTCAATCTTTGGTACACACAGTCGGTCCCAAAATTATAGCACTCCTTTTCAAAGATCATTGTTATTTTCCTTGTAACGATCCTCATGGGAACGATATTCGGACTTCCATAGTCTATATTACTTGAGACAACCGTATACTTGCGGGAAAATACGCATCAAGTTTTTGGCGCCGTTGCCGGGGATTAGCATATATAGGATTCCTTGATTTTAAGGATTTTCAACTCTCATATAGCTTAGTTGCATTTTTATTCTTTCTTTTAGTTTTCATTGTGGATTCTACACATTTTCCTTGTTTGTATTTTCAGAAATTTCGCGGTTGGAGCAAGGAAAGAGGAAAAGTGCAACCAAAGAACTCTAACTAAGGAATTTAATTTGCTTTCTTAGGAAATCTTGTATTAGGATTCATTTCAAGTTTGTAATAATTTTTAAGTTCATTTAAGTTTCCAAAGCATTGTAATAATTAAGGAAGGAGGACGGGTGGACGATACCGTTGCGGCCCCCCAAGTTCGTACACCGAAATTGGTGTCGGTGGCTTGGGTCGACCTCAACTGATCTTCCCCCAATTTAGTTTGGGAGGTGCGTATTTCGATAACATCCACGCATCCCTAGTTAGTGGGTTAATTTTGTTGGTTGTTTGATTGTTTAATTGCTTTGTAGTGCTTAATCATTTTAAACTACACAAAGTAACTTGGAAAGCACACACTTAGTAAGGGCAATCATACCCCCAACAAGATAAGGATTGGATTTCATCACCATTTCCTTGCACATAGGAACTCATTTTTCCTCACTACTTAGGTATCTTTAGCCTTTAATAAAATTTGAGTAAAAACGTGACCTTAGGACACGAGCTCATTAGGAGAAGACCATCAAAGGTTGTACCATTTGCGCTCCTTGACGGAAATCGGTGCCTAGAATAGCTTTGTCCCTTAAGGGAGACAGTTCATCTGTTCTACGAGTTTGGTATTTAAGCGGAACTTTTGCCACGCGCATCGCAATCCCACCAATCCCTTGGGGGCTTGCCTAGCCGACTACGTTTCATAAGACCGAATTGGAGGCCTAGCTGTACTCTTCATAATTAAGAGCTGTCTAGTTTAATCTTAGGTAGCCTTGGTTAAGCATAGTTTGGTTTGTTTTTCAAAATCATTTTGTTTTGCTTGTTTGCGTTTAAGCATTAATCCTCGTTCATCATCACTTGAGCGAACCATTACTTTTGAAGTTGAGTGGTAGTATATGCACAATTTGTTACGTGTGCACCGTCGTTTAGAGAGCTTTGATTTATTCGATATCCCTGTTGAGAATTTTGCGGACCCCATTGCCATTGAGGAAATGGATGACGGAAATCCACAAACCCAACCCATGACTCTTAAGGAGTACATGTATCCGACCCGATCAACTCAGCCCTCATGGATCATCATACCCACCATAAATGCCTCATTTGAGCTGAAATCCGGCCTAATCCAGATGTTACCAATTTTCCAAGGGGTGGAAAATGAGAACCCATATCAGCATGCGAGAGAGTTTGAGGAAATTTGTGGGACCATGAAGTATAACCATATGTCTGAAGAGGCCCTCAAGCTTAGGTTATTCCCGTTCTCACTGAAAGAGAAGGCGAAAGCATGGCTTTACGCCCTACAGGCTAAATCCATAAACACATGGGAGGGACTAGTCGAGGCCTTTTATAAAAATTTGTATTCAAAACAGAAAACGGCCTTCATTAGACATATACTGAACAGCTTCCACCAACTGGAGGGAGAAACCATGTATGAGTATATGAAAGGTTCAAAGACTTACTGTTACAATGCCCACATCATGGATTCGAAAAGATCCGGCTAGTCCAAATCCTTTATGAAGGACTGGACTATCCCATCAAGACCATGGTGGAGTCTTTTTGCAACGGAGTATTCACTCAAAAGACAACAGACCAAGCCTGGGCATACCTTGAGGAGGTCGCTGAGAACACTCTCCAATGGGAACCTATCAGAGAGGATCCCGAAAGATCCATTGTTGCAAAAAGAAGGGGCATGCATAGAGTGGAACCCAAATTCGAGGCCGAGGCCAAGTTGACCACGCTGACAAGGAGATTAGAAGCCCTTGAAATGAACCAGACCTGTCAGCAGACCACCCCAAAGACCCTGTAATCATTAAAGATGAGCCAAGCAGTTAGTGACCTTACTACCCAACCCTACACCAATTGTGGAGATTTTACCCATCCTGGATCCCAATGTAGAGCATTCTTTGGTCAAAGTCAGAGTGAGAGTATGGAGGAGGTGAGTGCACTTTATCAGAATACCAGATATGAGCGGCCAAAGTATGATCCGTATTCGAATACATACAATCCTGGTTAGAAGGATAATCCTAATTTTTCATGGACCAAAGGACAACACCAAGGAAACCTTTCTCAACCAATGGCCTAGCATATGCTACCTCCTGCATAAAAAAAGCCTCAAGTACCCTAAGTGTCACAGGGACCACCCTTGTCCAAGGTTATCAGAATCTTAATCCCCAGAATCAGCAGATAGGTTCTCTATTACCTGAAGCTTGCTAAACCAGAAGAGGAGAAGAAAATGGAGTGGAAACACAGCTGAGATCTCCAAGAAAATGGTAGCAATGGATTCCTTGAGTTGAGAGGAAGAAGAGGGTATAATCAGTTTTTGGTTTGAAGTTTTCTACCTTAGGCATGCAAGGAGAAGAAGGGAGAGGAAGAAGAAGAACTCTCAGCTGAGTATAAGAGAGTTGTAGGGAAGAACCGAAGTGAATAGAATGAGGGAGAAGAAGACTATTTTCAAATGGCTCATGTGGGCCCCATTGCTCAAAACTTGCAATGGTTAAAACACTGACTTGTGGGCCTCGGATGAAAACGACGAAGAAGACTAAAATGATCATCGAAAAATCTAGTTTCCAAAAAGTTTAAATTTGGCATAGTTTTGAGATTTCGAAATTTGAGTCCAGATTTGGTGTGAAAAGACTGATTTACCCCTTTGGGCCAAAACTTGGGTTTCTAGGCCTCAGACACAGACAAGCTGTACACAAAAGTTAATCAATAAAATAAAACCATTCAAAAGAGATCGAAATCACGATTAAAAATCAGAAAACTGAAATTTCCTCCCAAGCTTACACTTACACTCAAGGCACCCTTAAGTGTGACCAAATAGCACAAAACACTCTCAAAATTCCCCAAAGCTAATTCTAGACTAAATCGGACTAATTTCAAACCCACGAACACTAAACTCATATTACAACTAAACACGCACTTAGTTGACACTAATCGCGCTAATCCTGGGTCGGGGTTTGACATCCTCCACCCCTTAGGTTATTTGGTCCTCCAAATAAAAATAAGTATACCTTTGGTAATAGTTCATGATACTTTCTCTGGACTTGCTCTCGTAGTTCCCATGTCGCTTCTTCTGGCTCATGATTTTTCCACTGTACTTTGACCCAGTGAATTGTCCGATTTCTTAATTCTTGTTCTTTGGTGTCCACAATTCTAACCGGCTTCTCCACATACGACTCATCTTCTCGAATTTCCAGTGGTTCATGCTGCAATACATGTGAAGGATTTGGGACGTGTTTCTTCAACATAGAGACGTGAAAAACATTGTGTTCCCCGGAGAGTTCCGGCGGTAACGCAAGTCTATAGGCAACATCTCAAATCTTGCTCAAAATCTCATATGGTCCGATGTACCTTCTCGCAAGCTTGTCTTTCTGTCCAAATCTTAGAGTTCCTCTAGCCGGAGATACTTTCAAAAATACCTTGTCACCTTCTTTAAACTGCAAATCTCTTCTACGAGTATCAGCATAGCTCTTTTGTCTGCTTCGAGCGACCTTTAACCGCTCTTCAATCAACTTGATCTTATCACTTGTTTCTCCAACTATTGTCGGTCCGTGGAAGCTACAAACACCGACTTCTTCCCAGCAAACAGGAGTTCTGCATCTCCTACCATAGAGTGCTTCGAAAGGTGCCATCCTAATACTGGAATGGTAGCTGTTGTTATATGCAAACTCACAAAGTGGTAAGTACTCATCCCATTGAACCTTGAAATCTAGAGCACAAGCTTGTAGCATGTCCTCTAAAGTCTGTATAGTTCGCTCTGACTGGCCATCAGTCTGAGGATGGTATGCAGTGCTGAATTGCAACTTAATGCCCATAGATTCGAATAGGGTCTTCCAAAACCTCGAAACAAATCTGCTATCCCTGTCGGAAGTGATGGAGACGAGCTGTCCATGTCTGCTAACTATCTTAGTCACGAATAGATCTGCAAGTGGTGCCATATGCATCTTACTCCCTGTCTTCATAGGAATGAAGTGAGCAGACTTCGTAAGGTGATCTACTATAACCCAGATAGCATTGTTCCCCTTCTTGGTAGTAGGCAAACCGGAGACGAAATCCATAGTGATGTGTTCCCATTTCCACTCCGGAATGTCCAATGGTTGCAACAACCCTGGAGGTTTCTAGTGTTCTACCTTAATCTGCTAACACGTGAGGCACCGAGATACAAAAGCTGCAATCTCTCGCTTTATGTTATTCCACCAGAATCGGTTCTTCAAATTTTGGTACATTTTTGTACTTCCAGGATGCATGGAGTATCTCGTGTTGTGAGCTTCAGTCATAATTTCATTCTTCAAGTCCTCGAGGTTAGGCACACACAAACGGTCACGGAAATACAACACTCCATCTACAACCCTGAAGTCTGGACGTTCGGAAATGTGTTCCACAATCTTGGCCAAGCCCGGGTCTTGCAACTGACTATCTTTGATTTTATGGATGAAAGTAGGTTCAGACACTATCATACTTGCCAACATCACGCCCTTCCTTAACGGTTGCACTTCTACTCCCAGTTCTTCAAATTGATACAAAACACTGACTCCTCTCAAGCTGGCCATAACCACTGATTTCCTGCTCAATGCATTAGCTACTACATTCACCTTGCCCGGATGATACTTGATTGGGAAGTCATAGTCTTTGATGTACTCCATCCACCGTCTCTGCCTCATGTTGAACTCTTTCTGCGAAAATAGATACTGTAGACTCCGGTGAACTGAATGGACTTCAAATTTCTCTCCATATAGGTAATGTCTCCACATTTTCAAAGCAAATGCAACCGCTGCTAATTCCAAATCATGAGTTGCATAATTCTTTTCATGATCTTTCAACTGCCTTGAGCCATAAGCAACTACTTTGTCATTCTGCATCAATACACAACCCAATCCTACATTTGAAGCATCTGTATAGATAACAAATCCTCCACTTCCCGACGGTAAAGTGAGGATCGGAGCTGTAGTCAATCTTCTCTTCAGCTCTTGAAAACTTTCTTCGCAATGGTATGTCCATATAAAAGGCACATTTTTCCTAGTTAACTTTGTCAATGGTGTTGCAATAGATGAAAATCCCTGGACAAACCTCCTGTAATAACCTGCTAGTCCCAAAAAGCTTCTGATTTCCGTCACACTGCTTGGCCTTTTCCAACTGACAACTGCTTCGACTTTGGACTAGTCCACTGCTAAGCCTTTTCTTGAAATAACGTGGCCTAGAAAAGCCACTTGCTTTAGCCAAAATTCACATTTACTTAGCTTTGCATAGAGCTGGTTGTCCTTCAAAAGCTGTAATGATGTCCTCAAGTGCTCTTTATGCTCTTCCTTAGTCTTAGAATACACGAGAACGTCATCAATAAACACCACTGTAAAGTGATCCAAGTACTCTGCAAAGACTTTGTTCATGAGAGCCATAAATACCGTGGGTGCATTAGTCAACCCAAATGGCATCACCAGAAACTCATAGTGCCCATATCTAGTTCGAAAAGTTGTTTTAGGCACGTCTGACTCTCTAACTCGCAGCTAATAATACCCAGACCTCAAGTCTATCTTGGAAAAATACGCTGCTCCATGTAATTGATCAAACAATTCATCTATTCTTGGCAACGGATACTTGTTCTTGACAGTCATGTGGTTCAGTCTTCTATAGTCTATGCACATTCTCAAGCTTCCATCCTTCCTTTTCACAAACAACACTGGTGCTCCCCAAGGTGAAACGCTTGGTCTAATGAAACCTTTACTCAAAAGTTCTTGCAATTGGAGTTTTAGTTCACCTAATTCTGCTGGAGCCATCCTGTAAGGTGCAATAGAAATTAGAGTTGTCCCTGGAAGGAGCTCAATCGTGAACTCAACTTCCCGAATTGGTGGTAATCCCGGGATTTCTTCAGGAAAAACATCTGGAAACTCACATACAACGGGGATTTCCTCCACCCCTTAGGACCGTTTATCCTCCGTGATAAACGCTATAAAAGCTTCACAACCAGCACTGGATACCATTCTGCTTGCCTTTAGTGCTGAAATAATCCCCACTTGGCTTTTCTTCCTGTTTCCCTAAACAATCAAATCTGCCTGATCTCCTTTCAACTTAAAAGTAATAGTTTTACTAAAGCAATCCATGGTTGCATGATACTTCTCTAACCAATCCATGCCTAAGATGACATCAAAATCATGCATGTCTAAAATAATAAGATCTGCTAAAAGGTTGACCTCTCCTAATAGAACTGAACAATTTGGGTAATAGGTGCTACAAACGGCCTGCTTACCTACTGATGTAGTGACAATCAAGATATAATCAAGAATTCTAAATGGCATAGCAATCAGCTTCGCAGACACAGGAGATAAAAATCAATGAGTGCTTCCAGGATCAAATAAAATTTGAGCTTCTACTCCACAGATGAAAAGTTTACCTTCCATTACATCACCCGCAGCATCTGCATCGACACGATTAAGATTGTATGCCCGCCCTTGCTGCTGTGGTCTATTTTGCCTCCCTTGTGCATTTCTGTTCTGCTGCTGTTGTTGAGGAGGATGAGCATTCTGATTCTGAACTTGTTGCCTGCTTTGCTGCTGCTGCTACTGAGGTGGTCTTGCTTGGTTCTGGACTGGAGCCTGAGGTGCTGCTTATCTTTGTTGCTGGTTCCTGTTGGCTTGATTTTGCAATTGTGGGCAATCTCGAATGGCATGGTCCATAGCCCCACATCTAAAACAAGCTCCCGTGGCTTTACGACATTGTGCAGTCTCATGATTTTTGCCACAATGTGCACATGCACCTTGCCTTGGAGGGTTTTGTTCTTGTCTTGGCTTCTTGTTCTGTGACCTTTGGTTCTGTTGGTGGTACTGTTGCTTTCTATCCCTGATAATCTGATTGTTGATGTCCTCGAACTTGTATGCTCTTTTGACTGCTTCATCGAAGGTGGCTGGTGGAACTACCCCTGTAGCATCCCTCATGATGATGGGGTTCAGCCCTTCTAAGAATTTGGTGATCTTCTTCTGCTCGGTGTCTATCAACTCTCGGGCATATCTAGCAAGCCTTTCAAACTTTGTCACATACTCCAAAACTGTCATGTTACCCTACTTAAGCTGTTGAAACTCTATAGCTTTCTGCCTCTTGACATGAGAAAGGACATACTTATCAGTGAATTGAGTCTTAAAAGTCTCCCATGCAGCCCCATCTGGCATAGTCTGATACGGTTCTTTAACCGTTTGCCACCAAGTGTCCGCTAATCCATAAAATAGAGAAGCTGTGAGGTTGACCTTCTATATGCTTGTACAAGTGAATACATCAAAGATCTTCTCTATATTTACTAGTCAGTCATCTGCAGCCAGCGGGTCTTCTTGACTTGAGAACTCCTTGGGTCCTCTCTTCCTGAACATCTCAAACAAAATGTTAGGGTCTTGCTCTCGATTGTTGATGATGATATTCGGTCCCCCAGGTTGCTAGGCGGGGGTTGAGGACTAGTTTGTAAAACTTCCAAAAGCTGTCTTTGAACTTGTGCCATTTCCTCATCCTTCTTAGCTAGTTGTTCTTGGAACCTAGCTTGGTTCTCATTGGCCTCTCTTTGTAGCCTAGCTTGGACTTCATTAGCCTCTCTCTGTATTCTAGTCTGACTTTCATTAGCTTGCCTCTGTTGTTCTAACATTGCTTGCATGAGTGCCTAAAATTGAGTCATTGTAGGTGGTTGCTCATGAACTGTTTCACTGTTATCATTATTGGTATTGCTCCCTGAAGCATTCTGATTTGGAGCTCTTCTTGGAGGCATGATACTGTAAAACAAATTGTCAGTATATATTAACAAATTGGGTTTTGGTTTCTAGGTCCACAATAATGATCTAACGTGTTCACGGATCCTCGCCACGTCCCTAAGAGTTTCTAGTTTCTTTTAATTGCCTGAAACATGTCCTGCTCTTATACCAGTCCTGTCGCGACCCCGGACCGAGGTTCCCCAGTCCGGGCCCCGCGACTATGATGTCCATCCAACTATGATTAACCCACAGGTTTCCGCGGTGAGGATTCCCAAAAACGAACATGTAACAATCTCACACGAACAATGATTTGCGGAAGCGTGCAAGTAATCTCATCACAATTTAATAACATAAACCTTACGATTCCAAATTGCATAAGTTAAATCATCATTAAGACAATAATCAGAGGAGGAAACGTAAGCATAGCATTACCAAGTTTAGTTCAAGTTTCAAGATAACAAAAAGTGTTAAGTTACATAACCTCAAAAGTATGAAAAGGCCAACAAAGGCCATACATCTAAAGATAACAAAATAATCCAAACTACGTGTTCGTACTCAAGACCCCGCCCAACGTCTAGAGGACGTCGTCGGGTTGCCACTCACGGGCTGGGGGTGGCTCAAAAGCCTCCTCCGGACGCTCCTCCGCAACGGCAACGGCGCCTAGGTTGTCCGCGATCTTTTCGATATAAATGATGATGGTGATGATGCTAATGCGAGATCTGATCTAGCTATGCAATTAGAACTACGAAATCAAAGCAAATCTTCTATATTTAAATGAACCTAAGCATGTTACTAACATTATAATGCATTAATACCATTTTTGTCTCAAGTTAATGTAGATCTATGATGCTCAAATGGCCCTAAGCATGTTTCTAAGCATGAATGGTAATGGAGTGCAATAAAAGAAGGGAGATCTAGGAATACCGGTATGATGAAACGTTTCTCAAGTCCCTAGATTGAAGCTTTCGCAAAGACCCATGGCTCTAGTTCAAGATATGGAAGTCTCCGCCTCTCTTTCTCCGTCTTCTTCTCTAGATCTGAAGTTCTTCTCTAATGGTGGCTACCTTTCTTCTTCTTTTTCTATCCTCTCCTTTTGTCTCTTTTCTTAGGGTCTTTAGGTAGCCTCCTCTTGTAAATGAAGTTCAGAGGGATTATATAGGTTTGGGACGAGTTTAGAAGGGCTAGGGCTTCATTAATTCGTGTTTCTAGAAGGTCTCACGCATCCCTAGGCGGCTTAAGTTATTTTGGGGTGAACTAGGGTTTGGAGGGAGGATGGGCACCCATGGGGTGGCGCCCAAGTGTCTGCGCAGTCTGGGCGCCCATAGGGTGGCGCCCAGGTGGTCCTGGAGAGTGGGCGCCCACAGGGTGGTGCCCAGATGATTTGCGTTTCTCTTTTTTTGGACCTTGGTCCCATTTGGAGTTGAGATTGAACGTATAAATCTTCAGCTGGGGGACCCACATTAGCACTAATAGGATGGGCGCCACATGGGTGGTGCCTAGATGGATTTCAAGGCTGGGCGCCACATGGGTGGTGCCTAGGTGAACTTCAAGGCTGGACGCCACATGGGTGGTGCCTAGGTGGTTCGGTTCGTCTTCGGTACTTGGTCACTATGTATGAGTGGTCCCGGTCTAATCTCGAGCCAATTAGTGGAATTTGGAGGCTGGGCGCCCACCATGGGGTGTCTAGGTGATTCTGGGAAGTGTGGGCGCCACAGGGTTAGTGCCTATGTGGAACTCAGTATGGTAGGCGCCACATGGGTGGTGCCTAGGTGGAGTCGATTCATTTTTGGAGTTCAGTCCCTACGTTGAGTGGTCCCGGGCTACTTTTAGGCTAACTAGTGAAATTTGGAGGCTGGGCGCCCACCATGGGGTTCCTAGGTGGAGTTTCGTCACTTTTTCTAAGGTAAACTTCGAAGACTCATAACTTTTGATCCGCTTATCGGATTTGGACGTTCTACATATCGCCGGAAAGCTCTCGAAGTGAGGAATCCAATGTTCTGAATGTCTTGACAAACAGGGGCTGAGAAACAGGGGGTCTCTGGACCAATGGATTCGATTTCCTAACTTTGGCTAATCGGGTGACATTTTGGCAAACTAAGCATGGTCTTTGGAGGGATTGGCCTAAGCATGTCTTAAGTGGTCCGGAAAGGCTTTGAGTAGTGTCATGGTTCGCTCCTTGTGCGAGTAGTGGGTTGGGCTCGAGATCTCGACGCGACTTGGCTTTTCTCTCTCGAATTTCTAGAAATCGTCGAACTAAGTCTAAAATTAGCAACAAGCATCTTCATCGTCATTGATTAATATGAATTATGCCATTAATCATTCAATTATGGGTGAAATGGGGGCACCACTATATATGATAGGTATTTAAGGCTATCATAGGGGCCAAATGAGGTGTCTACAGTATGCCCCTCTTTGGAGAGCAACACGTGGAGAGTTGTGCTCCAAAGAAAGTAGACACACCACTCATGACTCATGGGAGCTTTTGAGCTTGCGGGAGTGGCCACCTATGGATGTATGCAATTGCAAATTCATTCTAAAGTTGAGGTTCACTTTTCTAGGATCGATCTTGATTCAGGGGGAAAGAGAAAAAAGAAGAAGTTACGTGCCTACTGATTTGATTGGAAACCTGAGATCTGTGCCTTGGTGCCCGTGGTATTGCCACGTGGCGGGTTGGGAACTGTGCTCCGGTTGCTGAAATTTAAAATGATGGCGGGAACTGTGCCCCGGTGGTCTGAATCAGAAGTCGATCTTTCGATTGGATAAGTCACTATTAGAGTTTCATTTGTTCATGCAATAGAGTTTAGTTCAAATGGTCATATATAGCGTCTTTTAACTTTCATCCACAGTTGAATGTTTAAGGCATAGTTAAAACTAACTAGCAATAATGGGGATCTTGAAGGCAATCACAAACACAGTTCAAGCAATAGTGTGAGGTGCATATGAGAATGAGATTCATTCTTTTAAAAGATGTTTGATTTTGAAACTCAGGTATGCATCGAAAAAGCTAAATCAACGGAAGACGGTCACCAGGAAAGCCATCACTGTCTAAGGATCTTGGTCTTCACCCAAGCTTAAATGAGAACCTAGGATAGATTCGATCATCTTTTGGTGCTTATCATGGAGAGTTTCAAGTTACAAGGTTTCCATCTTCCAACGTCAATATTTGAGTCGGCGAACGCACAATTCGTGAGAACACGATATTATGGTTGCCATACCTATTATAAGCGCTTAAGGGAGGCCTACAACGACTCAATTTTCAGACATGAAGTAAAATCATGAAAATCACAGTCAAGGGAACTTACCTCCAGAGCTTTCCGTAAGTCCAATGTTGGGGACCACTGCCACTTCCTTTCATCATTTGTTTGCCGAAGTTTGAGTCATCTGCCTCCATCAGTGTACTTGAAGGTCCTTCACCTTTGGAGTCTTCATTTTTGTTTTTGGGACCTGTATTGAACAAACACTAAAAGATTCTGCATTTCTCATTGTTAGTGCTTTGTAGTTCAAATTTCATTGATGGAGATGACATGGGATGCAATGCACAATGTCAGATGTATGCGTGATGGGACTAACGTGCCTGTGACAGGATCTTATATGATAGGACAATGTTTGATTTGATAATGTGTGCCATTTCTTTGTGCCTTCCTTTCTCTCTCTCTTATTATTTTTTTTTCTGGTTATTTTTTTTTATTTATTTATTTTTCTATATTCTTTTTTATTTATTTATTTTTATATCATTTTTATTTATTATGATTATCAGTATTATTTTCATCATTGATCATCATTAATTCTTGTTCGGGTTCAACTTTTCAAAATTCTAGGACAATTTGGCTCAAAGAGGCCTTTGGTTCTCTAAGGTGATAGATAGGCGCCACAGGGGTGGTGCCCAGCCTGTTCGAGCTTTGGTTCAAGGATTATGAAGAGAGGCAGCTTGGGCGCCCAGGGGATGGTGCCTAGGCGGATTGCATGGATAGAGTTTGCCTTGAAGTAGAATGGTGGATTTGGGAGACAAGTCACCTAAACATCCAAGGAGTGGTGCCCAAGATGTAGTTCTAGTTCGTCTTAGAATGGGGTTTCGATTTCGAGGAAACAAGAGTTGGTTTCAAAGTAGAATTTTGAATTCAGAATAACATGTGATCTGGGCGCCCAAGGGGTGGCGCCTAGACTGTGTTTGGAGTTGGTCTCGAAGTAGGACTCCGAATTTGGGGGAACATGTGACCTGGGCACCCAAGGGGTGGCGCCCAGACAACATTTTGAGTTCGTATCGAAGTAGGATTCGTGTTCAGCCTATCGTACCAAGAGTCCTCGTCGGAGTACAAGCTTGACCTTTAGAGAATAGATGATCTGGGCGCCCGGGGTGTGGCGCCTACGTGGAACTGCACCATGTTCAGCACTTAGAGTCCCTGTCAAAGAGAAGCCCTGAATTCTAGGAAGAACAGGTGACCTGGGCGCCTAGGGAGTGGCGCCCAAGCTGCTGTCTGGGTTCTTTTAAAATCCTCATGGGGTTCGAACTCTAATCTATATAAGTGGATCAAGGCCACGAATTTCCCACAACTCCTACTCTTTCAGACTTCGAATTTCATAGCCTTCAAGCTCTTCCTTGCTCCCAAGTAAGTTTTCTCCTCTCCTTTTCTTTTTTAAGGTGAATGGCATGTCTCATGTATATACCTCTAATTGTCTGATTAGTTTAGTTGATCAACTTGGTATATGATTTCAGATTAAAGCATCTTTTTTGTTTTTGTTTTGTATGTTCTCTTTTTTCTCTTTTTTTTCTATTCGCTTTTATCCTCTTTGGGTTATGTGGTTGATCATTTTTTTTTTAATCCTTTTGATCATGTGTTTGCCTTTTTGTTTGTTTTTGTGTTTGGTGATTTTACGTCTGATATTTCAAGATTATGTTCAGCTTGTTGTTTCTCTTAACTTGTAGTTATCGTCATGCACATGCACAATCTTCGATTTGAATTTGAGCCTAGTATTATGCTCTTGTGTACATGTTGGCTTTTGTTTTGGTTCTGGTGATGTCTTGTCCCACGTTTTCTTTATTTAATTCGTCAAGACTGTTTTATGGCATAGGGAAGTCTGTCATGGTAAGATTTGGGGAGCCCTAGTTGAAAAGCACCAGCAGGGGAGGCTAGGCGCCACCCTGGTGGTGCCTGTCTTTCCTCTTTGCACTAAGGGCTTGTGAACCCGAATTTTGGGGCGTCTTTTCATATTCTGGTTCTCTCTAGCTTCGCAGTATGTTATGAAAACATGGCTCAGGGACACTAAAGGTCTTGACTTGGCCAAATAATTATGTCCTTATGGGAGATATTTCAAGGCTGGGGTGGGCGGCACCCCTGTGGTGCCTAGCTAACTCTCTGTTCTTTATTTTTTTTTATTTTTTTTACGTGTGTTAAGATGCTGTGTTGTATGGGCATGTAGTTTGGACTTCTTGGCTCTTAAGAGGGTTTAGGACAGCCTAGCAGTATCTATGGAAGTATCTCCCACGGATTTGAGAAGGCCTAATAAAATTATCAAGGCTAAACCCGTACCTTTTGCGGTGAATTCCTCAAAACAGACCTGGGCGCCACCCCTAGTGCGCCCAAGTGACCCTTTTTTTTTATGTTGTTTTGGATTTCCTCTAATTATGAACTTTTTTGGGTTGTTTTTATTCTGTAAAGGGTTTCTAAAACCTTGTGCATATGCCTACAAGTCTTTTCTTACTCCAATGGCCGGCTCTCCGATCTTCTCATTTGTTGTTGATGGTGTTGAGGGTTCTTCCGCTTGCAAGCCCTACTCGCCAGGGGATGAATATTGGTCCCCTAGAGCTGACAAAATAGGGTATTATGACTCTGAGGAATGGGCAGAATTCTACCTCAAGAATGAATCCTCCCTGCCTGTTACCTATGACTGCGTTTTCCAGTTTGAAGAAACAATGGACAAGTGCATTGTGGAGATTAGGCGCAGCAGGTATGATTTACTGGCTATGAAGTACAAAGGTATCTGCGGGTTGTATGGGGATTTGCGTATTGTGGGCATGACTGCTCTAAATAGGTTGAATGGTTATGATGGGCTTCTGGAAGACTTGCCATCTTTTACCAACAGCGTGCTCCAATCTCTCTTATGGAGCATGTTGGATGTCGGGGGGTTGTTTGAAGTTTGGGAGGCTATGAAGTCTACCAACGAACGAGCTCCTATTCATGACTTTAACATCCTACACAGGTGGATGGACCAATTGGAACTCATGGTCATGTCTTGCCCTCACGAAGCTGAATCATCTATTCCTAGGCGCCTCAGGAAGTACTTCGAGATGCAAAACACTAGCCTCTCGGCGCTTATTCATCCGGTATACACGGCTTATCTAAATGACTTCCAGCGAGTTCGGGATATTTGCGGTGTCTTGAGGAATCCACCGGATAACCTGAAAGAAGTGCAAGGGCAACTCGAAGTTCATATCGTCGAAATGGAGGCACAGATGGCGCGCTTTCCTACTTTCAACGGGATGGTCCATCCATCCTAGGGGACTCACTAAAAGGTTTTCTATCTTAGGCTAGGTTTTTGTTTTAATAAGAGGTCAGGTCATTAGGACCATTTTTGTTAGTTATAAGCTCCACCTAGGGTATTGTGGGCAAAGGGTGTGACCTCTGTTTTAGTTCATGTTTAGGATTCAGTCGATTCAATTAATTGTTATAGTTATTGTTTTAAGACTCTTATTGGAGTTTAATAAAAGTTGATTTAGACTTTATTTTCTTTCTTTCTTTTTTTTATTTTATTTTATGTGGGGATGTTTAGTATTGAATGATGATGATATCCATTATGATGGTGTTAATGATGATGAGGTATGAGATTTGATTATGAATTGTGATGGTGAATTATGATAGTTCATTATTTATTATGGGTGCTTGATGATGGTGATAATTATGTGCATTTTAATTGACATATAATGAGGTGGATTATGCGGATAAATGAATGGGTTTGGATTTTTGAAGGGATGCATGAATGGTTAATGCATGATATACATGACATGTTCATGATGCATTTCAAATTGAATCGACTGACCTTCGTACGTTGTTTGCGTTGCTTCCCTTTGAAGGTTGAAATGGATTGTCGCCATGCTGCTGATAATTGCGAATCCTGTCTAGGGCCGCGGTTGGCAGCCAAGTGGGAGCCCAATTATGTCAAGGCTAAATCACAGGCATTAATAAAGTCTTACTTTTAGCCTAACCTATAAGTGGATTATGTCTTAATTTTCCCCTCCGCTGATGTCTAAATTAATGTTAGGTTTGATCTCTCTCTTTTTTTTTTCTTTTTTTTTTTTTCAGTTGAGTTGTTCTTTTTTTTTTTTTTTAGGTGGATCTCCCCCCTTAAAGAGGGCCCCACCATGTGATGGTGCTGGGCCAGCGCCCAGGGGTGGGTGCTAGGTCACAGCGGTTGGGATTTTCCCCCCTTTCTTTCATTTCTCTGTTTCCCTCTCTCCCTTTTCTTTTGTTTCTTTCTTTCGGTTCTTGCTTCAGGTGAGGCGCAGGGGTGAGCGAGCAGGGAGCTGAGTGGAGAAAGAGGAGAGGAAGAAAGGAAGAGCAACAGCTTGCGAGTCTGCCGTCGCCCAGGTAAGTGGGTTTCGACCTCCTTTTTATTTCTATTCTTTCTATTTTTTTTTCATGGTTGTTGTGGTTGTTTCAGGTGGAGTCTCAGTGGGTAACAGTGGAAAAGTGAGCAGTGAGAGCTGAGTGGAGAAAGAGGGGAGGAGGAAAGGAAGACCAGCAGTACGTGGTTGTCTGCTGTCGCCCAGGTGAGTGGGTTTTGACCCCTCTTTTTTTCTTTTTTTTTTTTTGTCTTTCTATTTTTTCTTCATGGTTGTTGTGGTTGTTTCAGGTGGAGGCCGATTGGGCAACAGTGGAAAAGAGGGAGGAAAGAGGAATCCAGGTATGTGTTTTCATCCTCTCTCCATTTTACACTCTCTATTCTCTATTTCTTCTCTTCCCCTCTTTTTTTTTTTTTTTTAAAGTCTGCTGCTGCCGTTTCAAGGAGAAGCCGAGTACGTTGAGGAGAAAAGGGAGGAGAGAGAGATTCAGGTATGTGGTTTTACTCTCTTCCCATTTTCCATTCTTTATTCTCTCTTTCTTTTCTTCTCTCTGTTTTTTTTTACTAACCTGTTTCTGCCAGCTACAGGTGGAGTGTTCAATTGGGCTGAGCAGGGAAGAAGCAACAGAGTGAGGGGAAGAAGAAGGAAAGGGAGAAGAGAAAAGGGGGTGTTTGACAGCTTGGTGGCCCAGGTATGTGGGTCCCCTCCTCTTCCATTCATTTCTTCTTTCTCTCTTTTATTTATTATCATTATTATTATCATTTTGGATGATGGCTGCAACATGGGGTTTTAGGACTCGATTTTGGCTATTGGCAGCCATGGGTGTGGTGAATTTTGGTGAGGGAAGAAGGAATGGAGTTGTCCTAGCTATGATGTTGGCAATCCCAGCCCCCTTGACTAAAATTTGAAAGGTTGCAGAGTGAGAATCCCTTGGTAAAAGAAAAAATCAGTTTGGGTGGAAAAATGGGCATCCATTGTGGCTAGTTGAGATTGATGGGATGAGGAAGAATGAGGTTTGGTGTGGCCCATGGGAGTTGATGGGTATAGTGAAGATTGTTGAACTTGTTGAGCATTTCCATTGGTTTTAAATGAGAATGTGGTGAATAAGATTTTGGACTCCTAACATAGATATCAGTCACTGTATGGGAGTGGCTCGGGCTTTCTTCTTCCTTCTTTTATTCGGGGGTTTGTTTAAATTTGTGGAGCATTGATTCTGACTTGTTCCTTATAATACCATGATGTGTTTCATGCTTTTATATTTGTATATTTATTGGGAACCTTCTGCTCTTTTGCTTCTCTCTGTTTTTTTTTATTTGTTTATTTTATTATGTAGAAGAGTAAGCTTGGTAATGGAGGGGTGTGGTGGTGATGACTAGGGTGAGTTGGTTATGATGTGATGGGACAAAGGTTATGGGTGTTGTTTTAGTTTAAATTGTGATTCGGTTATTCATTTTTCGTTTTTATATCTTTATATACTTCTCGTTGTTGTGGTTATCATTGTTTCCCTTCCCCTTTTCGTTTTATTTTTGTTATATGACGTGATTGTGGGGTTGGGTGTGGTTCAGCCTAATGCATATGTTGAGACGATATAGTGGTGACATGGCTGCACAGGGGGTGTGAAGTTAGGGCTAAGTTGGAGGAGTTGGATTGGAATGAATGTGTTTTCACTTCTTTACAGGCCTGTAAAATGTGTCTTAATGAGGCCAGTTCAATAAATGGGATTCGTTTTTTTTTTAGTCTCCTAGTTGGATCAACGGTCATGATTTTTGGCTCCTCTTCCTTCTATCACTTGACTGATGAGGGTCATCACTTTTAAATTGGAGACACTAGTCATCATCTTCGAACTAGTTTGTCTCTTATGCTTACGTGGACTAACATTATGCTCTCATGCTTAACTTCTCATTTTGGATTTGGGCATAGGTTTGTCGGATGGCTAGGACTAAAGAGACTTGTAAGCGCGCTCCTATGTCATCGGACACTGTGTAAGGGGCCGGGGTAGAGCAAATCATTGCTCCCCCGAAAAAGAAACAGAAGGGTGAGGATAAATCGGAGAAGAAGCCTCATCTTTCGGACGAGATACGAGCTGGTCGGGTAAACTCTTAGCTGTCTTTATGAATCTCATACTTTGTTGGCTTCCATTATTATTGACATTCTTTCCTCTGATGTTTGTGTTGCAGCCTGTCCCTTTTGCTCGGGCTAGGGTGAGTTGGTTACAGATGAGGGACTGGTGGACCGAGGTCCCTGATCACTTAAAAGATCAGGTCCGAGCGATGGGGTTCGGGGATTTCATGTCTATTGTCGCCTTCCGCACCGACCGTGCTCTCATTTGTGCTCTTTCCGAGAGATGGAGAGACGAGAAGCACACTTTCCATTTCCCGCCCGGGGAAATGATGATTACACTTGAGGACATTGCGCATTGCTGGGGGCTAAGGGTGATAGGCCTCCCTGTTTTCTCCAGGGCGAATGATGCCAAGGCTTCTATCACTCGATTACACCTGCATAGGATGTTTGGGGCTCGCCCCCAGTCAGGTGTGGGTCAGATTGACGCCGAGTGGCTGAGGGAAGCGTACAGCCCAGAGAGGAGGAGGATCCTAAATAGTAAGTATTCTATTGTCGCCTTTGTAGCATCATATCTTTCTCTTCTGTTATTCCTACTAATCATTCCTCCCTGTTTCATTTTAGAGTGGGCTCGGAACCAGGCGGACTTCCTCGCCAAGCTGAGGGCAAGGGTACCGGGTTTCGGAGGCTTGCCGGTTAGAGGATGTGAGGGAGGTCTTGTCCCCACAATGGCCGGGGCTCGAGCCGATGCCGGTAACATTTTCTCCCCTCTCCTTTAGATTGATTCAAAGTAGAAAAATACCCATGAGACCTGCATTTTCGATATTTATCCTTCATTAACAGTATTCATAATTCCTTTGACAGGTGAGGGCCCTTCTTCTGGAAGATCCCAATCTACGGCCGGCCCTACTGATGACGATGTAGCAGTGGTGGACGGCATTGAGAGTGATGATGAGGTGGACGGGGGTTATGATGATGCGGGGGAGTCTGAGGACGCAGATTTTGATGAGTTGGAGGGTGAGTTTATCGCGTCTGATGATGGAGATGACGAGATTGATGATGGGGACAGTGAAGATGAGGGGGTGAGACCTTGCCGAGTTGTTTCCGCCAGCTTTGATGAGGGGAGCGGTGGAGGTGCAGGTAGAGGTGACGACGGCGATGTCGCCGGACCCTCTGAGCGTAAGCACTCGATCCAGTTTCTTTTAACCGATCTCTGGCGTCTTGTATGCTTCTCATCCTTGTTTCTTACGTTCTTTCTCTTTTGCTGCAGGGTATGAATGGCGGGAAGTGCCGGTTGATGGGTACACTCGCCGAAAGAGAGTAGGGATACCTTGGGAGGTTTTCCCGGTCACGAGTGAGTACTGAAATGTTTGGTAGCTACTTTGCTCTCTATTCTGATTATCTAATGAATTCCTCATGTCAATTTGGTATTGCGCAGAGAAAGAGCATGAAAGGCAGTCTGAGGTTCGTTTGAGGAGACCTAAGCTGATTTCGGCACGGTTGGGTGATGATGAGCATCTCAGGGCTTTTCTTCTGTTCTTTTTGGGGGAGGTGTCTCTTCGCCAAGGCCACTGGCAATAGAGCGCCCGGTACTCTCATTCGTTTTGTGCAGGACCTGGATAAGGTCGGCGACTACACTTGGGGCACGGCCACCCTTGCCTTTCTATTCCATAGTCTGGACTCGAGGTGCCGCCTCCAGCCTGGATGTAAGAGCCTCCGAGGGTTCGTGCCGATCCTATAGGTTTAAACCCTATTCCCAAGTGTGGTGACCTATTGTAGTCCACCTTTTCTTATCATGGGTCATGTTTCATCTTTTGTAATAACCAAGCTTTGGTTGTGTGTAGGTGTGGGTTTGGGAGCATATCATCCAGTGTCGGCCTGAGCGCTTGCCTGAGAGGTTGAGTTGTACTCCGCGGGCTTCGCAGTGGTATCCTAATGCCAATTTGCGGAGTTTTGCTGACATTCTGCCTCCTGAGATGGCTGAGCGTATTAAGGCTCTAGCAATGAGACCAGGCAAGCAAGGTTACCGATTCATCTTAAATGAGTTGAAAATCACGAGGTATGCTCCTTTTCTCCTTTTGTTTGTCATGTTAAATGTCTGCCTCTCTCTGTTCTCATTTGCTACACATCATGACTTGTCAGGTGATTTGGCAGCCCTACCGGGGTGGTCCGGATGATGAGGTGGCTGTTGTGCAGGAGGGGCGTACTCTATTTGAGACGGACATATGGCTCCACACTCCCCAGGTGGCGGTCAGGCTGGTTGTCAGCCGAGCTGCACGCCAACTGGGACACCATCAAGTTGTCCCTACAGAAAAGTCTATCATGCATCGGTTGTATCCAGGGTGGGGGTTGAAAACGTTCAAATGTCGTCATCCGTGTCGGAAAGAGATAAAAAAATTGGAGAAGGAAAGGGAGGAAGGCCACCTTTGGTGTAGATGCTAGTGCCTTGAGTGACTATGAGGTATATTGGAGGACAGCTTTGCATCGGTATATACTCCCGGAGTCATATTCTTGTGGGGCTTCGTATTCTGTTAGTAATTGCGCGGAAGCGGCTGAGGCCTCGTCATTGGCTTGGGTGAGCATTGAAATTTTGTTCACTCTAATGTTGTCTTCCTTTTTATCATGGCTAACATCGTTTCTTCCTTTACTTTTCAGGAGGAGATACCGGCTGCAGGAAAGCATTGGCAGGCACGTCCATCATCCGAAGGACAGGGCGAGGTGAGGGCTTATGAGGTTTCCAACTTCGATTATGGGCCTTACAATCTCAACGATTCATGCTCTTCCCATCCTCTAACCGTGGCTCTCATGTGTGACAGGGGACATCTGGGTGCGTAGTGTCCGATGCAGAGTCCATCCTCAGGGGAGAAACACTTCGACTGTCTCACCTAGTGGAGAAGAAGGTATGACTTCTTGACTTAGTGTTTGAATCAAATGGTGCTTACCTCCATAGTAATGTTGATCATTCTTGATGTAACGGCATGGTTTATATTTCATAGGATACGGAGGTCGTGAGACTGAGGGCACTATTGACAGCTGAGAGGGTACGAAAATTGTTAAACCTAATTAGACACGTGCTACCTTGTTTACACTTTCCTTACTAAAAATGCTTTGGTAATAGGAGAACCGCCGGGAAAATGAAGCGATCATCGAAGCGTTGGCGGATTCTCACGAGGTATGAGGTCATGGAGTTATTTGTTCATTTTGAATTTGTGTTTATGACCTTTGGTTACTATGCAGAGCAACAAAGAGCAGGACATGTCCGAGGTCACGAGAATTCGATTGGAGAGCGATCTTCTCACTCTACAGGCAGAGGTGGACCGACTGCGGACTAGCGAGGTTTGCGTTTCATTTTATTGTTCTTGTGTTCAAGACATATAATGACCGACTCTTAACCCTTTCTATTCGTGATCCTCAGGCAGAGGCTCGTGGCGAGCGTGAAGGAGCGTTTGCAGAGAGAGCTGCTTCTGTGGCACAGGTATGAGAGATTCTCATGTGATATTTTAATCTTGATTCCTCATCCATTGTTGATGTTGTTTATAATTTTGTTGTGTGCAGGTTGACGAGTTATGTGCCAGGCTTAGGAGCTTTGAGGCCCCTGTGCAGGTGAGGGTCTTTTCTTCCTTTTAAATTCCATGTTTGATGCTACAAGGTCTGTTGAACGTAATCTTTCTATAAACGTTGTCTTGTAGAGCGGTGCTATCGTTACTTCTATTCCTCCACCTCTTAGCTTGGGCGAGGAAAAGGCCATTATTCATGATCATTACGCTCGGCGCATGGATCGCATGGAGCGACAACATGATGAGGTGGTTGCTGATTTGCGGGGGCGTCTCGCTAGACTTCATCGGAGGGCAGAGGAGAGAGGTTATGCATTCTCAGACTCGACCCGCACTCCTTCTCAGCGTGCTCCTGGTCCGACCCCATTTGCTTCGTCGGCTCGCCGTGATGGAGCCGCTCCATAGAGTCATCGTTCTTTGATTGATCTCCCCAGGCTGCATCATTAGTGTATCCTTGTTTCATGTATCCATATTTGCTAGTCATGTATTTATGTTGTTTCGCCCCATCTTTGGCTTATGGTGAGAGCTAATATGTATTTGATGTATGTTGTGCACACATGTATTATGTATGTGTAGTTGAGATAGTGTGCTTGATGCTTTAGAAGTGGCATGGGAATGTGTTTGATTGATAAGGAGTTGTTGTGGGGTACCGGGGAGTATATTAAGTGTTTTTCTTTCACAGGTAACAGGTTCTATGTATCCGGAAATTTTCCGGGGTCCAAAAATAAGGGGAAGTGTTGCCAAAATTTTTCTAAAATTTCTCGAATTTCGTGCCTCAGCAAAAATCTCATGGAATAAGAATAATAGCAATCCGGGATAGACAAGATGAGATATAATAAACCAAATGAATGTAACCCCATGCCAATTTTGACCCGAAGATGGCAACATTACCACAAGGCTCTCAAACAATGAGGAGTGCCTGAGTGTGTGACATTGGTGGCCTAAGCAACTCTATGTTTTTAAGGTATTCACATCGTCAGCAATAAGTATTAAGGCAGGAGCTCAAGATATTTGCATTTTCAAACCAAAAATGATATCATAAAGGGTGTTCATAGCACACATCTATAATCAAATTCATCATTATATATCATAACAACCATAATTCATACTTCCCAAGTTTGGTCATCAGCATTTTGACCTTTTCTAGTTATGAGGAGTTGTGTGCAAAATAATACCCGTAAATAATAAAAAATGCCCCAGCTTGTGGGATGTTATGAATGTAATCGGGGTTGGTCTCCCTGCAAGGTCTCAAAGCAAATTTGTTAGTTTAATATTTTTAGGCCCCCTGCATAATTTAGCTAAGATGGCATCTTTCTTTCTCGGTAAAAATGTCAGGGGGCCATTTTGGCATTCAAGCTTTGGGAAACAAAGAGATGGAATTGGTACCTTAGTGGGTGTGCATGCATGAGGTGAGGGTGTGTGCAGTCCAGTGAGTGTTCATGGAAATTGTGTATGCGATGAGGGCCCATATTGGGAAGCCGTGCAAGATAAATAGATATATATATATATATATAAATGCCCCAGCATAAGACTAGTGTTCATTTTGGCTGTGGGTAGGAATGTACCCTCGTTCCACGATTGTCACCATGGCAGTAATGTGATCTTCCCTAACCATCATTCGGAGGTCGAGCCCTCATAAGCCCCCTTCTTGTAGCTGCTTAGTCTTTTCGGTTGAACTTCGGAAAGAACTTCACCGTCCTCGGGGCTCATTCGTGAGTTGTGTTTGTGTGTGGGGCGGTAAGTCACCGTGCCTCCTTAGTGTTGTGGCTTCCGACCACCTTCTGCTTAGTTCATGCGATGAGTACCCATGTCACTCCAGCGGGCCTAATTCTAATAGAGATCTTTTTTTTTTTTAACACGTAACTGTGCAATGTCTAGGTTCTTTAAGCTTTCTAATTAACCCATGTAACGAGCTTTAGGCCAGCGACTCCCAAACCAAACGGCTTTAGGGCACTAGGTACATAAATACCCCTGCCGGCTTATTGGCTCCAGTTAAAAAGGCTGCGAACCCAAACTAATCACGTTTTTTTTTTTTTTTTTTAGCATGTAACTGTGCAATGTCTAGGTCCTTTAAGCTTTCTAATTAACCCATGTAATGAGCATTAGGCCAATGACTCCCAAACCAACCGGCTTTAGGGCACTAGGTATGCAAATACCCCTATGGGCTTATTGGCTCGGGTTAAAAAGGCTACGAACCCAAACTAGTTACGAGTATATATATATTTATTTTTTTCTTATATATATATTTTAGCAAACGGTCGAAAGGCTTTCATGACATGGGCGGACTCACCTTCAAACCTTCACATCGAGTGACTTTAACCGTGCGGAATTTGTGCGAGGCAGATCCACCTTATTTGTGTATTTTTAAGTGTTAGTGTGTGTCCGAGTTCTAAGTTTGATCAGAGTGCATTTCTTCGGTCCTCCTATGGGATTTCTACAACTACGCAAAAGGGCAAAGAGGGTCATACTCTACAAGAAGTGAGGAAGGGTCATACTGTGTACCTTTTCAGGTACATAGCGTTCCATGGATCGGAGAGATCTTCCCTCTCTGCATTTACCAGTCTGTATGCATTTCCAGGATATACTTCTTTAATTACATAAGGGCCTTCCCAATTGGGTTGTAACTTACCTCGGGGATGCGGAAGCTGAGAAGGAGCGATGCATTTCAGCACGAAGTCGCCAACTTTGAACTTTCTTTCTTTGACATGTTTGTCGTAGGCTCTGGCAATCCGCTTCCGGTATACCTGTGCGTGCTCTGCTGCTTTCATTCTCCTTTCGTCAAGCAGGTCCAGCTGAAGTAGCAATGCTTCTCTCCTCTGGTCTTCTGTCATGTCTTCATCTAGCTGGATGCGCAGCGACGGGTGAAGGACTTCAAGGGGAAGGACTGCTTCCATTCCATAGGTCAAAGAGTATGGGGTTTCTCCTGTGGGAGTTCTTATTGAGGTTCCATACGCCCACAACGCTTCGACCAAACGGTCTGGCCAATCACTACCTTTGGTGGTTTGCACGGTCTTCTTGATGATCTTTAGTAGGGTCTTGTTGGTTGCTTCGGCTTGACCATTTGCTTGGGGATAGTATGGGGTTGAATGATGCAGTTCTATGTTATATTTTGTGCACAACTCGTTCATTTGTTGGGATATGAATTGTGGACCATTGTCTGTTATGAATGCCTTAGGGATGCCAAACCTAGCTATTATATTCTTTTTAATGAATTTGGCTACAGAAGTTGCCTTAATATTAACATATGCTTCTGCTTCTGCCCACTTAGTGTAATATTCTGTTGCTGTTAATATGAATGCCTTATTTTGTGTGTTCTCTATAGTAGAGGCTAGGGGTCTTATGATATCAAAAGCCCAGGTCGAGAAAGGCCATGGAGCGGTGGTAGGGTGAAGGGATGATGCAGGAGCATGAATTAGGTCAGCGTGCAGCTCACATTCTTCGCATCTTTTGACATAATTGACTGAATCCGACTCTAGGGACGACCAATAGTAACCTAAACGGATGATCTTCTTAGCTAACATCTGGCCGTTGACATGTCCTCCGCACTCTCTTGAATGTGCCTCTTCAACTATCTCTTGCCCTTCTTCTATGGTCATGTATCGTAGGAGAACTCCACTAAATGATCTACGGTACAGTAGCCCTGCGACTATGACATATCTCTAAACCATCTCTCTTAGTGCTCTTTTATCCGATCGGGTGGCGTACTCGGGGATGTAGCCATCATGCAGGTAATTCCAAATATCATAATACCATGGGTGGTCATCTTCCAGGTCATCATCATGTTGTATGCGAGCTAGGATTCCTTCTTTAGGTTTAGAATCTTCCTCCTAATCGAACTCTTCAGTCTTAGCTTTCTTACTCCTATTCTTTGAGACTTTCAGCAGGACTTCGGCAGGGTTCCCCTTGGTCAGGTCTATTGGTTTGACGGACGGAGAATCTAGCCTTCTATTCAGAAATTCTTTGGAATCCTTATCATCGGGCATCTCTATGATTAAGGATAAAATCGCTAATGAGTCAGCCAATCGGTTCAAGGCGCGAGGGATGTAGAGAAATGAAATCTTCTTGAATTTAGACATCAGTTCTTTGGCTTTCTCGTGGTAGTGCACAAGCTTAAGGGCGCTAACCTTCCATTCTCCGGCTATTTGGGAAATAACGACCTTAGAATCACCAAAGACTCTTAGCTTTTCAACACCTAGGGCCTGGGCTTCTCTCAACCCTGCTAATAAGGCTTTGTACTCCATCGTATTATTGGTCGCTGGAAATCCGATTTTATAGGCCATTGGGATGACAACTCCTTCCGGGGACAATAACACTACACCAACTCCTTTTCCATTCTGATTCAAAGCTCCATCAAAGTACATGGTCCATAAATCATCATCCTTTGCTTCTCCAACGTTTGCAAACAAAGTACTTTCGTCGGGGAAATCAGTTCTAACCGGTTCATACCGTGGCAGAGGGAGGTGTGCCAAATGGTCAGCAATTGCTTGTCCCTTTATAGACTTCTGGGTAACATAGGTTATGTCAAACTCTGCCAAGAGCATTTGCCATCGCGCGACTCTTCCCGAAGTAACGGGTTTCTCGAAAATGTATTTTAAGGGGTCCATTCTGGCTAAGAGTTTGACCTGGTGGGCTAGGAAGTGTCTCAATTTCTGGGCGGCTCAAACTACGGCTAAGCAAGTTCTCTCCATTGGGGAGTATTTCCTTTCGTAGGGTAGGAGAGATTTACTTAGGTAATAAACCGCGTTCTCTTTCCTCTCAGTCTCATCATGTTGACCCAGGACCATGCCTATCGCAGACTCTGTCGCTGACACATACAAAATGAGGGGCCAATGTTTAGTAGGGGGCTTCCGGATGGGAGGACTCAATAGATATTTCTTCAAATCTTCAAATGCCTTCTAGCAGTCGTCGTCCTAGTGTTATTCCACGCCTCCTTTTAACAACTTGTAGAGTGGCTCACATCTTTGCGAATGCTGTGAAATAAATCTTCGGATAAACTGTAGTCGTCCTATTAGGCCTCTTAACTCTTTAAGGTTCTTCGGGGGTGGCATTTCAAGAATGGCTTTTACCTTGAAGGATCGACTTCGATTCCTCGATTACTTACTATAAAGCCTAGAAGTTTGCCAGAGGATACTCCGAAAACACATTTCTTCGAATTCATCTTTAGTTGGGTGTCCCGGGATCATTGAAGGACTCTCTTGAGAGCGATAACATGTGTTTCACATGTTCTGGATTTGATCAGAATATCATCTGCGTAAACCTCCACACAGTCGTGTATCATATCATAAAATATTGCCATCATGGCCCTCTGATAAGTGGCACCGGCATTCTTCAAGCCGAAGGGCATAACAATGTAACAGTAAGTCCCCCAGGGCGTGGTGAACGAGGTTTTCTCCTGATCCTCTAGTGATAGTCTGATTTGGCTGTACCCTGAGTAACCATCCATGAATGATAGCATAGCGTGCCCCGCGGTATTATCAATAAGCACGTCGATGTGAGGTAAAGGGAAATCGTCTTTGGGAGATGCCTTGTTCAAATTTCGGAAATCAATACAGACTCGGACGCGTCCGTCTTTCTTCTTCACTGGGACTATATTGGCGACCCATTGAGGAAACAACACAACCCTGATGAACTTCGCTTGGTGGAGTTTGTCAACCTCCTCTTTCACTTTTAGTGCAACATCAGGGAGCATTCTTCTCAATTTCTGTTTAACTGGTCTAGCATTTTCCTCCAATGGTATCCTATGTTCCACTAGGTCGGGCGCGAGTCCGGGCATGTCATTATAATCCGATGCGATCACGTCTTGATATTCTCTTAGGACCTCAAGGATCTCGTTCTCTTCGCCAAGTTCTAAGCATACACTGATTTGGACCTGCTGGGTCTTTCGTCCGTTCCCAGGTTTATCTCTTTCGTCTTTTCGGCAGCCGCTTGTGTTTCTTCGTCAAACTTCTTAATTACTCTCCTAAATTCCTCAGAAACTTCGTCATCCCCTTCTTCAGGGTCTACTAATTCGTAAACACCCATTCCATCATTGATGTTCACATGTTGCACGGAAGGTTCAGGTTTTGGAACGACATTCATAGATCCACAACTTAACTTCTCGATGTTTGTCATAATTTCTTCTAGTCGAGACTGCTCCATTGTGGGTATCTTCCATCGCCTTAGGTTTCCCATATTTAGATGATGATCACAGTTTTCTACTCCTACGGTTCCTATGTTTTTGGGTTTTCTATTTTTTAATTTTTTTGGGTTTTTGGGGTTTTCTAATTTTTTGGGATTTTTGGAATGATATGGTAGAGGTGAGGTTGCAGATGGGCTATCTACTGAGGAGGATCCTCCCCGCTGGTGTGGCCAGGCGGTGGGGCGGTATACCACTTCGTGATCATTGAGGTCATCAGTTTCCCAAATTTCATGGTTCTCTTGAGGGGAGTCTTCTTGCCAATGGAGCCAGGCAACGGACCAATATACCACTTCTTCACTAGTAGGGTCTTCGATTTCCCATGTTTCGAGACTTTCTCGGTCTTCGGCGATCGGCCTTTTTTTTTGGGCAAATGAGTTAACTCACTCGCATTCAGCAGGTTACAAGATAGGGTGTGGAATCTTGGATTGATAGTGTGGTCTATATTGTTCACTCCTTTTGGTGAATGGAGCTCTCTCCAAGTGCCGAAGATTTCATCATGAGTCTCACTTTCAGACAAAGTCGAATCCTCCCAATCTTCTACTAAAACGGTCTTGCCTTTATCATTTGGATCCGAATTGTAGCATCCCCTTCCGAACGGAGGTGTGTTGGGGTCCAAGGTTTTGTCATGCTTCACAAAATGTTCATTTAAGGTCCAGTCCTCTTGTTTATACCTTATATTATCGTGTGTGTCATACCCTAATCCTTCTGCTCTCGCTCTAAGGTCTGGTATGTAAGGATCGGTGAGGCCTTCTCCATTCTTTCCTAGCCCAAATCCGGGTTGATACCCCATCTTCTTCATTAAAGTCCATCCTCGAGCTTGCCCTTCGTTGTCAAATACCAGATTTTGCGGGGAGGATAATTCGGAAAACATATTCTGCGTAGGGTCCATATCCATCAAAGAGATGAGAGGTCGACCTTGTACCCATGAATCTTGACCTCTGGCGTAATAGGAGCGGGTTGTAGGGTTGGGAGTATTTGAAGTTCTTCCGGTTCAATGACAGGTGGGTCTCCCATCAATTTCATGACCTTACCCAAGTGGGGAAATTTGACACATTGGTGTCGACTTGACATAACAGCATTCATATGGTTTAACCATCGGCGTCCCATGATTAAGTTAAAAGTGGCGGGGATGTCCATAATATTAAATTCTTCTGGCATTGAAATCGGGCCCGCTTGGACTAGTAACATAATTTTTCCACAGACCGTTTTCTTATTCCCGCCTTAACCAGTTACGACCATAGGGGCTGGAGTTAAGTCCTTTACTGTGAGCCCTAATGTCGCGCCCTCGAACCCGGATCCCTGCAGCGGTCCGACCTCGAGGACGCGAATTGGGAAGTAAGTGATAAATATATTTCTCCCCGGGATCCGCGTGTGTGAGGAAGGCAAAATTTCCAAACACATCAATAACATTTCGCGGAAGCTTATATGGCATTGCGACCCGGAGCCCGTGGCCATCGGGTTCCGTGTCGCACTCAACCCGTCAGCATAAAGCTGTCATAGCATAATCATACTCAGACTGGAACAAAACATAATACCAAAATATACAGAGCTGATAGTGACAGGCTTATCAATACCCAAGCATATTCAAGTTATAATTTAACAAGTGCATTAATTACAATCCCAAAAGAAAAGGCTAACAAAAGCCTTACAAAATAACAAGCTAAGAACAAATACTACCCAGGTGATAATGTATCTCCGGAGTCAAGCACGACGTCTGTATGACATCACTGAAACAACAACCTGCAAAACTCGTGGCTCTACATGTAACGCCCCACCCTACACCCATGCATGATACTGTCCGCTTTGGCCCACGGGCCTCACGGTTTTGTTTCTGATGGGCCAGAACCCATCAAAAGGCCTCGTGCAAGGTAAGGGTGTAAGCTCTACATATAAACCCATTCACTTTCCTCTCTATAGTCGATGTGGGACTCCAGGGCGTCACAATCCACCCCCCTTAGGGCTGCACGTCCCTGTGCAGTAGCCTGCCAGTCCCTGTAGCCTGCCAGCCCTCTTGGCCCGCCCACATGGTAACCCGCCCACTTGCACCAGACCACGGCAGGGGACCCACACTCGAACTAGTCGAGAGTCGGCTCTGATACCATCTGTAGTGATGGAATAAATGAGCACAACGGTACTCCGCAAGATAACAATTACAAACCAAAACATATATTATAAAAGGTATAAGATAATAATGATGCACATATGATAAACAATAAATGACATGACATTACTATAATGACAATTTTTCATAAAATAAATATTGGGGCACCAACATTTCTTGAAATGTCATATAATATAAGTCACTTCCCGATATGGAATATAGGGTCCCAACACTACATTTGAACCATTCATTAGAACTCATGTGACAATACACTACACTTAGCACTATTCACTTGTCACTTAGCCATTTTAATACTTCGAGACTTCCCTTCCATATTGGTCAATCACTCACATAACAATCATTACAAAATATCAATCCTTACACTAGGTTGGGTCTTTGTGTCACTGACCAGTCCAACAGTGCACCCATCTGCGAAGTGTCTTAGAATTTAACCCCTCCAAGACAAAGGTCATTTTCGGAATACCCGCTATAGGTAACCGATCATTAATCGCTACACTGCACTGGACCACCACACAGTAAGACGTCCTCCCGTGGGGGTTATACAACGTAGTGGGGCTATGGAACTGGGGTCCCTACTTTCGTTTGTTTTCTAACATGTCATTTATTTTAATTAGTTTAGACCTAATTAGAATAAAGCATATTATATGCATACTTATCCTCAAGCGTCCCATGCCACTTGGCTTCCATATGCACTCTTATGGTTCATCCCTTTCGATCAATATTATTAATTAATATTTTATGGAGTGGGTGTTACAATCATTTATCATCAACACATGAGGGTATCATTATACATTTTTCAATGTTAAAAGAATGCCATACAAACTTTCCATAAATAGCATGTTATGCAAAACCTGCAAATAAATGACAACATATAGAAATTTTCATAATTAGAATGCTAGGCAGCATACCATAATGTCCATAACACTATTACCATATCACCAATTACATATATACATTTTTAGAAAGTAATTGAAACTTGCCTTTTATGGAGCTTTACTAACCACTTGAGAAAAGGCGTTAAAATGTGAATTATGCTACAAAAATAAGTTATAATTATTAAACACTAATTATTTAAATCTTAGTTATTAACCATATTTTAGAATCAATTAAATCCAATTTCTTAACCAATTAATCATCAAAGTGAGGACTAACCCACCAAGGTCCACTAGGGAACCTAGTCTAGCCATTTAACATTCTAAACTTACTAATTACTAAATCTTATAATTTAAGGTGGGGTTCATATGATTTATAAAGTGTCCTAAGGTCCATAACAACACTTAACAGTACCATAAAGAGGAATTAAGTATAATACATCAGTCACTAAACCACACCTCGACTTACCAACCACTAGCCAATGATGCCTAGTCTAGGTATTCTGGCTTCTTAATCTCCACTAATAAAGGGATTTAACCTACTGACCAGCGACTTAATTAAAGTGTATAAATACTGATTATGGCCCCATTTAATTCATAAAAACTCATTTTAGCCACTACAATGCATGACCTAGCATAACCAACTAGACTAGTCCACTAGTCTAGCCAAAATGGCTTCTAACTTAGCCAAGGGTGTGACCACACTTCCTATTTCTTTTAAACAACTATTAACAATTTAATTTGGTCCTTTAATTAAATTTAACATATAAATATCAGAAAAGAAAAACAATACAATTTGTCCATATGTGATCAATTGGTGTACTAGGGTTAGGTTTTGGGCTTAGCCCATTAAACCAAGACTCATTTATATTTAAGTCCACCATTCCAGCACCTTAAAACCATTAAAACAGAACCTTATAGTTGCTGGAATTTAATCATATCCATACCAAAATTAATATTTAATCCGAGATCAACAAACGGTGCACCAAGGGATCATATAGAGTCAAATTGGTTAACCCAAAAAGGGTCCCAATGATTCAACACCTAAAATCATGATTAAAACGGAAACTAAAAGTTTAATTAAAACCCTGTGATCATTAAAACCAATAAATCTAACTCTAATGGTTTACTAAAAATAAAACAAAATAAATCCAATCTTCAAAAATCTAGTCCCCAAAATACATCTAAACCATCAAATTTAGATTTCACCATTTTCCTATCCAAACATTGGTGATGATCCAAGCCTAATCAATAATCGAAACCATGAACTTGGATCCCCTCTTCCTTTGGCCAATCTCATTAAAGAAAATGACAGGGGTTGTTTATTTTTATTTATTTATTTATTAAGGATCACTGCTTCATCATGGTGCTAAAAACACCATTAATGGCCATCAATAAATATGGAAGAGGGCAAGCATTAGAGAAGAAAATGGTGCAAGAAATTAAATAATAAAATATGTAAGAAAATGAAAAGAAAACCTACCTCAAAGAAGTCCACCTCCAAGCCAAGCTTCTTCCTTCTCTCTTCTCTCTTCTCTCTCTCTTTCTTCCTTTTCCTTTCTTCCCTTAAGCCACACGTCCAACTCTCTCTCTAGTTCTAAAACACACACAAGATGGAGGTTTTCCTAACTAAATGAAAGCCTAACCCCTCCCTCCCTTTATAGAACTAAATCTAATTACATCCATTTGTTAGATATGTAGACTATCATACCCCTCCATTTAAATTCTCTAAAGATCCTAGCCCTATATTAGTCATCATAGATCCCTAATCATCTCCATTTGCAACTAATCAAGGGGTGTCCAATTTGGAGAGAAATCTCCATTCTCTCAATTATAGTTAGGTCAAACCAATTAGGGATAATTTAGTTCCCTAATTCCTCAATTAGATTAATGATTAGCGATTAATTAATGGGGTTTCCAATTAAGTTTGAAATTTGAAATAAAATGGAAAGTAAAGAGGAGGGAAACAAAGTGCCACATCACCCTCCACTTGGGACAAATCAAAGTGGGGCCCTAAACACTCACCATCTACAAGAACTTTCCGAATTTAGCATTAATTGTTATTATTATAAATATATATATATTTTATAATGTGTGTGGGTCCACTAAATTAGATTTAAGCATTAATTATAAAACTCTCTAATCTAATTAAAATGACACTTTAATTAGCAACAAAAGAATGAATAATAATTGATGAAAATGAAGAAAAAGAAGTGCATGGACAATTAAATAAAAGGTAAGAAGTCAAAATTAAATGCATGCAAACAATGAATTAAATACATGTAATAATCATAATAATAATTAAATTTCTATTAAATTAACTACTGTGAAATAAATTGAAAACCACCCTAGTCATAGGTCTCTAGTGGGTCTAGGGTTGGGCCCAAAGGTGAATCCGGGTCAGGGTCATTACATCCTTCCCCCCTTAGGAAATTTGGTCCTCCAAATTTAAGAACAGACCTTATTAAAAATAGGTGGGGATATTGTTGCTTCATGTCCTCCTCGGACTCCCATGTCGCTTCCTCCAAAGGACTTTCACCAAACTAATCCTCTTATTTCTCAGCACCTTCTCTTGGTGGTCTAAGATCTGCATTAGTATCTCCTCATAGGTCAGATTTTTCTCAAGAGTTAGTTCCTCAAAGCTAAAGCACGTGGGACGGATCGGGTTCATATTTCCTCAGCATTGATACGTGAAAAACATCATGGACATCAGCAAGCTAAGGTGGTAGTGCTAAGCGGTAGGCCAAGTCTCCGATTCGCTTTAAGATCTCAAACGGACCAATGAAACGCGGGCTTAGCTTCCCCTTCTTACCAAACCGCATCACCCCTTTTGTAGGCGAGACCTTCAAGAAAACCTTATCACCAGCAGCAAACTCCAAATCTCTCCTCCTGACATTGGCATAGCTCTTCTGTCTACTCTGAGCTACCCTAAGCCTCTGTCTAATGAGTTGCATCTTGTCAGTTGTCCTCTGCACAATCTCTGATCCAATGAGTTGTTTCTCTCCAACCTCATCCCAGCATATAGGGGACCGGCAAGTCCTACCATACAATGCTTCAAAAGGTGCCATCTGAACACTGGAATGAAAGCTATTGTTATAGGCAAATTCAATCAATGCCAGGTGCTCATCCCAATCACCACTGAAGTCCAAAATGCAAGCCCTCAGTATGTCTTCTAATGTCTGAATAGTCCTCTCCGATTGTCCATCTGACTGAGGATGGTATGCAGTGCTAAAGTTCAACTTTGTTCCAAAGGCTACTTGTAAACGCCTCCAAAATCTAGAGGTGAACCTCGGGTCTCTATCTGAAACAATAGACACCGGAATCCCATGGCGAGACACTAGGTCGGATAAACTTCTTATCCAACAACTCTTGTAACTGCTCCTTCAACTCATGAAGTTCTGCTAGAGCCATGCGGTAGGGTGCTTTAGATATCGGCTCGGCTCCCGGTAACAAATCAATGGAGAATTCTAACACCCGAACTGGGGGTAATCCAGGAACATCATCTGGAAAAACATCCGGAAATTCCCTCCCGATAGGAACATCTTCTAACCTCTGACTTTCTTGGTCTTCACTAATAAAGGCTATAAATGCCTCACAACCACCTCAGATCATACACTTCGCCTTCAAACCGGATACAGTCTGAGTCTTCCTCTTCTTCTTGTCCCCTTGGAAGATTAAATTTACTTCCCCCATAGCGATAGAAATGGTCTTTTTATGGCAGTCCAGATGAACATGATAAGCCGCCAACCAGTCCATTCCCAAGATTACATCATAATCGTGCATACCTAGCACGACCAAGTCTGCAAGAAAAGTATGATCTCCTATCTGTATTTTACTTCTAAGGTACACCTTATCCGTCTCCGAAACATTACCCATTGCAGCAGTTACAGTAATTACAGAAATAGTAGATGATGGGGGTGTACTAAAATGTGAAGCAAAATGTGGTGTAACAAAAGATAGAGTAGATCTAGAATCAAACAATACTCGAGCAGAAAGACCTTCAATTAAAAGTGTACCTTCTACAACTTCATTCGTTGCCTCAGGGTCTTGATCAGTAATAGCATAAGCTCGAGCTGGCATGCGGGGTATTTGAGCTCCTCCACTATAGTTCCTTGGCTTGTTTCCCGCTTGCTGTGGACGTGCCGGTGGGGGTTTTTGCCGAGTCGCCAAAGATTTCTGCTAAACCTGTGGTAGAGCCGAAATAATCTGATGTTTCCGCCGATCTGGACGTGGACACTCTGCTACCTTATGCCCCATATCTCCACAGTTGAAACATGCCCCGCTTTTGAATCTGCATTGCCCCACTAGATGTCTCCGGTTACAATATGCACAAATTGGAACTGATACTGGGGTGGGTACATTGGGCTTTAGCCTCTTAGCTTGTTGTTGTTGCAGTGCAGGTGGACGACTGCTACTAGTAGGGCCAACCCTCGAGGCTTCTCTAGCTCGCGGATCTCTCATTGCAGACTCCTCTGACTTATAAGCATAGCGAATAGTCTCCGCCAAGGTGGGCTTCTCTGCCATTTCCACCTCTCTTCTCAAACCGGGCCTCAGACCTTCAATGAACCTGGTGATCTTGTCCTCTTCAGTGCTGATCAATGTCGGAGCAAAAAACCCATCCACTTTCCTCTCTATAGTCGATGCGGGACTCCAAGGCGTCACAATCCACCCCCCTTAGGGCTGCACGTCCCTGTGCAGTAGCCTGCCAGTCCCTGTAGCCTTCCAGCCCTCTTGGCCCGCCCACATGGTAACCTGCCCACTTGCACCAGACCACGGCAGGGGACCCACACTCGAACTAGTCGAGAGTCGGCTCTGATACCATCTGTAACGCCCCACCCTACACCCATGCATGATACTGTCCGCTTTCGTCCATAGGCCTCACGGTTTTGTTTCTGATGGGCCAGAATCCATCAAAAGGCCTCATGCAAGGTAAGGGTGTAAGCTCTACATATAAACCCATTCACTTTCCTCTCTATAGTCGATGTGGGACTCCAGGGCGTCACACTACAGCCATCTGCACAAGTACTAGCTCAAGACGAGAACCTGCTACCTAAGGCACCAAACAAACAAGGTCAGACACGACGGTCTGGCAGGTGATCAGTTTAAGCATGAGTATGAATCATTTAAAATTTATAAGAAACCATATACTGAATTTAAAACTGTTTACAAATCTTGAAATGATGCTTGAACGATATACACTTCAAGAAAACAAAAGTCCACGAACGAGATATGAGGCAAAAGTAGCATGAGTACTTGTGGTCTAGCGTTTAAAACCATTTAATAAATTTTCAAATAGTACATGAACAAAATGCAAGACAAAGCTAGCATGATTACGAGAAAACATCATGATTCGTAAATCCACATTGAGCTCATCCTTTCTCCGTCATACATGATGACAAGAGCAAGCAAAGACAAAGCAAGACAGGCGAAACGAAACGAAAGCCTGAGCCACACAAGGTGGGCGGGAAAACCGGCCGCGGAACCGAAACAAAACAAAAATGTGTATAAATACACGACTTATCTGCAGATAGTCCTTATGTTTAAGGACCCCCTAACTAGTGGATGAGACTGAGAGGACAGTCCAAGCTTAGTGGTATTCAACGGAATTCATGAATGCACAAAACTAATGGAGACTCGCCGTTTGAGGCCCGTGGTTGACACGCTACGCCCCATGGTTAAGGGTGCCGCCCGGACCAAGTTCTCATAGTTGAACGCTCAAAACTAATGGAGACTCGCCGTTTGAGGCCCTTCATTCGATTCTTGTGTAATTGAAACCCAAATGTTGGAATTAAAAGTGGATTGGTGCCCCTGAAGGTAAACAACATTTCAGATTTCCAAGTACACAATATCAAGACAAAAGCCCCTAAACATATTCTAGTTTTTCGTTGATCAAAATATCCACTTTCTTTGTCAGCCTTTGATCATTATGCATAGTATACCATTGGATTCCTTGCTTCGAGAGCTTTCCAACGGTATATAGAACTCCAAATTCCGACGAACGATTCAAAAGTTATGGCTTCCGGAAGATGGTCATTCCGAGCCCGGAACAGTTAGCTCGAGCGAACAAAAGTTGGCTCGAGCGAACTGGTCACAGAACCTCCTTGGTACCAACAGTGAACTCCACTGCTCCAATTCCACTCCAATATCCATTAACAAATAACATCTAAGACTCAACACCAATGAAAAATACAGAATTTCAAAAATAATTCGAATTCATACTTTTATAACCAAATAAAACAATGCTGGAAACAACATATCTCAAATCAGAATTTCAAGAAAACAATTTCAGATTTGAATGCAATTGCAGGAAACAACATATTTGAAGCCAGAATTTTTTTGAAAACAGGTTCAGATTTGAATCCAATAGATCAATGCAGGAAACAACTAGTTTCAGCAGTGCAGAATTTTGAATTTCAGTAGTGCATAATTTTTCACATAACTGAAACATTAAATCAACTCCAGAAATCTGAGTCTAGCTGAAACATTAAAACAATTGCAGAGTTCTGAATCTAGCTGAAACATTAAAACAATTGCATAAATCTGAACCTAGCTGAACATTAAAATAATTTGTAGAAATCTGAACATAAAATTGAACACTACATGTTGCAGAAATCTAAACAAGATCTGAACATTAAAAGTTAAGGAAATCTGAACAAGAACTGAACTCTAAAAGTCGTATAAATCTGCACAAAATCTGAACATTAAAAGTAGTAGAAATCTGCACATAATTTGAACATTAAAAGTTGTAAAAATCTGCACCTAATCTGAATACAATTGTACACTAAAATTCTGCAGAAATCTGAACACCATTGCACATTAAAATCCTGCAAAAATCTGAACACAATTGCACATGAATTGGAGACAAAACTGCAGAAATTTGCATACCGAATGAACACAAAAATTGCAAATTTGAATGCAATAAACCAGTGAAGAAAACAACATATTTCAAATCAGAATTTCAATAAAAACAGTTTCAGATTTGCATGTGTAAGGACGAAACCGCCGGGACCGAGCTGGTGAAGACCGAGCTGGCCCGCAGTGGTGTCCCCACACCTGAAGGGAGGACCCACACAGGAGGTATTGTGTACACTTCAGGAGACTTGCCAAGGCTGCATGTGCTCTTGGTGGTACACCCTTGTCTTATGCCAAGGCTAATATAGCAAGGGTGGGAGGCGTCCACACTCGATGTGGGACAAATGCATGATTAGAGAGCAGCCTTGGTAAGTCTCCTGAAGTGTACACAATACTTCCTGTGTGGGTCCTCCCTCCAGGTGTGGGGACACCACTGTGGGCCAGCTCGGTCTTCACCAGCTTGGTCCCGGTGGTTTCATCCTTACAAAAAGGCACGTGCTCTTGGTGGTACACCCTTGTCTTACGCCAAGGCTAATATAGCAAGGGTGGGAGGCGTCCACACTCGATGTGGGACAATTGCATGATTAGGGAGCAGCCTTGGTAAGTCTCCTGAAGTGTACACAATACCTCCTGTGTGGGTCCTCCCTCCAAGTGTGGGGACACCACTATGGGCCAGCTCGGTCTTCACCAGCTCGGTCCCGGTGGTTTCGTCCTTACAAAAAGGCGCGTGCTCTTGGTGGTACACCCTTGTCTTACGCCAAGGCTAAAATAGCAAGGGTGGGAGGCGTCCACACTCGATGTGGGACAAATGCATGATTAGGGAGCAGCCTTGGTAAGTCTCCTGAAGTGTACACAATACCTCCTGTGTGGGTCCTCCCTCCAGGTGTGGGGACACCACTGTGGGCCAGCTCGGTCTTCACCAGCTCGGTCCCGGTGGTTTCGTCCTTACAACATGCATTCAAAAGAAACTGATTATTCACTTACCTCAAGTTGAAATGGGTCTCAAGTTCACTCCAAACAACTCCTACGCAACCAGTTGAAATCCTACACCAAACCCATGGAAGAACCCATTTCAAAATCCACAAAACTTTAAAAAAACAATGGAGTTCTTAAAAAGAATCCATGCATGTATGATAAGAGGCTCTACTTGGTCCAATAAAAACCAGATTTGAGAAGAGGTATCCATTGCTAACCTTGAGAAGCTCTATACAAGAAGAAGAGTTTGGAGAAGAGAGAAAGCCCAGCTGAAATCCCCCAAAAACAGTACCCTTTTGAAGCTTGAAAGATGGGGAGAAGGTTGGTGGAATTTGTTCTTCACTTTGAGCTTGGTTTCATTAACATGCAAGAGGAGAGAGAAGACAAGAAGAAGAAGAAGTCTTCTTTGGTTTCGTTGCAACAGAGAAATGAAAATGAAGAAGAAGGTGAAAGGAGCCAACGTGGGTTCTTATATAAATGGGCAAGTTGTGGGCCCCATTGGCCCATAAAGCTTCAAAGCTTTAAAACTCATGTTTGTTGGTCCCGGATGAAATCGACGAAGAAGAACAAAATGATCCTTCAAAAATCTAGTTTTAAAAAAAAATATACTTTTGACATATTTTTGAGATTTCAAAAATTGGATCTAGTTTTAGGTGTGAAAAGACAGTTTTACCCTTTTTGGGCCAAAACATGGGTTTCTGGGCTTCGGGATGGACTCGACGAAGAAGACTAAAATGATCCACATAAAATCTACTTTTCAAAAAGTACATTTTTCACATGATTCTGAAAATTTGAAATTTGGGCTCAGATTTAAATGTAAAAAGACTGTTTTGCCCCTCGGGCTGAAAAACTGATTTTCTGAGTTTCGAATGGGGTAGGTCTAAACACAAAAGTTGTTGGATCTGATTTGACCTATCAAAAGAAACCAAAATTGTAATTTTTCAAAATCAAGAACAATCCCCCACGCTGACACGTACAGCCCAAGGCATCCCCGGGCTGTCAGACCGGGTCCAACCGCTCTCAAAATTCCCCAAAGCTATGGAAAATTATTCTAAACCACAATCTACCTCAATTAGGCTCAAATCTTATTTAGAAAACTAAACCACGGCTAAAAACACACTAATCCCGAAAATTAGTGGTCGGGGTCTTACACCTAAGGCTTTGTAGATTTTCAACGGACAAATATTCAGTGATGCACCAGTGTCAACCAAAGCTCCTGACATTTCCTTCCCTACTATCTTGACTGTTAGATGTAGGGGAGAGGTTCTCGCCTCAGGTGGTATTTCCTTCAATTCTTCCTCAGTAAAGGTAATGGCAGGGAACGAAGCCCCCGGGGCCAAGGCAGAAATAGACATTCTCAATTCTTCTGGAGTTATGCCTACCGGGACTTCTAAGCGTGTAATAGCCTCAAGTAATTGTTGCTGATGTTTGGGGGAGGTTTTTATTCAGATCAAGGACAAATACTTTAGCTGGGATCTTTGTGAGGTGCCCTAAAAGGTCATATTCTATCCCTATTTCTATCGAACTATAAGCTCTTTCATCAACTATCTCCTCAACCTGAATATTGGGATTTTGCGAGTCTAAGTTCTAAGAAATAGGGTGAGAGGGTAGTCGGGGAGGACGGATCCATCCAGATCGTAGGTGAGCCTGAGATGCATTTGCGTCAGGGTAAGCTTCTGGTTGGGAATTCGTGATGATCGGCGATTCTCGGTCGTTTGGGTCATCAAAATTTACCTTGTAAAGGTTAGGGGAGTCAACGATCATATCCATCCCTGAATTGATGATTTTGAATTTGGTCTTCCCATCCCATGGCGTGATGTATTTTCAATAATCCTCTTCTTCAAAGAAATCACCATGACACGGTTGGCTATGGTTTACACTCCCTTGAACCGGGGCATCAATGTGTTGGTGCTCTATTACGGCGATGTTTATTAATTGGGTCTGTGGGCCCTGTCCAGAGGTTGGTGCTCCATGCTGAGGTAAAGGGTTTGTATAAATCTGCATGTTGGGAATATTTTTTGCGGGATTGGTGGTTGGATTTTGATTGGGAGGGGCATTCCCTGGGTCATTCCCACCTATTGGCCTAATGTTACTCCAATCAATTCTACCTTCATCATTGAGGTCATAGATCAAATCTCTAACCGTGTAGCATTGGGTGAGGTCATGACCCGGCATCCTATGGTAGGTGCAAAACTTGGTCTTGTGTAGGTGTTCGGACCATGCTTGCGGTCGTTCCGACGGAAGTTGGAGGGCATTCTGGTTTAAGAGAGACCAAAAGACAGCAGCCCATGGTTGAGGAAGGGACAGGTAGTTTGCCCTTTTAGGTCTGAATCTTCTTCTATTTCCATTGTTCGCGTTATTCTGGTTGCCATTGTTGTCTCTATTGTAATTGAAGGGGACGGTGCCATAGTTGGGTTGAGGATTCGCGTTCTGGTTTTGTGGCGGAGCTATCGGGTTCGAGACTGGCTGTATGGGATTAGAATTCTGGTTTTGATTCACTGGAGGTCCTTGGTTCCTTAGCGGTTGGTCGTAACTTTGATTGTTTCTCGGAGGGTTTCGGTAGTTCTGATTGTTCCGCCAATAGTTTTGATTACTCCTCTGATAATTCGGGTTACCACCTTGGAAATTAGGATTGCCAGTTTGCCCTTGGTTTTGGTGTTGGTTAAAGCTAATGCTGGTACGCTCTTGATACGATCGGTAGACCTCTTCCTGATTCAGGCTTACTTCAGGAGTCGTGCGGCTCTCTGGTTGGGTGGCCGTGCCTGCCCTACGCGTGTTCTTTTTATGGTCAATGATGGTGTTCAATACTCCTTCATCTAAATTTTGCTTCATCCTGGATAACCTACGATATAGGCCAATCCAACTAACGACCTCTCCGATTGTCATCAGGGTTCTCATGGGATCCTTCATGTTCGATATGGCCATTCTTACTTGTTCTTCCTCTTGCATATTGCACGCTGACCGCGCGAATTGGTTTTGCCATCTTACTACAAATTCTTCACAGTCCTCATTGTTCTTCTGTTTGAGATTAGCTAGGTCATGCCATAAGGGTTTGTTTTTAGTTAGATGTTGGTATCGTGCTAGAAACTTCTCTACTACATCCTCGAAGGTATTGATTTCATGCGAAGGCATGGACGTATACCAAGTCAATGCATCTCCGATTAACGATTCCTGAAAATAATTTATGAGCATGGAGTCATTGTCTGCAATGGCACGACACTTGTTGCAAAACGAGACTAGGTGATGCTGAGGGTCAGTAGTCCCATCGTAAGGTACGAACTTAGGAGCTCTAATAGGGAAAGGTGACCTCTCTTTTTCCTCCTTTTTGGTAAAGTCGTAGAATCCTAGTTTTCTACCAGTTGAGCTCGAGGATTTCTTTTTAATTTCGTTCTTGAGTTCCTCCACGTTTTTTTGCAACTCTTTGAATGCTAGAGGATCTAGATATTGAATTGTTTGTGGCTGACATTCTCTTTATGGCTCTAGCGAAGTAGGGGCGTAGGCCGGTTCTTGGCATTGGCCTTGGAAATACGGTTGTGAGATAAGCTAATAGCTTTGGTTCAACTGAGTTCCCCCATGAGTAATCGTTTGTCCCCTACATGGGTCAACTATCGGGTTTAAAGTGGATGGTTGATATGCTTGCTGATAGCGCGACTCATTCGCTTGGTGTGTTTCATAAGGATTTCCAACGTCCGCTGGGTTAGTAACTTGCACGTTCTGGATTGGGAGATTCTGGTTCGCATTGGGCATTTGATAGATCGGGACTGTTTGATTTTGATAATTGAGAGGGCCCCCCTCGTATTGAGCCGGTTGGGGATATAACATACCAGCGCCAACCGTCACAGGATTATAACGAACTTGATCCGTTGGTGGAGGAATTATTGCTTGGAATCGGTGTCGAGCCACCTCGTGTTGTCGGTAAGCATTTGGTGTTCCCGCATGAGTCAAAGGGTTTTGGTACGAGGTGTTGGATGTTGCCAATTGACCTATGTTTATTGGACTATGACTCGTCTGGTGATATGGGTTTTCATTTATCGCAAAAGTCTGGGAAGCCGCGATGGCCCTAACTGGGGTTATGATAGGTGCGTCAGTAGGCATCCCATATTACGAGATAGGGGATGTGATTGGCTCGGTTTTACTGATCATGGAAGAATAGGGTATAACCTGCGAGACAACAGGATCACTCACGCGAAGAGGATAGTCTCTTGATGAAACGTTATCGTGAACCCTATATCTTATAACCTGGCCGGTGGGACTGACTAAATCAGTATAAGTCACCCTTGAATGCGAGGAGAAATGATTCTCTCTCGATGAAGGAGATGAGGTGGACGCATTGGAATGATTTTTTCCCATTGTTATGGTATTGACTGGTAGCGGGTCTCGTTCGAAGAGGGACTGTCTTATCTGTTGTGGGTCATGGCTTGAAGCTGCCAAGGATCCATCTAATACCCTAGAGGGTTCTACACTTTGCGTGGTTTGGTGTGACCCGCCAGTGGTGCGGATCAATAGTGGGGGTGAGAGGGGTTGAAAGTCGGACATTCCGAACGTCTGATCCTCCATTTGTGAAGAAATGTTTAGACGAGAAGAGAGAGAAGAAGAGGAAGAGAAGAGCACTTGTTATGTAGTTTTGTTGGTGAAGGTCTATTTCTTATGGTGTAATGAGGGAAAGCTTAGTGGATGGTGCATTCGGACCTTTGGTTTTATTTTCAGACTACTCATAACAACCCTAAACTGAATGGGACACAGACATCAGATCATTGATTGGATGTTCGTGTCTTAGAATATTACTCTAGGAAGACCCAAATAAGTGACAGGAAAACATAAGAGCTCCCATCACGATCGCCAGGCTGTCGGATGTGAATTTCGACCCCCCCTTCCTCTCCAAGAGAGGCATGGTTTGGGGAAATCTCCATTCATTTATATATGTTATTTAAATTTTACATCGAAAATGAGGATTCCAACTACCCTAAAAAACGACGGATCACGATCGCCAGCTATAGTAACGGCCGTAACACCATTCTTCAATGAAAGTCGAAGAAATATGGGGAGAAAAATAATAAGGTGGGTTCTTCCTCTGGTCTAATATGCTGCCGGCAACACACGACGGTTGTCCTATCACATTAATTTGGGTCTCTTTGGGTCTTTTTAATTTTGGGTCAATTCAGGGTCAAGAGTTAAAGTCCGAATAAAGGTTAATCCTCATATAACATAATCATAATATATCCAAGTAAGATAAAATGACTAAACTAAAGAAAATAAAATAAAAGAGGGGAAGGTGCCAAATATTTACGAAGAGGATCGACCCCGTTCCCAGGTACCCCCTTCTGATCCCTTGGCAAAATAGGGTTTAAAGGCTGATTTTTCAAACCAAAATGATGATACAAATTAGACTTTGACTTGTTATTTCTCTGTTTTTCGTGTGGGATACACGAGTGATAAAAGTAAAAGGCCGATGGGCCGTAATTGATTTGAAGGTGGCCGATGGGCCAGGATTGATTGAAAATGGCCGGGGCCAGTGTTTGTTTTAGGGTAGCCGATGGGCCGTGATTATTAAAAGTGTGTGCGAAATCACTCATCTCATCTCGTTATTCTCATTTATTCAATTTTAGAAATCAATTCTTTATTCCCATTTATCATTAAGCTCAATTAAATATCTAACACCTGAGGTGGAGGAAGAAATGAAAGGAAAATCTTTTTGGGTTTATTTTGTTGGTTTTATGGTTTTTATGGCTTTTTGATATTGGGCTAGAAGGGCCTAACTAAGGGATTTTTACTTGGATTTACATGATTCGTGCTTTACTACCGATCATCGGATTAACCCTAACCTAGGGTCCTAGACCACCCACATCAGCTCTCCCCGTCCCCTAAAGGAACAGGAAGAGTGGTGGAGTGGAGCCTAATGCTGTAAGCTACCTAATCAGATAATCCGATCTAATCCTAGGTATGAGTAGCCTGAGTTTGATGGTTCAGTGCCTAAGCAACTTATTAATTGTGATTTTTAATTGGTTCGGTTTGTTTTGAGTTGAAGATTGATTAAGAAGTGGATTAAATGTATTTTGGGGTTCTGTTTAAGTTATTTAAGGTTCTGGAATTTATGGTTTAATTTAAAATGTGAAACGATGTCGAAATTAGTGAAACGGGGTTAACAGAAGACTTGGGCGCCACGGGGGTGGCGCCTAGGTTACTCTGGTGACTTGGGCGCCCAGGCAGTGGCGCCTAAGTGGCTGCTTCTGGGTGGTTTGGCTAGTGACAATGGAATCGATATTGTTTTCGGAATCCAAGGGGTCCTTACTTGGTGAGTTTTAATGTTTCAAATTGTTTTAATTCTCCGGTGTTCAAATGTCAAAGGGATTCGGATCCGGATTTTGAGAAGAAACCAAGAATTCGCGTTTTAGTGCAAATGAGAGGACGGACGCCAAGGGGGTGGCGCCCAGGTGGATGGCTTGAGATTTTCAGGTATTCCGGATGGGATTTGATATTGGTCTTTAGGTTCGGGGGTTGTTTTAGGTTCTGGTTTCAATTAATTTAAGTTATAAGATGTTTAATTACTCGTTTTAAATTGAAGTTCTGAACCAAGGTTATAGTGTAGGCTAGGCGCCACAGGGGTGGTGCCTAAGTGGTTGTTCGTCGATTCGTAAGGGCTTTGGGTTCTAAGCCTGAATCGATTAAAGTTTCAACGTTTTAAGTTAAAAGTGTTTTAATATGTTGATTCGGATTGGTTCGAATGTTAATTAATTATGTTAAGTTGTCGGTTAGGGTTCTTTATGAAAACAGGTAGGCTAGGCGCCCAAATGAACTGTTTTGTGCTTCGGGTCGGTTTGCTGTCTTTTAGGTCAATTTGCGGTTGAACGTTTATGGTTTGATGTATTTTAAATTAAAAGTTTTTTGTTGCGCTGATTAAGATTAAATTCCGCTTCAATTAATTAGGCTATAGTGACTGGGGAGGCTGGGCGCCCAGAGGGTGGTGCCCAGGTGGATGTGACAAGATGGGCGCCCAGGGGGTGGCGCCCAAGTGTCTGTCTTGTGTGTTTTGAATTGGTTTGATGTTTTAAGTCTATTTGGGTTTATAGCTTCGATTGTTTTAAATTTCAAGGGCATTCCGGTTTGTTGATCGTGATTGAATTCGAGTTTAATTTCAAGTGGGGTTTCCTAGTGATTGGGTAGGATGGGCGCCAAGAGGGTGGTGCCCAAGTGGATGCGGAAGGATAGGCACCAAGGGGGTGGCGCCCAAGTGGATAATTTTATGGTTTATTCGTTTTGTATTTTCTAAATTGGTTTGAGTCCAAATTGGTTAAGGTTTCAAGCCTTTTAGGTTAACAATGTTTTAAGGTGTTAATTCGGGTTTAATCAATTAAGTTTAATTAAGTGATGGTTTCTAAGGGAATGGGATAGGATAGGCGACAGGAGGGTGGTGCCCAAGTGTATAGGCAGGCTAGGCGCCCAGGGGGTGGTGCCCAGGTGTCTGTTTTATGGTTTCGTGTTGATTTTGCTTTTTTAGGCCGGTTCAAGTCTAAATTGATTGAGGTTTCGGGTTTCTTAAATCTAAAAGTGTTTTATTATGTTAACTAGGATTAAATTCGGGTTGTGATTAATTAGAAGTTTTAATTAGGAGTTCTTTAGAAATGGGATAGGATGGGCGCCAAGAGAGTGGCGCCCAGGTGGCAGTGCAGGCTGGGCGCCCAGGTGGACTGTTTTGGAGTTTTGTTGGTTTTGAGTTTTTGAGTTAATTCGAGGTTAAGTTAATTAAGGTTTACTTATTCTAGGTTTAAAATGTTTTACTGTGTTGATTCAGATTAGTTTAAGGTCTTAACTAATTAACTTAAGCTTTAACCGGGGTGTCTTAGGGAATGAATAGGCTGGGCGCCCAGGGGGTGGCGCCCAGGTGGCTGTGGAAGGATGGGCGCCCAGGGGGTGGCGCCTAGGTGACTGTTTTTTGGGGTTTTGGTTTTTTGTGTTTTTAAAGTTCTTAGTTATTTCTAAATCCGAATTAATTAGGGTCTTAATGTTTTAGAACTCTTAATGATGTGATGTTGCATAAGTTTACTAATCATGTTGTTTTAATTAATCTTAGGATTTATCTTACTTAGGCACTAAATTCAAAAACTCAGACTATCTAACTATTCTTTTTGGGTTTTTTGGATATCTTTTAATTTGTTTTTGGTTTCTCCTCTAATTTACTAGAGAGTAAGGAAAGAAAAGAAGGGGTTTTATGTTTTATGATTTTTTTGGGGATTTTCTGTGGTTATGCGATTCAAATGATATGATGTGAAGTGTGAAAAAAATGGTAATTCGAAGTTCAGAACATGTCAATCAAACAAACATATCATTATCATGCAGTTTCTAAATGAACTAAATGCGGAAAATCGGAAGTTGTGCACAAAAGCTGAGGAATCCACTTGGGCGCCACACCTGTGGTGCCTACCCTGCTCAGTCAGGGTTTTCAACGGAACACAACGAACGCACAAGAATCTTAGTATTTTTAAGACAACTTCCGATATTCAGCGACTGATGCGAATGTATTAATTCGAACTACTAGCGATGCAACTAACGAACCTACGAGCAAACAATGCAACGGGCGGAGATCTAGAACCCGGACCCTGTCTCAGAAGGGTAGGCGCCCAGGGAGTGGCGCCCAGGTGGTTCCGGAGAGGGCAGGCACCCAGTGGGTGGCGCCCAGCCTTTCTGCCAAAGGCTATTCGCAATCTTTTCGATATAAATAATGATGATGATGATGCTAATTCGAGATCTGATCTAGCTATGCAATTAGAACTACGAAATCAAAGCAAATCTACTATATTTAAATGAACCTAAGCATGTTACTAACATGATAATGTATTAATACCATTTTTATCTCAAGTTAATGTAGATCTATGATGCTCAAATGGCCCTAAGCATGTTTCTAAGCATGAATGGTAATGGAGTGTAGTAAAAGAAGGGAGATCTAGGAATACCGGTATGATGAAACGTTTCTCAAGTTCCTAGATTGAAGCTTTCACAAAGACCCATGGCTCTAGTTGAAGATATGGAAGTCTCCTCCTCTCTTTCTCCTTCTTCTTCTCTAGATCTGAAGTTATTCTTTAATAGTGGCTACCTTTCTTCTTCTTTTTCTATCCTCTCCTTTTGTCTCTTTTCTTAGGGTCTTTAGGTAGCCTCCTCTTGTAAATGAAGTTAAGAGGGATTATATAGGTTTGGGACTAGTTTAGAAGAGCTAGGGCTTCATTAATTCGTGTTTCTAGAAGGTCTCACGCATCCCTAGGCGGCTTAAGTTATTTTAGGGTGAACTTGGGTTTGGAGGGAGGATGGGCACCCATGGGGTGGCGCCCAAGTGTCTGCGCAGTCTGGGCGCCCATAGGGTGGCGCCCAGGTGGTCCTGGAGAGTGGGCGGCCACAGGGTGGTGCCCAGATGGTTTGCGTTTTGCTTTTTTTGGACCTTGGTCCCATTTGGAGTCAAGATTGAACGGATATATCTTCAGCTGGGGGACGTACATTAGCACTAATAGGATGGGCGCCACATGGGTGGTGCCTAGATGGATTTCAAGGCTTGGCGCCACATGGGTGGTGCCTAGGTGAATTCAAGGCTGGGCGCCACATGGGTGGTGCCTAGGTGGTTCGGTTCATCTTCGGTGCTTGGTCCCTATGTATGAGTGGTCCCGGTCTAATCTCGAGCCAATTAGTAGAATTTGGAGGCTGGGTGCCCACCATGGGGTGTCTAGGTGATTCTGGGAAGTGTGGGCGCCACAGGGTTAGTGCCTATGTGGAACTCAGTAGGGTAGGCGCCACATGGGTGGTGCCTAGGTGGAGTCGATTCATTTTCGGAGTTCGGTCCCTACGTTGAGTGGTTCCGGGCTACTTTTAAGCTAGCTAGTGAAATTTGGAGGCTGGGCGCCCACCATGGGGTGCCTAGGTGGAGTTTCGTCACTTTTTCTAAGGCAAACTTCGAAGACTCATAACTTTTGATCCGCTTATTGGATTTGGACGTTCTACATATTGCCGGAAAGCTCTCGAAGTGAGGAATCCAATGTTCTAAATGTATTGGCAAATAGGGGCTGAAAAACAAGGGGAATCTCTGGACCAATGGATTCGATTTCCTAACTTAGGCTAATCGGGTGGCATTTTGGCAAACTAAGCATGGTCTTTGGATGGATTGGCCTAAGCATGTCTTAAGTGGTCCGGAAAGGGTTTGAGTAGTGTCATGGTTTGCTCCTTGTGTGAGTAGTGGGTTGGGCTCGAGATCTCTACGCGACTTGGCTTTTCTCTCGCGAATTTCTAGAAATCGTCAAACTAAGTCTAGAATTAGTAACAAGCATCTTCATCGTCATTAATTAATCTGAATTATGCCATTAATCATTCAATTATGGGTGAAAAGGGGGCACCGCTATATATGATAGGTATTTAAGGCTATCATAGGGGCCAAATGAGGTGTCTACACTCACCAGGTATTTCTTGTGCAGCTCCCGATCTGATGACGTCCTGGTCCTCGAGAAAACCTGTTCTGTGCTTTTCTCCAAAAAGGAAAGCCAGAACTTCTTCTCGGCGGACGCCATCTGACTTCCCAAGACCCTTCCCAGAAGATTGCTTTACATCAAGCTCTTTCTTGGAAAGTCACCGGTACACAGAAAGGCTCTCCACGAACCATTTCGTGAAGCCAGCAGTCCGGAAAGTGGGCAACTCAGGATAGGAAATCATGGCGGTAGTGTCTTCCGCACTATAAAAGGTCCATGCATTCCTCCCGTTCTGCAGACCTCCAAAATGCTTCACCTTACTCGAAGGTGCTCCAAGAACGCCTTGGGAGAAGCCCAACTGCATGGTAAAACGCGAAGGAACATACGGCTGGATGTCGACGAAATGATGTTTGTGGTACGCCATTGTGCCGACACATATGTTAAAAAGCCAACTCCTCTCTGCGTTTGTTAAAGAATAGTGTCTCCCCGACCCTGCCCTGTTCGAATCACGGGAGACACCAAAATCAAAAGCCTTCTTCCGCAAACCCGGAGAAAGCTTCAACGAAGACTACCCCATCTTGACGTCCCAGAATCGTCGAATTCTCAAACGGGCAGATAAGAGAGATTCAGAAACAGGCTTCCCTCTAGCCAACTGAATCATAAAAGGATCATCGTCCTGAGCAGCACCCAATTAGTGGAAACTGGGACAGTGGTATACATACCACGAATAGAAAATATGCGCTGAAAATACCCTGTTCATGGGAAGCCCAAGCCGAACCAGGAAAGCAGCAGCCTGCAGTTCGGTGCACAAATAGGAGTAAAGAGCAGGCACCAAAGCAAGCCGCTCACCAAATGCCATCTGACAAGCCAGAAAAATACAGTGCGGCCTGATGTGCGTTCCATCTCCCCCAGCAAAAACAGCCTCAGCCAGCCAATAAGTAAGGTAGACAGCGAGATCTCTCCGCAGCGCAATGTCAAAATGAATGGCTTCTGTGCTTGAGAAGAGTTCCTTCAAATTCTCCTGCATGGCGGAGATGTTCTTCGAATCCGGGTTCTTAGCCCTGGCTTCCTAGGTCGTACTCTCAGAAGACTCCCTGCTGTCAAAGAAGTTGGAAGACAAAACGTTACCACTCCTCCAACTGCTACACCGGACTTTCAAGCCCTCCTTCTCCTTCAAAAAATCGTAGAAGGCGACGAGCTGAAAGTACAATAGGCTGAATTCCTCAGACTGCTCCCCAAGGACGCTGTCAATAGGCATGAACTCCTCATAGAGATTACCGAGGATAGGCAGCCCGGTGATGGCACTCAGTTCCTTTAAAGAAAAACCAATCTTACTGTTTGTGACAACGAAGGTGTTGGTTTGTGGAAGGAACGACTCCAACATGGCCATAAAGGCCTCATCAAAGAAAACCACGGTTTGCCGAAAAACGCGAACCGCTTCAAAAATCTTGGCCTCCTTCAGAATGGCACCACCAACCTATAGGATATGATCAGTCCATGACTCCCAGCTCGAGTCAGCACTGAAATGACCGCGAAGTCGAAAAGGCTTCACCCAATTGCTGCCATCGCCCTTGAAAATGCCAAGGCCCACCGGTCTCAAATCGACCGAAGGATGGTCTGAACCTTGGTAGCCGCTGGCCGGCATCAAAATGTTCATGCGGGCAGGCTACTTCTCTGCAAAACAAGAAGGGCTTCCAACAAAAACCCCGGTCTTGATCACGCTTGTCCTCTTCACCCAGCTTGGAGGATCTTCCCTCTTTGAGCATGTGGATGAAAGGCTCATGATTGAGATAGTCCGATCGAAGGTCGGCCGAGTAGAAACAGTTCTTTTCTCACCACCAACTGTGAAATAGAACTGAAAACATCTCCTTTGGTATGTTGAATCGTAGGGGACGACATCACCAAATAAGAAGGTAGGGTTGGGCACAATGCTCTGATCGTCCGTGACCCAAGGACGGTTGCTTGCCATGATTTTATAATACTCCTCATCCTTGAGGGCGATCAAACGTTGTCTCATCTCATCTCAGTTGAGCGAGTCACACTCTTCCAAGTTCCTTTCGACAAATTGAACCTCTTCCCAGGCCTGCTGTACGCCACATTAGAGGATCTGGTAGAACAGTGAGGCGCATCAGTAACGGGCTCCTTACCCTTGTTCGTTCTGGAGGAACTACCTGCAAAGGATGGAAAGAAAGAAAACCAATCATCAAAATGACAGAGTTTTGCTAAAAAAAATTCTAGTGAAATTTTGGCATGGTTCCGAGGCAATTCCAAAGAAAAGGAAAACGCCCGAAAGAAATAGGAGCTTGAAGATGGGCTCAACATCGCTGCAAGCTCATAATCAATGGAAAGTTCTCGAAGAAGGCTTGAACTCAAACATTGCTGCGAGATCAAACCAAATCTTCTAAAATATCCGCAAGACTGGAAAAGGGCTCAACATTGCTGCGAGCTGCAGAATCAAAAACTTACAAAGCTCCTTAGAAAATCCCCGCAAGACCAAGAAAGGGCTCAACATTGCTGCGAGCTCCAAATCCCAAGACTTGCAAAAGATTTCCAGGTGTGCACTATCGTACTTCTATTTCCATTTTCTAAAACAAAAATGCATAGAAGGAAAGTTGTCATGCATGCGCGTCTCGAAATCCGGGAAAGAAAGAAGGAAAAAGAGAAAAAAGAGAATCGCTTTTCAAAAAAAAAAAAAAGAAGAAAAATTTTGCCCACAGGCCACGTGGCCGTACGGTCTTGTCCGTACGGCCACACAAAAAAAGAAAGAAAAGAAAAAAAAAGAAAGAAAAAGAAATTAAAAAAAAAAACAAAAACACGATAGAAAAAAAAAGAGAAAACCGTGAAAGAAAAAAAAAAGAAAGAAACAAAAAACAAAAACACTGTAAAAAAAAGAAGAGAAAACCTTGAAAGAAAAAGAAAAAAAAAAGAAAAAGAGAAGAAAAAAAAATGAAGAAAAAAAAAGGAAAGAAAAAACGTGTGAAAAAAAAAGAAAACACGTGGAAAAGAAAAGAATGAAAACCTTTTTCTATTTCTACATGTGGTTTCTTAAAGAAGAAACTTACTTAAAGCCATGGATGGAGAATGAAGAAAAGCTTGAAGATCCTTGAAGAAGAAGAAGAATTCTTGATCTTGGAGCACTCTTGAAGACTTTTGCAAAAAGAAGGCAATAGGAGCAAGAGATCCAACCTCCTCTTGCTTTTATAGAAGAGAGCAAACCAAAAGAGGAAAGGAGGAGAAAAGAAAGGAGGTAAGTGCTAAAAATTAGCAAACTTCCTAAAAGAAAGGGATCATGGGATATTCTTTCCCAATGAGATCTTTTGAGAAATTCTCTCCAAAAAGAGAGGGATTATGAGAAACTTTCTCCCAAAGAAAGATATTTTGAGAAAATCTCTCCCAAAATCAAGGAAACTTGAGAGATTCTCTCAAAGTAAGAATATTTTTAGATATTCTCTACCAAAAAGAGATATTTTTAGATATTCTTTACAAAAATGACACCACATGAGATCTAAGCCATTTTTAAAGCTTAGGGTCCCATGGGCTAGTCCATATGAGCCAGGTTTGACCACCTAGGCACTAAAAGTGGCTTTTAGTCAAAATTCCTCTTACCAAGGGCATACAAAAATGGTTCCATGTCTCCTTTGAGTTGATTGGACCATACAAAAAAAAATCCAAGCCTCATGAGTTTCCAAAAATCCAAACCATCCCACCTCATGAACCAAATTAAGACAAAACCTTGAAATTGACATTCCACAAAAACCCAAACCACTCCAATGGACCCAAAATTGTCGTAAAGAGTGACCAAAATCCAAACCATGGTCCCCTAACTCGCCACATACAACTTGTTGGGTCACAAGGCCAAAACCAAAAAACAAATCCCCGCCCATAACTTGCCACATACAGCTTGTTAGGTCACAAGACCAAAATCAAAATCCAAAATCCGACCCCCTAACCTGCCACATACAGCTTGTTAGGTCACAAAGTCAAAAACCAAAAAACCTTTCTTAACCGCCTGATGCACCACACAAAGCCTTTAGGTCCACAAGGTCAAAAAGGAAAATCCAAAACCCAAAAACTCAATCCAAATGTCATTTTCAAAATTTTGCCTTGAGATGGTACGTGATCTCTCTCACTGCCATAAAATCCCCTTGGAAACTCAAAAGGCTATTCTATCAAAAAGAAAAATGCTCAGAGACTCTTGGTCAAGTCAGAAGTTCTCCTTCAAAGTTTTCTTCGAGGCACATCGACTGCAAAAGCTACGCAATTCATTGTCGTACCTTGAAGGGGCATTTGTTGACACCAAAAATGTCACATAGCCTCCTCAACATCAAAAGCTACATGGAGCTGCATCCTACTACAAACAGGCAAAGCGGCTTCAAGCATCAGATCTTGTCAGAATCAAACAAAAACTGCAAGATCCTTCAAAATGGCCAAAAGAAGGGTGCACATGAAGTTTCGGGCCATTTCGACACCATTGGGCCTAACTTCAATCCTCCAACTGCTGAGCAGGAGCTCTCGGCGGCAATAGTGGCGAAGACATCAATCTTCTATCAGAGACTATGGATGGTCCCAAAATACCTCCAAAAGGCTGCACGTCGAATTTCAAGTCAAACCGACACTGTTTGACCCTCCATTGACTCTCGAACGACAAAATCAAGCCTCTCGGCGGAGAGAACCCCCGATGCCTCCACTCGTCAAACAAAGCACATCAGTAGCTTCTACATGCTTCCAAAAAGTTGCACGTCAAATGTTAGGTCATTCCGACGACGCTTGACTCGGCTTTGACGCTCCGAAGCAAAATCAAACCTACCGGCGGCAGAGCTCCCCGAAGCCATGGCACCCAAATCGGAGCTAATGGATCATCTCAAAATGACTCCAATAGGCTCCCTGCCAAATTTCAGGTCAATCGGACATCGGATGACCGTATATCGAAGTTCGACATTTTTCGCGCGGTGAAATCAAGTCTAGCATTGACGGGACCCCAAACGGCATCAAAACTCAAATAAAAGCTCGTGGTTGGTCCTACCTAATGCTCAGGAAGCTTCACCTCAAATTTCAGGTCATTCCGACATCGTTTGACCTAGTTTCAACTCTTTGCGGAAAATCGGCTACAAAGTCTTCGGCTTCTCCAAAAATAGGAAACTTTGTGCTCTGATTTGCATGGCTTCTCAATGGGTTTTCTTCATGGAATCAAGCCAATAAATGAGGAGAAATTCAAAAAAAAAATACAGGAGAAAACAGAAGCGAAAAAGCCCAAGAAACAGCCAAGAAACGACGAGCACGGGTGCATGGTCACCGGTGACCATTGGGATCCGGGCCGCCAAAGTTTGCCCAAAAACCCACTTTTTCTGGTATTTTTCGCGTTTCGCGACGTTTGGCCCCTGTGATTTTCTCAAAATCTGATTTTTGAGGCATGATATCCGTCGATCTTCGTCAACATCATGGGTCCGCCATCGAAATCATTTGATCATCATCGGACACTCCAAAACCACCAACCGGCCGACCAAGAAAGTACACTTTCTGCCCGACCGATCGTGAAATCGACTGGACAGATGTTGCTGGCCCATTGGTATCAACCAATGTCTGAATTTGCATCGTCATCTGACATTAAATAACATGCGGATCCATCAATGATCATCGCAAGAAGAATTCCAAAAGACGCGGCACGGCCCGTGACTCTTCAAGCGACTTGGCAACAAATTAATGTTGTTAATTGACCTTTTTATGACAACTTCTTAGGGTCATTAACTCATTATTTTGGACGGCCAAATCAGAAGCCAAGAAATGGGAGTTACAAATCCAATTAATCATGGTAATTAACCATGTAACTCCTATCATTATGGAGTTTAATCATGGTAATTAATCATGAAACCCCCATCATCATGGAGATTAAATGCTCATTATTCTCCATCGGCCAATCAAAATCCAAGAAAAAGGAGTTACAAAATTATGAAATTAAATCTTGTAACTCCTCCCATCATGGAGCATTAATGCCATTAATGCCCATAAACCTTCCTAATGGCCACCAAAAGCCTATAAATAGGCAGTCATTCCAAACGGAAACTGTAAGACCCCGACCCCTAATTTTCGTGATTAGTGTGTTTTTAGCCGTGGTTTAGTTTTCTAAATAAGATTTGAGCCTAATTGAGTTAGATTGTGGTTTAGAATGGGTTTCCATAGCTTTGGGGAATTTTGAGAGCGGTTGGACCCGGTCTGACAGCCCGGGGATGCCTTGGGCTGTACGTGTCAGCGTAAGGGATTGTTCTTGATTTTGAAAAATTACAATTTTGGTTTCTTTTGATAGGTCAAATTAGATCTAACAACTTTTGTGTTTAGACCTACCCCATTCGAAACTCAGAAAATCAGTTTTTCAGCCCGAGGGGCAAAACAGTCTTTTCACATTTAAATCTGAGCCCAGATTTCGAAATTTCAGAACCATGCCAAAAATATACTTTTTGAAAACTAGATTTTATAAGGATCATTTTAGTCTTCTTCGTCGATTTCATCCGAGGCCCAGAAAGCCCAGTTCTAAGTCCATGAAGAGTTTTAAGTTGTGGGCCCCATGATTATCACTTTATATAAGCCCCACCCTCCATCTCTTCTCTCCATTCTCTTCCCCAACGAGAGTGAGTTGCAGGGACTCTCAGCTGAGCCCTATTCCCCTCCTTCCTTGCTTCTCCCTCCACCAAATCAACCATGATTCATCACCGTTTGAAAATCCGATTTCGCCATTGTGTTCCCCACCTTCCAAGCTCTCTCTAGACCCCATTTTCGTGTGAGGAGCAGCTGGACAGCCCTTTGTTTGAGCTGTTCCTTGCTGGTTGGAGATGCTACAGGTAAGACCTCCCTTTCATTTCTTTGTATGAGGTAGGGAAGCCCCTAGGGAGCCTTGATTTCAACATGCAAGCTCTAACTTTAACTCTTTCCTAGATTCCAAGTTTTGAGCCACTTTTTGAGTATGTTTTGGGGGTCTTTGTTTCTTAGGTGTGCTTGTGTCTAATTGGTGAGATTTCTGAGTAATCTTGGAGTGCTAGAGACAAAGGCAAGTGATCAACTTAGCTCTTCTTGTGCATGCAATGTTTTAATGGGTTCGGCTATATTAAAATTTTAAATTTCTACAGGTTTTAGTGTTCTATTCATGTGCAGATTTCTGCAATGTTTTAATGGGTTCAGCTGTGTAAAAAAATTTAAATTTCTGCAGGTTTTAGTGTTCTATTCATGTGCAGATTTCTACTACTTTTAATGTTCAGATTTTGTGCAGATTTATACGACTTTTAGAGTTCAGTTCTTGTTCAGATTTCCGTAACTTTTAATGTTCAGATTTTGTTTAGATTTCTGCAACATGTAGTGTTCAGTTTTATGTTCAGATTTCTGCAAATTATTTTAATGTTCAGCTAGGTTCAGATTTATGCAAAGGTTTTAATGTTTCAGCTAGACTCAGATTTCTGAAGTTGATTTAATGTTTCAGTTATGTGAAAAATTCTGCACTACTGAAATTCAGAATTCTGCACTGCTGAAATTAGTTGTTTCCTGCAATTGCATTCAAATCTGAAATTGTTTTCTTGAAATTCTGATTTGAGATGTGTCGGTTGTTAAAATTTAATGGAAATGGCCCTTGGAGAGCATGGAGGCTCCAGGGATGTGGAGGGATTTGACAAAGGAAGGGAAGGATGTAATATGGGTAAAATGGTGTGAAAAATCTGAACTGAATTGAAGCTGCAGCAGATGGGCGGTCAGCTGTCGGCCAGCCGACTGTTGACCCACGGCTAGCCGCCCCTGTGTCGGTCAGAATAACAGCAACCAAGTTTTGCACAGGGTGTGGTCGGCCCGCGGTCGGTCAGTAGGCGGCTGGCCGACCTGCGCAGAAAAATGGAAAAGTAGTATTGTTCCTGAACAGTCGGTCAGTGGTCGGTCAGCCGGTCGGCTAGCCGACCAAAACCGGCGGCTAGCCGCCAGGTAGCCGCGTGGTGGCCGAGTGTACAGAAGGAGAATTTTGAAGGGTTTCCTGATGGGAGAGAAAAACTAGAATATGTTAAGGGGTCTTTAGCTTGATGTTGTGCAATTGAAACATGAAATGTTATTTAGCTTCAGGGGCACCAATCCGCTTTTAATCTTAACATTTGGGTTTCAATTATACAAGAATCGAATGAAGGGCCTTAGCATATACTTGAAAGTCTGTTTTCAGAAACTTACAAGCATTGGTTTTGTCTTGGATCTCGTTTTGCACTTGTTTTGACTTACAAGCATTGGTTTCGTTCGGGTATTGTTTTACACTTGTTTTGACTTGCGAGTGTCAGTTTTGTTTCAGTATTGCTTTGCACTTGTTTTGAGTTACAAATATCAGCTTTGTTTCAAAGAACCCAAAAAGGGAACTACTTAGTGTGCTTCGACATGCTTATAGCTTATGCTAATTTGTTTTGTCTTACGTGCACCGTCCACCCCGTGTGGTCGATGAGGGAAATATGAGAACTTGGTCCGGGCGGCACCCTTAACCACGGGGCGTAGCGTGTCAACCACGGGCCTCAAATGGCGAGTCTCCATTAGTTTTGTGCATTCATGAATTCCGTTGAATACCACTGAGCTTGGACTGCCCTCTCAGTCTGATCCACTAGTTAGGGGGTCCTTAAACATAAGGACTATCTGCAGATAAGTCGTGTATTTATACACATTTTTGTTCTGTTCCGGTTCCGCGGCCGGTTTTCCCGCCCACCTTGTGTGGCTCGGGTTTTCGTTTCGTTTCGCCTGTCTTGCTTTGTCTTTGCTTGCTCTTGTCATCATGTATGACGGAGAAAGGATGAGCTCAATGTAGATTTACGAATCATGATGTTTTCTCGTAATCATGCTAGCTTTGTCTCGTTTTTTTGTCATGTACTATTTAAAGATTCATTAAATGGTTTTAAAATGCTAGACCACATGTACTCATACTAGTTTTGCCTCATATCTTGTTCGTGGACTTTTGTTTTCTCGAAGTGTATATCGTTCAAGCCTCGTTTCAAGATTTGTAAACTGTTTTAAATTCAGTATATGGTTTCTTATAAAATTTAAATGATTCATACTCATGCTTAAATTGATTACCTGCCAGACCGTCGTGTCTGACCTTGTTTGTTTGGTGCCTTAGGTAGCAGATCCCCGTCTTGAGCTAGTACGTGTGCAGATGGCTATAGAGCCACGAGTTTTGCAGGTTGTTGCTTCAGTGATGTCATACAGGCGTCGCGCTTGACTCTGGAGATACGTTACACACATGGGTAGTATTTGTTCTTAGCTTGTTATTTTGTAAGGCTTTTGTTAGCCCTTTTCTTTTGGGATTGTAATTAATGCACTTGTTAAATTATAACTTGAATATGCTTGGGTATTGATAAGCCTGTCTCGGTCAGCTCTGTATATTTTGATATCATGTTTTGTTCCAGTCTGAGTATGATTATGCTATGACAGCTTTATGCTGACGGGTTGAGTGTGACACGGAACCCGATGGCCACGGGCTCCGAGTCGCAATGCCACGTAAGCTTCCGCGAAATGTTCTTGATGTGTTTGGAAATTTTGCCTTCCTCACACACGCGGATCCCGGGGAGAAATATATTTATCACTTACTTCCCAATTCGCGTTCCCGAGGTCGGACCGCTGTAGGGATCCGGGTTCGGGGGCGCGACAGAAACGGTCCTGAAAAATCGTCTTGAAAATTATCCTGAAGAATTCTCCGCAAAAAGAAGCTCTCCTGCCTTGAAGAAACCCTACTACAAACACTACAAGGTGATCGAAGTCCCTTGGGGGGCCACCCCCCCATGGTTTCCCCTCTTCTTCTATCCAACATGGCCTAGATGCGGCCTTTTAGCCCGTCTACTTGGTTTTTTATTGGATATAGGACCTTCCCTTGGTCTTTGTCCTCTAAAAATCCGAGGTCCAAGCCAAGCCAAGTGAACTAAAGCATCAAGTGTTCTCATATGAAGGACGACGGCGGAGTCCATACATGACTCACGACCGTCGATCTGAACGAGTCCCTATAATCTCCTGAGAAGTCAGATCCCTCTTCTTTCTTTTCTATTGTATTTTGTATTTTTTAAAGAGACAAAAAAATCACAATTCTTGTCTTTCACTATTGATAAGATTTGTAAAACCGCCTTCCATGGCAAATCGCCTTTTACGGCACAAAACTGCCTTTCACGGCAAACTAAACAAAATCGCCTTTCACGGCATTTAAAATCTTGTCTCTTCTTTAAATATATGTGCAATGGAAAGTTAGAAAAAAAGTTTGATTACCTTTCTACTTGTGAAGGTGAATCTCAGGATCACCATTTCAAATTCCAAGTGGAATAGAAAATCTGGCATACCCGTACAAAAATGTTGATGCTTGCTCTTTTTTTCTCTTCGCCCCGCCGCACCTCTGCGGACCCGGGACGGAGGAAGGCAAGAAGAAAAAAGACGGGCCCAACACTCTCTAGCATATTGCCTAGCCTCTCGAATTTTGTAACATACTCCAACACTGACATACTACCTTGTTGGAGCTGCTGGAACTCTATAGCCTTTTGTCTCTTGATGTGAGAAGGGACATATTTGTCGGTGAAGTGATTCTTGAAAGTCTCCCATGCCGTCTCATCCGCCATGGCTTGATATGGTTCCTTAACCGTTTGCCACCAAGTGTCCTCTAATCCGAAGAATAGAGAAGCGGTAAGGTTGACCTTCTGGATGCCCGTACGGGTGAATACATCAAAAATCTTTTCTGTGTTTACTAGTCAATCGTCTGCTGCCAACGCGTCCTCTTGACCCGAAAACTCCTTGGGTCCTCTTTTCCTAAACCTTTCAAACAATATGTTAGGATCTTGGTCTCTATTGTTGACGATTATATTAGGGCCCGCCGGTTGTCTAGGTTGAGGTTGAGGTCTGTTCTACAAAACTTCTAATAATTGCCTTTGAACTTGGGCCATTTCTTCATCCTTCTTAGCTAGCTGCTCTTGGAACCTTGCTTGGTTCTCATTGGCTTCTCGTTGTAATCGAGCTTGGACTACATTTGCTTCCCTCTATAGTCTAGTCTGACTTTCATTGGCCTGCCTTTGCTGTTCTAACATCGCTTGCATAAGTGCTTGAAACTGTGTTACGGTAGGGGGCTGCTCAAGATCTGTTTCATTGGCATTGTTGTTGGTATTGCTTCCGGAAGCATTTTGATTCGGAGCTTTCCTTGGAGGCATGATGATGTAAAACAAATTGTTAGTACATAATAGCAAGTTTGGGTTTGGTTCCTAGGTTCATACTAACGATCTAACGAACTCACGAATTCTCGCCACGTCCCTAAGAGTTTCTAGTTTCTTTTAAATGCCTGAAACTTGTCCCGCTCTGATACCAGTCCTGTCGCGACCCCGGACCGAGACTTGGGCCCGCGACAGTGTTGTTAAGTGTCTAGTGACCAAACAGCCAACTATCAATTACGATCAACCCACAGGTTTCCGCGGTGAGGATTTCCAAAACAAACATGAAGTTTATCTCACATGAACAATGGTTTGCGGAAGCGTGCAAGTAATCTTATCTTAACCAATACATGTGACATCACATCCACATGCATAAGTTAAATCAATATCAAGACAATAGTCAGAGGAGGAAACATAACATGGCATTTCCATCATTTAACTATAGATTTCAAAAAGACAAAAGTGAGTTAAGTTAAGTCTACACATTCCCAAGTATGAAAAAGGGCCAACAAAGGCCATACAACCCAAAATACAAAACAAAATATTCCCATCCATAGGTGTCGTACTCAAGACTGAAAGTTCACCTAGGGCCAATGTTCTCAACCTAGAGAGGGGGGGGGGTGAATAGGTTTATCAAACTTTAAATCCATTTTTAAACTATTAATTAAGATTAAAGAGAGATCAAGTGATATGTAGACTAAGTGTGATTATCTAGCAATGCTCAATGGTAAAGAAGGCATGTAAACTAGATCAAAACACTTAGACAAACAACATAAATAAATGCACAGAGAATTATAGTGGTTCGGACCATATGTCCTACATCCACTCACAAGGTCCACACAGTCCCTTGGTTCCACTATGATGAATCAAAACTACACAAGTAATGATTCTACATCAATTTTGTTCACGAGGTTCGATCACAAAGATCTACTCCCCTTTACAATTTTTATAGTGGTTAAATCACAAAGAAATAAGCCACTCTTACAATGCTCTAAATTTAATGAAGTGAGGGAGAAGAACACTTGCCTCTTTTGACAAAATCTGGAGGTTGCCACTTACCCCTTTGATGAAGTCCAGAGGATGCTCTTCGAAGCTTGTCACCGTAGCTCCAAGCTTTTATGCCTCTTGCAATGCTTCCTTGATATTGATGATGATGCTCCAATGTTGTGCTCAATCAAGGGACAAGAGCTTGGGTTCTAGATTTTCCTAAATGTATATCATTTGAAAACAAACTAGAATCCTTTTTCCAAACACACTTTTCTAGAGACTAACATATCTCATTCATTTTCTAGATTGGGTTGATAGTGTGTTTGGAAGATGGTTTAAAGGCTTAGGAAAGATGGGAAGAAGTAGGAAAGTAAGCTCTTCAAAAATGTACTCTCTACAGTGTAAAATGGGCTCCAGATATATATAGAGAAGTTCCCAATGGCTAGTTTTGGCGGCTAGCCTCTTGGTAGTTCGGCTAGCCTCATTTCAATTTCTCTGAAGTAACGGCTAGTTTTTCTAATTCGGTCAGCTCACGGTTAGCCGACGGTAGACATAGCGGCTAGCCGTGAGGTGACCGCATGGTGACCGAATTTGTACCTCAAAAACCTGTAGCGTTCTGGAAAGCTAACCGAGGGATTTCAATTACATGGAGGTTAGCCGCCAGCCCATATGGCGGTTAGCCGAAAGGTAACCGCGAAGTGACCGAACTTCCACAACAGTTGAGAAGTTTGTATTCTGGAAATGTAACCGTGAACCTCGGTACCTGGCAGTTAGCCGCCAGTCCACACTGCGGTTAGCCAAATGCTGACCCCAAGGTGGCCGAATCACTTTTTGACAGAGAACAGCATTCTGGAAATGTAACAGTGATATTTCGGTTACCTGGCGGTTAGCCGCCAGTCCATACTGCGGTTAGCCGAATGCTGACCGCAAGGTGGCCGAATCATTTTTGACAGAGAACAGCATTCTGGAAATGTAACCGTGATATTTCGGTTACCTAGCGGTTAGCCGCTTTTTGCAAAGAGGCTAGCCGCCAGGTGACCGAAAGGTCACCGAACCCCCTATTTCTGGACAAAACATAATGGAGATAACATTAAATGAAACACTTAATATAGGCTAAGGTAAGCAAGGCTCCTAGGGTCCAGGTAGGTAATGGTTTTGGGTCCAAAATACCTGAGATGATTTGCACACAAGTGGAGTCTTCTTTGACACATCCAGGTCTTCCAAAAGCTTGAACAGATCCTTGAAGTAGATCATCCTTGAACCTCTTCGAGATGTAAGGTCTTCGGGACACAATGACATGGAATTGACAAAACAAAAATAGTGCACACAGGAATGTGACACTAACAAAGACCCCACCCGACGTCTAGAGGATGTCGTTGGGTTGCCACTCTCGGGCTCGGGGTGGCTCAAAACCCTCCTCCGGGCGCTCCTCCTCAGGGGCAACGGCGCCTGCATCTAAAACACCAAAACAAGAGCGGTCAAAAACGTCGGTCTGGCAGGTGATCAATTTAGACATAATATAATTCAATTGAAATTTGAAATAGCAATACTTAAAACATGGCATGAGTTCTGAACCAAAACATATGCAAAGTTCAAAGCAAGACTAGCATGATTTCAAGAAAACAACATGATTCATTAATCCACAATGAGTCCATCCTTTCTCAATCACACGGGGTGACAGGAGCAAGCATGACACGCAAAACATGATCCCACATCATACAAGATAGACGGGGAGGCAGGCCGCGGTACAGGAACACACACGATGTGTAATATAATACACGACTAATCTGCAGATAGTCCACATGTTTAAGGACCCCTGGACAGTGGATCAAACTGAAGGGGCAGTCCAGACTCAGTGGTACTCAATGATATTCATGTATGCACAAAACATGTTGAGACTTGTACAAAACTTATCGAAAACAAAAGAAAACACTTATCAAAACAATGCAAAGCGAAGCTAACAAGAATAGATTGTAAGGTGTTCCCTAACAAGGTTCTTAAGCAATTCAAAACAAACTTATACTTGTACAAACAAAGCAAGTGCTAGAAAACGAAATTCGATGTATCAAATCACAACCCCAAGCAAAACTTGTCAAGCATACGATAAGACCTTTTATTTGGTATTCATGTGGTTGAGACCGAATGTCTTAATGAGAGAGATTGGTGTTTCAGAAGGTAAAAAGACATTTTTAGCCTCAAGCACACAAACTCTAGCTTGAAAGTTCCTAATCATATTCAGGTTTTTAATCCCAAGTAAATCCCATAAACAAATCTACTTTTGAAAACTCGGTCAGCTCTCGGTTACCTGTCGGCTAGCTGAGTAGGTAGTGTTGGTTAATTGTCAGCTAACCGACGACTGACCGTTAGATTTCCTGATAGAAATCACCATTCTGGAAATGGAACCGAACTTCCCTTGGTTGGTTGTCGGTCGACCGAGATTGAGCTCGTCGGTTGGCTGTCGGTCGACCGAGATTGAGCTCGTCGGTTGGCCGACGGCTGACCGACGATTCCCTGTCACAAAACATGTTTCTGTAAATGGAACCGAACTGAACTCGGTTGGCTGTCGGTTGGCTGAAGTGGACCTGTCGGTTAACCGCCAGCTGACCGCCAGCTGACCGACTGTGCACGACCGCCCAGTTCAAGTCAGAATTCGAGTTCTCCTTCCTACACACTTCTTTCCCTTCCACTTCATTTCTTTCTTGGTCAAATCCCTGCACAACCCCTAAGCCTCCATGCTTTCCTAGGGGCCATTTCCATTCCAAATTCAACAACCAATATATCCACTCAATTCACAATACATTTCACCATTCTTTCATCCATTTGCAAAACATCTAAACAAGATAAAAATTACTTGAATTAAATGAAAAACCATTAAGATAAAACACTAGCATATGCATTTCAATCTAAAACAAAATTCCAAACCATATTGCATATTTGAACAACAAAATGCTCAACTAATCATGAGAAACAAACAAACCATTGGAGCTAAATCTTTCAAATATTGTATGCAAAAGAAAAATGACTAAAATGATCACTTGCCTTCACCAATAGCTATCCAAATATCTCTCAAACTCCTACCCAAAAGGAAGCCACGAAATCTACACAAAAACCTCAAGAAAACCATTCTAAAAATCATCATTTTGGGCAAACAAAACCCCCATTTCGAAAATGGGTTTGCATGTTAGAGAAAGAGTCTCCTGATGAGCTCAAAAGACCACATTGAAAAGAAGGAGAAGATCTTTATACCTGGAACTTGCTAAATAGGGAGTAGAGGAGAAAATGGAGTGCAATCTCAGCTGGAAACTTCAAGAAAATGGTAGTAATGGAATCCTTGAGTTGAGAGGAAGAAGAGGATGGTTTTAGATTTTCACTTGGAACTTTCTAGCTTAGGCATGCAAGGAAGAAAGTGAAGGGAAAGGAGAGTTTCTCAGCTGGTTTGAAGAGAAGAGGGTTGTAGAAATCGTCCAAAGTGAGTGAGCAAAAAGGGAGGAAGACAACCCAGTTAAGTCAAATGGGTTGTGGGTCCCATTGACTTCAAATTTTTGCGTTAGATAAAACACTGATTTACGGGTCCCGGATGAAAACGACGAAGAAAACAAAATCAATCACCAAAAAATCAAATTTCCAGAAAGTATAAATTTGGCATAGTTTTGAGATTTCGAAATTCGGGTCCAGATTTGGTGTGAAATGACTGTTTTACCCCTTTTGGCCAAAACTTGGATTTCTGGATCTCAAACACAGATAGGCTGAAAACAAAAGTTGAACAGTAAAATAAAACCATTCAAAGTAAATCATAATCACGATAAAATCAAGAAAACCAAAATTTCCTCCCGAGCTTCCACATACACTCAAGGCACCCCTGATTGTGACTAAATAGCATAAAACGCTCTCGAAATTCCCTAAAGCTAATTCCAAGCTAAAACGAACCAAGTTCTAACCCACGAACACTAAATCCACATTATAACTAAACACGCACTTAATTAACACTAATTGCGCTAATCGTGGGTTGGGGTTTGACAGCTAGGGATTCCATAGAAAACTGCCTCCAACTGGGACACCGCGACCCCACATCTCATGCGCAATCCGGGCATGCAGTTAATTGCAAATAACTCTACTAAATAAATGCAATTGAACTCCGATCTTAAGAATAAATTTCATGAAGACCCTAAACTTCCTTATCACTACAAATAGGCCCCTCCATCAATATCCATGGATCAATTGGATAAACTGTCCCACCAATTTAGATCCATATCTTATTATTCTTGAGACCCTATTAATCGCAGTGATCATTAGTACCATCCAAGTAACTCTTAATTGAGATGGGTGTACACTTACCAATGATAATCCACTAATTGGCACAAGGGGATAATTAGGATAGATTCCATCTTGATCATTAAATGTTCCCACAGTCCCATTACCATGTACCCAAGACACCGAGGTGTTGACCTACACTTTGCCTCACTCATTGGTGACTCAAAGCAAATGAATAGGTAGAAACTTGAGTTTATCAATGTCTCAGGATTGAGAGCCTATTGCTAGGGAATTATGAGAGTAAACCTTAAAGATAAGATAGTGTTCCTAAGGTGCTTCTCATGGTCATTCAATACATCTAATGTACCAGTATGATGATCCAAAATCTTACATTCCGATGATTGAGACAGATCACACTATCTCATAGTGATCATAATATTGCAACATTGTTAGATGATATGCCCAATCTCATCACCGGTTGTGAATCAATTTAAGTATAAGATTTGTAACACATGTCTCCTATATGTGGATTTCATCCACACACATGTGTTACATCTAATACACTTGTGGACTCCGGTTCATCTCATGAACCATTATGTTATTTGTATTGGTTATGTGCAATTAAGTAATAAAACACCATTCATCTCATAAAAGGAAAACATTAATATATTGATAAATAAAGAAATTAATCAATTTATTACATCAACGTTAATGGATTGAGACCATAAAACTAACAGAACTAATTTGGGAAATGCCATGTTTATATATATTTTCTCCTCTGAATATCTGTCTCGATGATGATTTATTTGACTTATGCTTTGGGAAATCCTTATGAGATTATTTTGATATGTATTGATATGCAAGCTTGTGATTATACAATGTTTTTTGTTTGGATGTGATTTGCTACACGCTTCCGCAAACCGTTGTTCGTGTGAGTCCTGTGTTTGTCTTGGGATCCTCAACGCGGAAACCTGTGGGAACATTAGTCGCGGGCCGTGATGAGTTTACAAAATATACACTTTTATAACATTATTTTATGAGTTTTCAAAGATAAAAGAACTCAAAACACTATTTTTAGCATAAAAATCATAAAGTTCCTCCCCATCATCTTTGCTCATATCTTTCCATTATAGATGGCTATTTGTATGCATTTATTATGAAGCCCAATGGCTTCCATACTCTCAATTATATTAATTTCTCTTTGTAGGTGTTAATTGAATATTAATTTGAATATTAAAGTTGAGATTCAAGAATAAAAGAGAGTTAAGATAAGTTTGGAAGACAATTGGATGAAGAAATGACAAAGTTAGGCCAATAATAAGAATGAACATGATAGACCTGGGTTGGTATTTTCACCATATCTTTTTACTCAGGTGTCCGATTGAGGGGATCTCACAAGCATTGGAAAGCTTGTTCAAAGATCTACAACTCATATTTCACAATATTTTTCCCAATTCAGAAGTTTCGGGGGTCAAAATCATACATAAATCTGGTGACTGTTTTCTAACACGGGAATTACATACATATGTTCATATTTCCATTCTTGCGAAGTCCCACATTGGAAAGAAACCAAAAGAGAGCAAGGCAAATGTTTCTATATAAGGAAGGGAGCTCTAGGCAATAGAGACACAAGCAAGGAGAACCTCTTCCTCTTTACTTAAACTATTCATGTAATTGAGAGCAAATTGTAGAGAGAAAGTGAGGAAAGCCTTGTAAAATTAAAGATTTGGAATGGAATTGTCTTCTCCAATGGGTGGCTAATTCCTTTGATTGGATCTCCTAGGTGAAGCTAAGTTGATCATATTCATTTTGCTTATACTCTTTATTTTTAAATTCCTTTGTTTATGTGCTTAATATGTTAGAGTAGATTTTTCTTCATTACATTGTGCAACCTTCCATGCTTAAGTTTCTATATTAGCATTCTTTTTACTATCTATGCTTAGGTTTGATAAATCATGCTTAGGAGTTAATATCTTTTGATGGTTTATGCTTACTTTTGAAAGATAGTCATTAGGAATCTTTCTTTTATGAAGGGAAGAAAATCTTGGCTATTAGATTGTTAATTTTTATTTTAGAGCTTTAATGTTATATATATATTTCAAATCTAAGCATTGATTTGTAATTATATTTGAGTATGTTTTTTTTTTTTTTGGGAAAAGAGAAGAGCATTAGTGTTGGATTAGTGTCACTTAGTAGATTTTAGATGATTCAATCATCCATTAGTATTGCTTGTTTCTTGTTTTATTTACTTTAGTTTGATTCTATTCACATTCTCACACACTTATTCACTTGTTTTAATTCTCACAATCCATTTCTCTATTTACACCATAAATTCCATCTTTGATTTTAAAATACTTTAGCACATTTCTTTATCTCCAACCACTCATTTTCCTTCTTTCACTTGTTATTTTCTTATTAACCTTGTTATTTTTCTTTTGTCATTAACTTTGTTATTAACTTGTTACTAACATTGCTCTTGGTTTGTTCTCATTTTTTTTACTAATTTCTCTTTGTTGTCTAGTTCTAGTTTTATTTTAGTTTGCATTTTTTATTTTCCTTGTTATTATCTAGTTTCTTGTTTCCATTGTTATTTTCATTTTCATTAATTTGTTTGCTATATTTGAGTTGATACTCCTTTTCAAAGATCATTGTTATTTTCCTTGTAACGATCCTCGTGGGAACGATATTTGGACTTCCATACACTACAACAAATTGCATATTTGCCAACGAATCTTGCCGACACAGTCTAAATACGTCGCAGAAAATGTATTTAGCCGACGCATTACAACGTTGGCAAAATGATTACGCAACGCTACCTTCTGCGCGTCGGAAAATCTCGTCGGTAAAGAGGATGGAGCCATATGGGTTTTGAAGTGAATATTTTCCCGACATGAATTACATTTTCCCCGATGCAATACAGCGTCGGGAAATAAACGTATGGAAAGACGACGCACTAACTGCATTGGGAATTATGAATTCCTAGTTGTTGACGCATAGGTGTGCGTCAGGAAAGCTCTGGCCTTTTATTTACCTCAATGCCAACACATTATTTACGTCAGCAAAGCCCCATTTACAACAAACGGTACTTTTTCCGATACTATGATGTAGTGACAATCTGCGTCGGTAAAATTCTTATTTCCAACGCACAGTAGGATTGCGTTGGCAAAAGGAACGTGGAATTGCTAAAACCTTGTTTTTGCTCTCTATCTTTTCCTTCCTTCTTTTTTCCTCTCTATCTCTACTGTTTCTCTCGGTCTCTTTGGAAAGTGCTTCCACTACAACCGCCCGAGAAGAATAGACCTCGCCGATTAGAGCACCACCGGAAAAGACTTCCACTGCATTCAATCCGAGATTCACTTCCTGTCTAGGTATAATCTCTGTTTGGGTCTTTGAGGATTTAGGGTTTTTCAGTTTTGGATTTTAAAGATTTAGGTTTTTCTATCTTTCATCTCATCTCTGCAACACGTATCTATGTATCATTCATCTTTGACATTTCATCTCATCACCAAAACCCATATTCAGAATCCTGACCCACCGAGCCTCCACCCTTGCCGTCTCTTGTTTGCCAAGCTCCCACTCCAATAAGAGGTACGAACTCTGCTAAACCGGACTCCTTTTATTTATTTATTTTTGTTTTTTTTTCTATTTATAAACCAGATTCTTGATTGGAAAGAAGGAATAACAACAATGGAATAAATAAATAAATAACATGTTTTTCTATGCTTTCTCCTCTGATGATGGTTGAAAATGATGATGTAGAACCACACCACCCATGGGCCAAGGTTTAGTGCTAAAATTGTGAAGGTTGATCGAAAGAGGGCTTCTAACATTTGTCAATAGGGATAATCTTGATAGTGCAACACTCAATGGATTTGGATTATTAAAAGAAAGTCCAACCAGCAGTGATTTAAAAATCGGCCAAGTTGACTTCAGTATGACTCGGCCAATTCCCCATTCGAACTCCATTTTCCTCCTCTTCTCAACAAATCCTTTTGTCTATGTTGCCGGCTCCAACAATAATTGATAGCAATGAATGACCAGGTTGATATTTTCAAAGATGTTAATATATTGGAGGATGCATTTGGACTGTATGTACAGGCGGAATGGTGATGCATATAAGGTTGAACATTGCAATATAGACGGCCAGAAGACAGTTGCATGGTCACTTGTCTATATCATGATCTCAGCATATTAAATAGAGCATATGACAAGGGCAAAGAGAATATAAATAGCGATTTCATATATGGGGAATGTTCATATGCATCTTTTTCTCACCACAAGGTGAGGGACACGTCCCTTTTCACACAAGAAGACAAGGAAAATGTACCTTACCCAATGTAAGGTACATTTTCCTCGTCTTCTTGTGCGAAAAGGGAAGTGTCCCTCACCCCGTGGTGAGGGAAAGATGCATATGAATATTCCCCTTCATATATTTATATTAACTTATTGACAGCAAATAGAAAAATGTAAAAACAACTGCTTGTAAAGGAGATGATATGCGTTTCATAGGAAGGATACTTTAGTAGTCATTTTCTATAGGAACTAATGTAATTTTCTATTTTAATCTTCCTTTTTGTTTCCCCTGTTTTGTTTTTTAAAATCTTTTTCACATGCACATGTTTAACTGGGTTTCTGGTAAAGCAAGACATGGTTGGTCAAATCTTATTATCTGAACATTCAATTTTTCCATGATGCTTGCGCCCACTCATCTGGTGTGGCTATTGGTGTTCATTGATCTGGCCACGTGATCTTGTGATGGTAGCCTTTAACTCTCTATGTTGGTGGGCCATCCTAACTTTAGGATGAGACCCACTTGAAGTGGGTCCCACCTATATGTGATCGTTTTTGTTTCTTGTTGGGCCTCCAGTTTATGTACTTTGCAATCATGGGCTGTTGGTTCAACTCACATCATTTATTTTTTGGCATGGTGTTTTCTCAGATCTTTGGTTTTACACTTGTTAGATGTTTTATTTGTCTAAAATGGATGAAAGTGAAATGGTTCTTTTTTTTTTTTTTTCAGATCCTTTAATTTCTTGTCTTCAATCAGATTTTGTAATTGTTTGAGGTGGGGTTTGGCTGTTGTGACATTTTTGGGCAGCCAAGGTATGCCTCTTCAATATGAAGTAATATTGTTCATGTTTAACGTAAAAAAAATTAGAAGGACCTGAAATGTTTCAGCAATTTGTTTGTTTCAAGGAAAAGCAAATGGAACCCCAGTTATTATAGTTCCTGAAAATCTTGTTTAATTTGGGGATTTTAGTTGTGTAAACTGCATAAATCTGAAATGGCTCTTTTTAGAACTTGCAGTTTCTTATCTTCTTATCGTCAGAGTTAGATTTCTGTTGTTTAAGGCTGCGTTTAGCGGTATTGAGATCTCGTTGCCACAGGAAATTTCTTCCACCTAAGGTCTAAAAAAAAGTGATTTGAAATGTTCCAATTTAGTTTTTACAAGTTAAATTCATAGGTATAGGATTGGAAAAAGTTGTGGAAGAGGTGCTTCTAATGTAGGTGGTTTGATTGACCATAACTCAGTTGCTTATAGATCAGTTTTCCATCGACATTTGAAATGGATGATTAAATATCACCTTCCAATAGATGGTTCACAAGGTCTGCGCTTCAACACACATATGCTTCACATAGATGAGAGGGTTTAGATCTATTGTGATAGCAGTCGTGTATCATATAATCCCATCTATATGATAATAATAAGGGTTAATAGTGATGACAATTCTATGCCCATTAGATGAAAGTCCTGTTAGCTGCTTCCCTTTCTTTTCATTGGTTCGGGTCATGGTTTGATGATTGGTGTCCTCTCAATTTTTCTGGAATGCATGCACAAGCTATGTTTGAACAGTAGGAAAGTGAACTTTCTAGTTTTTTTTCTTTCTTTTTGGGGTTGGTTTGGCTACACAGAATCAGAGAAAATGACCAATAAAGGAACCAAATCAATTGAAACACTTCAATGAAAGCTTAAAAGGTCACAGCTAAGGGATCTTGACACCGCACGCCCCCCGCCCCCCCCCCCCCCCCCCCCCCTCCCGCCCACAATCAATCAATGTTTGCTTTGTTCTTTATTAAATCATCATCCAAATACCATTGAATTGAACCATTAGGACCACAAAATATGAACAACAATATAAAGTAACTGCCAACCTATCTATTATATTCATAAGCCTAACTAAAACAATAACCAAAGTCTCTAATTTTGTAAGACAATAACCAAAGCCTCTCTCTTTAATAACCAAAGCCTTTGCCACATTTTGAACTCATACCATCAATGTGATTAATATCAGGAAATATCTTGTTTTTTTCAACAACTCTGATTGCAAAATAGAATGTTGCCTTCATATGCTTGGGTCATGAATCAGAAGAATTCATGTTGTTTTTTCATTGAGACCAAGTAGAAATTGCCAGTTTTCTATTCAAACAAAATGACAACACCTTCTGGGTTTTTCTTTTTTTTTTTTTTTTTTTCAAAAAGAATGCCCACTTCATTTGAAAGTGATGGCTAGGATGTTCTGTTACTAAAAAATGGATTGAGGCATGGGTCAATTTGAATGTTTGGATAAGGGTTCTGTCCAATATCATCTTTGAGCTCTCAGTCTCATCCCATCAATGTGTAACCAAGCTAGGAAACAGGAGGGTTAAGGGTTGAAAATCCAAACTACCATTTTAGAAATGAAAATGTGGAAAGCGCTCCTTTGCTGAGACTTGTAAGCAAACAGGTTCAAGGTCTACTTTTAAAATATTAGATATGGAGGACATCAGTTCTGTTAGTTCAAGATTCTAAAAATGTTAAGATTGCTTTGTATTTGAACTTGATTTTTGGTATGAATGTACCTGTTTGACTCCATGTGTGTGTGTGTGTGTGTTTTGTACCTACATTTTCTCAGTGATAATTAAAAAGAATTTGCATCAGAATTCTTTCTTGGAGCTGCTGACCTGTACTTATATACACAATTCTTGTTTCCTGTAGGAATTGGACACTTTTTCTTTAAGATCAATTTTTATTAGAAAAAGCTATATATATATATATATAAATTGGTCAAAGTACTTTAGTTGGCCTAGATGGCACTACATTTCTCTATGAGATAGTTCTTTTGTGCTGTGTTTGAGAGAATGGCTAGGGCAACTTATTATTGGTGTTTTCTGGCTGTTGGGAATTAGGGATTCAAACGAAGCTGATACTGATTTCTGACAATAAGAGGACTGAAGGTGCTCATGTGTTGTTTTTTTGGCTCCTTTAATCATTAAAGAGGAGACTAGAGGAATACCATTGTTTTTTCCCTCGAGTTTATTTTAAATAAGCTAACTACATTGTCTATTACTTGTAATTTTCAGCGTAAGTCACAGAGGAATTCAGAGAGCCAGAGTAAAGTGAAGACGCTTCATACAGCTGGATCTCGATCATTTGCAGCCCAGTTCCCACTCATGCAGGCAGATGAGCAGTAGGCTACTTCTTCTCAAGCTGATTTATATCAAGAGCGACACTATAGCAAGAAGTAGAACAAATGGATCACAGATCATGCTGAGGAGACACATGTGAGTTGTAATTTCCTTAACAAAATTATATATCATTATTTATTTCAGTTGCTCTTTTCTTTTACTTTAATTCTAAATATATTCTCAGCTTTGGGCCCGGGCTAAGCATGGGCCTTTGTTGCTAGTATATATTAATTACATGACATATTTGAATGCTTTATAATGCAGCGAATAATGGAGGCGGCACTGTCGCAGCCTGAAATTAACTCTCCAGTGGCTAAGCAACAGGTGATCGAGAATCTGCTAGAGAAGAGGGTCGCGAGGAGGCAAAGGTACCGCTTGAGGGGCCCATCATCATCTTCTACTAGTATCTTGGTGTCTTTCGAGACGAGCACCTTACAGCAGCAACTAGCTGATTCATTAAAGGCACAATAAGAGTTGCGGTGACAGTATGAGGAGTCGCATAAGCAAATGCAAGACCAGGCAACCATGCAGGCTCACATGTAGAGTCAAATTCAGTTGCTGCTTTCCAGGGTCGGTATAGACGGTTCGGGCTCCTCCGAAAGATAAAGAATTGATGGTTTTATGAATTGGCATGGGTCGTACCTCTAACAAGTTTATTTTGCTCCTAACTGGCCGTGTTTCATGATGTACTTTGGATATTTGATGATGATTAGATTTTACATGGGATTTACTTTATTGAGATATTTGACTTCTTTTGATTTGGAATATTACGTTTTATGTGGCATGGACTAGTTTTATGGTTAATTTTAGTTTATTAATTACTCATTCTTTTTTATTATTTCACAATGAATTATAGTTATTTGTTGTTTATCAATGCTTTTGCTTGTGCAATGTTGAAAATGTAGATTTGAACAGGAAAATATTGTACAGGAAAATTTTCTTATTTTTTCAAATATTTTTTAATTGATAAGAAAAGCTATTTCCCGACGCGCTCTCTGCGTCACCAAAAGTAAATTTCCTGTCCTCTTTGAAGACATTTCTCGATGCTTCAACATATCGGAATATGTATTACATGCATCGTTAAATATGTTTTCCAATGCTAGTATGTGCGTTGGCAAATGTATAACCCACGTTGTTATGCGTCGGCAGTGAGGTAAAGCATTTTCCGACACGCTCTGCGTCGTCAAAAGTAAAATTCCCTCATCGTGGAATACATTTCCCGACGCTTCAACACGTTAGAATATGTATGAACGACGCCGTTTATGCATCGTTAAATATTTTTTCCGACGCTAGTATGTGCGTCGGCTAATGTATAACCAACGTTGTTATGCGTCGGCAATGAAGTAAAGCTATTTTCCGACGCATGCTCTGCGTCGTCAAAAGTAAAATTCCCTCATCGTGGAATACATTTCCCGACGCTTTAACACGTCGGAATATGTATTAACGACGCCGTTTATGCATCGTTAAATATTTTTTCTGACGATAGTATGTGCGTCGGCTAACATATAACCGACGTTGCTATGCGTCGGCAGTGAGGTGATGTTGACCACTAAGTTCGCTTTTCTGCCGACGCTACTGACATTGCCGACATTTGAGACGATGCACCATTGCGTCGGTGAAAGTCCCTTTTTTCCCGATACGGAACATTAATACGTCGGGAAAGGATTTCCAGGCATCTGGTTGCCGACACGGTGCCGACGCATTGGAATGCGTAGGGAAAGCTTGTCCCGACATGGTTTTTGGAATGGTCGACGCAGAGTGTGTGTCAGCAAATATGCAATTTGTTGTAGTGATAGTCTATATTACTTGAGACGACCGTATACTTGCGGGAAAATACGCATTAGGCCAGATCGGGGATCTCGGTCTGGGGTCGCGACAGGAAACAGAGAGGGAGAAAGAGAGAAAGCACTACAACAATTTGCACTTTTACCGGCATTTTTTCCCGGCGCAATTAATAAATGCCGGGGAAAGTATAACTTTTACCGGCGAAAAAGCTTTTTTCGCCGGGAAAAGATAGGGTTTTTCCGACAACATATTCTCGCTAGCAAATGTTAGGTTTTTCCCGGCGATTTCCCTTTTTCGCCGGCAAAAGTCAAAGTTTTCCCGGCGTTTTATTTTTTTTCGCCGGCAAAGGTCAGTGTTTTCCCGGCGTTTTATTTTTTTCGCCGGTAAAGGTCAAGGAAAATTTCACCACCCATCCCCGCCAAATGGTGGCGCCTTATTTTTGCTTTGCCGACGAACAAATTGCGTCGGGCATTGTTTTTGGTCAATATCTTTTCAAAAATATTTACGCCGGCGCACTATTTGCGCCGGTATTGTTATTACTAATACCCAAACCTTCTGCGACAATCTATTTTCCTCTGTAATTCGCCATCTAGCGTCCATCTCTCGTCTCTCTCACCCGTCCCTCTCTCGCCCACCCATCTCACCTCCATCCCTCATCTCCCACTCTCACGCAAGCCATCTCCTCTCCCAGGCGCAGAACCGCCCTCTCCTCCATCTCCCAGGGGACCTCATCCCCCTCTCCCTCTCATCATCTCCGCCTCACGATCCCTCTCATCACCTGCACAGCAGCCCCCCTCTCCATCTCCATCTTCTTCCTCCCTGCACAAACCTCTCCATCACCATTCCTCTCTCACGTCTCACCCTCTCCATGCCTGTCTCTCCATTACCGACCCATCTCACAGCCTCCCCTGTGCATCAAACATCTCCATCGCCCATCTCGGACTGTCCTCTATCCCCATCACCTAAGGCCGATCCCTGTAACCCATCCCTCACCTCTGCGTCTCTCTCGTCTCCCTCGGCATCTCTCTCGGCATCTCTCTCGGTGTGCCATCTCTCGGGATAGCAGATTCATCTGTCTGATGTACGTTGTGTGTCTAGGGTTTTTCACATCAAAATCGCATGCATTTTTTGTAGTTAGGAAGTTGAGAGAGCCAGAGACTGTTGTGTAGAGATCTCTGAGGAACGATGTGAGGATTTTTTTATTGAATTAGGGCTTGTTAATGACAATGTGTGTTGCGGAAATGGTGATTTGGGGAGGATTATGGAATGATTTGTGGAAAGGGCTTGGGAATGGATGTTCTAATATATTTTTCTGATGCATGCGGGCTGTTCGATCGAGTGGCCCGGCCCTTTTCATTTTCAAATAATGAAAAGGAAGAAACCCAATATGGCTTGCACCATCGATGGAGGTTGTCCTAGTGATTATATTGCAATTGCAATAGCCATCATATGCACAATCCTGTAAACTCCAATCCCTTTTCCCACTAGTCACTAATTCTTAGTCATTATATTAATCATCTGTAACAATCATCATCAGTACATCTTGTTTTTAGTTAAAGTTTGTCTTTTTAGAATGGGATTTTGTAGGTTGTATTGATAGTGATTCTAGGTATCTAGTGTTTTGAGCTGAAACAGTACCCTTGATGTTTAGTATCTTTTTGGTGGTGTTGTTTTTCTCTATTAAACACATTTTTTTGCATGAAATGGTAAGGTTCTAAACAGGGGTTGGTTGATCTTGTTTGTTCTCTTTGATGGGTTTTCATTTTTGGGTCTAGGTGCTTGGGAATCAGAGTCTGTGTATGGAATTTGGTTTGTTTTTGTTAGTGGGTCTTTCTTGGAATGGGTGGGTAGCCCTTTGATGGGTCTCATTGCTTGATGCTTGTTATTTGTCATTTGCTACTTTTTAAAATGTTGCTGCTATGTCTTGAGTACGTTCATTTTATACAATAAAAAACACTTTTATTTTAATTTCCTCCTCTTGTACAGGCAATAGATACAATTGTAGTCGGAGTTCTACATGATGTGATTGATGATACATGTGAAAATCTGAGTAGCATTGAAGAAGAGTTTGGTTGTGATGTTGCAAAGTTAGTTGCTGGAGTTTCGAGACTAAGCTACATAAATCAGGTGCATTTCGAAATGGATAGTGGTCTCTGTAGTTATGTTTTTCTAGTGAAATATTAATAAAAGGTTGTAATTATCTAGATATGAGGAATCTGGATTTCATTGTTTTTTTATTTCTCAGCGCCCTTTTTTGGCCACTGTCAATGGTCTTTCAATGCATTTGCATCCATGCATTGTCACCTATCTACTTTTTCAGCAAGAGCTTGGATGGTTTGGTTTGATGTACTTGTATGCCAATACACAGTAGCCATGTCCACAAGTGTGGTGAGTCTGGATGTTCATGTCCTGCCATGTTATTGTTTCTATATTGTTTCTTTAGTTGTTTTCTTAATAATTGGTTATGACAATCGTATAAATGGTTATTTTGGTTTGGCTTCTGAAAAGAATTTTTTTTTAACCTCTTCCACTAATCCAATGTCTTTGTTTAAACTCATCTAATGGGTGATGGGTATGTGAAAAAATTGGTTTGTAATTTCTTTGAACCAAGATTTTGTCTTTTCTCATTTCTTAACTATCTGATTGTTGGATGACTCTTTCATTAAGGGGTTGGTTATGTTGAAAGGAGCTGAATTTAATGGCCATTTTGATTAGACAATAGTTATGTTGGTTGTCTTGTATGGAGTTGGATGAAACAAGAGGAACATGCAGCTGAGATGCGCATTCTAAGATGGATGTTTGGCGTTACAACTTACAGGAAAGCATAAAATTGGGAATGGGTTTGTAAGAGGAAGCTAATGAGTGGCTCTTATAGAAGATAAAATCAGTTAATGTGTCAAAATGTTTTGGACATGTGAACAATAGGTCAGAATCAACTTGTGTTTGATGCGTGGGTGGTTTGCAAGGCCTTGGAACTAGGAAAAGGGTTAGGTCAATTAGGACCTTGGATGAAGTTGTGTGGAAAGACACGTTCGATGAAGAAGCTACAGAGAACATGGCGATCTGTACTGTTTAAATGGAAAAGCAATATGCACAAGGGTGAATCAAAATAGATTTATATTGATCGAAGTTGTCGATGAAGTGGTCCACCTTTTGCATCTTCAGTCCTCTCTTCTTTGTGACTTTTGTCTCTTGTGTGCTCATACCTGCACACAGAATTATCGGCATTCAGCCATTTACTGTCAAATAGAAAGAGATAAGAGTCTGCTTTCTTAAAAGATAGGTTCTATGGTCATAGTGTGTTGATTTTTCGTTTTTGAGTAAAGTGCTTTAAGCGATCCCAAGATCGATAGGACAAGGCCATGATGGTGAGGATCTTCTCATTTCCTGTTGAATAGTGGACTGTCATGTCATCTTATGTCTCTTTTGTTAGATTTCATGTCTCTAATATGGTATATGAAATGGTAAGGGAACTTGTTTAGTGAACAGGTATATATTTATTGTTGTTGGTCAATTGTCACTGCTTCTATTGGAGGTACATTTCTTTGAATGAAATGAATCAAGTATTAGAGTTTCCTATACAATTCAGAGTATTGGAGGCACTTGTGCTGGCCATCTATACTTCATGACATTGAATGACCAAGCTAAAATAGTAGCTATGGAAGACCACCTAGGGGCTTTAGGATCCAAAACATTTCCAGATACAAAAATAATAGTCATATTTACCTTACCTTCAAGGTTAAAAGTAGAGAGAAGAAAACTTGGGAATTTTCATCTAAAACTAAGTTCTACTTGGGACTCCAAAATCATGTTAACATGTCACTTTGTCTAATTAATATCTCAGCCTGTAAGAATGCTACTTAGGTGAAATCAAAGGAGTTTGAAAGTACATAAAGCAAATATAAAGTTCGCCAAACCTCCAGCCTCAATTTGATTCCAAAACTTGTCCGCTAGAGCCTTTATTTTGACCAGAAAACAAGATTTGCTGAATTCTGAAATTTTGACATTGGTTTGGTCAAATGCGCATATATCTCTTGGTTCTATTCAAGATTATACAAATTAACATTGGTCGGAAAGCTAACTCTGAGACGGACCTCAGAGATAAGTTTTTCCCATGAAACTTCACTGTTTTATAGGTGAAATAGGTGAAAAGTGGGACCGAATAACCCAGGTAGGGGCTGGGATTTCAGTTTTTCTTATAAACACCTTTACTGTTCCTCTATTTTACTTCCTAAACGTCATTGTTTCACCTGATATGTAGGCTTTTCTTTTATTTTCTTTGGAGTTTGTTTGTTCTATTTTGGGTTGGACTAACCAATGTTTTGTTGCTTAGTTTTTTGTTGTCTTTTTATTGGTGAAATGAAGTTTAAAGTAAGAAAAAAAAAAGAAAAAAAACACTCATGGATTCACCTGACATTCATTCCTTCATTCTAACTCATGATTTCAAACATTAATGCACCAAATTTCTGCAGAACCAGTTCACTAAAGCATTAGAAAAAAAAATAAGTTCAACTTAGACACAAACAGTTGATATGCATCAATCATTGTTAACACTATCTACCTTAATCCATCTCATTCCACAACAACTTTTACATGAAACAAACATATCACCAGAAAAAAAAAATAACAGTCTAAATGCAAAAACGAATTAAACTCATCAGAACATATGAACAAACAGATCACCAAAAAAGTTCAAAAAAAAAAAAAAACCATCAGAAAATTTTCCAAGAAATTAAATAGAACAATGAGAAAATCAAACAGAGTTGGTCAAGTCTCTTTCTCTCTTTGAGGTCTTTTGGGCCTTTGGCATACTAAATACAACTAGGATTTTTCATAATGTCATTTAAGGGGAAAAAAACCCAAATCTGATAAATATTGTATACTCCATTCAAGTGTCTAATATTAGAGGATAAATTGAAAGGTTAAATGGAAGCTTATCTACTAAAGCTTCACTTATATCATAGTGCTCTGTTTGGGATTTATTAGAATCTTCAAATAAATGTGGCAATGGCTTCAACAACTATTATCATTGAAGGTTATTCTTTTTTACTAAATTATAAGATTGTTGTTGTGATGATGTGCTTCCAATTTAGGATGTTCCTTCAAGCAATTTATTTCAGTTTAAACCTAGTTGAAATGTTTTACTTGTCGTTTTCCTCTACAGACACAGGTAAAGTGGAATTCTCTACCTTTATTTAGCTACGTCCAAGTTTCTCTTGCTTTCCCTATATAGTGAATGGTTATTTAGCTACGTCCAAGTTTCTCTTGATTTGTACCTCTCATGCATTATAAATGTTGTTTACATCTTTTATATATACATGCATGCTAGTGGTAACTCTTGCTCGGCACAGATTAAAGCCTAGAGTCTATATAGGTTGTATGAAGTCAGGACCAGTTTTGGCACAGAAGTAATCCTCTTGGAGTTCTTACACCAGAGATGTTCTCTTTAATAATCACTTTCCCACATTCGCTGATCTGATCTGTAAATATGTTTTTTCTTGTAGGAATGTGAAGTATCATGAGCCTGAATATTGGAAATTTGGAGAGGAAGGTAATAGATACTTCCTTCATGCAACTGGGCAGATTTGAATGTATATGAAGATGTAAATTTTCATTGGCATTTGGATGTTGGCAAAGAGTAGAATGTTAGCATGGATTTTTAGTTTGTAATGGTAATGGTAAAGTGCTTTTAATATTGTAAGGATATTTGAATATTAATATGAAGTGGAATGAATATTTGGAATAGAAATAGATGTTGGGTGTGTAGTTGATTTGGTCTCAGATAATGGAATAGTAGTTTCATATGATACAGGTTGGAAGTTGTAATGATGCAATGATGTATATACAGGAAAAAAAAATAAAAAATCAAATAAATACAATAAATGAACATTGATTGCAGGCGCAACCTTTACCGGTTTAATATTTTCGCCGGCAAAACACCTTCAATATAATTACTTAAAAAAAAAAAATGTTTTCCCGGCGAGAAAATATGCCGGCAAAAAAAATTTTAAATTTTTTTTTTAAATATTAATGTTTTGCCGGCACGAAAAAAACTCAGGCAATAAATTTTGAAAAAATAATTTTCATAAAATATAAATGCTTTGCCGGCGCAAAAAAATTGCCGGCAACAAATTTTGAAAAAATAATTTACATGAAATATAAATGTTTTGCCGGCGCAAAAAAAACGCCGGCAAAAGTTTTTTAATCAATTTATTATTGAAAAGTAAAAGGCTTTTCGCGGCGTTTTATACCTCTTTTCCCGGCGAACAAAAACGCCGTTGATGTATAACTTTTTCCCGACGCTAATCTTTTTTCGCCGGCAAAGGGTATTGCTGGCAGACTTTTCCTGGCGCATTGCCGGCGCAAGGGAAATCGCCGGGAAATGATTTCACCGGCGTTTTATAGACTTTTGCCGGCGCTTATTTAGCGCCGGCAAAAGTGCAATTTCTTGTAGTGAAGGAAAAGGAAGAAAAGAAAGAAAGAGAAGGAGAATTTGAAAGGGGGAAATGGGGAAAATAGAGAGAGAAATAGAGTGGGCAAGGGGTCGCCGGAGATGATGTTGGCGGCCGTTGATGGCGATGGGGACGGCAAGGCTGTGGGAGATGGAGAGGAGAACGAGAGAGATGAGATGAGGGAGAGAGAGGCACTGGGAGAAAAGGGAATGGGTCTAAGGAGGGGGGGGGGGGTTGGTCGTGACCTAAAAGTGGAATGGGAAATGGGGAGGTTGGAGGCTCTGCACGTGGATAAAAAGGTGGGGTGGGGAAGTTACCAAATGGCCCTTAGGCTTTGGGTTGGATTAGAAGGTCCAGGTGGGGGTGCGGTAGAAGGATGAAGTCTAGGAAATTAGGTAATCTACCTGATAGTGCCAAAATCTCAAAAAGCGAAAATACGAAAAAGCTATCAAAACTTTTCGGAAATAGTAATACACACCCCTACTGTACCCAAACGGGCTCCGATCTCAACCCACTTCACACACATGATCCTAATGATGAACTGAACCTGTTTGGCTTCTAAATGAGCTTACTTAGCTAAAAGTAGAACTAACTAGGCTATTTACAACCTTGGAGATCTGGAACCTTACATCCCTTCCTCCTTAAAACATTTAGTCCTCCAAATGACTAAACCTATCCCTGGTACAAGATTTGGCTACTCCAAGTAAAATCGGTCTCCGAAGTCTGCTGGTAACAACCCGAGTGAAACTCAATATAGTGCTCATAGCTGCTTGTAAACTGACCCAAAATCAGCTCATAACTTTGTATTTCTGTCTGACATTATCGAGACCGGCATACCTTGCAATCTGGTTCCTTCTCAATCTAGTACCTTGGAATCTGATCCCTTCTAAATATACTTCTAAGCCAAAAACCCAAAAGAGTTATCATACTTATCGGCACGACGTGTGCTCACTTAGTGAGCTGGTCAACAATCACACAAATATTGTCATTGTCAATTGATGAGTTCACAAAAGATTACACTTTTATAGCATTATTTTATGAGTTTTCAAAGATAAAAGAATTCGAAACACTATTTTTGGCATAAAAATCATAAAGTTCCTCTCCCATCACCTTTGCTCATATCTTTCCATTATAGATGGCCATTTGTATGCATTTATATGAGTTCCAATGGCTTCCATACTCTCAATTATATTAATTTCTCTTTGTAGGTGTTAATTGAAGATTAAAGTTGAAATTTAAGAATTAAAGAGAGTAAGGATAAGTTTGGAAGGCAATTGGATGAAGAAATGACAAAGTGAGGCCAATAATAAGAAGAAACACGGTAGACCTGGGTTGGTATTTTGACCATATCTTTTTATTCGGATGTCCGATTAAGGTGATCTTGAAGCATTGGAAAGCTTGTTCAAAGATCTATAAATAATATTTCAACAATATTTTTCCCAATTCGGACGTTTCGGGGCTCAAAATTGTACATCAATCTGGGGATTGTTTTCTAATACGGGAATCACATACATATGTTCATATTTTCATTCTTGTGAAGTCCCACATTGGAAAGAAACCAAAAAAGAGCAAGACAAATATTTCTATATAAGGAAGGGAGCATTAGATACACAAGCAATGAGAGCCTCCTTCTCTTTACTTAAGCTATTCATGTAACTGAGAGCAAATTGTAGAGAGAAAGTGAGGAAAGCCTTGTAAAATTAAAGATTTGGACTGAAATTGAAAGCTTTATCTTCTCCAATGGGTGGCTAATCCCTTTGATTGGATCTTCTAAGTGAAGCTAAGTTGATCCTATTCCTTTTGTTTATGCTCTTTATTTTAATTCTCTTGTTTATGTGCTTAATATGTTAAGAGTAGATGGTTTTTCATTGCATTGTCCAACTTTCCATGCTTAGTTTCTATATTAGCATTCTTTTTACTATCTATGCTTAGGTTTGATAAATCATGCTTAGGAGTTAATATTTTTTGATGGTTTATGCTTACTTTTGATAGATAGTCATTAGGAATCTTTTTCTTTTATGAAGGGAAGAAAATCTTGGCTATTAGATCGTTAATTTTTATCTTAGAGCTTTAATGTTATATTTTCCAAATCTAAGCATTGATTTGTAATTAGATTTGAGTTTTTTCTTTTCTTTTTTTTTTTTTTTTGAGAAAAGAGAAGAGCATTAGTATTAGATTAGTGTCACTTAGTGGATTCTAGATGATTCAATCATCCATTAGTATTGCTTGTTTCTTATTTTTATTTACTTTAGTTTGATTCTATTGACATTCTCACACACTTATTCACTTGTTTTAATTCTCACACTCCATTTCTCTATTCACACAATCAATTTCACATTTGATTTTACACTACTTTAGCATATTTATTTATCTTCATCCACTCATTTGCTATCTTTCACATGTTATTATTACACACTTATTCATTTGATCTATCTAACATTTCTCCATTGTTCTTGTATTAACCTTGTTATTTTTCTTTTGTCATTAACTTTGTTACTAACTTGTTACTAACCTTGAACTTTGTTTGTTCTCACTTTTTTACTAACTTCTCTTTGTTATCTAGTTCTAGTTTTCTTTTAGTTTGCATTTTTTATTTTCCTTGTTATTATCTAGTCTCTTGTTTCCATTGTTTTTGTTATTTTCATTTGCATTTGTTAGCTATATTTGAGTTGATACTCATTTTTATAAATCATTGTTATTTTCCTTGTTAACGATCCTCGTGGGAACGATATTCAGACTTCCATAGTCTATATTACTTGAGACAATTGTATACTTGCGGGAAAATACGCATCAAGTTTTTGGCGCCGTTGCCGGGGATCGGCCTACATAGGAATCCTTGATTTTAAGGATTTTCAACTCTCATATAGCTTAGTTGCATTTTTTCTTTCTTTTTCTTTGTTTTTTTTTTTAGTTTTCATTGCAGATTCTACACATTTTCTTTGTTTGTATTTTCAGGGATTCTGCGGTTGGAGCAAAGAAAGAAGAAAAGTGCAACCAAAGAACTCTAACTTAGGAATTTAATTTGCTTTCTTAGATAATCTTGTATTAGCATTCATTTCAGGTTTGTAATAATTTTTAAGTTCATTTGAGTTTTCAAAGCATTGTAATAATTTTTAAGTTCATTTAAATTTTCAAAGCATTATAATAATTAAGGAAGGAGGACGGGTGGACGGTGCCATCGCGGCCCCCCAAGTTCGTACACCGAAATTGGTGTCGGTGGCTTGGGTCAACTTCAACTGATCTTTCCCTAATTTAGTTTGGGAGGTGCGTATTTTGATACACCTACGCATCCCCAGTTAGTGGGTCAATTTCGTTGGTTGTTTGATTGTTTAATTGCTTTGTAGTGCTTAATCAATTTAAAATACATAAAGTAATTTGGAAAGCACACACTTAGTAAGGGCAATCATACCCCCAACAAGGTAAGGATTGAATTTCATCACCATTTCCTTGCCCATAGGAACTCATTTTCCTCACTACTTAGGAATCCTTAGCCTTTAATAAAATTTGAGTAGAAACGTGACCTTAGGACACGAGCTCATTAGGAGAAGACCATCAAAGGTTGTACCATTTGTGCTCTTTGACAAAAATCGGTGCCTAGAATAGCCTTGTCCCTTAAGGGAGATAGTTCATCTGTTCTAGGAGTTTGGTATTTAAGCGGAACCTTTGCCACGCGCATCGTCATCCCAGCAATCCCTTGGGGGCTTGCCTGGCCGACTACGTGTCATAGGACCGGATTGGAGGCCTAGTTGTACTCTTCACAATTAGGAGTTGTCTAGTTTAATCTTAGGTAGCCTTAGTTAAGCAAAATTTGGTTTGTTTTTCAAAATCGTTTTGGTTTGCTTGTTTGCATGTAAGCATTAATCCTCGTTCATCATCACTTGAGCGAACCATCACTTTCTTAGTTGAGTGGTAGTGTATGCACAATTGGTTACGTATGTAGGGTCATTTAGAGAGCTTCGATTTATTCGATATCCCTATTGAGAATTTTGCGGACCCCATTGCCATTGAGGAAATGGCAGATGGAAACCCACCAACCCAACCCATGACCCTTAGGGAGTACATGTACCCGACCCGATCTACCTAGCCCTCATGCATCGTCATACACACCACAAATGCCTCATTTGAGTTGAAATCCGGCTTAATCCAAAGGTTACAACTTTTCCGAGGGGTGGAAAATGAGAACCCATATCAACATGTGAGAGAGTTTGAGGAAATTTGTGGGACCATGAAGTATAAACATATGTCTGAAGAGGCCCTCAAGCTTAGGTTATTCCCGTTCTCATTGAAGGAGAAGGCGAAAGCATGGCTTTACACCCTACAGGCTAATTCCACAAACACATGGGAGGGACTAGTCGAGGCCTTTTATAAAAAGTTTTATTCAAAATAGAAAACGGCCTTCATTAGACATACTATGAACAACTTTCACCAACTGGAGGGAGAAACCATGTATGAGTACATGGAAAGGTTCAAAGACTTACTGTTACAATGCCCGCATCATGGATTCGAAAGGATCCGGCTAGTCCAAATCCTTTATGAGGGACTTGACTATCCCACCAAGACTGTCGTGACCCCGGACCGAGGTTTCCCCAAGTCCGGGCCCCGCGACGGTTATGTCCATCCAACTATGATTAACCCACAGGTTTCCGCGGTGAGGATTCCCAAAAAAACGAATATGTAAAAATCTCACACGAGCAATGATTTGCGGAAGCGTGCAAGTAATCTCATCACAATTTAATGACATAAACCTAATGATTCTGAATTGCATAAGTTAAGTCATCATTAAGACAGTAATCAGAGGAGAAAATGTAAGCATAGCATTACTAAATTCAGTTCAAGTTTCAAGGTAACCAAAAAGCATTAAGTTACATAACCCCAAAAGTGTGAAAAGGCCAACAAAGGCTATACATTCCAAAATAACAAAATATCCCATCTATGTGTATCGTACTCAAGACCCCGCCCAACGTCTAGAGGACGTCGTCGGGTTGCCACTCACGGGCTGGGGGTGGCTCAAAAGCCTCCTCCGGGCGCTCCTCCGCAATAGCAACGGCGCCTGCATCTAAACACCAAAACAAAAGGGTCAGACACGACGGTCTGGCAGGTGAACAGCTTAGACATAATACAAGTCAGTTAATGTGAAAGTAATTAGCACTTAAAACATGGCATGAGTTCTAAACAAAACATGTTTAAGGTGTAATTCAAAATTAATATGCTTTTCAATAAAATAACATGATTCACGGATCCACATTGAGCTCATCCTTTCTCCGTCATACGTAATGACAAGAGCAAGCGAAACGAAACAAAACGAGACGAAACGAAACAAAAGTCCGAGCCACACAAGGTAGACGGAAAACCGGCCGCGGAACCGGACAAAACAAAGATGTGTATAAATACACGGCTAATCTGCAGATTGCCCTTATGTTTAAGGATCCCCTAACTAGTGGATCAGACTAAGAGGGCAGTCCAAGGTAAGTGGTATTCTATGATATCCATGTATGCATAAAACATATCAATACTTGCACAAAACTTAGCGCAAAATGGGGAAAAACACTTATCAAAACATTGCAAGACGAGACTAAACAAGAATAGCATAAGCTATGACATCAAGGCTGGAAAAGTGTCCCCAATATAGTTCTTGAAACAAATCAAAAGCTGAACACCTGCTTATAAAATCAAAATAGGTACGAGACGATATTCTTCATGTCAAAATTCAAGATTTCGAAACAATTATGTCAAGTATATGCTAAGATTCTTTATTTGATTCTCGTGAAGTTGAAACCCAAATGTTGGAGTTTAAAAAAGAATTGGTGTCCCCGAGGCTAAACAACATTTCATGTTTCAACTGCACAGCATCAAGCTAAGGACCCCTTAACATATTCTAGTTTTTCTCTCCCATCGAAGCCCCTTCAAAGTTCTCTTTCTGTGCACTCGGTCACCATGCGGCTATCTGGCGCTAGCCGCCGGTTGGCTGGTCGGCTGGCCGACCAACTGATCGACCGCTGACCGACTGATCAGGTGAAATACTACCTTTCAAATTTCTTGCGTAGGTCGATTAGCCGCCTACTGACCGCCCGCGGGCCGACCACGCCCTGTGCAGAAACTGAGTTACTGTTATTCTGACAGACACAGGGGCGGTTAGCCGTGGGTCAACAGTCGGCTAGCCGACTGCTGGCCGACTGCTGACCGCCGATCTGCGGCAGCTTCAGTTTGATTCGGATTTCACACCTCCTTTCACCATTTCATTCCTTTGTCAAATCCCTGGATATCCCCTGAGCCTCCATGCTCTCCAAGGGGCAATTTCCATTCAAATTCTAACAATCTACACTTCCAATCACCTCACAACATTTCCTCCATTCTTGCATCCATTTATAACACATTTTGGCAAGATAAAAACAACTTCAAATGAATGAAAACCATTAATACAAACCATCAGCATATGCATTTCTATTAAAACAAGATTTCAGATTATAACACATCTTTGAAACAATACCTTGCCCAAATTAGCATGGAAAAGAAATCAAACCATGAAAGCTAAAATAATCAAATATTGCATGCATTATGAAACTAAGTTGATCACTTGCCTTTACAAAAATCCAAGCCCAACAAACTTAGAAAATCCTACCAATTGTACTCCACGAAATCTACAAGAAAATCCATGAAAAGAACTTAAAAAATCCACCAAAAAAAGAGAATACAATGACCCATTTCGAAATGGGTGTTGCATGCTTGAAAAATGGGCTCCTAAGGAACTCAAAAGACTACATTGAAGAGGAGAAAGAGATCCATTACCTGAAGCTTGCTAAACAAGAAGAGGAGAAGAAAATGGAGTGGAAACACGGCTAGGATCTCCAAGAAAATGGTAGCAATGGATTCCTTGAGTTGAGAGGAAGAAGATGGTATGATTGGTTTTTGATTTGAAGCTTTCTAGCTTAGGCATGCAAAGAGAAGAAGGGATGGGAAGAAGAAGAAGTTACAGCTGAGTTGAAGAAAGTTGCAGGGAAGAACCGAAGTGAACAATGAAGGAGGGGAAGGCTCATTTCAAATGGGTTCTTGTGGGCCCCATTGCTCAAAGCTTGCAATGGTTACCACACTGACTTGGGGGCCCCAGATGAAAACGACGAAGAAGACTAAAATGATCGCCGAAAAATCTAGTTTCTAAAAAGTATAAATTTGGCATAGTTTTGAGATTTCAAAATTTGAGTCCAGATTTGGTGTGAAAAGACTGATTTACCCCTTTGGGCCAAAACTTGGGTTTCTGGGCCTACAACGCAGTCAAGCTGAACACAAAAGTTTATCAATAAAATAAAACCATTCAAAAGAGATCGAAATCACGATTAAAATCAGAAAACTGGAATTTCCTCCCAAGCTTACACGTTCACTCAAGGCACCCTTAAGTGACCAAAAAGCACAAAACGCTCTCAAAATTCCCCAAAGCTAATTCTAGACTAAATTGGACCAATTTCTAATCCCACGTACACTAAACTCACATTACAACTAAACACGCACTTAGTTAACACTAATCGCGCTAATCCTGGGTCGGGGTTTGACAAAGACCATGGTGGAGTCTTTCTGCAATGGAGTATTCACTCAAAAGACAGCTGACCAAGCCTGGGCATAACTTGAGGAGGTCACTGAGAACACTCTCCAATGGGAACCTATCACAGAGGATCCCAAAAGACCCATTGTTGCGGAAAGAAGGGGCATGCATAGAGTGGACCCCAAATTTGAGGCCGAGGCCAAGTTGGCCACGTTGACAAGGAGATTAGAAGCCCTCGAAATGACCCAGACTTGTCAACAGCCCACCCCAAAGACCCTGGAATCATTAAAAATGAGCCAAGCAGTTAGTGACCCTACTACCCCACCCTGCACCAATTGTGGAGATTTTACCCATCTTGGATCCCAATGTAGAGCATCCTTTGGTCAAAGTCAGAGTGAGAGTATGGAGGAAGTGAGTGCACTTTATCAGAATACCAGATATGAGTGGCTAAAGTATGATCCGTATTCGAATACATACAATCCTGGTTGGAAGGAAAATCCCAATTTTTCATGGACCAAAGGACAACACCAAGGAAACCCTTCTTAGTCAATGGCCCAGCATATGCCACCTCCTGGATACCAAAAGCCTCAAGTACCCCAAGTGTCACAGGGACCACCCATGGTCTACGGTTATCAGAATCTTAATCCCCAGAATCAGCAGATAAGTCCTCTAGAGGACACAATGAAAATGTTGGCCCAAAATAGCCTTCAATTCCAACAAAGCAGTACTCATAATTTGAATGCCAATACCCAGTCCATCGCCAAGCTTGAATACATTATCAGCCAGCTAGCCAGGTCAATAGCTTAAAGAGACAAGGGTAGCTTTCCAAGTCAACCCGAAGCCAACCCCAAAGGCCAAACTTTAATGGGCCAATTTGTTGTCCATGATGACAAAGGCAAAGTCCATGAGCAGGTCAATGCAGTTACCACCCGTAGAATGGCTGCAAGGGAGGCTGACACACCAGAAGAGGATCCTAGGCAATCTAAGCAAACCCAAGTGAGGAGGGAGCATGTAGTTTTGGAAGAAGAACCTGAGGAACCAAAGAAGGGCCCAGAGCCCACTAAGGAACCTGGGAAACCAATAGGAGCTGCCTCACCAAGTGAGCTCCCTCCTAGAACCTTTGTTCCCAAGGCCCCATACCCTTAGAGGCTAGGTCAAATGAAAAATAATGTCTAGTTGCATAAGATCCTTGAAGTGTTCAAGCAAGTGAGAATTAATATCCCGCTGCAAGAAGCCATCCAACAGATCCCGACTTATGCCAAAGTCCTCAAAGATTTGTGCACATTCAAAACAACAACCAATGTCCCTAAAAGGGCCTTTCTAACCTAACAATGTAGTTCCATCATCACCACTTCGACCCTAATAAAATACAAGGACCCTGGGTGTCCTACAATCTCTTGTCAAGTAGGGGATCATCACATAGAACATGCTTTGCTAGACTTAGGTGCGAGTGTCAACCTGCTCCCGTATTCGATATACAAGGAGTTAGGTTTGGAGTAGTTGAAACCGACAAAGGTAACCTTACAACTAGCTGATGCTTTAGTTAGGTACCCAAAAGGTGTTGTTGAGGATGTTTTGATCAAGGTAGGTGAGTTTGTTTTCCCAGTGGACTTTGTAGTCCTTGATACCCGACCACCAATCGGAAATGTTGTGAAGATCCCCGTAATTTTAGGGCGACCATTCCTTGCCACTTCTAATGCCCTGATTAATTGCCGAAACGGTGTGATGCACCTATCGTTTGGGGAATATGACTGTCCAGATAAACATTTTCAACATTGGCAAGCAAACCAGAGATGAGAGTGATTATGAAATTTGTGAGGTGAGTTACCTGGAAGAGCTTATTGATAGTGTATGATCATTGTTAGTTTGTGAGGACCCACTAGAGGCCTGTCTTGCACATTTTGGAGGTAACATTGATGTTGAGAATAGCATTAAAGAAGTCAATGCGTTATTGGATTCTGTACCTGCTTTTAAGAGGAGTCAATGGCAACCCAAGCCAGAGATCTTGAGTCCATCGGCTGCCCCACCTGTTCCATCAATTGAGGAACCACCCAAGCTCAACCTAAAACCACTACCTGACACCCTCAAGTATGTGTTTTTGGGTCCAGCTGAGACCCTCCTTGTCATTATAGCCTCCGACCTGGAAAAAGTCTAAGAACAACAATTGATTGAGATCTTGAAGGATCACAAAGAGGCTATAGGTTGGACAGTTGCAGATATAAAAGGAATAAGCCCATCTGTGGTTCAACATCGGATCCATTTGGAAGAAAATGCTAAAACTTCTAAAGAACCACGGAGGCGCCTTAATCCATCAATGAAGGATGTCGTAAGAGTGGAGGTTCTGAAACCTTTGGATTCATGTATCATTTACCCAATTTCAGACAGCTCATGGGTGAGCCCAGTCCATGCTATGCCTAAGAAGTCCGGGATAACTGTTGTGAAAAATGAGGGGAATGAGTTAGTGCCCACAAGGACCTAGACGGGCTGGCGAGTGTACATTGACTATAGAAAGTTGAACTCGGCCACCCGCAAAGACCATTTTCCCCTCTCATTCATGGACAAGATGCTTGAAAGACTAGCCGGTCATGCATTTTATTGTTTCCTTGACGGATACTCCGGCTATAATCAGATACCCATAGCACCCGAGGACCAGGACAAGACAACTTTTACATGTCCTTTTGGAACATTCGCCTACCGGCGCATGCCTTTTGGGCTGTGCAATGGACTTGCGACATTTCAAAGGTCTATGATGAGCATATTTTCGGACATGGTCGAGCGCTTTTTAGAGGTGTTCGTGGACGATTTTTCAGTCCACGAGAGTAGTTTCAAAGATTGTTTGCATCACCTAAACCTTGTTTTAGTGAGATGTCGAGAGAAGAATCTTGTTTTGAATTGGAAGAAGTGTCATTTCATGGTGAAAAGAGGAATTGTCCGGAGCCATGTTATTTATGAGAACGGCATCGAGGTCTACAAGGCCACTGCCAAAAAATAGTGAAGAATATCAAATCTTTCTTGGGTCATGCAGGTTTTTATAGACGGTTCATTAAGAATTTTAGCAAGATAGCTGCACCCTTGTGCAATCTGCTATCCAAGGATATGCCTTTTGTCTTCAATGAACCTTGCCTACAAGCATTTGAACAGCTGAAATAGGAGTTGACCTCTACCCCAATAATAAAGCTGATTGGACAATTCCCTTCGAACTCATGTGTGACGCCTTTGACCATGCTCTTGGGGCTGTTTTAGGACAGAGAGTAAACAATTTGCCCCATGTCATATATTATGCCAGTAGGACCTTGAATGTCGCTCAATTGAATTACACAACCACAGAAAAAGAGTTGTTAGTTGTCATCTTTGCCCTGGAAAAGTCTAGACGCTACCTTATTGGGTCTAAGGTCATAGTTTACACCGATCATTTGGCCCTTAGGTATCTATTGATGAAAAAAGATGCAAAAACCTGTCTGATTAGGTGGATTCTATTGTTACAAGAGTTTGACCTTGAGATTCGGGACAAGAATGGTTCTGAAAATGTTGTAGTTGACCATCTCTCCCGATTACCTACTGACCCCGACCATGAGAGCATCCCATTGAGTGAGAGTTTTCCGGATGAACAGTTGCTAAGTGTCTCCCATTTCCCTTGGTTTGCGGATATCGTTAACTATTTGGTCACTAGACAAATGCCCGATCACTGGTCCAAACAGGATAAGTCTAAGTTTTTGTTTGAGGTTAAGCATTTCTTCTTTGATGACCCATACTTGTTTCAGTACTGTTCGGACCAAATCATTAGGAGATGCATTCCGGAAGAGGACTAATTAAGTGTGATATCCTTCTGCCATGACCACACCTGAGGTGGGCATTTTAGTTCTAGGAAGACTGCAGCAAAGGTGTTGCAGTGCGGATTTTACTGGCCCACCCTTTTCAAGAATTGTCACACCTTTTGTTTGCACTGTGAGCGCTGTCAGAAATTAGGCAGAATTACACGGAGGAACATGATGCCTTTGAACCCAATGCTTATTGTGGAAATCTTTGATGTTTGGGGCATAGACTTCATGGATCCATTTCTCAGTTCCTTCGGCAACTTATACATTTTGCTTGCTGTAGATTATGTCTTCACATGCATAGAGGCGATTCAAACCAGAACAAATGATCGTCACATGGTTATCAAATTTATTAAAGAAAACATCTTTTCTAGATTTGGTACCCCCAGGGCCATTATCAGTGATGGTGAGAGTCATTTTTGTATAGCACCTTCGAAAATCTCATGAAAAAATATTCTATCACTCATAAGGTCGCTACTCCGTATCACCCACAGACTAGTGGACAGGCGGAAGTGTCCAATAGGAAAATAAAGCAAATTTTGGAAAAGACAGTCAATCTTACTCGGAAAGATTGGTCTTTAAGATTGACAGACGCTTTATGGGCTTATCGAACTGCCTATAAGACCCTAATTGGAATGTCTTCATATCGATTGGTCTTTGGGAAAGCTTGTCATCTGCTAGTAGAATTGGATCATAAAGCTTACTGGGCCATCAAAATGTTCAATTTTGATTTGCCTAAAGCCGGTAACCTACGCAAGTTGTATCTCAATGAGCTAGAGGAACTTAGAAATGATGCCTATGAGAATGCCAAGATTTATAAGGATCAAATGAAGAAAAACCATGATCAAACTATTTTGAGGAAATCCTTTGAACTAGGCATTAAAAGTTCCTCTGTATAATTCTCGCCTACATCTCTTTCTAGGAAAACTGAGATCCCGTTGGACTGGACTCTTCATTGTATGCGCTGTCTATTTTCATGGGGCAATTGAGATTGAGAACCCCAAGAATGGTGATTTTTTAAAGTCAATGGCCAGAGGTTGAAACCTTTTCTGGAGCTTAAGGGCAAGGATGTCGAAGAGACCCTTCTTCAGGACCTAGTGTATGTTGCATAACTAATTTTCAGGGTCACATTTGGCTCACAACGTGAAACTTAGTGCTGGTTGGTAGGCAACCCAATATTCATTTTTGGCATCACCCCATAGTAAGGCGTTCCGATTTTTTTTTCTCCTTGTCCATTTATTATTTCACATTTCACATTGTATATCATTGAGGACAATGTTTGGTTTAGGTTTGGGGGTGTGGCACTGTATTGCACACATATTTGCTTGTGAATATTTAGTTTAGAACAAAAAAAAAATTTCAAAAAAAAAAATCCAAAATTTTCCATGGGATTTTCTTGTTAATAAGTTTCGAAATCTTAGTTTAGCATACTATCGAAATCCTAAAAAGAGTGTCACAAAGGCAAGTCTTGGAAAAATTCTTGCACATTTAACCACATGAGTATAGTACAAGTGAAGAGTGGGTACATTTGAGTGACCCTGACAAATCACTAGTGGAGACTAAACCAATTGAGTGTAGAGCCTTTTTATTCCTCCAGGGTAAGGACTCTTCTGGCTAATTCTGAGTAGAATGAAGAGCTACTCAAACTCGTAGTTTTCAACACATTTCTTTTATCTCATTTGTGCCTATTTCTTTCCAACCATTGAGGGTATCATAAAAATTGCGAACTAACCTTGACTTATAGCTTTTAAGCACCTTTCTGGACCTGGTCAAGTGATAATTGGCAATCTAAAATTAAAACCCCATGGCCATTAAAAACCTATCCATAAAAATATTTCTATAGTAACCCTTTTTGAACCTTTATCCTTTATGCATTTTTCCTTAAAAATTCCCAAAGCCTCTACACCCAAATAAAAAGCCTTCATCCCACTGTTTTTTTGAAGTGTTAGGAAAAGATGAAGAAAAAAGGAAGTGCGTATTGTTGATACTTCACATGATCTATTCAAGGTGTCGCGACCCCGAACCGAGATCCGGGACCGCGACGGGTGTGGTGTGGATAATGAACTACCCTTAATAATGATTATACATTTCCTTAATTTCCCACAGGTTTCCGCGGTGAGGATTCCACATACACTCATAGAACATTTATATTGGTGCGGAAGCGTGTAGCAAATCAAACTCTTAATCCATTCTCATCAAATAAGACGGATGACACACAAGTATGACATGATGTCAGAGTGAGCAATGATCTCATTAGCATTCCCAAAATAATGAAGTTAAAGTTTAAACAAAAGATCAAGTTAAATTAACATTCCCAAAAATAATGGCCAACAAAGGCCAGTACAACCAAAAGTATAAATCAAGAATCAGTCTATGATCTCCCCTAAATATTCGCAGCTCAAAGCTAAACCGAATGTCTACATGACATCGTCAGCTTGCCACTCCACTAATCGTTGCGGTTCGTTGACCGCCCCCTCTGGCTCCTCCTCAAAGGCACTAACGGGAGCTGGACCTGAGTACCACAAAAATGGGTCAGACACGACGGTCTGGCAGGTGGGTGAATAGATAATACCAATAAAGAAATCAAGCATTTCATAGACATAACGAAGACTATCATAAAACAGGATGCATAGTTCATTTAAAGTACAGATGCAATATAAATCATGTGGGGTATTCAAGGTACAGGAACTGACTAGGTGGCAACCACACTCAAGCTAAAACCTCTCTATCACTAAGGTGATGAGAGCACATTCAGTGCATTGGGCTCGAGCACACGAAGTGACGAGAACCAACATTATATACATATACATATACATATAGCTAGGCAAGACCACGGCCGCGGAACCGGGTAACGGGACAGAACGGGATCCAAGTTGCAACTGGCGGGAGCACAAGGGGGAGGCCCAAGTCAGTTGATCAGACTGACAAGGACGTCCAAGCTTAGTGGTGCCGACTCATAGGTTACATGAGAAATCCAAACGTATACAAAACATATCAGTATAAAACATTCGGGTAGGCGGGGCATGGTGCTCGTAGGCACGCATTTCATGTTATCATCTGTTCATGCATAAACGGGGTTGGCAGGACATATCAGGCGTATAAATCAGGATTTGAGGTAAAACCAGTAGGATCGGGTAATTATACATAAAACCTGAGTAAAACAATGCAATGAAACCTTATATCATTAGGGACTATATATTGGGGCATCCATATTCAAAAGACATGTATAAGGATCTTGTATGTCTATATTACCCTTAGTATGGTACTCGAATGAAAGAGGACATACTAAGTTTCCTTATGCACGTTGATGAATCTAAAAGTCCCAATACCTTTCCGAAATGGTGTTTCTTTCTATGTCAATCTCCGTATGTCATCCCCTGGGTCTTTCCAAGGTGGTAGGGCATCAGAACAACCCATCCAAACCTTTAAATACCATATCTGAAACCAATAGAAAGGACTCAAGAATTCTGGGTGAAACTCGGTCGCCTGTCGGTCAGGTGGCAGTTAGCCGCCGAGGTGATCGGCGGTTAGCCGCTGGCTGACCGCGGGGCTGACCGCGGTTCACCCTGCTAAAATATAGCATTCTGTGTTTCTAACCGCGCATCTCGGCTACCTAGCGGTCACATGGTTTTTGAATTGGCGGTTAGCCGCGAGCTGACCGCGCGGCTGACCGCGGTTCGCCTGTCAAAATACAGCATTCTGTGTTTCTAACCGCATCTGGGTCGGCTAGCCGCCGGTCACCTGTCGGCTAGCCGCCAAGGTGACCGCCCGCTGACCGCCCAGCTGCGGGAACTACACATCAGGTGCAGATTTCTGTGCTTTCTTTCCCAAACCCTTTCACTTCAACTCCAACCATTTCCTAGCATGAAATGGGTCTATTCCTTCCATTTAACATTTAATCATTTCCACCAACCACCATTCCATCAATGCATTTAATTCTCTTACCAATACAAATCTCATTCAATGCAAGTACAAATATCATTTAAGAAGTTTATAATGACCAAAATAAACTTTGATGATGAATGCATATATTCTCATAAAACTAACTAAGAGAAAAACCATGTCAATAAGTGCATTTCCAAAAGCATTATGAAACATAATGAATCAAGTGAAATAGGAATAGTAAAAATCCACATTTTCAACAAAATAAGAACTTGTTCAAATCGAATCCATTTATCAACTTGCCTTGGTCTCCAAGTATGCTAGTCAAGCTCTAATCCTTCTATCAAGCTCAAAATCTACAATCTACACAAAAATCCCCAAAATACATTCATTACAACCCTAGAATGTCAAAATCAAGAAATAGATGGAGATAGCTTCCAATAATCAAGGTGAAGCACCTCCATGGCTAGAAGAATACACAACCAAGAGATGAGAAGAGGAACTTACATGAAGAGTCCACTAATGGCAAGAGTTTGCTCAAAAGGTAGCTTGGAATGGAAGGTTCTCTCAACAAATGGTATCAAGATGAAGCTCTCATGGAGGGGAAGAAGATCAATGCCTCCATTTTGCCTTTAGCAATAGATTTGAGAGAGATTGAGAGATGGAGAAGCAAGGAGCAAGGTAAGTTGAAAAGAACCCTAGGGCTGGGCTGTGATTTATTGTTCTCAAGAAAGTTGCAAGAAGAGGAAGAGAGGGAAAATGACTCCCCCTTATATAGATAATGGCAAGGGGTCCCACAACTTAAAAGTCCAATCGAGCTAAAACATCGTTCTACGGGCTTCGGACGGATTCGACGAAGAAGGAAGAATTGAACGTCGAAATTTCTACTTTCCAAAAAGTATATATTTTACGAGTTTCGGAGACATTGAAATTAGTGTCCAGATTTTGTGTAAAAGGACTGTTTTACCCCTATCAATGGTGAAGTAGAGTTTAAAGGTCTCGAATGGAAACAGAACAAATACGAAAGTTGTTGGGAATCATAAAATACATTAAACGGAGCAAATTACAGATTTTCAGAATTATCAAATAAATCTCAAAACAAATCAAGACACACTATAAGGAACCCCCAAAGGGCCCCACTAGATCAAAAGAGTTCCCAACATTATTCAAAGCTATAAAAAGCTATTCTAATCCAGATTTAACCCATTTCCTCTAATCTCACTTATAGCTAAAACACGTCTTAATTAACACTAAAAGGAAACTCTCGGGGCGGGGTCTTACATCCTCCACCCCTTAGGGCATTTGGTCCACCAAATGAAATAAAATAACTAACCTCGGGTAGTAGATGCGGATACTTCTTCTGAACTTGATCCCGTAATTCCCACGTTGCCTCTTCAGGTCCATGGTTTTCCCAAAGCACTTTCACCCATTGTATAGTCCTTGTCCTCAGTTCTTGTTCCTTCGTATCGATAATCTGAATAGGCTTCTCGACATAGGTGGCATCTTCTCTGATCTCTAATGGTTCATGACGGAGTACATGTGACGGGTCGGGGACGTACTTTTTCAACATAGACACATGGAACACATTGTGTACGCCAGAAAGCTCAGGTGGTAAGGCCAATCTATAAGCCACGTCACCAATCTTGCTCACGATATCATAGGGTCCAATGTACCTCCGAGATAATTTGCCTCTCTGTCCGAATCTCAAGGTTCCTCTAGTAGGAGACACCTTCAAGAAAACCTTATCTCCTTCCTTAAAGTGTAAGTCCCTTCGATGAGAGTCTGCATAACTCTTCTGTCTACTCCGGGCTACTTTCAGACGTTCTTGGATCAACTTGACTTTGTCACTGGTTTCACTCACCATAGTCGGTCCATGAAAACTGCGAATACCTACTTCTTCCCAACAAACTGGAGTTCTACACCTCCTACCATACAATGCCTCAAAAGGCGCCATCCCAATGCTCGAATGATAGCTGTTGTTGTAGGCGAATTCGCAAAGCGGTAGGGTCTCATCCCATTGAGTCTTGAAATCTAGTATACACGCTCGAAGCATATCTTCAAGGGTCTGAATTGTCCTTTCCGACTGGCCATCTGTTTGTGGGTGATACGCTGTGCTGAACTGAAGCTTTGTCCCCATAGACTCATGCAAAGTCTTCTAGAATCTCGAGACGAATCTACTATCTCTGTCCGAAGTAATGGAGACTGGCTGCCCATGACGGCTGACAATCTCGTTGACAAACAACTCTGCGAGAGGTAACATATGCATTTTCTCTCCGGTCTTCATAGGAATAAAATGAGCTGATTTGGTAAGACGGTCCACAATGACCCATATGGAATTATTCCCTTTTCTGGTCCTTGGCAATCCCGAGATGAAATCCATGGTGATATGTTCCCACTTCCATTCTGGGATCTCTAATGGCTGCAATAACCCTAGAGGTCTTTGATGCTCTGCTTTCACCAACTGACACGTCATACATCGGGAAACGATAGCTGCTATTTCCCTCTTCATGTTGTTCCACCAAAATCTGCCCTTCAAGTTCTGATACATCTTCGTGCTACCCGGATGCATAGAGTACTTCGTACTGTGCGCCTCTGACATAATTTCATTCTTCAAATCCAAAATATTGGGCACGCATAGACGATCACGATAGAATAAGACTCCATTCACAATACGGAAATCAGGACGTTCTGCTATATGCTCTGAAATCTTGGCCAACTCTGGATCTTGCAATTGGTCGTCCTTAATCTTCCGAATGAACGAGGGTTCAGACACTGACATGTTGGCTAACATCACTCCCTCGCTTAGGGGCTGAAAATCTACCCCCAACTCTTCAAATTTTTGAAAGAAGCACGTAACTCTTAGGCTTGCCACACTTGCTGACTTCCTACTCAAGGCATCGGCTACTACATTTGCCTTTCCCGGGTGGTACTTGATCGGAAAGTCGTAATCTTTGATATATTCCATCCATCTTCTTTGTCTCATATTCAACTCCTTCTGAGAGAACAAATACTGTAAGCTGCGGTGATCGGAGTGGACTTCGAATTTCGCTCCGTAGAGGTAATGTCTCCACATCTTTAGTGCAAAAACGACCGCTGCTAACTCCAGGTCATGCGTTGCATAGTTCTTCTCATGGTCCTTCAACTGACGGGATCTGTAAGACCCCGCCCCGAGAGTTTCCTTTTAGTGTTAATTAAGACGTGTTTTAGCTATAAGTGAGATTAGAGAAAATGGGTTAAATCTGGATTAGAATAGCTTTTTATAGCTTTGAATAATTTTGGGAACTCTTTTGATCTAGTGGGGCCCTTTGGGGGTTCCTTTTAGTGTGTCTTGTCTAGTTTTGAGATTTATTTAGTAATTCTGGAAATCGGCAAATTGCGCCGTTTAATGTATTTTATGATTCCCAACAACTTTCGTATTTGTTCCGTTCCCATTCGAGACCTTCAAACCCTACTTTGCCATTGACAGGGGTAAAACAGTCTTTTTACACAAAATCTGGACACTATTTTCAATGTCTTCGAAACTCGTAAAATATATACTTTTTGGAAAGTAGAAATTTCGACGATCAATTCTTCCTTCTTTGTCGAATCCATCCGAAGCCTGTAGATTGATGTTTTAGCTCGATTGGGCTTTTAAGTTGTGGGACCCCTTGCCATTATCTATATAAGGGGGAGTCCTTTTCCCTCTCTTCCTCTTCTTGCAACTTTCTTGAGAACAAGAAATCCCAGCCCAGCCCTAGGGTTCTTTTCAACTTACCTTGCTCCTTGCTTCTCCATCTCTCAATCTCTCTCAAATCTATTGCTAAAGGCAAAATGGAGGCATTGATCTTCTTCCCCTCCATGAGAGCTTCATCTTGATACCATTTGTTAAGAGAACCTTCCATTCCAAGCTACCTTTTGAGCAAACTCTTGCCATTAGAGGACTCTTCATGTAAGTTCCTCTTCTCATCTCTTGGTTGTGTATTCTTCTAGCCATGGAGGTGCTTCACCTTGATTATTGGAAGCTATCTCCATCTATTTCTTGATTTTGACATTCTAGGGTTGTAATGAATGTATTTTGGGGATTTTTGTGTAGATTGTAGATTTTGAGCTTGATAGAAGGATTAGAGCTTGACTAGCATACTTGGAGACCAAGGCAAGTGGATGAATGGATTCGATTTGAACAAGTTCTTATTTTGTTGAAAATGTGGATTTTTACTATTCCTATTTCACTTGATTCATTATGTTTCATAATGCTTTTGGAAATGCACTTATTGACATGGTTTTTCTCTTAGTTAGTTTTATGAGAATATATACATTCATCATCAAAGTTTATTTTGGTCATCATAAACTTCCTAATGATATTTGTACTTGCATTGAATGAGATTTGTATTGGTAAGAGAATTAAATGCATTGATGGAATGGTGGTTGGTGGAAAGGATTAAATGTTAAATGGAAGGAATAGACCCATTTCATGCTAGGAAATGGTTGGAGTTGAAGTGAAAGGGTTTGGGAAAGAAAGTACAGAAATCTGCACCTGATGTGTAGTTCCCGCAGCTGGGCGGTCAGCGGGCGGTCATCTTGGCGGCTAGCCGACAGGTTACCGGCGGCTAGCCGACCCAGATGCGGTTAGAAACACAGAATACTGTATTTTGACAGGCGAACCGCGGTCAGCCGCGCGGTCAGCTCGCGGCTAACCGCCAATTCAAAAACCATGTGACCGCTAGGTAGCCGAGATGCGCGGTTAGAAACACAGAATGCTATATTTTAGCAGGGTGAACCGCGGTCAGCCCCGCGGTCAGCCAGCGGCTAACCGCCAGCTGACCGTCAGGCGACCGAGTTTCACCCAGAATTCCTGAGTCTTTTCTATTGGTTTCAGATATGGTATTTAAAGGTTTGGGTGGGTTGTTCTGATGCCCTACCACCTTGGAAAGACCCAGGGGATGACATAAGGAGATTGACATAGAAAGAAACACCATTTCGGAAAGGTATTGGGACTTTTAGATTCATCAACGTGCATAAGGAAACTTAGTATGTCCTCTTTCATTCGAGTACCATACTAAGGGTAATATAGACATACAAGATCCTTATACATGTCGTTTGAATATGGATGCCCCAATATATAGTCCCTAATGATATAAGGTTTCATTGCATTGTTTTACTCAGGTTTTATGTATAACTACCCGATCCTACTGGTTTTACCTCAAATTCTGATTTATATGCCTGATATGTCCTGCCAGCCCGGTTTATGCATGAACAGATGATAACATGAAATGTGTGCCTACGAGCACCATGCCCCGCCTACCCGAATGTTTTGTACTGATATGTTTTTGTATACGTTTGGATTTCTCATGTAACCTATGAGTCGGCACCACTAAGCTTGGACGTCCTTGTCAGTCTGATCAACTGACTTAGGCCTCCCCCTTGTGCTCCCGCCAGTTGCAACTTGGATCCCGTTCTGTCCCGTTACCCGGTTCCGCGGCCGTGGTCTTGCCTAGCTATATGTATATGTATATGTATATAATGTTGGTTCTCGTCACGTCGTGTGCTCGAGCCCAATGCACTGAATGTGCTCTCATCACCTTAGTGATAGAGAGGATTTAGCTTGAGTGTAGTTGCCACCTAGTCAGTTCCTGTACCTTGAATACCCCACATGATTTATATTGCATCTGTACTTTAAATGAACTATGCATCCTGTTTTATGATAGTCTTCGTTATGTCTATGAAATGCTTTGATTTCTTTATTGGTATTGTCTATTTACCCACCTGCCAGACTGTCGTGTCTGACCCATTTTTGTGGTACTCAGGTCCAGCTCCCGTTATTGCCTTTGAGGAGGAGCCAGAGGGGGCGGTCAATGAACCGCAACGATTAGTGGAGTGGCAAGCTGACGATGTCATGTAGACATTCGGTTTAGCTTTGAGCTGCGAATATTTAGGGGAGATCATAGACTGATTCTTGATTTATACTTTTGGTTGTACTGGCCTTTGTTGGCCATTATTTTTGGGAATGTTAATTTAACTTGATCTTTTATTTAAACTTTAACTTCATTATTTTGGGAATGCTAATGAGATCATTGCTCACTCTGACATCATGTCATACTTGTATGTCATCCGTCTTATGTGATGAGAATGGATTAAGAGTTTGATTTGCTGCACGCTTCCGCACCAATATAAATGTTCTATGAGTGTATGTGGAATCCTCACCGCGGAAACCTGTGGAAAATTAAGGAAATGTATAATCATTATTAAGGGTAGTTCATTATCCACACCACACCGTCGCGGTCCCGGGCCTCGGTTCGGGGTCGCGACAGGATCCATAAGCAACGACTTTTCCATCCTGCATCAACACACAACCGAGTCCTATATTCGAAGCATCTGTAAAAATGGTGTAACCGCCGCTCCCGGATGGTAAAGTGAGGACGGGTGCTGATGTTAATCTCTTTTTCAACTCTTGGAAGCTGGTCTCACATTGGTCTGTCCACACATAAGGTGCATTCTTCTTGGTCAACTTCATCAATGAAGCCGCAATCGACGAAAATCCCTGCACAAATCTTCGATAGTAACCCGCCAATCCAAGAAAACTCCTGATTTCTGACGCATTCTTCGGTCTTTCCCACTTCACAACTGCATCTATCTTGGCTGAGTCCACTGATAATCCTTTTTTGGAAATGATATGACCTAAAAATGCGACCTCTTCAAGCCAAAAATCGCACTTAGTGAGCTTCGCATACAATTGATTGTCTCTTAGGAGTTGCAATGCTATCCTCAAATGCTCTTCATTCTCTTCTCTAGACTTAGAGTATACCAAAATGTCATCAATAAACACCACTGTGAATTGGTCTAAGTACTCAGCGAATATTTTGTTCATCAAAGCCATGAATACTACTGGTGCATTCGTCAGTCCAAATGGCATCACTAGAAACTCATAGTGTCCATATCTCGTCCGGAACGCCGTCTTCGATACATCTAAATCTCTAACTCTCAACTGATGATAACCGGATCTTAGATCGATCTTCGAAAAGTAAGCAGCACCTTGCAATTGGTCAAACAATTCATCTATCCTTGGCAATGGATACTTGTTCTTGATGGTAGCTTGGTTCAATTTCTGGTAATCAATACACATTCTCATGGAACCATCTTTCTTCTTGACGAATAAAACTGGAGCTCCCCAAGGTGAGACGCTCGGTCTAATAAAACCTTTATCTAACAATTCTTGCAACTGAATCTTCAACTCTCCTAATTCCGCTGGAGCCATTCTGTATGGTGCGATAGATATCGGAGCGGTCCCCGGTAACAATTCGATGGTGAAGTCAATCTCCCTAACAGGTGGTAAACCTGGGATTTCTTCTGGAAAAATGTCTGGAAATTCGCAAACAATTGGTATCTCCTCCACCCCTTGGGACCGTTTATCCTCCGTGATAAACGCTAAATAAATAGCATTCACATCCACTTCTCACTAGTCTATCAGCCTTCAATGCTGAGACAAATCTTGGACAAGAATTCTTCTTTTCCCTATGGAACAAAACGCCTGCAGGGGTCTCCTCCAATTTGAACGTAAGGGTCTTATGGAAACAGTCCATCGTAGCATGGTACCCTGCTAACCAATCCATTCCTAGAATGACATCGAAGTCATACATCTCCAACAAAATGAGATTCGCCGGTAACACCACATCTCCTATCTTAATAGCACATCTAGGATAATACTTCCTACACACAACTTGTTTGCCTACGGGGGTGGACACCGTCAATACATACTCAAGTTCTCTAGCAGGCATATCAATCAACTTAGAAAATTTTGGAGACAAGAAGGAGTGCGCAGAGCCAGGGTCAAACAAAACCTTAGCTTCAAATCCACAAACTAGGAGTGTACCTTCCACCATGTTATCTACCGCCTCTGCATCAGCTTGGTTAATTGCATACACTTGTCCTCGCTGCTGAAGCCTGTTCTGAGCTTGTTGCTGCCTTCCTTGCTGTGCATTCCTATTCTGCTGAGGAGTACGCTGATTCTGATTCTGTCCTTGCTGACGAGCTTGATGCTGCTGTGGAGGTCTATATTGTTGCTGTGGAGCCTACTGCTGGAGTGGCCTGGGCTGGTTCTGTACGACTAGTGCGTTCTGAGGTGGTGCCTGGCGCTGTGTTCCTTGTTGTTGCTGATTCTGTCTGTTGGTACCTTGCCCAGCCTGTCTTGGGCAGTCTTTGAGCTGGTGTGCCATGGATCCACATCTGAAACATGCTCCCGTAATCGTATGGCATTGAGCACTCTCATGGTTTTTACCACAATGAATGCAAACTAAAGCATTCTGCACGTTTTGTTCATGCCTCGGTTGTTTGTTCTGATGGTTCCTTGGTGGGTGATTCTGTTGGTGAGCTGGTGCCTTTCCTTGGATCTTGAGGATCTTGTTGTTCAGGTTCTCGAATTTGTAGGCCCTTCTCACAGCCTCTTCAAATGTGATAGGTGGTACAACACCCGTGGCATCCCTTTCAATGATCGGGTTAAGTCCTTCAAGGAACTTCGTTATCTTTTTCTCCACAGTGTCAATTAACTCGGGGGCATATCGAGACAATCTTTCGAACTTTGTGAGGTACTCTTGAATGGTCGTGGTACCTTGTGTGAGCTGCTGGAATTCAATGGCCTTTTGCCTCTTCACATGTGTCGGTACATACTTGTCACTGAATTGCCTCTTGAAACTTGTCCAAGCCTCTGCGTCTGCTATGGTCCTATACTCAACCTTGATTGTTTTCCACCATATACCTGCCAGGCCGGTGAAGATGGAAGCGGTGAGTTGCACTTGTTGTCTACCGGTACATCTAAATATCTCGAAGATGTTCTCTGTATGCTCCAACCAGTCGTCTGCAGCTAATGGGTCCTCATGCCCAGTGAACTCCTTGGGACCCCTCTTCCTAAACTTTTCATACAACGCATTGGGATCATGTTCCCTATTGTTAATGACAATCTGAGTGCCTAGAGGTTGCGCTGGTGCCGGTTCAGGTCTCCTTTCTAACACTTCTAACAACTGCCTTTGCATCGTAGCCATCTCCCTAGCATGCTCTTCATCCTTCCTGGCCATTTGCTCTTGCAATCTTGCCTGATTTTCATTGGCTTGACGTTGCTGGTCAAGCATGGCTTGCATCATCTGTTGAAATTGATTCTGCATGTTTGGATCTGGAGTACCGTTTCCTAGTGGCCCGGTGTGTTCACTATTGCTTGCGGTGGGATTGTCGGTTACGGGTCTTTTTTGAGGTGGCATATCACTGTAAAACAAATTGTTAGCACAAAAAGTCATATAAGGGTTACACATTGCTCACACGAGTCTAACTAATGAAAAGTCTAACAAAAATGTCTAACGGATCCTCGCCACGTCCTTAGGATTTCTAGTTTCTTTTTAATTGCCTGAAACACGTCTCGCTCTGATACCAGTCTGTCGCGACCCCGAACTGAGATCCGGGACCGCGACGGGTGTGGTGTGGATAATGAACTACCCTTAATAATGATTATACATTTCCTTAATTTCCCACAGGTTTCCGCGGTGAGGATTCCACATACACTCATAGAACATTTATATTGGTGCGGAAGCGTGTAGCAAATCAAACTCTTAATCCATTCTCATCAAATAAGACGGATGACACACAAGTATGACATGATGTCAGAGTGAGCAATGATCTCATTAGCATTCCCAAAATAATGAAGTTAAAGTTTAAACAAAAGATCAAGTTAAATTAACATTCCCAAAAATAATGGCCAACAAAGACCAGTACAACCAAAAGTATAAATCAAGAATCAGTCTATGATCTCCCCTAAATATTCGCAGCTCAAAGCTAAACCGAATGTCTACATGACATCGTCAGCTTGCCACTCCACTAATCGTTGCGGTTCGTTGACCGCCCCCTCTGGCTCCTCCTTAAAGGCACTAACGGGAGCTGGACCTGAGTACCACAAAAATGGGTCAGACACGACGGTCTGGCAGGTGGGTGAATAGATAATACCAATAAAGAAATCAAGCATTTCATAGACATAACGAAGACTATCATAAAACAGGATGCATAGTTCATTTAAAGTACAGATGCAATATAAATCATGTGGGGTATTCAAGGTACAGGAACTGACTAGGTGGCAACCACACTCAAGCTAAATCCTCTCTATCACTAAGGTGATGAGAGCACATTCAGTGCATTGGGCTCGAGCACACAAAGTGACGAGAACCAACATTATATACATATACATATACATATAGCTAGGCAAGACCACAGCCGCGGAACCGGGTAACGGGACAGAACGGGATCGAAGTTGCAACTGGCGGGAGCACAAGGGGGAGGCCCAAGTCAGTTGATCAAACTGACAAGGACGTCCAAGCTTAGTGGTGCCGACTCATAGGTTACATGAGAAATCCAAACGTATACAAAACATATCAGTATAAAACATTCGGGTAGGCGGGGCATGGTGCTCGTAGGCACACATTTCATGTTATCATCTGTTCATGCATAAACGGGGTTGGTAGGACATATCAGGCGTATAAATCAGGATTTGAGGTAAAACCAGTAGGATCGGGTAATTATACATAAAACCTGAGTAAAACAATGCAATGAAACCTTATATCATTAGGGACTATATATTGGGGCATCCATATTCAAACGACATGTATAAGGATCTTGTATGTCTATATTACCCTTAGTATGGTACTCGAATGAAAGAGGACATACTAAGTTTCCTTATGCACGTTGATGAATCTAAAAGTCCCAATACCTTTCCGAAATGGTGTTTCTTTCTATGTCAATCTCCGTATGTCATCCCCTGGGTCTTTCCAAGGTGGTAGGGCATCAGAACAACCCATCCAAACCTTTAAATACCATATCTGAAACCAATAGAAAGGACTCAAGAATTCTGGGTGAAACTCGGTCGCCTGTCGGTCAGGTGGCAGTTAGCCGCCGAGGTGATCGGCGGTTAGCCGCTGGCTGACCGCGGGGCTGACCGCGGTTCACCCTGCTAAAATATAGCATTCTGTGTTTCTAACCGCGCATCTCGGCTACCTAGCGGTCACATGGTTTTTGAATTGGCGGTTAGCCGCGAGCTGACCGCGCGGCTGACCGCGGTTCGCCTGTCAAAATACAGCATTCTGTGTTTCTAACCGCATCTGGGTCGGCTAGCCGCCGGTCACCTGTCGGCTAGCCGCCAAGGTGACCGCCCGCTGACCGCCCAGCTGCGGGAACTACACATCAGGTGCAGATTTCTGTGCTTTCTTTCTCAAACCCTTTCACTTCAACTCCAACCATTTCCTAGCATGAAATGGGTCTATTCCTTCCATTTAACATTTAATCATTTCCACCAACCACCATTCCATCAATGCATTTAATTCTCTTACCAATACAAATCTCATTCAATGCAAGTACAAATATCATTTAAGAAGTTTATAATGACCAAAATAAACTTTGATGATGAATGCATATATTCTCATAAAACTAACTAAGAGAAAAACCATGTCAATAAGTGCATTTCCAAAAGCATTATGAAACATAATGAATCAAGTGAAATAGGAATAGTAAAAATCCACATTTTCAACAAAATAAGAACTTGTTCAAATCGAATCCATTTATCCACTTGCCTTGGTCTCCAAGTATGCTAGTCAAGCTCTAATTCTTCTATCAAGCTCAAAATCTACAATCTACACAAAAATCCCCAAAATACATTCATTACAACCCTAGAATGTCAAAATCAAGAAATAGATGGAGATAGCTTCCAATAATCAAGGTGAAGCACCTCCATGGCTAGAAGAATACACAACCAAGAGATGAGAAGAGGAACTTACATGAAGAGTCCTCTAATGGCAAGAGTTTGCTCAAAAGGTAGCTTGGAATGGAAGGTTCTCTCAACAAATGGTATCAAGATGAAGCTCTCATGGAGGGGAAGAAGATCAATGCCTCCATTTTGCCTTTAGCAATAGATTTGAGAGAGATTGAGAGATGGAGAAGCAAGGAGCAAGGTAAGTTGAAAAGAACCCTAGGGCTGGGCTGGGATTTCTTGTTCTCAAGAAAGTTGCAAGAAGAGGAAGAGAGGGAAAAAGACTCCCCCTTATATAGATAATGGCAAGGGGTCCCACAACTTAAAAGTCCAATCGAGCTAAAACATCGTTCTACGGGCTTCGGACGGATTCGATGAAGAAGGAAGAATTGATCGTTGAAATTTCTACTTTCCAAAAAGTATATATTTTACGAGTTTCGGAGACATTGAAATTAGTGTCCAGATTTTGTGTAAAAAGACTGTTTTACCCCTATCAATGGCAAAGTAGGGTTTAAAGGTCTCGAATGGAAACGGAACAAATACGAAAGTTGTTGGGAATCATAAAATACATTAAACGGAGCAAATTACAGATTTTCAGAATTATCAAATAAATCCCAAAACAAATCAAGACACACTATAAGGAACCCCCAAAGGGCCCCACTAGATCAAAAGAGTTCCCAACATTATTCAAAGCTATAAAGAGCTATTCTAATCCAGATTTAACCCATTTCCTCTAATGTCACTTATAGCTAAAACACGTCCTAATTAACACTAAAAGGAAACTCTCGGGGCGGGGTCTTACACAAGGAAAAAGTTCTCAAAAGAAAAAAAAAAGAAAAGAAGAAAAAGAAAAAGAAAAAGAATAAAAAGGGGGTGAAGACGAATCAAAGAAAAATCCTTCAAAGAAAACTTAAGACCTTACCTTCTCAGAAACCCTAAATCCTCATTTTCCATATTTTTACCAAAACCTTTCCCCTAACCCCATTACAACCAATAAAAGACCTATTGGATTTCAGGAAAAATTAGGATGTTAAACAAGTAAGAAGTTGAGCGAGCATTTTCACCCTCAGTTAAATGGTTGTTCTTTCCATGGGATAAATTTTCTGAAAATTCTTCATTCTCAAAAGATATGTGAGTCCTTTTGCCTTACCAATATTCACATATAAGAGTGATAAGTCAGAAAATCTAAGTGATTTTATTTCCGAGAGTATGACTGTGAGGCTGAAGTCAAAACGAATGGATTGAGAAGGTGATCAAAGTTGTGTTTTCTCAGAACCCAAAACTGTGCAAGTGTTAGCTAAACTCACTCAAAAACACTCCGGGACTTGAGCATCATTGAAAGACTTTTAGCAATTGGATAGTGTTCTAAACTTGCTCTGATTTTTATTAGCTCGCTAAAAACCCGTTAGTGCCGAAATCTCAAAAAGCGAAAATATGAAAAAGCCCTTGAAACTTTTCGACAATAGTAACACACGCCCCCATTGTACCCAAACGGGCTCTGATCTCAACCCACTTCACACACACGATCCTAATGATGAACCGAACCTGTTTGGCTTCTAAATGAGCTTACTTAGCTAAAAGTAGAATTAACTAGGCTAATTACAACCTTGGAGATCTGGAACCTCTTACATCCCTTCCTCAGAACATTTAGTCCTCCAAATGACTAAACCTATCCCCGGTAAAAGATTTGGCTACTCCTTGTAAATTCGGTCTCCGAAGTCTGTGGGTAACAACCCCGGTGAAACTCAAGATAGTGCTCATAGCTGCTTGTAAACTGGCCCAAAATCAGCTCATAACATTGTATTACGATCTGACATTATCGAGACTGGTGTACCTTGCAATCTGGTTCCTTCTCAATCTAGTACCTTGGAATATGATCCCTTCTAAATATACTTCTAAGCCGAAAACCCAAAAGCATTATCATCCTTAACGGCACGACGTGTGCTCACTTGGTGAGCTTGTCAACAATCACACAAATATTGTCATTATCAATTGATGAGTTCACAAAAGATACACTTTTATAGCATTATTTTATGAGTTTTAAAAGATAAAAGAATTCAAACCACTATTTTTAGCATAAAAATTATAAAGTTCCTCTCCCATCATCTTTGCTCATATCTTTCCATTATAGATGGCCATTTGTATGCATTTATATGAGTTCCAACGGCTTCCATACTCTCAATTATATTAATTTCTCTTTGTAGGTGTTAATTAAAGATTAAAGTTGAAATTCAAGAATTAGAGAGAGTAAGGATAAGTTTGGAAGGCAATTGGATGAAGAAACGACAAAGTTAGGCCAATAATTAGAAGGAACATGATAGACCTGGGTTGGTATTTTGACCATATCTTTTTACACGGGTGTCCAATTGAGCTGATCTCAGAAGCATTGGAAAGCCTGTTCAAGGATCTATAAATCATATTTCACAATATGTTTTCCAATTCGGAAGTTTCTGTGCTCAAAATCCTACATCAATCTGGAGACTATTTTCTAACACGGGAATCACATACATATGTTCATATTTCCATTCTTGTGAAGTCCCACATTGGAAAGAAACCAAAAGAGAGCAAAGCAAATATTTCTATATAAGGAAGGGAGCTCTAGGCATTAGATACACAAGCAAGGAGAGCCTCCTCCTCTTTACTTAAGCTATTCATGTAATTGAGAGCAAATTGTAGAGAGAAAGTGAGGAAAGCCTTGTAAAATTAAAGATTTGGAATGGAATTGAAAGCTTTATCTTCTCCAATGGGTGGCTAATCCCTTTGATTGGATCTTCTAGGTGAAGTTAAGTTGATCCTATTCCTTTTGCTTATAAACTTTATTTTTATTCTCTTGTTTATGTGCCTAATATGTTAGAGTAGATTTTTTTTTCATTGCATGGTGCAACTTTCCATGCTTAGTTTCTATATTAGCATTCCTTTTACTATCTATGCTTAGGTTTGATAAATCATGCTTAGGAGTTAATATCTTTTGATGGTTTATACTTACTTTTGATAGATAGTCATTATGAATCTTTTCCTTTTATGAAGGGAAGAAAATCATGGCTATTAGATTGTTAATTTTTATCTTAGAGCTTTAATGTTATATTTTCCAAATCTAAGCACTGATTTGTAATTAGATTTGAGGTTTTTTTTTTTGGGAAAAGAGAAGAGCATTAGTGTTAGATTAGTGTCACTTAGTGAATTCTAGATGATTCAATCATCCATTAGTATTGCTTGTTTCTTATTTTTACTTACTTTAATTTGATTCTATTCACATTCTAACACACTTATTCACTTGCTTTAATTCTCACACTCCATTTCTCTATTTACACAATCAATTTCACATTTGATTTTACACTACTTAAGCATATTTATTTATCTTCATCCACTCATTTTCTATCTTTCACTTGTTAGTATCACACACTTATTCATTTGATCTATCTAACATTTCTCTATTGTTCTTGTATTAACCTCGTTATTTTTCTTTTGTCATTAACTTCGTTACTAACCTTGCTCTTTGTTTGTTCTCTCTTTTTTACTAACTTCTCTTTGTTATCTAGTTCTAGTTTTCTTTTAGTTTGCATTTTTTATTTTCCTCGTTATCATCTAGTTTCTTGCTTCCATTGTTTTTGTTACTGTCATTTGCATTTGTTAGCTATATTTGAGTTGATACTCATTTTTATAAATCATTGTTATTTTCCTTGTAACGATCCTTGTGGGAACGACATTCGAACTTCCATAGTCTATTTTACTTGAGACAACCGTATGCTTGCGGGAAAATACGCATCATCAATTGTAGGCGGTAATTTCGGAGGTTTCTCACTTACTGACATAACAAACATCTGACACAAACCCTGCTATCGATGTCTTCATACTATCCCACTAGTAGTAACTTCGAAGTTCTGGTACATTTCACACACACAATCTACCTTGACAAAATAACACACCTTCCACGAGTCTGAACTCTGATCTGCATGCAATCCTTACAGTCACTTTAACCAGCTCTGGGTCTGTTGACACCCAAAATGTCACTTTGCCTCTTCATATAATTTCAACATCAAAGAAGTTACATAAAGTTGCTTTGGGCCACGATGGGCAAAGCTGCTTCAAGCAGCAGATCTTGTCAAAACCATCTAAAAACTTCAATATCCTTTAAAACAATCACGAGAAGTGTACACATGAAGTTTTGGAGTATTTGAACATCATTTAGTCTGACTTCACTCTTCCCGCAGCCAAACACGAGCTCCTGGCAATGGCAAAGCTGGAGACTTTATTTTAGAAAATGGAGCACACAGTTGGTCTCAAAATGCCACTAGAAGGCTCTACATCAAATTCCAGGCCATTCCGACATCGTTTGGCCCAAAATACAAAAGTCGCATTCTCCACGCGGTAAAGTCAGCCATTTCGGCAGCAGCATCATCGAAGACATCAAATCTTCATTAAGAGACCGTGGATGGTCTTAAAATACTTCCAAGAGGCTCTATGTAAAATTTCAGGTCAATCCAACAATGCTTCACCTAACATCAACCTCAACCAGCAAAACCAAGCCTCCTAGCGCCAGAGATAGCCGAAGTCATCACTCTTCAAAAAAAGCACATGGACGGTCTCAAAATATTCCCAAGGGGCTACATATCAAGTTTCAGGTCTTTTCGACATCATTTGACTCGACTTTGACCACCCGGAAGCTAAACCAAGTCTCCCAATGACGGAGACCCTCGCGACTATGATTTGAAAATTAGAGCTTATGGATCATCTTAAAATGGACCCATTAGGCTCCAATGCTGTAGACCACGACCTAAGACTTCAAGTCTCCAATCTGACATGGAATAACTATCCTACCAATAGCCCTTTGTCTTTCCCCATTGTATGCTGATATGATGAGTTTTGTGTAGATGAATTTGCTAGTTGGTATTCACAAATGTTTTAAGGCCCATAGTGGCACGAGGTTAATTGCTGATCCAGGGTCAATTTGCACTCTAGGTAATTTGACTTCACCAATATATCTTGTGAAATTTAACGGGTGATTGTGCTTTACATCCGCAAACAACATGTCATCCTTTGTGAACCTAATCATAGTAGCCGTGAAGCATTCTTTACATTAAATGGATGTCAAGACTACAAGATTTGGAAAATCGATGTCAAGACGACATTTCTTAACGGCCATCTTAAGGAAGACATCTATATGATGCAACCAGATGGTTTCGTAGCAAAGGACCAAGAGCAAAAGGTTTGCAAATTGCAGAAGTCCATTTATGGACTAAAGCAGGTGTCTCGGAGTTGGAACATCCGTTTTAACCAGGCAATCAAATCATCTGTTTTTTGTCGAAACCGGGATGAGTCATGTGTGTATATGAAAAGTGAAGGAGGCAAGGTAGTTTTTCTTGTATTATATGTCGATGACATCCTTCTTCTTGGGAGTGATATAGATATGTTGTCAATAGTCAAAGTTTGGTTGGCAAAAACATTTGATATGAAGGATTTAGGAGAAGCCAGCTACATCCTAGGAATCAAGCTTCATCGAGACTGGAAAAATAGGATGATTGGCTTATCCCAAGCTACATTTATAGATAAGGTACTACTACGGTTTACTATGCAAGACTCCAAGAAGGGCATCACACTTTTACGGCATGGAGTGCACCTTTCTAGGGATCAGTGCCCAAAGACAACTAAAAAAAACTAGCAAATGAGAGCGATACCATATGCTTCGGCCGTTGGTAGCCTCGTGTATGCCATGCTTTTTACTAGGCCGGATATCTATCACATAGTATACCTTGTCAGCAAATATCAATCAAACCCAAGTCCTGACCATTGGACTGCTGTAAAGTGTATTCTCAAATACATGAGAAGGACTAGAGATTACATGTTAATTTACAGTAGCAATGAGTAGATTCCAGTTGGATACACAGATTTTGGCTTCATGTCAGATAAGGATTCCAGGAAATCCACCTCTGGATATGTGTTTATGCTTGGTGGCGGAGCTATCAGCTGGGCAAGTATCAAACAAGAATGTACCGCTGATTCCACCTTGAAGGCTAAATATGTAGCAGCTTCTGAAGCAGCTAGGGAAGCAATATGACTCAAAAGATTCCTTTTGGAACTTGGAGTGTTACCTTTGGTGCGAAAGCTGCTCACAATTTACTGTGACAACAGCGGGGCAGTTGCACAATCCAAGGAACCAAGAAGTCATAAAAGCCAAAAGCACGTACAGAGAAGTTATCATCTAGTAAGAGAGATTGTGCAGAGAGGTGACATAGCTACCACCAAAATAGCATCTGCGGATAATCTCGTAGATCCCTTCACTAAGCCTCTAATCACTAAAGTCTTTGAGCGGCATGTAGACGGGATGGGCATGAGATGCAACCCTGATTCGCATTGAGTCGAGTGGGAGATTGTTAGATTGTATGACCTCAATCTTGTGGATAATCTGGACAAATTGATTTTTTTAATTTATTAATTTATATTTCTATGCTTTAGTCATGAGATGAGTGGTATTTTATTCTATGCTTGCACATGACCAATACAAAATGACATGATGGTTTATGAGATGAACTGGAGCCTACAAGTATATTATATGTGATCCATGTGTTTGGATGAGACGCACATACAGGAGATATAGATTAGAAGTCTTATAGTTAAATTGATTCACAGCCAGTGATGAGATTAGGCATCTCATCAAATAAGGTTGCAGCACTGTGATCACCATGAGATAGTGTGATATGTCTCGATCATCAGAGTATTAGACTCTAGATCATTGTGCTAGTACATTGGATGTACTTGGAGATCCCATCATTCTCCTTTAGAAGTTCTCCAAGAGGGTCATAGCCTGGAACAACACAAAGGCTAGGGGGATCAAAGTTTGCGAAAAGAGTTTTTCGTAGAGACCAAGTTCTCGATTAGAGCATAGCAAAGCGCCTCAGGTATAGATCTACTTCTAGTCGGTTTTAGTAGATGTTTTATGCTTGTGTTGTTTATTTCTTGATCTATCTTCTTTATGGATTATTTGATCTTAATGCATGAGATTAGGGTTTTAGATCTTGGGCTTGGGTTCTTGGCCTTATGGATAATTTGATCCCTATATCAAGTGGGTCAAAAGTTTTGAATATTGATCCACGAGGCCAACCTACTCCCAACAGCAAGAACTCCCTAAAAGTAAATGGAACCCGAGGCTCCTGTATTAACAAATCTACTGGGGTGACAACCTCCTTTGATTGACTAGTCCTTTTCTTGTTATAGGCTTTTTCTTGTTATTTGGCCTATGCCTTTTCTTTTGTTTTCTTGCCCTCAATATGGCATTTCTGATAGGATAGTTGTCATTCCAAAAGAGACTTAACGTTGCAACAGAGCATGATTTGTTTCTTTCTGTCTCCCACCCTTCTTCTGACAAGATATTTGGTTGGACCCACATCATCACATCATTTGGCATTTCTACTTGAACCAAGCCATCCCTACTTTCCAAAGGGTTTACCAAGCGAAACTCAACATCTCCCTCTTCTTCTAGGACAGTGGGAATTTTAACTGGTTGAGTGAAACTTCCAAAGTGAACAGACACCAAGAAACCTGGTGGGGGATTGGACTTTGAGAACTCTGGGTTACCCTCCTTGCTTGTCATCTAGACAGGAGGTACACTTGATTTTGATAAAGACCTATGAGCTCGTCTAACACTCTCAATGTTCTTGGTGCCTGCTCATTAGATGATCCTTGTGAACTACTTGAATCACAAATGTGATCTTTTTTTGTTAATTACCTTTCTTCCTCTGGCAGTCTTGACACTCCTTGTTTGCGGCCGCTGGGTGTCGAATAACTCCACTATTTCCTTAACATAGGCTGATGATTCTTTCTTTTTCTTCCCTTTACCAACCATATTGACCGACATAATGGATTATTCGGGCTCTTTGGTTATCCACATGGGTGTGATCTTAAATTCATGAGCCTTGTGGGCCGCTCTTCTTTTCTTTTTTAGATGCTCGTTTGCATGCCACTTTGTCAGACCACAACCCAGGTTTGATGTGTTTAGCACCATTTCATATTAGTCTCTAAATGGGATTAGAGGATGTTTAGCTTCGATTTTGAGTTTGACTAAATTTTTCATAGATTTAGGGAATTTTGAGAGCCATTGAGCTTGGTATGACACAGCTCGGCGGCATGTGTGACTCATGTGCGTGTGGGAGATTTATTCTTGATTTCGAAAAATGCCGATTTTTACTTCCATTGATTTGTCATGTTAGACCCTATAAGTTTTATGTTTTTTCTGTCCGTGTTTGAAACCTAGAAATTTCATTTTTCAGCAAAAAAAGGGCAAACAAACTCGTTACATCAAAATCTATGCATGAATTCCGATGTTTGTAAACCATGAGGAAAATATACTTTTTGGAAACTAGACTTTTTTACAATCGATTTTTCCTGCTTCATCGATATCATTCGAGACCCGTAATTGGGGTTTCTAGCCATAAGAAGCTTTGGGGCTAGCCATGATCCAATTGAAATCTAAACAAAACCCACGTACGCCTTTCTCTTCCATTTCCCTATTTCGGTTCAAACCTGAGAAAAGCCTTCTCTTCTTCTTCCTTCCTTGTTCTTGCTTATGCATGCCTCGCCTATTGAGCTCAAAGTGGAAATCTGAGTTCACTGTCCTCTTCTTCATCCTTTGAGCTTTCCAAGGACCTCATTTCTAAGAGATTTCTGCTGGGGTCATCCTCTTCTTCAAGATCTTCTTCTTCGTTAGAGATCTTCTATGTAAGCATTGGATTTTTCCTTTTAGATATATGGGTTCTTTAGACCCTAATGAAGCTTTCCATCATGCATGCAAGGAGGTTCTTGGAGAACTCTTTTCTTTTTAAAAAATGTTGGGTTTTTTAGATGTTTTCTTAGGGATTTTTGTAGATTAGAGTTCCCAGCTATTGAGGTGAGTTTTTAGAGTTCTTTTGGAACTCTTTGGGTCTAAGGCAAGTGAATAATAAGATAATGGACTGCATGCAACCTAAATGTTTCCTTCTTCTCAAAACTTTGAATTGAAATTCTCATATGCTAAGTTGTTTTCTCTAGAATTGGATGATTGCTTTTAGAAGTGTTTTAGTGTTTAGCTTATGTCTATGTTTTCTATTAGTTGTCTTCTATGACAACATGGATTTTTATTGTCAATAAGTTGTCTTTACGATATTGGAAATGCATTTCAAAACTCTGTATTTCTGTAATTATAATGTTTTCTGAATTAGAATGGTGAATGGAATGGGTTGTAATTGTTTGAGGTTGAATGGAGATTTGTCTGAAGCTAAGGGAAGCTCATGTTTGTGTAGGTGGAGATGAATGGAGGGAAAAGGGGCATGAAATTATTCAAAAGTGGCAGTGTGTTCTGTAAGGGACGAGCTCAGGCAGTAGCGTAGCTCGTTCAAGCTAACCTGGGGCCGCTCAAGCGACCCAGGCCACTACCTGGCGAGGACTAGGCCAGATGGCCAGCTCGCTCTAGTGAGCAAGCCTTCTAGGACTGCCAGAAGGTTCGCTCACTCGAGCAATATTGGGCTCGCTGGGTGTTTCGCTCGAGCAGAGGGATGCTCACTCTAGCAGACCTGTGTTATGTCCCAAGGCTGTTTTATGCACGCTGATTTCTCATGTTGTGTCGTGCAGATCCCTATGGACTTAATTATGTTTGGGAATGGAAATTTTGAATTTAAAACTTGTGCTTTGTCATGGAAATAAAAGGGGAAAGAAAGGAGTGTCGGATGTGAATTTTGACCCCCCCTCTCCAAGAGAGACATGGTTTGGGGAAATCTCCATTTATCTATATATGCTATTTAAATTTTACATCGAAAATGAGGATTCCGACTACCCTCAAAATCAACGGATTACGATCGCCGGCTACGGTACGGCCGTAACACCGTTCTTCTACGAAAGTTGAAGAAATATGGGGAGAAAAATAATAAGGTGGGTTCTTCCTCTAGTCTAATGTGCTGCCGGCAACACACGACGGTTGTCCTATCACATTAATTTGGGTCTCTTTGGGTCTCTTTAATTTTGGGTCAATTCAGGGTCATGAGTTAAAGTCCAGATAGGGGTTAATCCTCACATAGCATAATCATAGTATATCCAAGTAAGATAAAGAAAATAAAATTAAGAAAATAAAAAAGGGTGGAGGTGCCAAATATTTTAGAAGAGGATCGGCCCCGTTCCCAGGTACCCCTTCTGATCCCTTGGCAAAATAGGGTTTAAAGGCTACTTTTTCAAAGAAAAATGATGATGCAAATGAAACTTTGACTTGTGATTTCTGTGTTTTTCGAGTGCGATACATAAGTGATAAAAGTAAAAGGCCAATGGGCCGTAATTGATTGAAGGTGGCCGATGGGCCAGGATTGATTGGAAATGGCCGATGGGCAAGTGTCTGTTTTAGGATGGCCGATGGGCTGTGATTGATTAAAAGTGTGTGCGAAATCACTCATCTCATCTCGTTATTCTCATTTATTCAATTTTAGAAATCAGTTCTTTATTCCCTTTTATCATTAAGTTCGATTAAATATCTGGCACTTGAGGTGGAGGAAGAAATAAATGAAAAATCTTTTTGAATTTATTTTGTTGGTTTATAGTTTTTATGGATTTTTTATATGGGGCTAGAATGGCCTAACTAAGGGATTTTACTTGGATCTATGTGATTAATGCTTTAAAACTGATCTCGGATTAACCCTAACCTAAGGTCCTAGACCGCCAACATCAACTCTCCCAGTCCCCTAAAGGAATAGGAAGAGTGGTGGGGCGAAGCCTAATGCTCTAAGCTACCTATCTAGGTAATCCGATCTAATCCTAGGGTGTGGGCAACCTAAGCTTGGTGGTTTCATCGCCTAAGCAACTTGTTCGGTGTGACTTTAATTGGTTCGGTTTATTTTAAGTTATGAGTTTATTAGGAATGGTTTAGGGATGGATTAGGAGTGTCTTAGAGTTCTGATTAGTGTGTTTTTAAATACTTTAAGGTTCTGGAATTTAAGGTTTGAATTTAAAAGGTGAAATAATGTCGAAATCGGCTGAACGGGACCGACAGAGGACTTGGGCGCACACACAGTGGCGCCTAGGTCACTCTGGTGACTTGGGCGCCACTATAGTGTCTGGTTCTGTGTGGTTGGGCTTGTGGTGATGATATCGATGTTAATTTCAGAATTTGGGGAGTTCCTACTTAGGGTAGGTCTGTGTTCCGATATTGTTTTAGGTTTAAGTGGATTTTATTGTACTGATTTTAAGTCCGGAACTCAAAATGCGGCTGAAATTCACAACCTAGGCGAGGCAAAGGACTTGGGCGCACCTGTTAGGGCACCTAAGTGATTCTGTGCACTTGGGCGCACCAGCAGTGGCGCCCAAGTCTTGATTTGATGCTTTTCGGTCCCCTGACTTCGGTTTGAGGTTCCGGGTTTAAGTTGGTAAATTTTTTAATTCCAAGGCTGTTATCGGTTCTGTAAAAGTTTTGGAATGTTGGTTCTAGTAAGTTTCGTGTTTTCTTAGTTTGATTTGAGGTTGAACTTCTATGGTTTGACGTTCTTTAAATTATATGTGATTTACTGTGTTATGCTAATTAGGATTAAGTTAGGTTTCAATTAATTAGGTTTCTTAATGATTAAGAGAGGATGTTTTTGTGATTTGAATTGGTTTGATGCTTAAAGTTAATTCGGGCTTCTGGTTTCGGTTGTTTCGAATTGTAAGAGTGTTCTAATGTGCAGATTTGGGACAAGATTTGAGATTAATAAGGATTCGGTGGTCCTAGGTGTAAAATGTGACTTGGGCACACCTGTGGTGGCGCCCAAGTGTTGGCCTACTAGGGTGGCTTCTGGTTCGATGGTTTCTAAGGGATTTCTAAGTTGGCTTTGGGTATTTGACTTTGATTTTGGTTGGGAGATGTTTTTATTTTCGGAATGTGATTGATTTATCGTTTTAATTAGGTCTTGATTAGGGTTTAAATTAAGATTTGGTAATTAAGGTTTGATTAAAGTTTGGTTAAGGTTAATTTGAATTTGGGGTTGTTAATTGTACTTCGTTGATTAGGGTCTCAATAGATTAGAGCTTATTGATTAGGTTTGTTAATTGGGACTTGTTGATTAGGGTTTTGATTAATTAGGAGCTTTATTTTATTTAATTTTTTTTAATTAGGATTTATTAAATTAGGGATTATTAATTAGGGATTTTTTATTAGGGATTATTGGTTAAGTTTTACTAAGTGGGGTTTTGATTAATTGGAGTTTTATTAGGGATTGTTAATTAGGCTTTAAGGGTTTGATTCATTAAAGTTTAATTAGTTAAGTCTATGGATTTTAATTGGATGTTCTTACTTAGGTGTTTTGAATTAAGTGTTTTAGATTGTGATTGATTGAGTTTATTAATTTACTTAGGCACGAGTGCAATAACTTAGGATCACCTACTGAACATCTACACTATTTTTGTTTAGGTGTCTATGTTTCTTTTATTCTTTTTTTTGTTGTCCTCTTCTCTAATTACTAAAGAGTAAGATGAGAAGGGAAGATTTTTATGATTTTTGTAGTTTTTTGGTGTTTTATGCAAAAGTAATGCAACCTAAGCTAAAGTGTGATGATTCAGATATTCAGAGTTCGGAAGTTCAACAATGATTCATATTAATCACAGAGATTCAATAACAGGCTAAATAAAAATGAAAAATATGAAAAACGCAACTGGAAAATGAACTAGGGACTTGGGCGCACCCACAATGGCGCCCAAGTGTCTCCCTGCAAATTGGGATGCACTTGTAACTTTTGACAATACTTCGACGCAATTTCTAGCACTTTATGACTAAATGCGTGGTCCTAATGTTAACTACTAATGTCAAAACCTTCGGATCTAAGAGTGATGACACGAGGATCCAAATTAAAGGGGTGGCTCCCCTTGGCAGAGACTTGGGCGCACCCACAGTGGCACCCAAGTGAATTGTCTGCTTTTCTCTTCTTTTCCTCCCCTTTTGGTAATGTATTTTCTTATCTTTTCAATTCTTTTCACGATTTAGAATGTAAATTTACAGATCTGAGGTCTCTGATATCGACTTATATGAAGAAAGAACCTTATTTGAGAAATAAAATGCAAATAATACGAAAAACGGGGTCGAAACCCAACTATTGGGACTTGGGCGCCACTGTACTTTTCTACACTTTTTCCCTTCTTTTCTTCTTTTATAATATTTTTATGTATTCCTATGATGCCTTTTATGCAATTTAGAACGCGAAGTTACAGATCCGAAGGCCCTGATATCAACTTACACGAAGAAGGACCCGAATTTGAGAGGCAAAATGCACGTATGACGGAAAACGGGGTCGAAACCCAGCACTTGGGACTTGGGCGCAATTGTATGTGCGCCCAAGTGCTTTTTTACACTTTTCTCTTTCAAGTTCGGATTTTTTTTAATGAGGATGATATGGATGCAAGATCTAACCTAATCACGAGTTCGGGATGATGAAAATGATGCGGATCTATTACTTATGATTGATCCTAGGCATGCTCCTAATAATGGATGATTGCTGAAAATCAGATCTATCGTGAAACTACCATTATTAATGAAGATCTACTATGTATGGATGATCCTAAACATATTTCTAAACATGTATAGCAATGGAATCCAATAAAAGAGGAGAGATCTAGGAATACCGGTGTAGTAAAGTGTTTGTTAAGTTCCTAGAATGAAGCTTTCGTGAAGTTCCATGGTTCTAGTTGAAGGTATGAAAGCCTCCTCCTCTATTTCCTATTCTTCTTCTCTAGATCTGAAGCTTTCTCTCTCTAATGGTGGCTACCTTTCTTCTTCTTCTTTATTCTCTCTTTTCTCTCCTTTCTTAGGGTTTCTGGGTAGCCTCCTTGTAAATGAAGTTAAGAGATCCTTAAATAAGGGTTTAAGGCGCGCAAGAGGGATTAGGGCTGCTGTTTGCACAAATTTCTAGAGGGTTTTCGCATCCCAAGGCCAGATTAGGGTTTTTCTAGACTTGGACGCACCTGTGGTGGCGCCCAAGTGGGTCCCATGAGTTAGGTGCACATATGGCGGCGCCCAGGTCTTCTTTCGAAGCTTAATGAGTCCGGGGTTCGGTTTCGGGTTGTTTTTGGGTCTAAACTGAGTTAGAACTACGAAGAGTAGAGTGGGATATACCTAAGTATACACCAAAGTGCATTTTAAACATTACTGGGGACCTGGACGTACCTGTGTGCGCGCCCAAGTACATGGGCGCACCTGTGGTGGCGCCCATGTGTGTCTTGAGTGGGGGCTGCTAGGGCAATCTTCCGAGGGTCATATCTTTTTATCCAACGGTCGGATTTGGACGTTCTATATATCGTCGGAAAGCTCTCGAAGTGAGGAATCCAAAGGTTCAATTGTCTTGACGATTAGGGGTTAGCAAAAGTGAGGGATATCTGGATGAATGGACTTAGTTTTCTAACTTAGGCTAATCGGGTGACATTTTGGCAAACTAAGCACGGTCTTTGTAGGAATTGGCCTAAGCATGTCTTAAGTGATCTGGAAGAAGGCTTGAATAGTATCATGGTTCACTACTTGTGTAAGTAGTGGGGTTGGACTTGAGATCTCGACACGACTTGGCTTTTTTCTCACGAATTTTTAGAAATCATCGAACTAAGTCTAGAATTATCAACAAGCATCTTCATCGTCATTAATTAATCTGAATTATGTCATTAATCATTCATATGTGGGTGAAATGGGGGCACCGCTATATATGATAGGTATTTAAGGCTATCATGGGGGCCAAAAGTGGTGTCTACAGGGAGCCTTGTAATTTGGATTACCAGGGGAAAATCACAATGTCATGGAAGTCTCGATGTACACAATGAGGTCTCAAATGTAGCCAAACTTCAGGGGCACCAAATTCTTATTTCTTAAACCGATAATTGGACACTAAGTGTGGATTGAGACGGCCCTAGGTAAGCCATTCCATCGTAACCAATTACCTCATTCTAGATTCAAGGATTTTGTATGCTTTCTCACAAAACCTTTTGAATATTTTTTTTGTGGTTCGCAGCATTGCAAAAATCTCGGTAAGGCTCCCCTTCTATTTTGTTTTACGTATGTTCATATATGTTATGTTCTGGGTAGTCCTTTTATCGATTTGAATTATGTTTCTATGATTTGATTTGTGTTTGCTCGGATTTTTGGTCAGCACCACTAAGCATGGGTAGCCTAGTCAGTTTGATAACTCGGCCTGGGATTCTTAATTAATTTCGCCAACTGTAGCTTGGAAACTCCTTTTGTTTGCCATCTGTTCTGCAGCAGATTCCATTTGATGCCCATCTATATTAGGTTATATATGTATTATATGTTTGTTCCAGCCATTTCATATGGCGATGGTTATCTTTGTTTGCTCTCGTTACTTTGGTATTGGGAGAATATAGCTCGGTGTGGTTGCCATTATTTTATTCGATTGTTAATATTCTTTAAATATTTTCTATACTATTCATATGGTTTTAGTACTTGATTTCTTGCAGTTTATGGCTACATCTGTTTAAATTCTGAATGTGCTATTAAAATTATAGATGATTCTAGTCGCTCAAGAGTGGCAGCCCGATGATGTCATCTCGACATCAGGTTGGGTTATGAGTTACGTGTCACATTTTGGGGATGATCACTACTCTTTTTGGGAACTTGTTTCAATAGCCTTTGTTGGCTTTTATTTTGGGATTGTATAAATTAAACTTACTTTGTTTGGTTCTGTAAAAACTCAAACATTAACTTTGGGTTTGCTTAAGTATGTTTCTTACTCTGACACGAGACTTAGATATTATTGTATGTCATCGTACTTTATGTTGTGTTTGCTACATGCTTCCACAAGTTTATACGTTCCTATGTGATTATGAGGCATTGGATCATGGAATCCTCACCGTAGAAACCTATGGGAAACAACGCGAGTGAATGGAATTTTCTGGCCCGCTGCTCCACGGCTCTGGATTAGGGCCTTGGTTGGCTCGGTCCCGGTCCAGAGTCGTGACACACTTTTACACATGTATCCTCAGATGGTACCTTTTCTTTAAGCTTCACAATCAATTGAGGTGTAGCAGCATTTGTGGGTCACTCCATAGTTTCCATTTGGGCTGGATCAATTATCCTCTATGCCTTAGCCCTTTTGGCATGATGAGCTTTGTCTCGCTTAACGTGGTGAACGGTTTGGATCTGCATAGGTGAAGTTTTACTTGAGTTGGCCTACTTGTTAATTCTTCTTTTATAGGTTTTGGATAGAACCCGAGGTTGGACCACCTGCTTTTTTGAAACAATGTTGTGATCGTCCTTTCTGCTTCAAGGTTTAAATTATGCTGGCATGTTCTTTCTTTTCACCATTCGGGGATCATTTGAATCCGGTGAAAATTTGACAAATAAAGGACCTCTTATTTTCTAAGGGGGCGGCGTTGTGGGGCCTTTTCACCCATTATCACGCTCTCTCCCTTAAGCAAGGTGAGAGGCTTTAAAGCATTTTCAATGGGTACCGACAATCGGTCCCACACTGAAGTCTTCCTAGGCTGTTGCGTACGATCAAGCTTAGCCACTTTGGTGGGGTAAGCACTAGGGCCCGACCTAGTAGCATCATCCCAATTTCTAGTCTTCCTTACCACTCTAGTGAAGTAAGTGTTAGATCCAAGGGCTTCTGTTTCATTTTTGAGCGTTCATGACCCGTAAACCATACCGATCTGGTGGGATAGGCGTGGGTCCATGGGACCAGAAAATTGCCTCCATCATTTTTCATTTGACATCTTATATTTGATTGGAATTTAATGGAATGATCAAACTTGGATCCAGTCAAATATACCTTATTTTGCAATTGATATGTGGATGGAGTTTGGTGAAAGTTAGTCAACTAACAATCAGTTGTTTGGTTGGATGCCTCTTGCATGTCCTTTGGAGTTTGGCAGTTTGTTAGTCCTTTGTGAGGTCGCCGATCATTAGCTAGCTGATCAGTTCGAAAAGGATGAAACTTGCCTTTTCTTGGCACTTCATAAGTCTTGGAGAAAGCAAACTTCCGATTTTCCAAATCTGAGTTTTTTTTCTTGCAACTCTTCAAATTTTCTTTTGCCGTTTTTACATGGGTCTTGATCATTTGCAAGGAATTTCTTGCAGGGACTTTGGCCTCTAGGTAAGCCTCGTACTTGGTATCGTCAAAAGTGATGACCAGCTTAGTTGCCATTGATGAAACTTGATGACTGACCCGTCCTAGAACAAGGTTTGCAAATATAAATTATCCTAATGTTAACCGGGTGTCGTATTCACTGGGACAAAAAGGCCAAGTTGTGTTGGTTCCTTAATTCCTAAACTAATCCTAATAGAAAACAAAGTACTGATTCCTAAACGAATCCTATTTGAAGACAAAGTATTGGTTTGATTCCTAAATTAACCAAATAGAAGACAAGGGTATTGATTGCTAAATTAACAAATTAAGAAATATGAAAAGTTTCAATTCAATCCGAGAAAAGATCTCAGGGTACGAATTCACTATAACGTCGTACCATGGCAAGTATAGACCTAGGGGTTCTCTCTCAACGCAAAACAGACTCGTTCTGGTTACAAACCTAAACAGAATCAACAAATAAAGGATGCAGGTGTAGATAAGGACATAACCTATCTCTAAGGCATAGACTATCTGAGATCTAACATCACATTCATTCAAGCACCGTTATATGACCAGCATTCAAATCTACAAGATTAAAATACCAAAGAAAATAGATATTGCATTGAAAGAACAAAATCCAACATGTCATATAACCAAAAGCGTTTACAGAAAACCCTAAAGCCTATACATCACCATAAATACAAGATTAGGGCTTCATCGCAACCCTAAGATAAAAGTTTAGTTACTCATGGACGATAATTGGCGAAGAATCTCTAACGAAATCCCCATTGATGCTCTTCCAAAGCTCCAAAACCTTGCTCTCGATCTTCTCCCAAGATGTGAATGTCCTCTAAAACGAGTTTGAGCTTTTATTTATAGGTTTTGGGATGAAAATCCTCGTCAAAATGTGCATGAGGCGGACTTTCAGACGGTTCGGGCATCCAGACGCTAGGTACTGGGCTTCCGAACGCCCGGAAGCAGTAGCTCCCTGGTTGCTCTCTGTGGCCGGGCGTCTTGGCGTCCGGACGCCCGGAGGCAAAACCTCCGGGTCAATTCCGATTTTTCTGATTTTTTCACCATTTCCTTCATTTTGCGCCATTGCTTCTAGGGCTCCTGTAAACATAAAAATGACATAATTAAACTAATTATACTCATCGAAAGGTATACCAAAGTCTAAATTGAGGGGCCTAAATGGTACATTTTAGGCTCTTATCACACCCCCGACTTACACTTTGCTAGATCTCGAGCAAAACTGAAACAAAAAGAAAGACTAACTAAGGCCACTTTCGCAAGGAGCATGGCCCCACTTAGCATGTGCAGCAGGCCTTTAAACCTCTAAGTTTCCCCTAGAGGACGAGTTATAGTCTCGTGAGGGTTTGCAGTGAATCTACCCACAAAATTCCTAAAACTCAAAAACAACAGGGGGTCTTTCCAGAAATGATATCTACGAACACCGGATATTCTTGATCATGGGGTTTTCAACACACATCACAAAGTTGGTTCACAAATCCTATCTATTGGTCAGAAATCCTCAAGATCATGCTGGAACAATTGATCATGCACGGCAAAAATTGTGTATATATAGAAGCATGAGAGCATAAAACGATCCACTAAGACTTCCTGTGAAAACACATCTTTTCTTTTTCTTTCCAAAATTATGGGCCACCTAACCTCATTGAAAGATAACGTGATTCCTCTCAAGGCATTTATGGTGGCTTTCGCACTATTGTTTTTCAAAGGCCGCAATAACACTATTTTGATTTTTTTTTCAACACATGTGACTGTGCAATGCCCAGGTCCCTTAAGCTTTCTAATCAACCCATGTAACGAGCATTCAACCAATGACTCCCAAAACAGATGTCTTTAGGGCACTAGGTATAGCAATACCCCTATGGGCTTACTGGCTCGGGTCAAAAAGGCTACGAATGCAAACTAGTCACACAATTTTATTTTATTTTATTTTCTTTACTTTTTTTTTGCATTTTTTTTCGCTCGGTCCCTAACAATAGACAACTATTTCCATATGCCCGAATTAATTCACTGTTTTGTGGATGAATCCCTCAGTTGAACCAGGACACTGTATGACCGAGGGTCAGCTTTCCATCATAATTTTTCTGTGGCTCTCGCAAGAATGGAAATTATAGCTTCACATTTCAAAAGGATTCTATAAAATACGTGTTGAAGTGGTGGATCAATCACTCTACAATTTCTCAAAAACTCTTTACTAAAACAAGATAGTGAACCGTTTTTCTCTTCTTCCTCACAAAAAGTTCCAAAAACCAAGGTATCTTCATTTCATAAAAATCCTTTTAGAAATCCCCCAAAAAGCTAATTAAATTTTTTTTTTAAGGAAACCTAAAACTCAAGGAAGAGAATTAAAACAAAAACTACTAAAACTAATCCAAAGGTTATTACCCCACCCCCCCAACTGAACATAACATTGTCCACAATGTAAAGCACAAAATAAAAGATAAAGGATGAGGAAAGTAAAGGAAAAGGAAGGATATCACCTGGGTACCGCTTAACAAAAGGTGGAATGGAGGAAAACGGGAAGGACATCCCCCAACTCAGACCAAAGTACCTGCGGAATGTTAGCGGCAAGCACAAGAAACAAAAACAAAGAAAACCTGCGAATCTCAAACCAAACTTGTAGAAAGACATGACTCAGCACTTCCTTCATGTCTACCTCCTTAGTGTGATGAACTAAACACTGATGAATTCCCTGAGAAGATGTAAAATCAGCGATGCAAGGAATGTGGGGTATGTAGATGGAGAGATTAATGACTTTTAAATCGGCAACTGAACTTCCAAGTGCACGCTTGTGCTTGTGCAAGACCTCCAGGATATGATCTCCCTGATCGTTAGCCAAATCAGGGGCAATGAGAGCTAGTAAGGTATCCTCGGGTGGAAGGGCTTCCTCCACGAGCTCATCTACAAAATCAACTGCAAAGCAGTCATCTTGGTCTGGAGGTTGATGAGAGGCCCTAAAAGCATTCAACTTCACTTTCATATTCCCAAAGGAAACATCCATAACTCCGGTTCGACAATTAATGTTTGCATTAGCCGTGGCCAAAAAGGGCCGGCCAAGAATAACAGGAGTGTGTTTCCGGGAATTCTGCACCGGTTCAGTGTCAAGGACGATGAAATCGACAGGGAAAAAGAACTTGTCAACCTTGACCAGAACATCCTTGATGGACCCGTCTTTTTCTTTCTTGCCTTCCTCCGTCCCGGGTCTGCCGGGGTGCGACGGGGCGAAGAGAAAAAAAAGAGCAAGCATCAACATTTATTTTTGTACGGGTATGCCAGATTTTCTATTCTACTTGGAATTTGAAATGGTGATACGGAGATTCACCTTCACAAGTAGAAAGAAAATCAAACTTTTTTCTATCTTTCCATTGCATATATATTTAAAGAAAGAGACAAGATTTTAAAATGCCGTGAGAGGCGATTTTGTTTAGTTTGCCATGAAAGGTAGTTTTGTGTCGTAGAAGGCGATTTTGCCATGGAAGGCGATTTTACAAATCTTATCAATAGTGAAAGACAAGAATTGTGATTTTTTGTCTCTTTAAAAAAATACAGAATACAATAGAAAAGGAAGAAAGAGGGATCTGACTTCTCAAGCGATTGTGGGGACTCGTTCAGATCGACGGTCGCGAGTCATGTGTGGACTCCGCCATCGTCCTTCAGATGAGAACACTTGATGCTTTAGTTTGCTTGGCTTGGCTTGGACCCCAGATTTTTAGAGGACAAAGACCAAAGGAAGGTCCTATATCCGATAAAAAACCGAGTAGACGGGCTGAAAAGCCACATCTAGGCCATGTTGGATAGAAGAAGAGGGTGAAACCTTGGGGGGGTGGCCCCCCAAGGGACTTTGATCACCTTGTAGTTCTTGCAGCAGGGTTTCTTGAAGGCAGGAGAGCTTCTTTGTGGAGAGAATTCTTCAGGATAATTTTCAGGTGATTTTTCAGAATCACTTCAGACAATTTTTATGGACCGCTTCAGATAATTTTTCTGGACCGCTTCAGACAATTTTTCTGGACCCTTTCCCTTTGGAATGACCGCCTATTTATAGGCTTTTGGTAGCCATTAGGAGGGTTTTATGGGCAGTAATGGTATTAATGCTCCATGATGGGAGGAGTTACAAGATTTAATTTCAGAATTTTGTAACTCCTTTTTCTTGGATTTTGATTGGCCGATGGAGAATAATGGGCATTTAATCTCCATGATGATGGGAGTTTCATGGTTAATTACCATGATTAATCTCCATAATGATAGGAGTTACATGGTTAATTGCCATGATTAATTAGACTTGTAACTTCCATTTGCTTGCTTCTGATTGGGCCGTCCAAAATAATGAGTTAATGACCCTAATAAGTTGTCATAGAAAGGTCATTTAACTTCATTAATTGGTCGCCGAGTCGCTTGAAGAGTCGCGGGCCGTGCCGCGTCATTTGGAATTCTTCTTGCGATGATCATCGATGGATCTGCACGTTGTTTTATGTCGGATGACGATGCAAATTCAGATATTGGTTGACACCAATGGGCCGGCAACATCTGTCTAGTCGATTTCTTGATCGGTCGGGCAGAAAGTGTACTTTCTTGGTTGGCCGGTTGGTGGTTTCGGAGTGTCTAATGATGATCTAATGATTTCGATGGCGGATCTGTGATGTCGACGAAGATTGACGGATATCATGCCTAAAAAATCAAATTTTGAGAAAATCACAGGGGCTAAACATCGCGAAACGCGAAAAAGAACGGAAAAACGGACGTTTCGGCGGAAATCCGGCGACCCGGATTTCCAAGGTCGCTGGTGACCTTGGACTTTGGTCCATTTTCCGATCGCCTTCCAGTTGCCGTTTCTCGGGCTTTTTGTCGCGCCCCCGAACCCGGATCCCTACAGCGGTCCGACCTCGTGGACACAAATTGAGAAGTGATAAATATATTTCACCCCGGGATCCACGTGTGTGAGGAAGGCAAAATTTCTAAACACAACAATAACATTTCGCGGAAGCTTACGTGGCATTGCGACCCGGAGCCCGTGGCCATCAAGTTCCGTGTCGAACTCAACCCGTCAGCATAAAGCTGTCATAGCATAATCATAGTCAGACTGGAACAAAACATAATACCAAAATATACAGAGCTGACAGTGATAGGCTTATCAATACCCAAGCATATTCAAGTTATAATTTAACAAGTGCATTAATTACAATCCCAAAAGAAAAGGCTAACAAAAGCCTTACAGAATAACAAGCTAAGAACAAATACTACCCAGGTGTATAATGTATCTCCGGAGTCAAGCACGACGTCTGTATGACATCACTGAAACAATAACCTGCAAAACTCGTGGCTCTACAACCATCTGCACACGTACTAGCTCAAGACGAGAACCCGCTACCTAAGGCACCAAACAAACAAGGTCAGACACGACGGTCTGGCAGGTGATCAATTTAAGCATGAGTATGAATCATTTAAAATTTATAAGAAACCATATACTGAATTTAAAACTGTTTACAAATCTTGAAACGATGCTTGAATGATATACACTTCAAGAAAACAAAAGTCCACGAACGAGATATGAGGCAAAAGTAGCATGAGTACATGTGGTCTAGTGTTTAAAACCATTTAATAAATTTTCAAATAGTACATGAACAAAATGCAAGACAAAGCTAGCATGATTACGAGAAAACATCATGATTCGTAAATCCACATTGAGCTCATCCTTTCTCCGTCATACATGATGACAAGAGCAAGTAAAGACAAAGCAAGATAGGCGAAACGAAACGAAAGCCCGAGCCACACAAGGTGGGCAGGAAAACCGGCCGCGGAACCGGAACAAAACAAAAATGTATATAAATACACGACTTATCTGCAAATAGTCCTTATGTTTAAGGACCCCCTAACTAGTGGATCAGACTGAGAAGGCAGTCCAAGCTCAGTGGTATTCAACGGAATTCATGAATGCACAAAACTAATGGAGACTCGCCGTTTGAGGTCCGTGGTTGACACACTACGCCCCGTGGTTAAGGGTGCCGCCCGGACCAAGTTCTCATATCTGAATGCTCAAAACTAATGGAAACTCGCCGTTTGAGGCCCGTGATTGACACGCTACGCCCCGTGGTTAAGGTTGCCGCCCGGACCAAGTTCTCACATTTCCCTCATCGACCACACGGGGTGGACGGTGCACGCAAGACAAAACAAGGTAGCGTAAGCTATAAGCATGTCGAAGCACACTAAGTAGTCCCCTTTTTGGGTTCTTAAAACAATTTGAAACAAAACTGATACTTGTAACTCAAAACAAGTGCAAAACAATACCCGAAACAAAACTGATACTTGCAAGTCAAAACAAGTACAAAACAATACCCGAACAAAACCAATGCTTGTAAGTCAAAGCAAGTACAAAAAGAGATGCAAGACAAAACCAACGCTTGTAAGTCAAAACAAGTGCAAAGTAATATTCTTCATGTCAAGACTAAGTTTCTGAAAATAGGCTTTCAAGTATATGCTAAGGCCCTTCATTCGATTCTTGTGTAATTGAAACTCAAATGTTGGAATTAAAAGCAGATTGGTGCCCCTGAAGGTAAACAACATTTCAGATTTCCAAGTACACAATATCAAGACCAAAGCCCCTCAACATATTCTAGTTTTTCGTTGATCAAAATATCCACTTTCTTTCTCAGCCTTTGATCATTAAGCATAGTATACCATTGGATTCCTTGCTTCGAGAGATTTCTAACGGTATATAGAACTCCAAATTCTGACGAACGATTCAAAAGTTATGGCTTCCGGAAGATGGTCATTCCGAGCCCGGAACAGTTAGCTCGAGCGAACAAAAGTTGGCTCGAGCGAACTGGTCACAGAACCTCCTTGGTACCAACAGTGAACTCCACTGCTCCAATTCCACTCCAATATCCATTAACAAATAACATCTAAGACTCAACACCAGTGAAAAATACAGAATTTCAAAAATAATTTGAATTCATACTTTCATAACCAAATAAAACAATGCTGGAAACAACATATCTCAAATCAGAATTTCAAGAAAACAATTTCAGATTTGAATGAAATTGCAGGAAACAACATATTTGAAACCATAATTTTTTGAAAACAGGTTCAGATTTGAATCCAATAGATCTTGCAGGAAACAACTAATTTTAGCAGTGCAGAATTTTTCACATAACTGAAACAATAAATCAACTCCAGAAATCTGAGTCTAGCTGAAACATTAAAACAATTGCAGAGTTCTGAATCTAGCTGAAACATTAAAACAAGTGCAGAATTTTGAATCTGAAACATTAAAACAAAGGCAGAATTCTGAGTCTAGCTGAAACATTAAAACAATTGCAGAGTTCTGAATCTTGCTGAAACATTAAAACAAGTGCAGAATTTTGAATTTCAGCAGTGCAGAATTTTTCACATAACTGAAACATTAAATCAACTCCAGAAATCTGAGTCTAGCTGAAACATTAAAATAAGTGCAGATTTTTGAATCTGAAACATTAAAACAAAGGCAGAATTCTGAGTCTAGCTGAAACATTAACACAATTGTAGAGTTCTGAATCTTGCTGAAACATTAAAACAAGTGCAGAATTTTGAATTTCAGCAGTGCAGAATTTTTCACATAACTGAAACATTAAATCAACTCCAGAAATCTGAGTCTAGCTGAAACATTAAAACAAGTGCAAAATTCTGAATTTCAGCAGTGCAGAATTTTTCACATAACTGAAACATTAAATCAACTCCAGAAATCTGAGTCTAGCTGAAACATTAAAACAATTGCAGAGTTCTGAATCTAGCTGAAACATTAAAACAAGTGCAGAATTTTGAATCTGAAACATTAAAACAAATGCAGAATTCTGAGTCTAGCTGAAACATTAAAACAATTGCAGAGTTTTGAATTTAGCTGAAAAGAAAACCAAATCATACATAACCAAAGAAATCAACTAAATGAAAGAGCATTTTCTACTCAGAAATTTAAGAAAGACCAAAAATTTAATGATATATATCCCAATATCTAATTATTCACTTGCCTCAAGCTGAAATGGGTCTCAAGTTCACTCCAAACAACTCCTACAAAGCCAGTTGAAATCCTACACCAAACCCATGGAAGAACCCATTTCAAAATCCACAAAACTTTAAAAAAACAATGGAGTTCTTAAAAAGAATCCATGCATGTATGATAAGAGGCTCTACTTGGTCCAATAAAAACCAGATTTGAGAAGAGGTATCCATTGCTAACCTTGAGAAGCTCTATACAAGAAGAAGAGTTTGGAGAAGAGAGAAAGCCCAGCTGAAATCCCCCAAAAACAGTACCCTTTTGAAGCTTGAAAGATGGGGAGAAGGTTGGTGGAATTTGTTCTTCACTTTGAGCTTGGTTTCATTAACATGCAAGAGGAGAGAGAAGACAAGAAGAAGAAGAAGTCTTCTTTGGTTTCGTTGCAGTAGAGAAATGAAAATGAAGAAGAAGGTGAAAGGAGCCAACGTGGGTTCTTATATAAATGGGCAAGTTGTGGGCCCCATTGGCCCTTAAAGCTTCAAAGCTTTAAAACTCATGTTTGTCGGTCCCGGATGAAATCGACGAAGAAGAACAAAATGATCCTTCAAAAATCTAGTTTTAAAAAAGTATACTTTTGACATATTTTTGAGATTTTGAAAATTGGGTCCAGTTTTAGGTGTGAAAAGACAATTTTACCCTTTTTGGGCCAAAACATGGGTTTCTGGGCTTTGGATGGACTCGACGAAGAAGACTAAAATGATCCACATAAAATCTACTTTTCAAAAAGTACATTTTTGACATGATTCTGAAATTTTAAAATTTGGGCTCAGATTTAAATGTAAAAAGACTGTTTTGCCCCTCGGGCTAAAAAACTGATTTTCTGAGTTTCGAATGGGGTAGGTCTAAACACAAAAGTTGTTGGATCTGATTTGACCTATCAAAAGAAACCAAAATTGTAATTTTTCAAAAGCAAGAACAATCCCCAACGCTGACACGTACATCGCAAGGCATCCCCGGGCTGTCAGACCGGGTCCAACCGCCCTCAAAATTCCCCAAAGCTATAGAAAAATATTATAAACCACGATCTAACTCAATTAAGATCAAATCTCACTAAGAGAACTAACCCACAGCTAAAAACACACTAATCACGAAAAGTTAGGGATCGGGGTCTTACACTTTTTCGCTTCTGTTTTCTCCTGTATTTCTCTTGAAATTTCTTCTCATTTATTGGCTTAATTCCTCTGAAGAAAGCCTATCGAAAGGTTGTGGAAATCAGAGCACAAAGTTTCCTATTTTTGGAAAAGCCGAAGACTCCGTAACCGACTTTCCGCCAAGAGTTGAAACTAGGTCAAACGATGTCGGAATGACCTGAAATTTGAGGTGAAGCTTCTTGAGCATTAGATAGGACCAACCATGGGCTTTTATTTGAGTTTTGAACCCCTTTGGAGTCCCGTCGATGCTTGACTTGATTTCACCGTGCGGAAGATGTCGAGCTTTGATGTACGGTCATCTGATGTCCGATTGACCTGAAATTTGATAGGGAGCCTATTGGAGTCATTTTGAGATGATCCATTAGCTTCGATTTGGATGCCATGGTCCCGGGGAGCTTCGCCGCTGATAGGCTTGATTTTGCTTCGGAGCGTCAAAACCTGGTCAAACGTTGTCGGAATGACCTAAAATTTGAGGTGCAGCCTTTTGGAAGCATGTAGAAGCTACTCATGTGTTTTGTTTGATGAGTGGCGGCATCAGAGGTTCTCGCCGCCGGGAGGCTTGATTTCGCCGTTCGAGAGTTGATGGAGGGTCAAACGGTGTCGGTTTAACTTGAAATTCGACGTGGAACCTTTTGAAGGTATTTTGAGACCATCCATAGGCTCTGATCGAAGATTTGATGTATTTGATACTATCGCCACCGGGAGCTCCCGCTTAGTTGTTGGAGGATTGAAGTTAGGCCAAATGGTGTTGAAATGGCCCGAAACTTCATGTGTACCTCTTTTTTGGCTATTTTGAAGGATCTTGCAATTTTTGTTTGATTTTGACAAGATCTGATGCTTGAAGCAGCTTTGCCTATTTGTAGTAGGATGCGGCTCCATGTAGCTTTTGATGTTGAGGAGGCAAAGTGACATTTTTTGTGTCAACAAATGCCCCCTCGAGGTACAACGACGAATTGGATAGCTTCTGCAGTCGTTGTGCCTCGAAGAAAATTTTGAAGGAGAACTTCTGACTTGACCAAGAGTCTCTGAGCATTTTTCTTGATAGAGTAGCCTTTTGAGTTTCCAAGGGAATTTTATGGCAGTGATAGAGAGATCACGTACCATATCAAGGCAAAATTTTGAAAATGACATTTGGATTCGTTTTTTTGGGTTTTGGAATTTTTTGTTTTGACCTTGTGAACCTAAAGGCTTTGCGTGGCACATCAGGCGGTCAAGAAAGATTTTTGGTTTTTGACCTTGTGACCTAACAAGCTGTATGTGGCAGGTTAAGGGGTCGGAGTTTGGATTTTGATTTTGGTCTTGTGACCTAGCAAGCTGTATGTGGCAAGTTAGGGGACCGGGTTTTGGTTTGGGTTTTTATGGAATGTCAATTTCAAGGTTTTTGGCTTAATTTGGTTCATGAGGTGGGGTGATTTGGATTTTTGGAAACTCATGAGGCTTGGATTTTTTTTGTATGGTCCAATCAACTCAAAGGAGGCATGGAACCATTTTTGTATGCTCTTGGTAAGAGGAATTTTGACTGAAAGCCGCTTTTAGTGCCTAGGTGGTCAAACCTGGCTCATGTGGGCTAACCCATGGGACCTTAAGCTTTAAAGATGGCTTAGATTTCATGTGGTGTCATTTTTGTAAAGAATATCTAAAAATATCTTTTTTTGGTAGAGAATATCTAAAAATATTCTTACTTGGAGAGAATCTCTCAAGTTTCCTTGATTTTGGGAGAGATTTTCTCAAAGTATCTTTCTTTGGGAGAAAGTTTCTCATAATCCCTCTCTTTTTGGAGAGAATTTCTCAAAAGATCTCCTCATTGGGAAAGAATATCCCATGATTCTTTTCTTTTAGGAAGTTTGCTAATTTGTAGCACTTACCTCCTTTCTTTTCTCCTTCTTTCCTCTTTTGGCTTGCTCTCTTCTATAAAAGCAAGGGGAGGTTGGATCTCTTGCTCCTATTACCTTCTTTTTGCAAAAGTCTTCAAGAGTGCTCCAAGATCAAGGATTCTTCTTCTTCTTCAAGGATCTTCAAGCTTTTTCTTCTTCTTCTCCATCAATGGCTTCAAGCAAGTTTCTTTTTTTTCTTAAGAAACCCCATGTAGGAATAGAAAAGAGTTTTCATTCTTTCCTTTTCTTTTCTTTTTCTTTCTTTTTTTTCCTTTTTCACTTGTATCCCTTTTTTTCACACGTTTTTCTTTCTTTCTTTTTTGTTTTCTTTCTCTCTTTCTCTTTTTTTTTCTTTTCTTTCACGGTTTCTCTTTTTTCTTTACCGTGGCTTTTTTTTTTCTCACGGTTTCTTTTTTCTTTTTTACCGTGTGTTTTTTTTTTAATCTCTTTTTTTTTGTGTGGCCGTACGGACAAGACCGTACGACCACGTGGCCTGTGGGTGATTTTTTTTTTTTTTTGTTGTTGTTTGAAAAAAGAAACTTTCTTCCTTTCTTCTTTCCCCTTTTTTTTTTGGATTTCGAGATGCACATGCATGACAACTTTCCTTCTATGCATTTTTTCTTTTTAGAAAATAGAATTGGAAGTATAATAGTACACACCTGGAAATCTTTTCGCAAGTCTTGGGATTTGGAGGTCGCAGCAATGTTGAGCCCTTTCTTGGTCTTGCGGGGATTTTCTAAGGATCTTTGCAAGTTTTGGATTCTGGAGCTCGCAGCAATGTTGAGCCCTTTTCCAATCTTGCGGATATTTGAGAAGATTTGGTTTGATCTCGCAGCAATGTTTGAGTTCAAACCTTCTTCGAGAATTTCCATCGATTATGAGCTTGCAGCGATGTTGAGCCCATCTTCAACCTCCTATTTCTTTCAGGGTGTTTTCCTTTTCTTCGGAATTGCCCCGGAACCATGCCAAAATTTCGCTAGAATTTTTTTTAGCAAAATTCTGTCATTTTGATGATTGATTTTTCTCTCTTTCCATCCTTTGCAGGTAGTTCCTCCAGAACGAACAAGGGTAAGGAGCCCGTCACTGATGTGCCTCATCATTCTACCAGATCCTCTAATGTGGCCGTACAGCAGGCCTGGGAAGAGGTTCAATATGTTGAAAGGAACTTGGAAGAGTGTGACTCGCTCAACCGAGATGAGATGAGGCAACGTTTGATTGCCCTCAAGGGTGAGGAGTTTTATAAGATTATGGTAAGCAACCGTCCCTGGGTCACGGACGATCAGAGCATTATGCCCAAGCCTACCTTCTTCTTTGGTGATGCCGTCCCCGACGATTCAACATACCAAAGGAGATGTTTTCAGTTCTCTTTCACAGTTGATGGTGAGAAGAGAACCGTTTCTACTCGGTCGACCTTCGATCGGACTATCTCAATCATGAGCCTTTCCTCCACATGCTCGAAGAGGGAAGATCCTCCAAGCTGGGTGAAGAGGACAAATGTGATCAAGACCGGGGTTTTTGTTGGCGGCCCTTCTGGTTTTGCAGAGAAGTCGCCTGCCCGTATGGACATTTTGATGCCGGCCAGCGGCTACCAAGGTTCAGACCATCCTTCGATCGATTTGAGACCGGTGGGCCTTGGCATTTTCAACTGCGATGGCAGCAATTGGGTGAAGCCTTTTCGACTTCGCGGCCGTTTCAGTGCTGACTCGAGCTGGTTGTCATGGACTGATCATATCCTACAGGTCGGCGGTGCCATTCTGAAGGAGGCCGAGGTTTTTGATGCGGTTCGCGCTTTTCGGCAAACCGTGATTTTCTCCGACGAGGCCTTCATGGCCATGCTGGAGTCGTTCCTTCCACAAACCAACACCTTCATTGTCACGAACGGTGAGATTGGTTTTTCTTTAAAGGAACTGAGTGCCATCACTGGGGTGCCTATCCTCGGCAATCTCTATGAGGAGTTTATGCCTATTGACAGCGTCCTTGAGGAGAAGTCTGAGGAGTTCAGGATTTTGTACTTTCAGCTCGTCGCCTTCTACGACTTTTTGAAGGAGAAGGAGGGCTCAAAAGTCCTGTGTAGCAGTTGGAAGAGTGGTAGCTTTTTGTCTTCCAACTTCTTTGACAGCGGGGAGTCTTCTGAGAGTACGACCCAGGAAGCCAGGGCTAAGAACCCGGATTCGAAGAAGATCTCCGCCATGCGAGAGAATTTAAAGGAATTCTTCGCAGACACATACGCTATTCATTCTGACATTGCGTTGCGGAGAGATCTCGTTGTCTTCCTCACTTATTGGCTGGGTGTGGCAGTTTTTTCCGGAGGAGATGGAACGCACATAAGGCCGCACTGCATTTTTCCGGCTTGTCAGATGGCGTTTGAAAAGCGGCTTGCTTTGGTGCCTGGTCTTTACTCCTATTTATGCACCGAACTGCAAGTTGCTGCTTTTCTGGTTCGGCTTGGGCTTCCCATGAATAGGGTATTTTCAGCCCATATTTTCTATTCGTGGTATGTATACCACTGTCCCAGTTTCCACCGATTGGGTGCTGCTCAAGACTATGACCCGTTTATGATTCGGTTGGCTAGAGGGAAGCCCGTTTCCGAATCTCTTTTATCTGCCCGTTTGAGGATCCGACGATTCTGGGACGTCCAGATGGGGCAGTCTTCAGTGAAGCTTTCTCTGGGCTTACGGAAGAAGGCTTTTGATTTGGGTGTCTCCAGTGATTCGACCAGGGCAGGGTCGGGGAGACACTATTCTTTGTCAAACGCAGAGAGGAGTTGGCTATTTAACATACGTTTCGGCATGATGGTGTACCGCAGACATCTTTTCGTCGACATCCAGCCGTATGTTCCTTCGTGTTTTGCCATGCAGTTGGGCTTCTCTCAAGGCGTTGTTGGAGCGCCTTCGAGCAAGGTGAAGCGTTTTGGAGGTTTGCAGGACGGGAGAAATGCATCGGGCATTTATAGCGCGGAAGACACTACTACCATGATTTCCTATCCTGAGTTGCCCACTTTCCGGACTGCTGGCTTCACAAAATGGTTTGTGGAGAGCTTTTCAGCATACCGGGGGCTTTCCAAGAAAGAACTTGATGTAAAGCAGTCTTTCGGGAAGGGCCTTCGAAAGTCAGATGGCGTTCGCCGAGAAGAAGTTCTGGCTTTCCTTTATGGAGAAAAGCACAAAACAGGTTTTCTCGAGGACTAGAACGTCATCAGATTGGAAGCTGCATAAGATATTCCTGATGAGGTCTTGGAACAGCTTACCGAGGAGGAGCCTGAGGTCACTGCTTGGATACAAGCAGAGCGAGCAAAGGCTTCCATGGAGTCTACTGGCAGGAGCAGACCATCCAGTGAGGACTCTGGTGAGAGGCCCGATTTCGATGGTGGGGAGGGTGCTTCTAGCTGTTCATCCTGTAGGAGAAAGAGGAGAAGAGGACAGCGCCGAAGTCAGAGGCGACACGAAAGCTCTCCTGATCTGGAAATTCCTTCTACCATTGTTGAGGAGGCATCAGGGGATGATGAGGAGCCTCCAGAGAAGAGAAGCCGAGGGGAAGAGACCATTGATGATGGTATGCTTTTCCCTTTTCTCTTTCCGTTTCTTTTCTTTCATGAGAGCTTTTGTTTTGATCTACTACTTACTTTCTTTCTTTCGGCAGAAGATGATGGTTTGAGATGCCTGAGGTTCCGACCGATGAGGCGGTGACGGATCCTATCGTGGCATCTGAGGAAGAACTTAGAGATTCTAAAGTCGACCCAGAATCTCCTCCTGGTATGACTTCTTTTCTTCTTTTTTTTTTGTTTTTCTCTACGGCCGCTTGCTGACATGCATTTTTGTTTCTTGCCAGCTGACTTGCCAGAAGATTCCGACGACTTTGAGCCATCCATGGACACAACTTTTGACGATGCTTCGGATGAGCTCATGGAGGCAGAAAGCATTCCGCCGGTCGTCGAAGAAGGTACTTTGTAGTGATAATCTTGATATTTTGATTTTTGACTAGATCATATTCATACCTTTTTCATCTTTCATTAGAGGGTTGTGAGGTGACAGAAGAAGTTTCTCTATCTTTTTTAGAACCAGAGCAGGGGGTACCTGTGATCGATCCAGGAGTAGGGGCTTCTTCCACCGGTTTTGATGAGGCGAAGGCGAGTCCGCCTACTGATATTCCTTCTCCGGCGGCTCCGATTGGAAAGAGCTTCTTGATTACTCTTCCAACGATGCTTAACATGGGTAGTCGACCAACAGAGCATGGCGAGTCTTCATCTGAGCCATCTCGTCAGTTTGCGAGGAAGGTGTTGAAGAGAGTCTTGAGCTCATGGGTCGAGACTCTTTCCTCTGGCCATTTGGAGGCTGGTTTTGGCATGGTGAAGCATGCGCAAGGCATTTTTGCCGATAGCGAAGAAGTCAGTCTGGACATTACAGACGCCAAGGCTTTTGTTGATGAAGTCATCACTCTAGGTAACAAGTGGACTGAGACCAAGAGCTTTCCCAATGATGACTTCTTCAACGAGATGTTTTTGAAGCCTTCCAGCGAGATCAAATCTGAACTGAATGAGATCTCACGGACTCAGAAGCAGCTTGTTCGGGAGAGGAACGTCACCGAGTTGGCTATTATTGAGTTGACACAAGACCAGCACCATCTTGATAGGGAGGTCGCCGAAGCCAGACAGCGCCTTGAGCTATTTGAAGAACAAGCCGCTGCAAGTGGACTGCCACTTTGAAAGCTTGTGATAGAAAGAGGACTCTCATTCGCCAAGTTGAGGAGGTCGAAAGCAATCTCCGGAGGAAAACTCAAGAATATGAACAATGGCAGATTCTCTGGGAAGAGCTTCCTCGTGCCGAGGATGGACCGCGATGGCCTACTACTTTTTATGGGAAGATTCTGAAGAAACGCGGCCTGGAAGCTTTGGAGGCTAAGGCCAAGAGTTTGCTTGAGGAGTTAAGCCTTTGGCTGAAGACCATGTCAGACTGGTCTCCTAACTTTGTAACAAACTTTTCCTTCTTTTCTTTTGGTACCTCCATGTATAAACATTTTTGGCACTCTTTTTTCTTTTGCAGCCCCTTATTTCACTTAAATTCACTTTTGATGAAAACATAAGCAAAAATTGAATGGGAATGGTTTGTTTGAAAATTTGATCAAAAGGTTGTCACTTTGTGAAAATCTTTTGTCAAAAGTTTGTTTTGGGCATGAAAGCCAGATTTTGTGGCAAAAAGCCTAGTTTTTTTATGGCTTGAAAGCCGGATTTTAGATGACGTGAAGGCCGAATTTTGATTGTGGCATAGGAGCCAAATTTTGTTTGTGGCATGGAAGCTGGTTTTTGGCATGAGAGCCGATTTTTGTGGCGTGAAAGCCGAATTCTGGTTTTGTGGCATGAGAGCCGGTTTTTGGCATGAGAGCCGATTTTTGTGGCGTGAAAGCCTGATTTTTGAGATGGCATGAAAGCCTAATTTTGGATGGCGTGAAAGCCGAAATTTTGTTTGTGGCATGGAAGCCCGTTTTTGGCATGAGAGCCGATTTTTTATTGTGGCATGGAAGCCAAGTTTTTTTAAAACCAAGTTTTGTTTTGTAGGCATGGAAGCCGGATTTTTGATTTTTTGGCATGAAAGTCAGGTTTTTGTTTTGTTGGCGTGGAAGCTAGATGTTTGGTTTTTGGTGTGAAAGCCAGGTTTTCGGCATGAAAGCCGGGTTTTTGGCATGAAAGCCGGGTTTTGACGTGAAAGCCAGGTTTTTGGCATAAAAGCTGAGTTTCATGGTTTTCAAAGTGCAAGTATCGACTAAGAGTCGTTTCCCTGCTGAATGGTATTGCAGGTATCGATAGAATGTCGCTTCCTTGCTCATTCGGTTGCGAGTATCGATGGAATGTTGCTTCCTCGCGGATTTGGGTGCAAGTATCGACTGAATGTCACTTCCTTGCTTTGTTCTAAAAAATATGGTTTTGTGGGTATCGATGGAATGTCACCTCCCCATGATTTTTGAAATTTGAGGTTTTTTCGAACCTTTGTTTTTGTTTTGAAATTTGGTTTGTGGATATCAACTGAAACGTTGTGTCTCCACGATTTTTGAAATCTTGCAAGTATTGACGAGGTGTCACTTCCTTGCGATTGAAGGTTTTGAAAGTATCGAATGGGGTTCACATCGTTTCGATTTTTGGGTTTTGTGTGAGTATCGACTAAATGTCGCTTCCCCACGGTTTTTGAAAAACCATTTATTTTTGTTTAAAGACACGAGGGTCGTAAATTTTTGACTCGAAACCATTTTGGCGGTAAAAGTCAAGGTGGACTAGGGTGGAAATCCCTGAGTCCTGATTTTTGTTTCAAACCATGAAGTTTGGGTTCAAGGATCGAAAGTTTTGGCCAAGTTAGGGAAGAGGCTCCTAAACTTGGATTTTGAGTTTGATTTTGTTTTTGTTTTTTTGTTTTTCTTCGAACAATGAAACATTGAAAGTAAGCATTGCCTTGGGTTTTTAGAAATTTCAACATAGGGATGAAAACTCTAAAAGGGGTGGGTTTGACGAGCAAGTACCTAGGAATAGGCTTTGTCCATGCAGGCATCACTCTGACCCGATGTAGGAAGTCTTCAAGGGTAGTACCGCTTCAAGAACTTGCCATTGATGGGCAGCATACATCTGTCACCCTCCATGTTTAGAAGAGCATATGCGCCATTGGAGAAGACTTTGTCGATAACGAAGGGTCCCTCCCATTTTGGTTAGAATTTGCCTTTGGATTTGTGGGCAAAAACCATTGGCCTTTTCACCGCAAGAACCAAGTCACCCTTTTTGTGGGCGCGTTGCCTGACCTTTTTGTCGAAAGATCCTTCCATGCGTGCTTGGTATAGCTCAACGCTTTGTAGAGCTTCGAGTCGTCTTTCATCGAGATTATCCAGTTCTTGGAGTCTTAATTTCACGTTGCTTTCTTGCGTCATTTCATTTTGTTGAGATACCCTTAAAGAAGGAATTTGTACCTCTAAGGGGACAACTGCTTCACATCCATAGACCAAGGAGAATGGTGTGCTATGGGTTGGTCCTCGAACAATAGTCCGGTAGGCCCATGAAGCTTCAGGTAGTTTGTCGCTCCAGTCTCTTTTGTGACTAGAGACCATTTTCTTGAGAATTTTGCAGAGTGTCTTGTTGAAGGCTTTTGCTAGTCCATTCGCTGCTGGGTTATACAGAGTCGAAGGACAACTTTGGATTTTGTATTTGTCGCAGAACCTGTAGAATCTGTGATCCCGGAATTGTGGTCCGTTATCATGGACGAATCTTTTAGGGATGTCGAAGCGACAGATGATGTTGGTTCGTAAGAATTGAAGGACTGACGAGGTCTTCATTTCACTGAACGCAAATGCTTCTGACCACTTGGAGAAATAATCCATAGCGGCGAAGATGAAGCGATGACCTTTGCTTGATGGGGGAGAGATAGGACCTATGATGTCCATACCCTAGGCTCCGAAGGGCAATGAGATCGCTGTAGGATGTAGCCATTTTGGAGGCATGTGTACATAATCTCCATGAACTTGGCACTGTTGGCAACGTTTAGCAAATTGCATTGCGTCAGCTACCATGGTAGGCCAATAATAACCTAACCTTTTATCTAATCGTAGAGCTTAGGACCAGCCTGATGGGCTCCACAAAGACCAGCATGAATTTCTTTTAGAGTCTCTTCCGCCTCTTGTCGTGACAAGCAGCGTAGAAGTACTCCATTGAAGGATTTTCTGCAAAGCATTTTGGAGGGAATATCCAAATGAAAATTTGGGGCTCGTCTTTGAATGCTTACCCGTTCTTTTGGATCTTCAGGTAGGATTCTGAACATAATATAATCAATGAACGGATCCCTCTGGTCGCCAATCGGAGGTTTAAGGATGGAAATCCGACCTCCGACCACTCGGTGGCATTCAGCAACTTCTTGGTGTGTGTTAAGAGGAGGGAGAATCCGTCTTTGACACACTATAATTTGCATGGTTTCCCCTTCTTGGATTGCCATGGATGCAGCAAGTCCAGCCAGGGCATCTGCACGGATGCTTTCACCTCTGCGGATGTGGATGATGTGACAGATGTCAAACTTTTGACGAAGCGATTACGCCTTGTTGTAGTAAGGCAACCGATCAGGCTTCCTGATTTCATATTTTTGATTCATCTAGTTAACAATCAGTTGGGAGTCCCCAAATGCTTCCAGCATGGTGATACCGGATTCGAGGGCGAGTTCCAATCCTTAGATCAAGGCTTGGTACTCAGCTGCATTGTTTGAACATGGTTCCAGTAGCGAAAATGTGTGTGGAATCATGTATTTGTCAGGGCTAACAAAGAGGATGCCAATTCCTTATATCAGCTTTCCTTTTTCATTTGTCCTGGTTGCACCATCGAAGTACATGTTCCAGGAGACATTTGGTAAGGAGGTCTCTACGCTGTAAACAGGCTCATCTGGGAGATCATCCCTCTGAGTGGAGAATCCTTAGGCAGTGGATGCTCTGCGAGAAAATCTGCCAGAGCTTGACCTTTGATTGCCTTTTGTGGTACATACCTAATATCAAATTGTGACAGAAGGATGAACCATTTTGCTAGCCGGGCATTGAGAGAACCTGCTTTTGTAATAAGGACCTTTAGGAGATTGATCCTCGAAATTAGGTATACTGTGTTTGACAGCAAATAGTGACGTAGCTTTTGTACGGCGAACATCACTGCCAGGCATTCTTTTTCGACTGGAGAGTAGCGATGCTCTGCACCCACCAACATGCGACTGAGGTAGTATAGAGCAGCTTCTTTTCCTCCATCATTTTCTTGTGCAAGTAGAGCGCCCAAATAATAGTCAATAGCTCTTGTCTACAAGATGAATGGTTTTCCGGTTGTGGGAGCAGCCAACACCGGAGGTTTGGTCAGGTATGACTTGATGTCTTGAAATGCAGCTTCACATTCAGCATCCCAAACAAAGTCTACACCTTTCTTCATCAGGCGAGAAAATGGACGGCATTTTCCTGATAGATTGGAAATGAACCGTCGGATGTATGCCAATCTTCCTTAAAGCCCTTTTAGTTCTCTTAGGGTTCTTGGAGATGGCATTTCTAGAATTGCCTTGACTTCGATGGGGTCAAGTTCTATTCCAGCTTTCCGAACTATGAATCCAAGGAACTTACCCGATGAGACACCGAAGAAGCATTGAGGGGACTCATTCGCAATTTGTGTTTACGAAGCCGGAGGAACACTTCTCAAAGATCTTGGAGATGGTCTTCTTTTGTTTTGCTTTTGACGGTGAGGTCATCAACATAACATTCGACCGTCTTGTGCTACATATCTTGGAAAATCTTCATCATAGCCCTTTGATATGTTGCACCGGCATTTTTCAGACCAAATGGCATGACAGTGTAGCAATACATGCCAAATGGGGTCCAAAAGGATGTATGTCTTTCATCTTCGGGTTGCATCTTTATCTGGTTGTAGCCAGAGAAGCCATCCATGAAAGTCATTCGCTCAAACCAGCAGGTGTTGTCAATCATTACCTCCGGTATGGGGAGCGGGAATTCATCTTTGGGGCAAGCATTATTTGGTTCTCTATAGTCAATACAGACTCTGCTTTGCCCATTTTTCTTTGTCACGGGGACGATGTTGGCCAACCATTCAGGATGCTGTTCCTCGCGGATGAAGCCAACGTTTTTGAGTTTCTGAACTTCTTGTTCAATTTTGTCCATCACATCAGGACGGAATCTTCTTTCGCCTTGTTTGACAGGCTTGACATTTTCTTGCAAGTTGAGTTTGTGAACTGCTATTTTGGGATCTAAGCCAAGCATTTCAGCGTAAGACCATGCAAAACAATCAACAAACTCACGAAGAAAAGAGACATACTCAGGTAACTCATCATCCTTTATATTCTTGCTTATGAATACAAGACGTGGGTTATCTGGTGTTCCCAAGTCTATCTTTTGAACAGAATCTTCTGTTGGAAGGTTTGACGGTGGTTCCTCCACAATATTTTCGGAGGCTTCCAGCTCAACAAGACCTTCTGGATTTCCAAGGGCATTTTTCAGACCATGGCTCCGCTTCTGTCCATAAATCTTCTTGATCGGTATTCTTCTCAAGACTTGCTATGAGATGATCCCAATCACCAGCTGAAACTGGGTCGAAGTAAGGCATTTCTTTTGGAGACGATGGCTCTTCTGAATCAGAGAACCGTGCGTCTGTGTCATCGGACAATTCCTCTTCATCATCAGAGAAATCGTACCAATTTGATGAGCTTCCTAGGTCTTTGTCGGGTAACTCCTCAAAGAGATATCCAGGGAGATTGATGTCTTCATTGACACGAGATGTTGAGGCCTGGTCAGCAAAACGACTTTGCAGCCTTTGTGTTAGCTATCTCATCGGAGTGTCAGGATCATACCCTAATCCGTATAAAGACTTGTCTATGCGACGGTGGAGTTTCCAATCTTCCAGCTGACTTTTGGTTAGGGTGGGTTCTAATGGTATAAGAATACCACGGCCACCTCCCAAACCAATTGGATTTTGAGCGTCATAGCCCATTTTCTTCATGATAGCTTGTGCCATTAGACTATACAAGGATAGTTGAGGCATACCTTCATTTTGGAAAGGCTCAAGCAAGGAGTTTGATGAAGAAGTGTCCAACCTATGGAAGAAGATTGGTTTCTCTTCTGCCGATGTTGCCGGAACAATGAAGGTAGCAGATGCAAGATCTTCTACATCAGCAGGTGTCTCCAATGGAGCGAGGGCAGGCTGAACTTCCTGAGTATTAGCTTGGCTTGACGATGTATTATCTTCAGTCTTTGAATCTGAATCCGTGTCTTGTATGATAGACACGAAGGAGACAGCAAACTTGCCCCCAGTCTTTTGCTTTGTCTTCTTTGCCTTAGTAGTGATTACCAAGGGTTTGGAAGGTTTGAAGGAGACAACGAAGGGAGATGGAATGCTCTCTCCGGATTTGCCGGAAGGTTTGTTTTCTTCCGATGATTGCTGAGGAGCCTTGCCTTTGTCTTTTTGGAGATTGCCGGCAAAGGATGTTATTTTCTCATCCTCCTTCTCTTTCTCATCCTTGTATATCTAAGAGTCTGCAAAATGGACTTCTTTCCCTTTAAAGCGCTTTTCGTCTGCAAACACTCGATGTATCAAGCCGTCGTCACCAACAAACTTGATGCACTGATGTAGAGTCGAAGGAACAACACCGTTCTCGTGTATCCAAGGGCGTCCGAGAAGGATGTTGTAGCATGAAGTGGTTTTTATTGCATATACGGTGACCTCAGAGATAACATCCCCAATTTACAACCTGAACCGGATTTTGCCAATGGGCCTTTGAGCACTCCCATCGTATCCAAAGATGGACACATAAGTATGACTTAGTTTGCTAAGTGGGATACCCAGCTCTTCGAGTGCCGAAGTAGAGATGAGGTTGAGTGCAGAACCCGGGTCGATCCGGACTCTATGTATCGACATCTCTTTGATGTGCCCTGTAAAATACAAGGGTCGGTTGTGCTTCACCTAGCAGGAGGTCTTCCTTATTGAAGGCAATGGTAGCACTTGCGGCGTTTTGGACCAAGAGGCAATCAGTGCAAGGTCCTCCAGCTTCTTTCTTTTCTCCCTTTGAGGAGGTTTTTGATTTTTTGACCCTATAGTCCATTTCAATTTGTAGGACTTGTGGGGCATGTTTGTCGACATCCATATTCAGCCTTTGCAGTTATGAAATGAGACTACCACGAGTTTGTGGTGACATTCATAATAAGTCTAGGATATGCAGTCGTGCAGGTATGTGTTTGAAGTGCTCGATCAAGTAATATTTGAAACCCTCCTTGGGGCCTGCATTTTGATTATGATCGTCGCTTGGGGCATTTACAGCTTGTTTTCCCGAAGGATCTATATAAGAAGAAGAAGGTTGGTTGTAGTTTTTGTGTTAATCCCGGCCAGAGCAGGTACCTTTTCCAACTTTAAAAGCTTCTAGAGGTGGTTATTCTTTCGGAAGACCCCTTTCGAGCTCAAGGGGCCGATCCTCCCCTTTTGCTAAAAACACCTCTGCAGCAGCATTGCTGTCTTCAGTTATTGCGTTGCATGGAGCATTTTCTGCGAACAAGTCTTGAACAACTTCCAACAACTTTTCTTCTTTGTCCAGTATTTCATCGGTCCAGACATCTCCAATGAGGTTGGGTACCTGGGACCAATTGACTGGGTTTTCTTTGAAGACTTCGTCAGCCAGAGCTTCTCCATGGTGATCAGTAGGAAGAGGCTTGAATTTTGACGTCACCGTTTCAGGAGACGACGACTGAGAAGATGCTATCTCAGTGGAAGTCACCCGAGAATATGTAGCTCCAGAAGATATGCTACCGGATGCATTCTGAGAGTTTGTGGCCTCAGCAGATGAAGCTTCAGAGGCACTATCATCCTGAACTATCACATTGCAAGCAACTTCGATAGAAGATGCCTCCACAATGGACTGTTGGGAATCAGACTCATCCTCGATCTAAGAGGATCATCAATCCAGCAACTTTCTTTATTTTCCGTAGTCACTGGAGGAGATGCTTGTAGATTTTCCAGGACTTCCGGTTCTGGATTTTGATGAAGTTGGTTGATGTGATCTTGCTCCTGCTCTATGGTGAGATGCTGCAAGATCCTCGCATATTCTTCAAGATCGAGCATAGAAGCTAGATCTTCTTCTTCATCTGCTCTTTGTGGTTCAACTTGATTGGGATCCACTAGAGCATTTGTTTGTGCTGTGTCAACAACATTTTGGACAGCCTCTTGGTGTTCATCATTATCAGACCAGGATCCTTGTAGCTGGAAGGGGTTATACCAGATTACTGGCATAAGATGGGATTCTAGGATCCATTCTTCATCGGAGAGATATTCTCCGGTTTCAAGGGATTCCTCCCGCTCATCTGTGTCACTGGTAGTGTCACTGGACTCGTATCCATTCGTGGAGAATCTAACTACCGAGTTACATGAGTATGATGCCCACTACGTAGTCTCATCCCTGAGCCTTGGTGGCTTGAAATCTCCGAGGGTGAATTTTCTTACCCCTCTTAGAGCTTTGGGGAGGGACTCCTTTGTTGCCTCCAGTGAAGCGGTAGAGGAGGTTTCTGCCTTTTCAGGGACCTCTTGTTTTGTTTGAGCCTTCTCCTGCTATTTGAGCTTGCGGAGTTGTCTCTTGGCTTGCCTTCGCTATTGAGCGGTCAGCTTTGTTTTGACGATCTCCCAATTTTCATCTTCTAGGAGATCGGGATGCACCCATATGGGTTGTCCTTCTAGTGTTGGGTAAGGCACCAGCTCTTGGGATGTTTGGGTCATTTTTATCACCTTGAAGGAAGTAGTGACTTTTTCCTTTGGTGATTTGGATGTTTGTCCGTATGACACCATGTTAACGGAGGTAGACCCATAGTTTTTATCAAAGGTAATGACTCCGTTTTTCCACATCTCGTTGATCTTCTCTCTCAGAACGAAACATTGGTTGAGAGGATGCGAGACCATTTGGTGGTATGGGCAATATCGGGGATCATTGGTTTTACCAACATCTCTCGGTCTTTTGGGGTCAGGCAAGGTGAGTCTCCCATTTGCCAAGAGAGCCCCAAATATTTCTTCAACATCTTCATCGAACGGGTATTTCTTCTCTACTCGTTCTTTGAAGGCGTCAGAGAGTTCAGGTCTCTTACCTGCAGCTTTGTTTTCAGCTTTCTTTGGCGGCTGAGGGCTAACTCGGTTTACACATTAAGAACCTCCTTTTTCTTTGGCTTGGAGGTCGGAATGGCGGTCGGCTCCTTCTTTGATGACTTCTGACTATTGAGGTCTTTGATCACCGTTTCAGCCTCCATAGATGCTTCTAGGAGTTCTCCCAAGTTCTTTGATTTGTTGCCGATTATCATGGAGCGGATCCTTGCTCTCATGTTGTTTCGGCAAATGTCGACTAGTGACGCTTGTGGTAGCACATCTGAGCATTTGTATGCCATTGCTTTCCACTTGTAAATGAAGTTGTATGTCGACTCATTCTCTCCCTGTTTATGGCTGCAGAGCTGAGCCATAGTAACAGGATGATCCTCACCTTTGAAGTGGGTCAGGAAACGTGTCTTTAGCATGGTCCAGTTTTGAATGGAGTCCTCTGGCATAGTGGAATACCAATCAAAGGCCGTACATTTTAGGGTACTTGCAAAGAGACGAATCTTGAGAGCATCTTGATCCGCAATCGTTTCTGTCAGGATCTTGAAGTGGATGACATGCTGTCTAGCTGAACCTTTCCCCATATATGTTTGGAGAAGAGGTTGTTTGAACTTTTGAGGGAAAGGAACCTAGTCCATCCATAAGGGATATGGTGGCTTGATCCCATGCTCCTTTAGTGTGTCCTCTTATTTTGCTTTAGTGACGATATTGTCAACGGCCTTTTTAGTAAGGGCGCGTGACTCATTTTCTCCACCATTTGCCTCATCTTGAAAAGGAACTTCCTCATTGTTTGGTGGATGCTGGAGAGTGAGAAGGAGGTTTTCCATCAGAACCTCTATTCTCTGTTGTCCTTGCTCTAGCTGCTGAATGCGTAGAGCCATGTCGTCATGTGGTGGAGGTTGCTCAAAGTTTGTGACCAAGACATTTATCCTTCGTGAGTCGAAAGAGGATACTGTCTTAGTGACTGAACTGGAGCTCATTTTTCTAGATGAAGAGCCCGAGGAATGATCACTCCGGTGTCCTTGGCTCGAAGGAGTGGGAGAGTCTTCCTGATGCCTTCTTGTCCGGGAGACGCTGCGAGTCACCGGTCGTCTGGCATGTATTTTTGTTGTTGATTTCTACCTTCTTTTGGTTTTGCCAACCATGTGGACAGCAGCAACTTGGTCGGGTCTTTCTTTTTCGACCCATTTTTAGGAGATCTGAAGCTCAGAATGCTGAGTTCTTTGCTTCTCTAATCTTTTTTGTCAATATGCCGCGCGGCGACGTATACGATGAGCAATTTGAGCTTCTGTTAGCTCGGGCTGTGCTCTGGCAATGAAGGACGTGGTCCCTCGTGCGCAGCAACCGAGCTTGTCTTCCTTGAAGACTGGCATGGACAGGATTTGGATGTGGTCCTTAGCCTGTCGCAGTGAAGCTTTAAATTTTGCAAGCTCGGCCCCTGTTGAGATGAAGGGTCGAGCTGCAGGAGAGCAGGCCCTAGCAGGTTCTTGTCGAGACCTTGTGATGCACGACTTGATTTTGGGCTTTTATGAACAAGCTAGCTCGTGCTGAGTTGTTTTGGTTGTTCGGTGGAGGGTAGGTTTCTCTCCTTTGATGTAAGCAAGAGGATAGAACCGATTCTCCTTGAGAGGAGCCAGGTATGCTGGCTTTGCAGATGTCCGGGACCTTCTTTGTTTTGGCGAAGATCACGGGGACCAAGTCTTGGGGCAGACCTGGCTTTTTGTAGGTTGAGGCTTCGTGAGATTGCCATGGGGCTCAGGTTTCTTGGAGACCGCATTTGGTGTCGGTGCAGCGACACATTGAGGGGCGGTCTTTTACTTCTTAGCAGGCGCCGTCTCTTCTACGGGTAGTGGGAATGGTCCCAGTGACCCGAAGACGATGGTCCGGGGAGTGGAGGTCGACCCGATGTTTTGGGAGTTGCCGAGGGAGGTGACGCTTCGGCAGCTGGTGGGGCGCTTGAAAGTGCCCTTGCTTTGCTTCTCTTGAAGCATGACTTGGTACTTGTTCTCGTCGAAGGTGATGGTCAATGAGGCTGCCGTCGTTAGTTTTGGAAAAACTTCTGAAACAAGACCACATCCATTAGTAATGACAAAAATATGGTGATCATAAATGGGCTATACTATGGTTTTGTCTTTTGAAATCGCTCAGGGGCATGGCCCGTTCTGAGCGTAATGAAGAAGGCAAAAAGCCATAGATGGTACAATAGTTCTGAACGCAAGTATGGTCGGCTCGAAATGAGCGTTCCAGGGACTACTAGAAGCAATTGTAAACCTTAATTCAAATTACCAAGAAGCAAAGCTCACTCGAGGTAAAATGATATAAGGTTGGAGATACAAATGTGTCGGTCGCGAATACAGTAGACCCGAAAGGGCGTACTAGCACCGCTAGGCACAAATGCTGTAATCGCATCCTTGAAAAAGGACACGAGATGGGATTTTTTTCTTTAAAATGTCAAGATTGGGTTCACAAAAGAGAGCAAATGATATTCCAATCTGAATACAGGCTCAAACATTTATGCGAGCCTAAATACGAAAAAGGAAATAACCAGGATTTCTCAGATTTGAATCCACTACTGACGGGAGTTTTTTTTTTTTTGAAAAGTCAAGATTGAATTCATAAAAGAGAGCAAATGGTATTCCAGTCCAAATACAGGCTCAAACATTTCTGCGAGCCTAAATCTGAAAAAGGAAAGAACCAAAATTCCTCCAATTTGAACACAATAGTTACATAATTTTATTTTTTTTTAAGATTTTTCCTTTTTTTTTTTGAAGAGTGCACATAGGTCTTCCAATTCGGTCTTATGAAACCTTAGTGGATAGATTAGCCCCCAAGTAAGGGTAGGATTACTTAATGAACCCGTTTGAAGGACCCTTATCTCGAACAATCTAGCTACCTCCACACTATGGATAAGGCTTTTCTTAGATCCACTTTGGTCAAAGAACGCAATTGGTGCAACCTTAATGCTCTCCTTTTTTTTTTTTGAAAGATCTCCGATGGACCCATCAAAGAGAGGGAAATGGCCCCTCCCAATCCGAACGTTGGCTCAAACATTTCTGCGAGCCATTGTAAGAAAATGAAAGAACCAAAATTTCTCCAATTTGAATCCAAAAGAGAGAAATTTGAAAAGTTTGTTTTTTAAAACCTTTTTTTTTTTTTTAAAGATCTCCAATCGACCCATCAAAGAGAGGGAAATGGCCCCTCCCAATCCGAACGTTGGCTCAAACATTTTTGCGAGCCATTTTATGAAAAGGAAAGAACCAAAGTTTCTCCAATTTGAATCCAATGAAAGGAATTTGAAAAAAAAAATTTTAACTTTCGTTTTTTGAAAGATCTCCAATTGACCCATTAAAGAGAGGAAAATGGTCCCTCCCAATCCGAGCGTTGGCTCAAACATTTCTGCGAGCCATTGTAAGAAAAGGAAAGAACCAAAGTTTCTCCAATTTGAATCCAATGAAAGGAATTTGAAAAGTTTTTTTTTTTTTAAACTTTTTTTTTTTGAAAGATTTCCAATGGACCTATGAAAGAGAGGAAAATGGTCCCTCCCAATCCGACCGTTGGCTCAAACATTCGTGCGAGCCATTGTACGAAAAGGAAAGAACCAAAGTTTCTCCAATCTGAATCCAATGAAAGGAATTTGAAAAGTTTTTTTTTTTCAACTTTTTTTTTCAAAGATTTCCAATGGACCCATCAAAGAGAGGGAAATGGCCCCTCCCAATCCGAACGTTGGCTCAAACATTTCTGCGAACCATTGTACGAAAAGGAAAGAACCAAAGTTTTCTCCAATTTGAACCCAATGGAAAAAAAAAACCTCTTTTTTTTTGTTGAGAAAATAAAGAATGGAAACAAGTTCAAGGAAAGAAGTTTCCAAAGAATCCCATCTCATGTTTTTTTTTACATACAATATCCAACATAGGCCACCAACTAGGAAGGAGCCAAGGATTCTAAGCATCGTGCTCTCAAATGAACGAGTCCCACCGCGTGTGCCAACTTGATGGACCCGTCTTTTTCTGTTTTGCCTTCCTCCATCCCAGGTCCGCTAGGGTGCGGCGGGGTGAAGAGAAAAAAAAGAGCAAGCATCAACATTTGTTTTTTGTACGAGTATGCCAGATTTTCTATTCTACTTGGATTTTGAAATGGTGATCCGGAGATTCACCTTCACAAGTAGAAAGGAAATCAAACATTTTTCTATCTTTCCATTGCATATATATTTAAAGAAAGTGACAAGATTTTAAAATGCCGTGAGAGGCGATTTTGTTTAGTTTGCCGTGAAAGGCAATTTTGTGCCGTAGAAGGCGATTTTACCACAGAAGGCGATTTTATAAATCTTATCAATAGTGAAAGACAAGAATTGTGATTTTTTGTCTCTTTAAAAAAATACAAAATACAATAGAAAGGGAAGAAAGAGGGATCTGACTTCTCAAGCGATTGTGGGGACTCGTTCAGATCGACGGTCGCGAGTCATGTGTGGACTCCGCCATCGTCCTTCAGATGAGAACACTTGATGCTTTAGTTTGCTTGGCTTGGCTTGGACCCCAGATTTTTAGAGGATAAAGACCAAAGGAAGGTCCTATATCCAATAAAAAACCTAGTAGACGGGCTGAAAAGCCACATCTAAGCCATGTTGGATAGAAGAAGAGGGTGAAACCTTGGGGGGTGGCCCCCTAAGGGACTTTGATCACCTTGTAGTTCTTGCAGCAGGGTTTCTTCAAGGCAAGAGAGCTTCTTTGTGCAGAGAATTCTTCAGGATAATTTTTAGGTGATTTCTCAAGATCACTTCAGACAATTTTTCTAGACGGCTCCAGACAATTTTTCTGGACCGCTTCAGACAATTTTTCTGAACCCTTTCCCTTTGGAATGACCGCCTATTTATAGGCTTTTGGTGGCCATTAGGAGGGTTTTATGGGCATTAATGGTATTAATGCTCCATGATGGGAGGAGTTACAAGATTTAATTTCAGAATTTTGTAACTCCTTTTTATTGGATTTTGATTGGCCGATGGAGAATAATGGGCATTTAATCTCCATGATGATGGGAGTTTCATGGTTAATTACCATGATTAATCTCCATAATGATAGGAGTTACATGGTTAATTGCCATGATTAATTGGACTTGTAACTCCCATTTGCTTGCTTCTGATTGGGCCGTCTAAAATAATGAGTTAATGACCCTAATAAGTTGTCATGAAAAGGTCATTTAACTTCATTAATTGGTTGTCGAGTCGCTTGAAGAGTCGTGGGCCACGCCGCGTCTTTTGGAATTCTTCTTGCGATGATCATCGATGGATCCGCATATTGTTTTATGTCGGATGACGATGCAAATTCAGACATTGGTTGACACCAATGGGCCGGCAACATCTGTCCAATCGATTTCTCGATCGGTCGGGCAGAAGTGCACTTTCTTGGTTGGCCGGTTGGCGGTTTCGGAGTGTCCGATGATGTGATTTTGATGGCGGATCCGTGATGTCGACGAAGATCGACGGATATCATGCCTCAAAAATCAGATTTTAACAAAATCACAGGGGCCTGATGGACCCTTCTTTTTCTCTCTCTGCCTTCCTCCGTCCCGGGTCCGCCGGGGTGCAGCGGGGTGAGGAAAAAAAGAGGTGAGCATCAACATTTTTTTTCTTTTTGTACGGGTATGCCAGATTTTCTATTCTACTTGGAATCTGAAGTGGTGATCCGGAGATTCACCTTCACAAGTAGACAGGAAATCAAACTTTTTTTCTAACTTTCTATTGCATGCATATTTAAAGAAAGAGACAAGATTTTAAAATGCCGTGAGAGGCGATTTTGTTTAGTTTGCCTTGAAAGGCAATTTTGTGCCGTAGAAAGCGATTTTGCCATGGAAGGCGATTTACAAATCTCATCAATGATGAAAGACAAGAATTGTGATTTTTGTCTCTTTTAAAAATATAAAATACAATAGAGAAGAAAGAAAAAGGGATCTGACTTCTCAAGCGATTGTGGGGACTCGTTCAGATCGACGGTCGCGAGTCATGTATGGATTCCGCCATCGTCCTTCAGATGAGAACACTTGATGCTTTGATTCACTTGGCATGGTTTGGACCTCCGATTTTTAGAGGATAAAGACAAAGAGAAGGTCCTATATCCAATAAAAAAACGAGTAGACGGGCTGAAGAGCCACATCTAGCCATGTTGGATAGAAGGAGGGGGACCTTAGGGGGGTGGCCCCCCAAGGGAGTTTTGATCACCTTGTGGCGTTTTCTTGCAGCAGAGTTTCTTCAAAGTAGCTGAGCTTCTTTACGCAGAGATTTCTCCGAGAGTTTTTAGCAACTTTTTGGGGATTTTCAGGACCACTTCAGACAATTTTTCTGGACCACTTCAGACAATTTTTATGGACCCTTTCTCCTTGGAATGACCGCCTATTCATAGGCTTTTGGTGGCCATTAGGAGGGTTTTATGGGCATTAATGGTATTAATGCTCCATGATGGGAGGAGTTACAAGATTTAATTCTTTATATTGTAACTCCTTTTTCTTGGATTTTGATTGGCAGATGGAGAATAATGGGCATTTAATCTCCATGATGTGGGAGTTTCATGATTAATTACCATGATAAATCTCCATAATGATACGAGTTACATGGTTAATTATCATGATTAATTGGACTTGTAACTCCCATTTCTTGGCTTCTGATTGGGCCGTTCAAAATAATGAGTTAATGACCCAAATAAATTGCCATAAAAGGGTCATTTAACTTCATTAATTTGGCTGCTGAGTCGCTTGAAGAGTCACGGGCCGTGCCGCGTCTTTTGGAATTCTTCTTGCGATGATCATCGATGGATCCGTACATTGTTTGATGTCGGATGACGATGAAAATTCAGACATTGGTTGCCACTAATGGGCCGGCAGCATCTGTCCAGTCGATTTCTTGATCGGTCGGGCAGAAAGTGCACTTTCTTGGTCGGCCGGTTGGCGGTTTCGGAGTGTCCGATGATGATCAAATGATTTCGATGGCGGATCCGTGATGTTGACGAAGATCGACGGATATCATGCTTCAAAAATCAGATTTTAAGAAAATCACAGGGGCCAAACATCGCGAAATGCAAAAAAGAACGGAAAAACGACACTTTTGGAGGAAATCCGGCAACCTGGATTTCCAGGGTGTTCCGGTCGCCTTCCGGTCGCCGTTTCTTGGTCGTTTCTCGGGCTTTTTCGCTTCTGTTTCCTTCTGTATTTTTCTTTGACATTTCTCCTCATTTATTGGCTTAATTCATCTGAAGAAAACCTATTGAAAGGCTATGCAAATCAGAGCACAAAGTTTCCTATTTTTTGGAAAAGCCAAAGACTCTGTAGCCGATTTTCCTCCAAGAGTTGAAACTGGGTCAAACGATGTCGGAATGACCTGAAATTTGAGGTGAAGCTTCTTCGGCATTAGATAGGACCAACCAAGGGCTTTTATTTGAGTTTTGAAGCCGTTTGGGGTCCCGTCGATGCTTGACTTGATTTCACCGTGTAGAAGATGTCGAGTTTTGATGTACGGTCATCCGATGTCCGATTGACCTGAAATTTGACGGGGAGCCTATTAGAGTCATTCTGAGATGATCCATTAGCTCCGATTTGGCTGCCATGGTCCCTGGGAGCTTCGCCACCGGTAGGCTTGATTTTGCCGTTTGAGAGCTGATGGAGGGTCAAACGGTGTCGGTTTGACTTGAAATTCGACATTGAGCCTTTTGGAGGTCTTTTGAGACCATCCATAGGCTCTGATCGAAGATTTGATGTTTTTGACACTATCGCCGTCGGGAGCTCCGGCTCAGCTATTTGAGGATTGAAGTTAGGCCAAATAGTGTCGTAATGGCCCGAAACTTCATGTGTACCCTTCTTTTGGCTACTTTGAAAGATCTTGTAGTTTTTATGTGGTTTTGCCAAGATCTGATGCTTGAAGCAGCTTTGCCTTTTTGTAGTAGGATGCGGCTCCATATAGCTTTTGATGTTGATGAGGCAAAGTGACATTTTTGGTGTCAACAAATGCCCCCTCGAGGTACAGTGACGAATTGGATAGCCTTTGCAGTCGATGTGCCTCAAAGAAAACTTTGAAGGAGAACTTCTGACTTGACCAAGAGTCTCTGAGCATTTTTCTTGATAGTGTAGCCTTTTGAGTTTCCAAGGGAATTTTATGGCAATGAGAGACATCACGTACCATCTCAAGGCAAAATTTTGAAAATGACATTTGGGTTGGGTTTTTGGGTTTTGGATTTTCTTTTTGACCTTGTGAACCTAAAGGCTTTGTGTTGCGCATCAGGCGGTCAAGAAGGTTTTTGGTTTTTGACCTTGTGACCTAACAAGCTGTATGTGGCAGGTTAGGGGGTCGGGTTTTGAATTTTGATTTTGGTCTTGTGACCTAACAAGCTGTATGTGGCAAGTTAGGGGACCGGGATTTGGTTTTGGTTTTGGCCTTGCGACCCAGCAAGCTATATGTGGCGAGTTAGGAGACCATGGTTTGGATTTTGGTCACTCTTTGGGACAACTTTGGGTCCGTTGGAGTGGTTTGGGTTTTTGTGGAATGTCAATTTCAAGGTTTTGGCTTAATTTGGTTCATGAGGTGGGATGGTTTGGATTTTTGGAAACTCATGAGGCTTGGATTTTTTGTATGGTCCAATCAACTCAAAGGAGGCATGGAACCATTTTTGCATGCTCTTGGTAAGAGGAATTTTGACTAAAAGCCACTTTTAGTGCCTAGGTGGTCAAACCTAGCTCATGTGGGCTAACCCATGGGACCTTAAGCTTTAAAGGTGGCTTAGATCTCATGGTGTCATTTTTGTAAAGAATATCTAAAAATATCTCTTTTTGGTAGAGAATATCTAAAAATATTCTTACTTGGAGAGAATCTCTCAAGTTTCTTTGATTTTGGGAGAGATTTTCTCAAAGTATCTTTCTTTGGGAGAAAGTTTCTCATTATCCCTCTCTTTTTGGAGAGAATTTCTCAAAAGATCTCCTCATTGGGAAAGAATATCCCATAATTCCTTTCTTTTAGGAAGTTTGCTAATTTGTAGCACTTACCTCCTTCCTTTTCTCCTACTTTCCTCTTTTGGTTTGCTCTCTTCTTATAAAAGCAAGGGGAGGTTGGATCTCTTGCTCCTGTTGCCTTCTTTTTGCAAAAGTCTTCAAGAGTGCTTCAAGATCAAGAATTCTCCTTCTTCTTCAAAGATCTTCAAGCTTTTTCTTCTTCTTCTCCATCAATGGCTTCAAGTAAGTTTCTTCTTTTTTTTCTTAAGAAACCCCATGTAGGAATAGAAAAAGGTTTTCATTCTTTCCTTTTCCTTTGTTTTCTTTTTCTTTCTCTTCTTTTTTTTTTCACGTGCATCTCTTTCTTTTTCTTTTTTTTTGCACGTCTTTTTTTTTTCTTTCCACGTCTTTTTTTTTTCTTTCTTCTTTTTCTCTTTTCTTTTTCTTGCACGGTTTTCTCTCTCTTTGTTTTTTTCCCGTGGCTCTTTTTTTTTCTCACGGTTTCTCTTTTTTTTTACTACCGTGTTTTTTTTTTTTTTTATCTTTTTTTTTTTTTGTGTGGCCGTACGGACAAGACCGTACGGTCATGGCCATACCGCCACGTGGCCTGTGGGCAAATTTTTTTTTTTTTTTCTCCTTTCTCTGTTTTTTTTTTTTACAAAAGATTCTCTCTTTTTTTTATTTTTTTTGGATTCTGAGATGCGCATGCATGACAATTTTCCTTCTATGCATTTTTTTTTTTAGAAAATTGAATTGGAAGTATGATAGTGCACACCTGGAAATCTTTTCGCAAGTCTTGGAATTTGGAGCTCGCAGCAATGTTGAGCCCTTTCTTGGTCTTGCGGGGATTTTCTTAGGAGCTTTGCAAGTTTTGGATTCTGGAGCTCGCAGCAATGTTGAGCCCTTTTTCCGATCTTGCGAATATTTGAGAAGCTTTGGCTTGATCTCGAAGCAATGTTTGAGTTCGAGCCTTCTTCGAGAATTTTCCATGATTATGGGCTTGCAGCGATGTTGAGCCCACCTTCAAGCTCCTATTTCTTTCGGGGTGTTTCCCTTTTCTTCGGAATTACCCCGGAATCATGCCAAAATTTCGCTAGATTTTTTTTAGCAAAATTCTGTCATTTTGATGATTGATTTTTTTTTCTTTCCATCCTTTGCAGGTAGTTCCTCCAGAACGAACAAGGGTAAGGAGCCGGTCACTGATGCGCCTCGCCGTTCTACCAGATCCTCTAATGTGGCCGTACAGCAGGCCGGGAGGAGGTTCAGTATGTTGAAAGGAACTTGGAAGAGTGTGACTCGCTCAACTGAGATGAGATGAGGCAACGTTTGATTGCCCTCAAGGATGAGGAGTATTATAAGATTATGGTAAGCAACCGTCCCTGGGTCACGGACGATCAGAGCATTGTGCCCAAGCCTACCTTCTTCTTTGGTGATGCCGTCCCCGACGATTCAACATACCAAAGGAGATGTTTTCAGTTCTCTTTCACAGTTGATGGTGAGAAGAGAACTGTTTCTACCCGGTCATCCTTCGATCGGACAATCTCGATCATGAGCCTTTCCTCCACATGCTCGAAGAGGGAAGATCCTCCAAGCTGGGTGAAGAGGACAAATGTGATCAAGACCGGGGTTTTTGTTGGTGGCCCTTCTGGTTTTGCAGAGAAGTCGCCTGCCCGTATGGACATTTTGATGCCGGCCAGTGGCTACCAAGGTTCAGACCATTCTTCGGTCGATTTGAGACCGGTGGGCCTTGGCATTTTCAAGGGCGATGGCAGCAATTGGGTGAAGCCTTTTCGACTTTGTGGCCGTTTCAGTGCTGACTCGAGCTGGGAGTCGTGGACTGATCACATCCTGCAGGTTGGCGGTGCCATTCTGAAGGAGGCCGAGATTTTCGATGCGGTTTGCGCTTTTCGGAAAACCGTGGTTTTCTCCGATGAGGCCTTTATGGCCATGCTGGAGTCATTCCTTCCACAAACCAACACCTTCGTTGTCATGAATGGTGAGATTGGTTTTTCTTTAAAGGAACTGAGTGCCAACATTGGGCTGCCTATCCTCGGCAATCTCTATGAGGAGTTTATGCCTATCGACAGCGTCCTTGAGGAGCAGTCTGAGGAGTTCAGGCTTTTATATTTTCAGCTCGTCGCCTTCTATGATTTTTTTAAGGAGAAGGAGGGCCCGAAAGTCCGGTGTAGCAGTTGGAGGGGTGGTAGCTTTTTGTCTTCCAACTTCTTTGACAGCGGGGAGTCTCCTGAGAGTACGACCCAGGAAGCTAGGGCTAAGAACCCGGATTCAAAGAAGATCTCCGTCATGCGAGAGAATTTGAGGGTATTCTTCGCAAGCACAGACGCCATTCATTCTGACATTGCACTGCGGAGAGATCTCGCTGTCTACCTCACTTATTGGCTGGGTGAGGCTGTTTTTTGCTGGAGGAGATGGAACGTACGTCAGGCCGCATTGCATTTTCCGGCTTGTCAGATGGCGTTTCCAGAGCGGCTTGCTTTGGTGCTTGCTCTTTACTCCTATTTGTGTACCGAACTGCAGGCTACTGCTTTCCTGGTTCGGCTTGGGCTTCACATGAACAGGGTATTTTCTGCCCACATTTTCTATTCATGGTATGTATACCACTGTCTTAGTTTCCACCAATTGGGTGCTGCTTAGGACGATGACCCGTTTATGATTCGGTTGGCTAGAGGGAAGCCTGTTTCTGAATCTCTTTTATCTGCCCGCTTGAGGATCCGACGATTCTGGGACGTCGAGATGGGACAGTCTTCAGTGAAGCTTTCTCCGGGTTTGAGGAAAAAGGCTTTTGATTTCGGTGTCTCCCGTGATTCGACCAGGGCAGGGTCTGGGAGACACTATTCTTTGACAAATGCAAAGAGGAGTTGGCTTTTTAACATACGTCGGCACGATGGTGTACCGCAGACATCTTTTCATCGACATCCAGCCGTATGTTCCCTCGTGTTTTGCCATGCAGTTGGGCTTCTCTCAAGGCGTTGTTGGAGTGCCTTCGAGCAAGGTGAAGCGTTTTGGAGGTCTGCAGGACGGGAGAAATGCATGGGCCTTTTATAGCGCGGAAGACACTACTGCCTTGATTTCTTATCCTGAGTTGCCTACTTTCCGGACTGCTGGCTTCACAAAATGGTTTGTGGAGAGCTTTTCAGCATATTGGGGGCTTTCCAAGAAAGAGCTTGATGTAAAGCAGTCTTCCGGGAAGGGCCTTCGGAAGTCAGATGGCGTCCGCCGAGAAGAAGTTCTGGCTTTCCTTTTTGGAGAAAGGCACAAAACAGGTTTTCTCGAAGAACAGGACGTCATCTGCCTAGGAGCTGCACAAGAGATACATGGTGAGGTCTTGGAACAGCTGGCCGAGGAGGAGGCTGATGTTGCTGCTTGGATACAAGCAGAATGAGCAAAGGCTTCCATGGAGTCTATTGGCAAGAGCAAACCGTCCAGTGAGGACTCTGGCGAGAGGCCTGATTTTGATGGTGGGGAGGGTGCTTCCAGCAGTTCGTCCAATAGGAGCAAGAGGAGAAGGGGACACCGCCGAAGTCAGAGGCGGCACGAAAGTTCTCCTGATCTAAAAATTCCTTCCACCATTGTTGAGGAGGCATCAGGGGATGATGACGAGCCTCCAGAGAAGAGAAGCCGAGGGGAAGAGACCATTGATGATGGTATGCTTTTCCCTTTTCTCTTTCCGTTTCTTTTCTTTCATGAGAGCTTTTGTCTTGATCTGCTGCTTTCTTTGTTTTGGCAGAAGATGATGGTTTGATGATGCCCGAGGTTCCGACCGATGAGGCGGTGACGGATCCTATTCGTGGCATCTGAGGAAGAACCCAGAGATTCTGAAGTAGATCCAGAATCTCCTCCTAGTATGACTTCTTGTTTTTTTTTTTTGTTTTTTTTTTCTTTACCGCCACTTGCTGACATATGTTTATATATTTTTTGCCAGCTGACTTGCCAGAGGATTCCGACGACTTTGAGCCATCCATGGACACAACTTTTGATGGTGTTTCGGATGAGCTCATGGAGACAGAAAGCATTCCACCAGTCATCGAAGAAGGTACTTTGTAATGATAATCTTGATATTTTGATTTTTGACAAGATCATATTCATACCTTTTTCATTTTCCATTGGCAGGTTGTGAGGTGACAGAAGAAGTTCCTCTATCTTTTCCAGAACCAGAGCAGGGGGTACCTGTGACCGGTCCAGGAGTAGGGGCTTCTTCCACCAGTTTTGATGAGGCAGAGGCGAGTCCGCCTACTGACATTTCTTCCCCAGCAGCTTCGATTGGAAAGAGCTTCTTGATTACTCTTCCAACGGTGCCTGACACGGGTAGTCGACCAACGGAGCATGGCGAGTCTTCATCTGAGCCATCCCGTCAGTTTGCGAGGAAGGTGTTGAAGAGAGTGTTGAGCTCATGGGTCGAGACTCTTTCTTCTGGCCATTTGGAGGCTGGTTTTGGCATGGTGAAGCATGTGCAGGACATTCTTGCCGATAGCGAAGAAGTCGGTTTGGACATTACAGATGCCAAGGCTTTTGTTGATGAAGTCATCGCTCTAGGCAACAAGTCGACTGAGACCAAGAGCTTTCCGAATGATGATTTCTTCAACGAGATGTTTTTTAAGCCTTCCAGCGAGGTCAAATCTGATTTGAATGAGATCTCGCGGACTTGGAAGCAGCTCATTCAGGAGAGGAATGTCACCGAGTTGACTATTATTGGGCTGACACAGGACCAGCACCGCTCTGATAGGGAGGTCACCGAAGCCAGACAACGCCTTGAGCTATTGGAAGAACAAGCAGCTGCCAAGTGGATTGCCACTTTGAAAGCTCGCGATAGAGAGAGGGCTCTCATTCGCCAAGTTGAGGAGGTCGAAAGCAATCTCCAGAGGAAGACTCAAGAATATGAACAATGATAGATTCTCTGGGAAGAGCTTCCTCGTGTTGAGGATGGATCGCGACGGCCTACTGCTTTTTATGGGAAGATTCTGAAGAAACGCGGCCTGGAAGCTTTCGAGGCTAAGGCCAAGTGTTTGCTTAAGGAGTTAAGCCTATGGCTGAAGAACATGTCGAACTAGCCTCTTGATTTGTAACAAATTTTTTCTTCTTTTCTTTTGGTACCTCCATGTATAAACATTTTTTGCACTTCCCTTTTTTTGTATCCCCTTATTTCACTTAAATTCACTTTTGATGAAAACATAAGCAAAAATTGAATGGGAATGGTTTGCTTGAAAATTTGATCAAAAGGTTGTCATTTTGTGAAAATCTTTTGTCAAATGGTTGTTTATAGGCATGAAAGACAGATTTTGTGGCAAAAAGCCTGATTTTTGAGATGGCTTGAAAGCCGAATTTTGGATGGCGTGAAAGCCAATATTTTGTTTGGCATGAAAGCCGGTTTTTGGCATGAGAGCCAATTTTTGTGGCGTGAAAGCCAAGTTTTGTTTGACATGAAAGCCGATTTTTGGCATGAGAGCCGATTTTTGTAGCGTGAAAGCCAAGTTTTGTTTTGTGGCATGGAAGCCGATTTTTGTGGCGTGAAAGCCAAGTTTTGTTTTGTGGCATGGAAGCTGATTTTTGTTTGTTTGGCGTGAAAGCCAGATTTTGTGGCATAGAAGCCAAGTTTTTTGAAAACCAAGTTTTGTTTTGTTGGCATGGAAGCCAGATTTTGGTTTTTGGCATGAAAGCCAGGTTTTTGGCATAAAAGTCGGGTTCTGGCGTGAAAGCCAGGTTTTTGGTTTTAAAAAATGCAAGTATTGACTAAGACTCGCCTCCCTGCTGAATGGTATTGCAAGTATCGATGGAATGTCGCTTCCTTGCTCATTCGGTTGTGAGTATCGATGGAATGTCGCTTCCTCTCCGATTTGGGTGCAAGTATCGACTGAATGTCGCCTCCTTGCTTTTTTCTCAAAATTTTGGTTTTGTGGGTATCGATGGAATGTCGCCTCCCAACGATTTTTGAAATTTGAGGTTTTTTCGAACCTTTGTTTTTTGTTTTGAAATTTGGGTTGTGGATATCAACTAAAATGTTGTGTCTCCATGATTTTTTTTGAAATTTTGCAAGTATCGACGAGGTGTCGCTTTCTTGCGATTTTGAGGTTTTGGAAGTATCGAATGGGGTTCGCATCCTTCCGATTTTTGGGTTTTGTGTGAGTATCAACTAAATGTCGCTTCCCCATGGTTTTTTGAAAAACCATTTTTTTGTTTTAAGACACGAGGGTCGTAAATTTTGACTCAAAACCATCTTTGGCGGTAAAAGTCAGGGTGGACTAGGGTGGAAATTCCTAAGTCCTGATTTTTGTTTCAAACCACGAATTTTGGGTTCAAGGATTGAAAGTTTTGGTCAAGTTAGGGAAGAGGCTCCGAAACCTGGATTTTGGGTTTGATTTTGTTTTGTTTTTTTTTTTTTTGAACAATGAAACATTGAAAGTAAGCATTGTTTTTGGCTTTTTAGAAATTTCAACATAGGGATGAAAACTCTAAAAGGGGTGGGTTGGACGAGCAAGTACCTAGGAATAGGCTTTGGCCATGTAGGCATCACTTTGACCCGATGTAGGAAGTCTTCAAGGGTAGTACCGCTTCAAAAACTTGCCATTGATGGGCAGCATACATCTGTCACCTTCCATGTTTAGAAGAGCATATGCGCCATTGGAGAAGACTTTGCCGATGACGAAGGGTCCCTCCCATTTTGGTTCGAATTTGCCTTTGGATTTGTGGGCAAAAACCATTGGCCTTTTCACCGCAAGAACCAAGTCACCCTTTTTTGTGGGCACGTTGCCTGACCCTTTTGTCAAAAGATCTTGCCATGCGTGCTTGATAAAGCTCAACGCTTTGTAGAGCTTCGAGTCGTCTTTCATCGAGATTATCCAGTTCTTGGAGTCTCAATTTGACGTTGCTTTCTTGCGTCGATTCATTTTATAGAGATACCCTTAAAGAAGGAATTTGTACCTCTAGGGGGACAGCTGCTTCACATCCATAGACCAAGGAGAATGGTGTGCTATGGGTTGGTCCTCGAACGGTAGTCCGGTAGGCCCATAAAGCTTCAGACAGTTTGTCGCTCCAGTCTCTTTTGTAAGTAGAGACCATTTTCTTGAGAATTTTGCAGAGTGTCTTGTTGAAGGCTTCTGCTAGTCCATTCGCTGCCGGGTTATACGGAGTCGAATGACAACTTTGGATTTTGTATTTGTCGCAGAACCTGTAGAATCTGTGATCCCGGAATTGTGGTCCGTTATCATGGACAAATCTTTTAGGTATGCCGAAGCGACAAAAGATGTTGGTTCGTCAGAATTGAAGGACTGACGAGGTCTTCATTTCACTGAACGCAAATGCTTCTGACCACTTGGAGAAATAATCCGTAGCGGCGAAGATGAAGCGATGACCTTTGCTTGACGGGGGAGAGATAGGACCTATGATGTCCATACCCTAGGCTTCGAAGGGCCATGAGATCGTTGTAGGATGTAGCCATTCTGGAGGCATGTGTACATAATCTCCATGAACTTGGCGTTGTTGGCAACGTTTAGCAAATTGTGTTGCATCAGCCACCATGGTAGGCCAATAATAGCCTAACCTTTTTATCTGATCGTAGAGCTTGGGACCAGCCTGATGGGCTCCACATAGACCAGCATGAACTTCTTTTAGAGTTTCTTCCGCCTCTTGTTGTGACGAGCAAGAAGTACTCCATTGAAGTATTTTCTATAAACCATTTTGGAGGGATATATCCAAATGAAAGTTTGGGGCTCATCTTTGGATACTTAGCCGCTCTTTTGGATCTTCAGGTAGGATTCCGAACATAATATAATCAATGAACGGATCCCTCCAATCGCCTATCGAAGGTTTAAGGATGGAAATCAGACCTCCGACCACTCGATGGCATTCAGCAATTGCTTGGTGTGTGTTGAGAGGAGGGAGAATCCTTCTTTGACACACTATAATTTGCATGTTTTCCCCATCTTGGGTTGCCATGGATGCAGCAAGTCCAGCCAGGGCATCTGCACGGATGTTTTCACCTCTGCGGATGTGGGTGATGTGACAGATGTCAAAGTTTTGACGAAGCGATTGCGCTTTGTTTGTAAGACCCCGACCCCTAATTTTCGGGATTAGTGTGTTTTTAGCCGTGGTTTAGTTTTCTAAATAAGATTTGAGCCTAATTGAGTTAGAGTGTGGTTTAGAATGGTTTTCCATAGCTTTGGGGAATTTTGAGAGCGGTTGGACCCGGTCTGACAGCCCGAGGATGCCTTGGGCTGTACGTGTCAGCGTGGGGAATTGCTCTTGATTTTGAAAAATTACAATTTTGGTTTCTTTTGATAGGTCAAATTAGATCCAACAACTTTTGTGTTTAGACCTACCCCATTCGAAACTCAGAAAATCAGTTTTTCAGCCCGAAGGGCAAAACAGTCTTTTCACATTTAAATCTGAGCCCAGATTTTGAAATTTCAGAACCATGCCAAAAATATACTTTTTGAAAACTAGATTTTATAAGGATCATTTTAGTCTTCTTCGTCGATTTCATCCGGGGCCTGCAAGACCATGATTTAGCCATTTTAAGTTTCAGCTGTATTGGGCCCCACATTTTTCCACTTTCTCCACTTAAGTCATCTCCTTCACTAATCACGTTCAGAATTCTCCTTTGTCTCTTGCAACTCTTTTCTTCAACCCAGATGAGAGGAACTTCTTCTTCTTCTTCATTTCTATCTTTGCATGCCAAGGCTAGGGAACCCCAAATTGAAATCTGAGCATATCCTTTTCTTCCTCTCAACCCAAGCCCTCCATTGCTACCATTTTCTTGAGGATCCCAGCTGGATAGCCCCTTCATTTTTGTCCTTGCTTCATGTTCAGCAAGCTCCAGGTTAGGCTTCTTTTTTCTCCCTTTTAATGGAGTCTTTTGAGCCCATAAGGATTGAGTTTTTCAAACATGCAACACCCATTTCGAAATGGGTCCTTGTCATCACATTTTTGGTGGATTTTGAGGTTCTTTTCATGGGTTTTCGTGGCTGACAGTCGATAGGATTTTTTTCAGAGATTTTTGGGCTTGGATTTTGGTCAAGGCAAGTGATTAACTTAGCTCTTCTTATGCATGCAATGTTTGAATGTTTTAGCTTCCATGGTTTGATTCTTTTTCCATTCTAATTTGAGCAATGTATTGTTTCGAATATGTGTTATGGTTTGAATTTTTGTTTAGTTTGAAATGCATATGCTAGTGGTTTATCTTGATGATTTTCATTCAATTGAAGTGGTCTTTGTCTTGCCTAAATGTTTTTCAATGGATGAAACAATGGAGGAGTATTTTGTGAAATGATTAGATGTGTTGGTTGTTAAAATTTAATGGAAATGGCCCTTGGAGAGCATGGAGGCTCAAGGGATGTGCAGGGATTTGACAAAGGAATGGAAGGCTGTAAAATGGGTGAAATGGTGTGAAAAATCTGAACTGAATTGAAGCTGCCGCAGATGGGCGGTCAACAGTCGGTTAGCCGACTGTTGACCCACGGCTAGCCGCCCCTGTGTCGGTCAGAATAGCAGCAACCAAGTTTTGCACAGGGCGTGGTCGGCCCGCGGTCGGTCAGTAGGCGGTTGGCCGACCTGCGCAAAAAAATGGAAAAGTAGTATTGTTCCTAGACAGTCGGTCAGTGGTCATTTAGATGGTCGGCTAGCCGAGCAGCCAACCGGCGGCTAGCCGCCAGGCAGCCGTGTGGTGGCCGAGTGTACAGAAGGAGAATTTTGAAGGGTCTTCGATGGGAGAGAAAAAAACTAGAATATGTTAAGGGGTCTTTAGCTTGATGTTGTGCAGTTGAAACATAAAATGTTGTTTAGCTTCAGGGGCACCAATCCGCTTTTAATTCCAACATTTGGGTTTCAATTACACAAGAATCGAATGAAGGGCCTTAGCATATACTTGAAAGTCTGTTTTCAGAAACTTAGTCTTGACATGAAGAATATTATTTTGCACTTGTCTTGACTTACAGGCATTGGTTTTGTCTTGGATCTCGTTTTGCACTTCTTTTGACTTACAAGCATTGGTATCGTTCGGGTATTGTTTTGCACTTGTTTTGACTTGCAAGTATCAATTTTGTTTCGGGTATTGTTTTGCACTTGTTTTGAGTTACAAGTATCAGCTTTGTTTCAAATTGTTTTAAAAAACCCAAAAAGGGGACTACTTAGTTTGCTTCGACATGCTTATAGCTTGTGCTACCTTGTTTTGTCTTGCGTGCACCGTCCACCCCGTGTGGTCGATGAGGGAAATGTGAGCACTTGGTCTGGGTGGCACCCTTAACCACGGGGCGTAGCGTGTCAACCACGGGCCTCAAACGGCGAGTCTCCATTAGTTTTGAGCATTCAAATATGAGAACTTGGTCCGGGCGGCACCCTTAACCACGGGGCGTAGCGTGTCAACCACGGGCCTCAAACGGCGAGTCTCCATTAGTTTTGTGCATTCATGAATTCCGCTGAATACCACTAAGCTTGGACTGCCCTCTCAGTCTGATCCACTAGTTAGGGGGTCCTTAAACATAAGGACTATCTGCAGATAAGTCGTGTATTTATACACATTTTTTTTTTCCGGTTCCGCGGCCGGTTTTCCCGCCCACCTTGTGTGGCTCGGGCTTTCGTTTCGTTTCCCCTGTCTTGCTTTGTCTTTGCTTGCTCTTGTCATCATGTATGACGGAGAAAGGATGAGCTCAATGTGGATTTACGAATCATGATGTTTTCTCGTAATCATGCTAGCTTTGTCTTGCATTTTGTTCATGTACTATTTGAAAATTTATTAAATGGTTTTAAACGCTAGACCACATGTACTCATGCTACTTTTGCCTCATATCTCGTTCGTGGACTTTTGTTTTCTTGAAGTGTATATCGTTCAAGCATCGTTTCAAGATTTGTAAACAGTTTTATATTCAGTATATGGTTTCTTATAAATTTTAAATGATTCATACTCATGCTTAAATTGATCACCTGCCAGACCGTCGTGTCTGACCTTGTTTGTTTGGTGCCTTAGGTAGCAGGTTCTCGTCTTGAGCTAGTACTTGTGCAGATGGCTGTAGAGCCACGAGTTTTGCAGGTTGTTGTTTCAGTGATGTCATACAGACATCGTGCTTGACTCCGGAGATACATTATACACCTGGGTAGTATTTGTTCTTAGCTTGTTATTTTGTAAGGCTTTTGTTAGCCTTTTCTTTTGGGACTGTAATTAATGCACTTGTTAAATTATAACTTCAATATGCTTGGGTATTGATAAGCCTGTCACTGTCAGCTTTGTATATTTTGGTATTATGTTTTGTTCCAGTCTGAGTATGATTATGCTATGACAGCTTTATGCTGACGGGTTGAGTGCGACACGGAACCCAATGGCCACGGGCTCCGGGTCACAATGCCACATAAGCTTCCGCGAAATGTTATTGATGTGTTTGGAAATTTTGCCTTCCTCACACACGCAGATCCCGGGGAGAAATATATTTATCACTTACTTCCCAATTCGCATTCCCGAGGTCGGACCGCTGCAGGGATCCGGATTCGGAGGCGCGACATTGTTGTAGTAAGGCAACAGATCAGGCTTCCTGATTTCATATTCCTGATTTATCTGGTTGACGATCAGTTAAGAATCCCCAAATGCTTCCAGCATGGTGATGCCAGATTCTAGGGCGAGTTCCAATCCTATAAACAGAGCTTGGTACTCAGCTGCATTATGGGAACATGGTTCCAGTAGCGAAAATGCGTGTGGAATCATGTATTTATCGGGGCTAACAAAGAGAATGCCAATTCCTGATATCAGCTTTCCTTTTACATTTGTCCTGGTTGCACCATCGAAGTACATGTTCCAGGAGGCATTTGGTGAGGAAGTCTCCACGTTGTAGACAGGTTCGTCTGGGAGATCATCCCTGAGCGGAGAATCCTTAGGCAGTGGATGCTCTGTGAGAAAGTCTGTCAGAGCTTGACCTTTGATTGCTTTCTATGGTACATATCTAATATCAAATTGTGACAGAAGGATGGACCATTTTGCCAGCCGGGCATTGAGAGAACCTGCTTTTGTGACAAGGACCTTTAAAAGATTGATCCTCGATATCAGGTATACTGTGTTTGACAGCAAATAGTTACGCAGCTTTTGCACGGCGAACATCACTGCCAAGCATTCTTTTTCGACTGGAGAGTAGCGATGCTCTGCACCTACCAACATGCGACTGAGGTATTATAGAGTAGCTTCTTTTCCTCCATCATTTTCTTGTACAAGTAGAGCGCCCAAAGAATAGTCGAGAGCTCTTGTGTACAAGATGAATGGTTTTCCGGTTGTGGGAACAGCCAACACCGGAGGCTTGGTCAGGTATGACTTGATGTCTTGAAATGCAGCTTCACATTCAGCGTCCCAAACAAAGTTTACACCTTTCTTCATCAAGCGATAAAATGGACGGCATTTTCCTGATAGATTGGAAATGAACCGTCGAATGAATGCCAATCTTCCTTGAAACCCTTTTAGTTCTCTTAGGATTCTTGGAGATGGCATTTCTAGAATTGCCTTGACTTTGATGGGGTCAAGTTCTATTCCAGCTTTCCGAACTATGAATCCGAGGAACTTACCTGATGAGACACCGAAGAAGCATTTGAGGGGATTCATTCACAATCTCCTTATGTCATCCCCTAGGCCTTTCCAAGGTGGTAGGGCATTAGAACAACCCATCCAAACCTTTAAATACCATCTTTGAAAACTATAGAAAAGACTCAGGAATTCTGGGTGAAATTCGGTCACCTGTCGGTTAGCTGGCGGTTAGCCGCCGAGGTGTTTGGCGGTTAGCCGCTGGTTGACCGCGGGGCTGACCGCGGTTCACCCTGCTAAAATATAGCATTCTGTGTTTCTAACCGCGCATTTCGGCTACCTGGCGGTCGCAGGGTTTTTGGGTGGCGGTTAGCCGCTAGCTGACCGCGGTTCACCTGTCAAAACACAACATTCTGTGTTTGTAACCGAATCTGGGTCAGCTAGCAGCCGGTCACCTGTCGGTTAGCCGGCAAGGTGACCGCCCGCTGACCGCCCAGCTGCGGGAACTACACATCAGGTGCAGGTTTCAGCTCTTTCCTTCCCAAACCCTTTCACATCAACTTCATCCATTTACTAACATGAAATGAGTCTTTTCCCTTCCATTCCACATCAAATTCTTTCCTCCAACCACCATTCCATCAATGCATTGATTCTCCTTCCAATACAAACCTCATTCAATACAAGTACAAATCTCATTCATAAAATCCATAATGGCAAAACAAGCTTTAGTAGATGAATGCATACATTCTCATGAACATTAACTAAGAGAAAATTTTATCAATAAGCATATTTCCAAAAGCATTATGAAACATAGAAAGCTAGAGGAAGATGAATAGTAAAATCCACATTTTCAATAAAACAAGAACTCATTCAAATCAAATCCATTCATTCACTTTATCTTGGTTTCCAAAGTAGCTAATCAAGCTCCTAATCACCCTCTCAAGCCACAAATCTCCAATCTACACAAAAACCCCAAAATAAACCCATCTTAGAACCCTAAAATGGCAAACCAAAGAATAAGAAGAAGAGAGCTCCCAATAGAGAAGATAGAGACTCTCTAGAGCTAGGAAAACACAAATCTAGGAGATTGAAAGGATTGCTTACTTGGAAGTGCTTCAAATGAAGAAGACTAGCTCAAGGAGAACCTCAATGTGGCTGGATTTCTCTTCTAATGGCATCCATAGAGAGCTTGAGATGAGGGGAAGAAGGAGATGGGCACAAATCTCTCATTTTGGCAAGCTTGGAGGTGGGTCTTGTGAGAAAACAAGAAGAAGAAGAGGAAAGGGGAAAAACCCTAAGGAGAGGCTCCTCTCACCCTCTCATTCTGCTGGAATCAAATGGGGAAGAAGGAGATGGGCTGGCCTTTTTGTAAAAGGGTGGGTGTGGGTCCCACCATCACTTAAACTTGTCGGGATTAAAACATCGGTTTTTGGGCCCTGGATGCGATCGACGAAGAAGAGAAAAATGTTCCTCATAAAATCTATTTTTCAAAAAGTATAATTTTGGCATGGTTTTGAGATCTCAAAATTTGGGTCCAGATTTTTGTGTAAAAAGATTGTTTTACCCCTATCATTAGCAAAGTAGGGTTTAGAGGTCTCGAACGGAAACGGAGCAAATACAAAAGTTGTCGGGAATAATAAAATACATTAAACGAAGCAAATTACCGATTTCCAGAATTATTGAATAAATCCCAAAACTAATCAAAACACAATAAACGAACCCCCAAAATCACACAAAACTCAACAAAGGAAACCCCCAAAGGTTCCACTAAATCAAAAGAGTTCCCAAAATAATTCAACGCTATACAAAGCTATTCTGATCCAGATTTAACCAAATTCCATTAATCCCACTTATAGCTAAAGCACGTCTTAATTAGCACTAAACGAAAACTCTCGGGGCGGGGTCTTACATCCCCCCCCCCCTTAGAACATTTGGTCCTCCAAATGAACTAAACAATCCCAAAAACAAGTGGAGATATTAATCCCACACTCCGAGCGCAAAACTTTAAACGGATGCTCTAAATCGGCCCTCTCGGGAGCTCCTGAACTCGCTGGGTCATCCACGCTGCAGAACTCTTCGGTCCACTTATCAATAGTCATCAAACATTCCTCCACTGGCTCGAATCTATTACTGCCCTGCCAACCTGACTACTCAAGAAATCTACCCACTCTGACTTCTTCTCAGTTCCACCAAGTCTATCGCTTCTAACCACCTTGATCAAGAAACCCTTGGAACAATTTTGTCAACTTCCTTACAACCGTCGAACCTAAGTCTCGTATCAAATGCACAATCTTCAAGGTGAACTCCGGGTAGCTCTAATTCTTTCAAATCATTTCTCTTAATCCTCTGCACCATAGTCGGTTTTTGACATTAACCTGTTTGTTCTTGCACCATTCTTCAACATTTGAAGCTCTGCACTCGCCCTTGTAATTGTTCGTAGCTGTTCTGACAAATTTGCTTCCTTCCACAAATCCAAAATAACTGATTTCCTGCTCCATGTATCTGTACTTTGAAATCCGACGTTCCTCTTGTTCATAAAAATCTGGGAAAATCTTCGTTGTCAGGCGATCAAGTAGAGATCCTTTCTGCAGTCGACTACTTCGCTAATTGTTGAAATTTGACTTCAAATGCTTCCATCATCCTGTCGGGTCTACTCCTCCACATGGTTGCACTTGTTGAAAATTCCCGAATAATTCTCTGACAAAACTCATCGAATCTTAGAAATCTCTAGCTCTGGACATCTAGTTGGAGTGTTTTTTTTTTTTTTTACCAACTGAAAATTGTCTCTAAACATTGATGATCTGCACTGCTCCTATACAACTGTACTATCCTCGGTCAAACATGGTGGTGATACGCGTCTGTGGTCGAGGTCTCCGATTTGGTTAAAGATCTTAAACTGTCCAAACTTTTACTTAACAACCTGTTCCTCTTACACAATCAATATTCGAAGAATTCCTCCATCAACCCCTGACACCCATCAGTTTTTCTTACATTGCCTTGAATCTGCTACTTGTCTTGTCCATCGATGTTGGTCCAAGAAAATGAAAGTTCTGACTCATTCCGATGTACTGTAATTCTATCTCTGTCATAAAACACTGTACATAGTGTCCTTCGATGCTTGCATGAAAGTAGTCATCATGAACGGGCTCGAATAGAAGTAATCTCTATCAAGGTTGTCAAAATCAGGTCACTTGTCAACACACAATCTTTGACGTAAATAACTTGGAAATCTATCACTTCTTCATATGTTAGGTTGACTCAATCAAATGTTCGGACGGTCATCTGGATACTTCACCAATCTCCATCCACTCGTTGGAATCATAAGGCTCTCAACTCTGTAGGTTGTATCTCTATCTCAGGTTCATCATCCTCAAGTCATGTACGTGTGTCATTCTCCTCTAGAACTTTCAACTGGCATTGCCCATAGGTTATGATTCTCCAGTTTGCATCTGCACAGTGTCCAAACTGATATTCCAAAAGTCAGTAAAGTCCGCAAAATCTCCTCTAATATAAGACCAGATAACCATCCATTCTGTATACAGCTCTTTAGACCACTGCTGAAAGCTTAATTCCTATGATTTTAACCACACATCGAAGCATCCTGCTGAGTTGACTTCACCATCATTCCGGATATGTTGAGAATCTTCTAACACTTTTCTGACAAAAGTTCATCAAATTTGAGAAGTTTCTAACTTTTGGCATCCACTTAGAGCTCTATCAACTGAAAATCACCTTAAACTTCCGGAAATCCACCCTTTCTCTGGATTCTGGAGTTTTCTGACATAGGAAAATACTCCACGTTTATCCAAAAATCCATACTTACTTGCCTGACGCACTATCCGATGGTGCACGATCAACCGTAATTGGGTCTCGATAAGCTGTTCACATTCCTTGCTGACTAACAACTGCTCACAAATTCTTTCGCTGACTCCATCTGTGACATCGGAAAGCTGAAAATTCTGCCAAGGTCCTTCGAGATCCACATGCTAAGCCCTCAAAACTCTGACTCTCTAGTGCGAAAAAAAGAAAAGGGCACTAAATGTGGGTGCGAAGACATTAATTTCTCCCCCAATAGAAAAGAATTTGGTCCTCCAAATTCCCTAACAACAAGGACAAGAAGGCGAGACAAAGATAGTCTCCCCCACTAGAAGAAAACAAACCCAAACTCGCAGAAACGACAGTTAGCCAAAAGAAAACACACATAGTCTGTAGAGTCCTCACCACACGTCTTAAGGTTCCTAGAGTGTTTTATTTTCTAGAAACCTGCCCGCTCTGATACCAGTCTGTCACGCCCCCAAACCCGGACCCTACAGCGGCCTGACCTCGGGGTGCGTGAAATTGGGATTTAAGTAATAATTATATTTCTCCCAGGATTCGCGTGAGTGAGGATGACAATTCCAACACATTCTAAATATTTTGCGGAAGCTTACGTGGCGTTGCGACTCGAATTCCGTGGCAATCAGATTCCACATCGCACTCAACCGCTAGCATATAGCTATCATATCAAGAATCATATCAGACTGGAACAATCCATCACATTAAAATACAGAGCTGACAGTAACAGGATATTTCATTCCCACATATGTTCAAGTTACAAGTATCAATGTGCATTAATTGAAAATCCCTGAGAACAGGCTAATAAAAGCCATACAAATAACAAGCTAAATAAACACTACCCCACATGTGACGTAACTCAGATGTCGAGCTAAATGTCTACATGACATAGCCGACGCTACAAATCTGCAACTCATGGCTCGACAGCCAACACGTGCACTCAGCTCAAAGCGAAGAAATCTGGACCTGAGTACCAAAAGAGTGGGTCAGACACGACGGTCTGGCAGGTGGGTGAAAAGATATAACGATAATCTGAATAATAAAACATATGATAAATCATGGTATTTGATCAAGAGTTGCATAGATTTAAAACCAGTGTAAAACTTGTATACTTGACAAAACATGTATTCATTTTAAAGCATGTGTAAAAGCATATATATCTGGTAAAACATGCATTCCTTTAAAACAACTGTAAAACATGTATTCCTTTAAGACGACTGTAATACATGTATTCTTTTAAAACAACTGTAAAACATGTATTCCTCACATTGCAAACCCAGTCCATAGGCGGACCCTGCAAATTGCCCTTCTTCAGGGGAGCCACAATCGTGGGGAACAGATTGGCAACCACACTAAAGCTAAATCCTCTCTATCACTAATGTGATGAGAGCACATTCCGTGCGTTGGGCTCGAGCACACGAGGTGACGAGAACCAACATTATATACATATACATATAGCTAGGCAAGACCACGGCCGCGGAACCGGGTAACGAGACAGGACAGGATCCAAGTTGCAACTGGCGTGAGCACAAGGGGGAGGCCCAAGTCAGTTGATCAGACTGACTAGGACGTCCAAGCTTAGTGGTGCCGACTCATAGGTGACATGAGAAATCAAAACACGTACAAACTATATCAGTATAAAACACTCGGGCAGGCGGGGCATGGTGCTCGTAAGCACACATTTCATATCCTTATCTGTTCATGCATAAACGGGGCTGGCAGGACATATCAGGTGTATAAATCAGAATTTGAGATAAAACCAGTAGGATCGGGTAATTATACATATAATCTGAGTAAAACAATGCAATGAATCCTTATACCATTAGGGACTATATATTGGGGCATCCATATTCAAACAACATGTATAAGGATCTTGTATGTCTATTATTACCCTTAGTATGGTACTCGAATGATAGAAGACATACCAAGTTTCCTTATGGAAGTTGATGAATCCAAAAGTCCCGGTACATTTCCGAGATGGTGTTTCTTTCTAAGTCAATCTCCTTATGTCATCCCCTGGGTCTTTCCAAGGTGGTAGGGCATTAGAACAACCCATCCAAACCTTTAAATACCATCTTTGAAAACTATAGAAAAGACTCAGGAATTCTGGGTGAAATTCGGTCACCTATCGGTTAGCTGGCGGTTAGCCGCCGAGGTGTTTGGCGGTTAGCCGCTGGTTGACCGCGGGGCTGACCGCGGTTCACCCTGCTAAAATATAGCATTCTGTGTTTCTAACAGCGCATTTCGGCTACCTGGCGGTCGCAGGGTTTTTGGGTGGCGGTTAGCCGCTAGCTGACCACGGTTCACCTGTCAAAACACAACATTCTGTGTTTGTAACCGAATCTGGGTCGGCTAGCAGCCGGTCACCTGTCGGCTAGCCGGTAAGGTGACCGCCCGCTGACCGCCCAGCTGCGGGAACTACACATCAGGTGCAGGTTTCAGCTCTTTCCTTCCCAAACCCTTTCACATCAACTTCATCCATTTACTAACATGAAATGAGTCTTTTCCCTTCCATTCCACATCAAATTCTTTCCTCCAACCACCATTCCATCAATGCATTGATTCTCCTTCCAATACAAACCTCATTCAATACAAGTACAAATCTCATTCATAAAATCCATAATGGCAAAACAAGCTTTAATAGATGAATGCATACATTCTCATGAAAATTAACTAAGAGAAAATCTTATCAATAAGCATATTTCCAAAAGCATTATGAAACATAGGAAACTAGAGGAAGATGAATAGTAAAATCCACATTTTCAATAAAACAAGAACTCATTCAAATCAAATCCATTCATTCACTTGCCTTGGTTTCCAAAGTAGCTAATCAAGCTCCTAATCACCCTCTCAAGACACAAATCTCCAATCTACACAAAAACCCCAAAATAAACCCATCTTAGAACCCTAAAATGGCAAACCAAAGAACAAGAAGAAGAGAGCTCCCAATAGAGAAGATAGAGACTCTCTAGAGCTAGGAAAACACAAATCTAGGAGATTGAAATGATTGCTTACTTGGAAGTGCTTCAAATGAAGAAGACTAGCTCAAGGAGAACCTCAATGTGGCTGGATTTCTCTTCTAATGGCATCCATAGAGAGCTTGAGATGAGGGGAAGAAGGAGATGGGCACAAATCTCTCATTTTGGCAAGCTTGGAGGTGGGTCTTGTGAGAAAACAAGAAGAAGAAGAGGAAAGGGGAAAAACCCTAAGGAGAGGCTCCTCTCACCCTCTCATTCTGCTGGAATCGAATGGGGAAGAAGGAGATGGGCTGGCCTTTTTGTAAAAGGGTGGGTGTGGGTCCCACCATCACTTAAACTTGTCGGGATTAAAACATCAGTTTCTGGGCCCCGGATGTGATCGACGAAGAAGAGAAAAATGTTCCTCATAAAATCTATTTTTCAAAAAGTATAATTTTGGCATGGTTTTGAGATCTCGGAATTTGGGTCTAGATTTTTGTGTAAAAAGACTGTTTTACCCCTATCATTAGCAAAGTAGGGTTTAGAGGTCTCGAACGGAAACGGAGCAAATACAAAAGTTGTCGGGAATAATAAAATACATTAAACGAAGCAAATTACCGATTTCCAGAATTATTGAATAAATCCCAAAACTAATCAAAACACAATAAACGAACCCCCAAAATCACACAAAACTCAACAAGGGAAACCCCCAAAGGTTCCACTAAATCAAAAGAGTTCCCAAAATAATTCAAAGCTATAAAAAGCTATTCTGATCCAGATTTAACCAAATTCCATTAATCCCACTTATAGCTAAAGCACGTCTTAATTAGCACTAATCGGAAACTCTCGGGGCGGGGTCTTACATACTCGTTCTTTGAAGGCATCAGAGAGTTCAGGTTTCTTACCTGCAGCTTTATTTTCAACTTTCTTTGGTGGCTGAGGAGCTGACTTGGTTTGCACTTTGAGAACCTCCTTTTTCTTTGGCTTGGAGGTTGGAATGGCGGTCTGCTCCTTCTTTGATGACTTCTGACTGTTGAGGTCTTTGATCACCGTTTCAGCCTCCATAGACGCTTCTAGGAGTTCTTCCAAGTTTTTTGATTTATTGCCGATGATCATGGAGCGGATCCTTGCTCTCATGTTGTTTCGGCAAATGTCGACGAGCGACGCTTGTAGCAGCACATCTGAGCATTTGTATGCCATTGCTTTCCACTTGTGAATGAAGTCATATTTTGACTCATTCTCTCCCTGTTAGGCTGTAGAGCTGAGCCATAGTAACAGGATAATCCTCACCTTTGAAGTGGGTCAGGAAACGTGTCTCTAGCATGGTCCAATTTTGAACGGAGTTCTCTGGCAAAGTGGAATACCAATCAAAGGCCGTACCTTTTAGGGTACTAGCAAAGAGCCGGATCTTGAGTGCATCTTGATCCGCAATCGTTCCTGTCAGGATCTCGAAGTGGATGACATGCTGTCTAGCTGAACCTTTCCCCGTATACGTTTGGGGAAGAGGTTGTTTGAACTTTGGGGGAAACAGAACCGAGTCCATCCATAAGGGATATGGTGGCTTGATCCCATGCTCCTTCAGTGTATCCTCTTCTTTTGCTTTGGCGAGGATATTGTCCACGTCCTTTTTAGTAAGGGCGCGTGACTCATCTTCTTCACCGTTTGCCTCATCTTATGGAGGAACTTCCTCATTGTTTGGTGGACGCTGGAGAGTGAGAAGGAGGTTTTCCATCAGAACCTCTATTCTCTGTTGTCCTTGCTCTAGCTGCTAAATGCGTAGAGCCATGTCGTCATGTGGTGGAGGTTGCTCAGAGTTTGTGACCAAGACATTCATCCTTCGTGAGTCTAAAGTGGATACCGTCTTAGTGACTGAACTGGAGCTCATTCTTTTAGATGAAGAGCCCGAGGAATGATCACTCCGATGTCCCTGGCTTGAAGGAGTGGGAGAGTCTTCCTGATGTCTTCTCGCCCGGGAGATGTTGCCAGTCACCGGTCGTCTGACATGTATTTTCGTCGCTGACTTCTGGCGTCTTTTGGTTTTGCCAACCATGTGGACAGCAACAACTTGGTCGGTTCTTTCTTTTTCGACCCATTTCTAGGAGATTGGAAGCTCAGAATGCTGGGTTCTTTGCTTCTCTAATCTCTTTTGTCGATATGCCGCGCGGCGACGTATGCGACGAGCAATTTGAGCTTCGGTTAGCTCGGGCTGTGCTCTGGCAATGAAGGACGTGGTCCCTCGTGCGCAGCAACCGAGCTTGTCTTCCTTGAAGACTGGCATGGACAGGATTTGGACGCGGTCCTTAACCTGTCGCAGCGAAGCTTTAAATTTTGAAAGCTCGTCCCTTGTTGAGATGAATGGTCGAGTTGCAGGAGAGCAGGCCCTAACAAGTTCTTGTCGAGGCCTTGTGATGCACGACTTGATTTTGGGCTTGTATGAGCAAGCCGGCTCATGCTGAGTAGTTTTTGTTGTTTGGTGGAGGGTAGGTTTCTCTCCTTTGATGTAAGCAAGAGGAGAAAACCGGTTCTCCTTGAGAGGAGCTAGGTATGCTAGCTTTGCAGATGTCCGGGATCTTCTTTGTTTTGGTGAAGATCGCGGGGACCAAGTCTTGGGACAGACTTGGTTTTCTGTAGGTTGAGGCTTCATGGGATTGCCACGAGCCTCAAGTTTCTTGGCGACCGCCTTTGGGTCGAGGCAGTGACACGTTGGGGGGCGGTCTTCTGCTTCTTAGCAGGCACCGTCTCTTCTGCGGGTAGTGGGAATGGTCCTAGTGACCCGAAGACGATGGTCCGGGGAGTGGAGGTCGACCCGGTGTTTTGGGAGTTGCCAAGGGAGGTGATGCTTCGGCAGCTGACGGGGTGCTTGAAAGTGCCCTTGCTTTGCTTCTCTTGAAGCATGACTTGGTACTTGTTCTCATTGAAGGTGATGGTCAACGAAGCTACCATTGTTAGTTTTGAAAAACTTTTCTGAAACAAGACCACATCCATTAGTAATCACAAGAATATGGTGATCATAAATGGGCTATACTATGGTTTTGTCTTTTCAAATCGCTCGGGGGCATGGCCCGTTCTGAGCGTAATGAAGAAGGCCAAAAGCCATAGATGGTACAATAGTTCTAAACGCAAGTATGGTCGGCTCGAAATGAGCGTTCCATGGACCGCTAGAAGCAATTGTAAACCTTAATTCAAATTACCGAGAAGCGAAGCTCACTCGAGGTAAAATGATATAAGGTTAGAGATACAAATGTGTCAGTCGCGAATACAGTAGACCCGAAAGGGCGTACTAGCACCGCTAGATACAAATGTTGTAAATCGCATCCTTGAAGGACACGAGATGGGATCTTTTGAAATGTCAAGATTGGATTCGCAAAAGAGAGCAAATGGTATTCCAATCCGAATACAGGGTCAAACATTTCTGCGAGCCTATATCCGAAAAAGGAAAGAACCGGGATTTCTCATATTTGAATCCAATAGTGATGAGAGTTTTTTTTTTTTTTTTTTGAAAAGTCAAGATTGAATTCATAAAAGAGGGCAAATGGTATTCCGATCCGAATACAGGTTCAAACATTTCTACGAGCCTAAATCCGAAAAGGAAAGAACCAAGATTTCTCAGATTTGAATCCAATAGTGACGAGAGTTTTTTTTTTTTTTTTTGAAAAGTCAAGATTGAATTCATAAAAGAGGGCAAATGGTATTCTAATCCGAATACAGGTTCAAACATTTCTGCGAGCCTAAATCCGAAAAGGAAAGAACCAAAATTCCTCCAATTTGAACACAATAGTGACAGAAGTTTTTTTTTTTAATTTTTGTATATTTTTTTTGAGAGTGCACATAGGTCTTCCAATTCGGTCTTATGAAACCTTAGTGGATAGATTAGCCCCCATGTAAGGGTAAGATTACTTAATGAACCCGTTTGAAGGACCCTTACCTCGAACAGTCTAGCTGCCTCAACACTCTGGATAAGGCTTTTCTTAGATCCACTTTGATCAAAGAACGCAATTGGTGCAACCTTAATGCTCTCCTTTTTTTTTTTTGAAAGATCTCCGATGGACCCATCAAAGAGAGGGAAATGGCCCCTCCCCATCCGAACGTTGGCTCAAACATTTCTGCGAGCCATTGTAAGAAAAGGAAAGAACCAAAGTTTCTCTAATTTGAATCCAAAAGAGAGAAATTTGAAAAGTTTTTTTTTTTTTGAGCTTTTCCTTTTTCTTTTTTGAAAGATCTCCAATGGACCCATCAAAGAGATGGAAATGGCCCCTCCCCATCCAAACGCTAGCTCAAACATTTCTGCGAGCCATTGTATGAAAAGGAAAGAACCAAAGTTTCTCTAATTTGAATCCAAAAGAGAGAAATTTGAAAAGTTTTTTTTTTAAAGATCTCCAATGGACCCATCAAAGAGAGGGAAATGGCCCCTCCCAATCCGAACGTTGGCTCAAACATTTCTGTAAGCCATTGTACGGAAAGGAAAGAACCAAAGTTTCTTTAAGTTGAATCCAAAAGAGAGAAATTTGAAAAGTTTTTTTTTTTTTTTGAACTTTTCTTTTGTTTTTTTTTTTTTTGAAAGATCTCCAATGGACCCATCGAAGAGAGGAAAATGGCCCCTCCCAATCCGAACGTTGGCTCAAACATTTCTGCGAGCCATTGTACGAAAAGGAAAGAACCAAAGTTTCTCTAATTTGAATCCAAAAGAGAGAAATTTGAAAAGTTTTTTTTTTTTTAAAAACTTTTTTCTTTTTGAAAGATCTCCAATGGACCCATCAAAGAGAGGGAAATGGCCCCTCCCCATCCGAACGTTGGCTCAAACATTTCTGCGAGCCATTGTACGAAAAGGAAAAGACCAAAGTTTCTCTAATTTGAATCCAAAAGAGAGAAAACCCTCTTTTTGTTGAGAAAAGAAAGAATGGAAATAGGTTCAAAGAAAGAAGTTTCCAAAGAATCCCATCTCATGTTTTTTCTTTAGATACAAGATCCAACATAGGCTACCAACTAGAAGGGAGCCAAGGATTCTAAGCATCGTGTTCTCAATAGAATGAGTCCCACCAGGTATGCCAACTTGATGGACCCGTCTTTTTCTCTCTCTGCCTTCCTCCGTCCCGGGTCCGCCGGGGTGCGGCGGGGTGAAGAAAAAAAGAGGCGAGCATCAATATTTTTTTCTTTTTGTACGGGTATGCCAGATTTTCTGTTCTACTTGGAATCTGAAGTGGTGATCAGGAGTGTCGCGCCCCTGAACCCGGATCCCTGCAGCGGTCCGACCTCGGGAACGCGAATTGGGAAGTAAGTGATAAATATATTTCTCCCCGGGATCCGCGTGTGTGAGGAAGGCAAAATTTCCAAACACATCAATAACATTTCGCGGAAGCTTACGTGGCATTGCGACCCGGAGCCCGTGGCCATCGGGTTCCGTGTCGTACTCAACCCGTCAGCATAAAGTTGTCATAGCATAATCATACTCAGACTGGAACAAAACATGATACCAAAATATATAGAGCTGATAGTGACAGGCTTCTCAATACCTAAGCATTTTCAAGTTATAATTTAACAAGTGCATTAATTACAATCCCAAAAGAAAAGGCTAACAAAAGCCTTACAAAATAACAAACTAAGAACAAATACTACCCAGGTGTATAATGTATCTCTGGAGTCAAGCACGACGTCTGTATGACATCACTGAAACAACAACCTACAAAACTCGTGGCTCTACAGCCATCTGCACACGTACTAGCCCAAGACGAGAACCTGCTACCTAAGGCACCAAACACACAAGGTCAGACACGACGGTCTGGCAGGTGATCAATTTAAGCATGAGTATGAATCATTTAAAATTTATAAGAAACCATATACTGAATTTAAAACAGTTTACAAATCTTGAAAAATGCTTGAACGATATACACTGTAAGAAAACAAAAGTCCACGAACGAGATATGAGGCAAAAGTAGCATGAGTACATGTGGTCTAGCGTTTAAAACCATTTAATAAATTTTCAAATAGTACATGAACAAAAAGCAAAACAAAGCTAGCAAGATTACGAGAAAACATCATGATTCGTAAATCCACATTGAGCTCATCCTTTCTCCGTCATACATGATGACAAGAGCAAGCAAAGACAAAGCAAGACAGGCAAAACGAAACGAAAGCCCGAGCCACACAAGGTGGGGGGGAAAACCGGCCGCAGAACCGGAACAAAACAAAAATGTGTATAAATACACGACTTATCTGCAGATAGTCCTTATGTTTAAGGACCCCCTAACTAGTGGATCCGACTGAGAGGGCAGTCCAAGCTCAGTGGTATTCAACGGAATTCATGAATGCACAAAACTAATGGAGACTCGCCGTTTGAGGCCCGTGGTTGACACGCTACGCCCTGTGGTTAAGGGTGCCGCCCGGACCAAGTTCTCATATTTGATTGCTCAAAACTAATGGAGACTCGCCGTTTGAGGCCCGTGGTTGACACGCTACGCCCCGTGGTTAAGGGTGCCGCCCAGACCAAGTTCTCACATTTCCCTCATCGACCACACGGGGTGGACGGTGCACGCGAGACAAAACAAGGTAGCACAAGCTATAAGCATGTCGAAGCACACTAAGTAGTCCCCTTTTTGGGTTTTTAAAACAATTTGAAACAAAGCTGATACTTGTAACTCAAAACAAGTGCAAAACAATACCCGAAACAAAACTGATACTTGCAAGTCAAAATAAGTGCAAAACAATACCCGAACGAAACCAATGCTTGTAAGTCAAAACAAGTGCAAAACGAGATCCAAGACAAAACCATTGCTTGTAAGTCAAAACAAGAGCAAAACGAGATCCAAGACAAAACCAATGCTTGTAAGTCAAAACAAGTGCAAAATAATATTCTTCATGTCAAGAGTAAGTTTCTAAAAACAGACTTTCAAGTATATGCTAAGGCCCTCCATTCGATTCTTGTGTAATTGAAACCCAAATGTTGGAATTAAAAGCGGATTGGTGCCCCTGAAGCTAAACAACATTTCATGTTTCAACTGCACAACATCAAGCTAAAGATCCCTTAACATATTCTAGTTTTTGTCTCCCATCGAAGACCCTTCAAAATTCTCCTTCTGTACACTCGGCCGCCACGCGGCTACCTGGCGACTAGCCGCCACTAGCCGACCAGCTGATCGACCACTGACCGACTGTTCAGGAACAATACTACTTTTCCATTTTTCTGCGCAGGTCCGCCAGCCACCTACTGACCAACTGCGGGCCGACCACACCCTGTGCAAAACTTGGTTGCTGTTATTCTGAACGACACAGGGGCGGCTAGCCGTGGGTCAACAGTCGGCTGGCCGACTGCTGACCGCCCATCTGCGGCAGCTTCAATTCAGTTCAGATTTTTCACACCATTTCACCCATTTTACATCCTTCCATTCCTTTGTCAAATCCCTGCACATCCCTTGAGCCTCCATGCTCTACAAGGGCCATTTCCATTAAATTTTAACAACCAACACATCTAATCATTTCACAATATACTCCTCCATTCTTTCATCCATCTGCAAAACATTTAGGCAAGACAAAAGCCACTTCAATTGAATGAAAACCAACAAGATAAACCACTAGCATATGCATTTCAAACTAAAACAAAATTTCAAACCATAACACATATTTGAAACAATACATTGCTCAAATTAGAATGGAAAAAGAACCAAACCATGGAAGCTAAAACATTCAAACATTGCATGCATAAGAAAAGCTAAGTTGATCACTTGCCTTTGTCTCTAGCACTCCAAGATTACTCAGAAATATTACAAATTAGACACAAGCATACCTATGAAACAAAGACCCCCAAAACATACTCAGAAAGTAGCTCAAAATTAGGAATCTAGGAAAGAGTTAGAGTTAGAGCTTGCATGTTGAAATCAAGGCTCCCTAGGGGCTGCCCTACCTCATATAAAGAAATGAAAGGGAGGTCTTACCTGTAGCATCTCCAACCAGCAAGGAACAGCTCAAACAAGGGGCTGTCCAGCTGCTCCTCACACGAAAATGGGGTATAGGGAGAGCTTCGAATGTAGGGAACACAATGGCGAAATCGAATTTTCAAACGGTGATGAATCATGGTTGATTTGGTGGAGGGAGAAGCAAGGAAGGAGAGGAATAAGGCTCAGCTGGGAGCCCCTGGAACTCCCTCTCGTTGGGGAAGAGAATGGAGAGAAGAGATGGAAGGTGGGGCTTATATTAAGTGTAAGACCCCGCCCCGAGAGTTTCCGCTTAGTGTTAATTAAGACGTGTTTAAGTTATAAGTGAGATTAGTGGAAATTGGTTAAATCTGGATTAGAATAGCTTTTTATAGCTTTGAATAATTTTGGGAACTCTTTTGATCTAGTGGGGCCCTTTGGGGGTTCCTTTTTAGGGTGTCTTGATTAGTTTGGGGTTTAATTGTTAATTCTGGAAATCGGTAAATTGCTCCGTTGAATGTATTTTATGATTCCCTACAACTTTCGTATTTGCTCCGTTCCCATTCGAGACCTCTAAACCCTACCTTGCCATTGATAGGGGTAAAACAGTCTTTTTACACAAAATCTGGACACAATTTTCAATGTCTCCGAAACTAGTAAAATATATACTTTTTGGAAAGTAGAAATTTCGACGATCAATTCTTCCTTCTTCGTCGAATCCGTTCGAAGCCCGTAGAACGATGTTTTAGCTCGATTGAACTTTTAAGTTGTGGGACCCAATGCCATTTTCTATATAAGGAGGAGTCTTTTCCCTCTCTTCCTCTTCTTGCAATTTCTTGAGAACCAGAAATCCCAGCCCAGCCCTAGAGTTTTCCTTCTTCTTCTTTGCTCATTGCTCCTCCATCTCTCAATCTCTCTCAAATCTATTGCTAAAGGCAAAATGGAGGTAGTAGTCTTCTTCCCCTCCATGAGAGCTCCATTTTGATACCATTTGTGGAGAGAGCCTTCCATTCCAAGCTATCCCTTGAGCAAGCTCTTGCCATTAGAGGACTTTCCATGTAAGTTCTTCTTCTCATCTCTTGATTGGGTGTTCATCTAGCCTAGGAGGTGCTTCACCTTGATTATTGGAAGTTACCTCCATCTATTTCTTGATTTTGACCTTTTAGGGCTTGTAATGATTGTATTTGGGGATTTTGTGTGTAGATTGTAGATTTGAACTTGATAGTGGATTAGAGCTTGATTAGCATTCTTGGAGACCAAGGCAAGTGGATGAATGGATTAGATTTGATTGAGTTCTTATTTTGCTAAAAATGTGGATTTTTACTATTCCTATTTCATTTGAATCATTATGTATGTAATGCTTTTGGAAATGTATTTATTGTCATGGTTTTCTCTTAGTTAGTTCTATGAGAATATATGCATGCATTCATGAAAGTTTATTTTGGGTTGGTATGACCTCTTAAATGGTATTGTACTTACATTAAATGAAATTTGGATGGGTAGGTGAGTAAATGCATTGGTGGAATGGTAGTTAGTGGAAAGAATTGAATGTTAGATGGAAGGAAATAGACCCATTCCACATCAGAAGATGGTTGGAATGGAGGTGAAATGGTTTGGGAAGGAATTGACTGAAATCTGCACCTGAAGTGTAGTTCTCGCAGCTGGGCGGTCAGCGGGCGGTCACCTCGGCGGCTAGCCGACAGGTGACCGGCGGCTAGCCGACCCAGATGCGGTTACAAACACAGAATGCTGCATTTTGACAGGCGAACCGCGGTCAGCTGCGCGGTCAGCTCGCGGCTAACCGCCAATCCCAAACCCAGTGACCGCTAGGTAGCCGAGAGGCGCGGTTAGAAACACAGAATGCTACATTTTTTAGCAGGGTGAACCGCGGTCAGCTCCGCGGTCAGCCAGCGGCTAACCGCCGATCACCTCGGCGGCTAACCGCCATCTGACCGACAGGTAACCGAGTTTACCCAGAATTCCGGAGTCTTTTCTATTGGTTTCAGATTTGGTATTTAAAGGTTTGGAAGGGTTGTTCTGATGCCCTACCACCTTGGAAAGACCCAGGGGATGACATAAGGAGACGGACATAGAAAGAAAAACCATTTCGGAAAAGGGTATTGGGACCTTTAAATTCATCAACGTGCATAAGGAGACTTAGTATGTCCTCTATCATTCGAGTACCATAATAAGGGTAAATTAGACATACAAGATTCTTATACAGGTCATTTGAATATAGATGCCCCAATACATAGTCCCTAATGGCATAAGGATTTATTGCATTGTTTTATTCAGTTATTCGTATAATAGCCCGAGTCTACTGGTTTTCTCTCAAATCCCGATTTGTACACCCGATATGCCTTGCCAGCCCGTGTATGCATGAACCGAAAATGATTTGAAATGTGTGCCTTCGAGCACCATTCCCCGCCTGCCCGTATGTTTTATATTGATATAGTTTTGTATATGTTTTGATTTATCATGTAACCTAAGAGTCGGCACCACTAAGCTTGGACATCCTTGTCAGTCTGATCAACTGACTTGGGTCTCCTCCTGTGCTCCCGCCAGTTGCAACTTGGATCCCGTACTGTCCCGTTACCCGGTTCGCGGCCGTGGTCTTGCCTAGCTATATGTATATGTATATGTATATATGTTTATAATATTGGTTCTCGTCACTTCGTGTGATTGAGCCCAATGCACGCAATGTGCTCTCATCACTTTAGTGATAGAGAGGATGTAGCTTCAGTGTGGTTGCCACCTAGTCAGTTCCTGTACCTTGAATACCCCGTATGATTTATATTGCATCTGTACTTCAAATGAACTATGCATCATGTTTTATGACAGTTTTCGTTATAACTATGATATACTTTGATTTCTTTCTCGGTATTATCTATTCACCCACCTGCCAGACCGTCGTGTTTGACCCATTTTTGTGGTACTCAGGTCCAGCTCCCGTTAGTGCCTTTGAGGAGGAGTCAGAGGAGGCGGTCGGTGAACCGCAGCGACTAGTGGAGTGGCAAGCTGATGATGTCATGTAGACATTCGGTTTAGCTCGGAGCTGCGAACATTTTGGGAATTTTGAGAATGATACTGTTTTATACTCTTGGGTTGTATTGGCCTTTGTTGGCCTTTAATTTTGGGGAATGTTAATTAACTTGTTCTTTTGTTAAACTTTAACTTAATGTTTTGGGAATGCTAATGAGATCATTGCTCACTCTGACATCATGTTATACTTGTATATTAACAGTCTTATTTGATGTGATTGGAATAAGAGTTTGATTTGCTACACGCTTCCGCACCAATATAAATGTTCTATGAGTGTATGAGGAATCCTCACCGCGGAAACCTGTGGGAAATTAACGTAACGTACAATCATTACAAGGGGTGGTTCATCATCTACACCACCCCCGTCGCGGTCCCGGGACCCCCGGTTCGGGGTCGCGACAGGCTGGTATCAGAGCGAGACGTGTTTCAGGCAATTAAAAGAAACTAGAAATCCTAAGGACGTGGCGAGGATCCGTTAGACTTCTTGTTAGACTTTTCGTTAGTTAGACTCGTGTGAGCAATGTGTGACCCTTATATGACTTTTATGCTAACAATTTGTTTTGCAGTGATATGCCACCTCGAAAAAGACCCGTAACCGACAATCCCACCGCAAGCAATAGTGAACACACCGGGCCACTAGGAAACGGCATACCGGATCCAAACATGCAGAATCAATTCCAACAGATGATGCAAGCCATGCTTGACCAGCAACGTCAAGCCAATGAAAATCAAGCCAGATTGCAAGAGCAAATGGCCAGGAAGGATGAAGAGCATGCTAGGGAGATGGCTATGATGCAAAGGCAATTGTTAGAAGTATTGGAAAGGAGACCTGAACCGGCACCAGCGCAACCTCCAGGCACTCAGATCGTCATCAACAATAGGGATCACGATCCCAATGCGCTGTACGAGAAGTTTAGGAAGAGGGGTCCCAAGGAGTTCACTGGGCATGAGGACCCACTAGCTGCAGACGACTGGTTGGAACAGACAGAGAACATCTTCGAGATATTCCGATGTACCGGTAGACAGCAAGTGCAACTCACCGCTTCCATGTTCACCGGCCTAGCGGACATATGGTGGAAGACAATCATGGCTGAATATAGGACCATAGCAGACGCAGAGGCTTGGGCAAGTTTCAAGAGACAATTCAGTGACAAATATGTACCGACGCATGTGAAGAGGCAAAAGGCAATCGAATTCCAGCAGCTCGTACAAGGTAACACGACCGTGCAAGAGTACCTCACGAAGTTTGAGAGGTTGTCTCGATATGCCCCCGAGTTAATTGACCCCGTGGAGAAGAAGATAACGCGGTTCCTCGAAGGACTCAATCCGATCATTGAAAGGGATGCCACAGGTGTTGTACCACCTAACACTTTTGAAGAAGCTGTGAGAAGGGCCTACAAATTCGAGAACCTGAACAACAAGATCCTCAAGATCCAAGGAAAGGCACCAGCTCACCAACAGAATCACCCCCCAAGGAATCATCAGAACAAGCGACCGAGGCATGAACAAAACGTGCAGAATGCCCTAGTTTGCGTTCACTGTGGTAAGAACCATGAGAGTGCTCAATGCCGTACGATTACGGGAGCATGTTTCAGATGTGGATCCATGGCACACCAGCTCAAAGACTGCCCAAGGCAAGCTGGGCAAGGTAACAACAGGCAGAACCAGCAACAACAAGGAACACAGCGCCAGGCACCACCTCAGAATGCATTAGCTGTGCAGAACCAGCCCAGGCCACTCCAGCAACAGGCTCCACAACAACAATATAGACCTCCACAGCAGCATCAAGCTCGTCAGCAAGGACAGAATCAGAATCAGCGTCCTCCTCAGCAGCATAGGAATGCACAGCAAGGAAGGCAGCAACAAGCTCAGAACAGGCCTCAGCAGCGAGGACAAGTGTATGCAATTAACCAAGCTGATGCAGAGGCAGCAGATAACGTGGTGGAAGGTACACTCCTAGTTTGTGGATTTGAAGCTAAGATTTTGTTTGACCCTGGCTCTACGCACTCCTTCTTGTCTCCAAAATTTTCTAAGTTGATTGATATGCCTGCTAGAGAACTTGAGTATGTTTTGACGGTGTCCACTCCCGTAGGCAAACAAGTTGTGTGTAGGAAGTATTATCCTAGATGTGCTATTCAGATAGGAGATGTGGTGTTACCAGCGAATCTTATTCTGTTAGAGATGTTTGATTTTGATGTTATTCTAGGGATGGATTGGTTAGCAGGGTACCATGCTACGATGGACTGTTTCCATAAGACCCTCACGTTCAAATTAGAGGAGACCCCAGCAGGCGTTTTGTTCCATGGGGAGAGGAGAAATTCTTGTCCAAGATTCGTCTCAGCATTGAAGGCTGATAGACTAGTGAGAAGTGGATGTGAATGCTATTTAGCGTTTATCACGGAGGATAAACGGTCCCAAGGGGTGGAGGAGATCCCAATTGTTTGCGAATTTCCAGACATTTTTCCAGAAGAAATCCCAGGTTTACCACCGGTTAGGGAGATTGACTTCACCATCGAATTGTTACCAGGGACCGCTCCGATATCTATCGCACCGTACAGAATGGCTCCAGCTGAATTAGGAGAGTTGAAGATTCAGTTGCAAGAATTGTTGGATAAAGGTTTTATTAGACCGAGCGTCTCACCTTGGGGAGCTCCAGTTTTATTCGTCAAGAAGAAAGACGGTTCCATGAGAATGTGTATTGATTACCGGAAATTGAACCAAGCTACCATCAAGAACAAGTATCCATTGCCAAGGATAGACGAATTGTTTGACCAATTGCAAGGTGCTGCTTACTTTTCGAAGATCGATCTAAGATCCGGTTATCATCAGCTGAGAGTTAGAGATTCAGATGTATCAAAGACAGCGTTCCGGACGAGATATGGACACTATGAGTTTCTAGTGATGCCATTTGGACTGACAAATGCACCAGCAGTATTCATGGCTTTGATGAACAAGATATTTGCGGAGTACTTAGACCAATTCACAGTAGTGTTTATTGATGACATTTTGGTGTACTCTAAGTCTAGAGAAGAGCATGAAGAGCATTTGAGGATAGCATTGCAACTCCTAAGAGACAATCAATTGTATGCGAAGCTCACTAAGTGCGATTTTTGGCTTGAAGAAGTCGCATTTTTAGGCCATATCATTTCCAAAGAAGGATTATCAGTGGACCCAGCCAAGATAGATGCAGTTGTGAAGTGGGAAAGACCGAAGAACGCGTCAGAAATCAGAAGTTTTCTTGGATTGGCGGGTTACTATCGAAGATTTGTGCAAGGATTTTCGTCGATTGCAGCCTCATTGACGAAGTTGACCAAGAAGAATGCACCTTATGTGTGGACAGACCAATGTGAGGCCAGCTTCCAAGAGCTGAAAAAGAGATTAACTTCAGCACCCGTCCTCACTTTACCATCCGGGAGCGGCGGTTACACCATTTTTACAGATGCTTCGAATATAGGACTCGGTTGTGTGTTGATGCAAGATGGAAAAGTCGTTGCTTATGGATCCCGTCAGTTGAAGGACCACGAGAAGAACTATGCAACGCATGACCTGGAGTTAGCAGCGGTCGTTTTTGCGCTAAAGATGTGGAGACATTACCTCTACGGAGAGAAATTCGAAGTCCACTCCGATCACCGCAGCTTACAATATTTGTTCTCTCAGAAGGAGTTGAATATGAGACAAAGAAGATGGATGGAATACATCAAAGATTACGACTTTCCGATCAAATACCACCCGGGAAAGGCAAATGTAGTAGCCGATGCCTTGAGTAGGAAGTCAGCTAGTGTGGCAAGCCTAAGAGTTACGTGCTTCTTTCAGCAATTTGAAGAGTTGGGGGTAGATTTTCAGCCCCTAAGAGAGGGAGTGATGTTAGCCAACATGTCGGTGTCTGAACCCTCGTTCATTCGGAAGATCAAGGAAGACCAATTGCAAGATCCAGAGTTGGCCAAAATTTCAGAGCATATAGCAGAACGTCCTGATTTCCGTATTGTGGATGGAGTCTTATTCTATCGTGATCGTCTATACGTGCCCAACATTGAAGATTTGAAGAATGATATTATGACAGAGGCGCACAGTACGATGTACTCTATGCATCCGGGTAGCACGAAGATGTATCAGAACTTGAAAGGCAGATTTTGGTGGAACAACATGAAGAGGGAAATAGCAGCTTTCGTTTCCCGATGTATGACGTGTCAGTTGGTAAAAGCAGAGCATCAGAGACCTCCAGGGTTGTTGCAGCCATTAGAGATCCCAGAGTGGAAATGGGAACATATCACCATGGATTTCATCTCGGGATTGCCAAGGACCAGAAAAGGGAATAACTCCATATGGGTAATTGTGGACCGTCTCACCAAATCAGCTCATTTTATTCCTATGAAGACCGGAGAGAAAATGCATATGTTACCTCTCGCAGAGTTATTTGTCAACGAGATTGTCAGCCGTCATGGGCAGCCAGTCTCCATTACTTCAGATAGAGATAGCAGATTCGTCTCGAGATTTTGGAAGACTTTGCATGAGTCTATGGGAACAAAGCTTCAGTTCAGCACAGCGTATCACCCACAAACAGATGGTCAGTCGGAAAGAACAATTCAGACCCTTGAAGATATGCTTCGAGCGTGTGTACTAGATTTCAAGACCCAATGGGACGAGACCCTACCACTTTGCGAATTCGCCTACAACAACAGTTATCATTCGAGCATTGGGATGGCGCCTTTTGAGGCATTGTATGGTAGGAGGTGTAGAACTCCAGTTTGTTGGGAAGAAGTAGGTATTCGCAGTTTTCATGGACCGACTATGGTGAGTGAAACCAGCGACAAAGTCAAATTGATCCAAGAACGTCTGAAAGTAGCCCGGAGTAGACAGAAGAGTTATGCAGACTCTCATCGAAGGGACTTACATTTTAAGGAAGGAGATAAGGTTTTCTTGAAGGTGTCACCTACTAGAGGAACTTTGAGATTCAGACAGAAAGGCAAACTATCTCGGAGATACATTGGACCCTACGATATCGTGAGCAAGATTGGTGACGTAGCTTACAGATTAGCCTTACCAACTGAGCTTTCCGGCGTACACAATGTGTTCCATGTGTCTATGTTGAAAAAGTACGTCCCCGACCCGTCGCATGTACTCCGTCATGAACCATTAGAGATCAGAGAAGATGCCACCTATGTCGAGAAGCCTATTCAAATCATCGATACGAAGGAACAAGAACTGAGGACAAGGACTATACAATGGGTGAAAGTGCTCTGGGAAAATCACGGACCTGAAGAGGCAACGTGGGAATTACGGGATCAAGTCCAGAAGAAGTATCCGCATCTACTACCCGAGGTTAGTTATTTTATTTCATTTGGTGGACCAAATGCCCTAAGGGGTGGAGGATGTAAGACCCCGCCCCGAGAGTTTCCGCTTAGTGTTAATTAAGACGTGTTTTAGTTATAAGTGAGATTAGTGGAAATTGGTTAAATCTGGATTAGAATAGCTTTTTATAGCTTTGAATAATTTTGGGAACTCTTTTGATCTAGTGGGGCCCTTTGGGGGTTCCTTTTTAGGGTGTCTTGATTAGTTTGGGGTTTAATTGTTAATTCTGGAAATCGGTAAATTGCTCCGTTGAATGTATTTTATGATTCCCTACAACTTTCGTATTTGCTCCGTTCCCATTCGAGACCTCTAAACCCTACCTTGCCATTGATAGGGGTAAAACAGTCTTTTTACACAAAATCTGGACACAATTTTCAATGTCTCCGAAACTAGTAAAATATATACTTTTTGGAAAGTAGAAATTTCGACGATCAATTCTTCCTTCTTCGTCGAATCCGTTCGAAGCCCGTAGAACGATGTTTTAGCTCGATTGAACTTTTAAGTTGTGGGACCCAATGCCATTTTCTATATAAGGAGGAGTCTTTTCCCTCTCTTCCTCTTCTTGCAATTTCTTGAGAACCAGAAATCCCAGCCCAGCCCTAGAGTTTTCCTTCTTCTTCTTTGCTCATTGCTCCTCCATCTCTCAATCTCTCTCAAATCTATTGCTAAAGGCAAAATGGAGGTAGTAGTCTTCTTCCCCTCCATGAGAGCTCCATTTTGATACCATTTGTGGAGAGAGCCTTCCATTCCAAGCTATCCCTTGAGCAAGCTCTTGCCATTAGAGGACTTTCCATGTAAGTTCTTCTTCTCATCTCTTGATTGGGTGTTCATCTAGCCTAGGAGGTGCTTCACCTTGATTATTGGAAGTTACCTCCATCTATTTCTTGATTTTGACCTTTTAGGGCTTGTAATGATTGTATTTGGGGATTTTGTGTGTAGATTGTAGATTTGAGCTTGATAGTGGATTAGAGCTTGATTAGCATTCTTGGAGACCAAGGCAAGTGGATGAATGGATTAGATTTGATTGAGTTCTTATTTTGCTAAAAATGTGGATTTTTACTATTCCTATTTCATTTGAATCATTATGTATGTAATGCTTTTGGAAATGTATTTATTGTCATGGTTTTCTCTTAGTTAGTTCTATGAGAATATATGCATGCATTCATGAAAGTTTATTTTGGGTTGGTATGACCTCTTAAATGGTATTGTACTTACATTAAATGAAATTTGGATGGGTAGGTGAGTAAATGCATTGGTGGAATGGTAGTTAGTGGAAAGAATTGAATGTTAGATGGAAGGAAATAGACCCATTCCACATCAGAAGATGGTTGGAATGGAGGTGAAATGGTTTGGGAAGGAATTGACTGAAATCTGCACCTGAAGTGTAGTTCTCGCAGCTGGGCGGTCAGCGGGCGGTCACCTCGGCGGCTAGCCGACAGGTGACCGGCGGCTAGCCGACCCAGATGCGGTTACAAACACAGAATGCTGCATTTTGACAGGCGAACCGCGGTCAGCCGCGCGGTCAGCTCGCGGCTAACCGCCAATCCCAAACCCAGTGACCGCTAGGTAGCCGAGAGGCGCGGTTAGAAACACAGAATGCTACATTTTTTAGCAGGGTGAACCGCGGTCAGCTCCGCGGTCAGCCAGCGGCTAACCGCCGATCACCTCGGCGGCTAACCGCCATCTGACCGACAGGTAACCGAGTTTACCCAGAATTCCGGAGTCTTTTCTATTGGTTTCAGATTTGGTATTTAAAGGTTTGGAAGGGTTGTTCTGATGCCCTACCACCTTGGAAAGACCCAGGGGATGACATAAGGAGACGGACATAGAAAGAAAAACCATTTCGGAAAAGGGTATTGGGACCTTTAAATTCATCAACGTGCATAAGGAGACTTAGTATGTCCTCTATCATTCGAGTACCATAATAAGGGTAAATTAGACATACAAGATTCTTATACAGGTCATTTGAATATAGATGCCCCAATACATAGTCCCTAATGGCATAAGGATTTATTGCATTGTTTTATTCAGTTATTCGTATAATAGCCCGAGTCTACTGGTTTTCTCTCAAATCCCGATTTGTACACCCGATATGCCTTGCCAGCCCGTGTATGCATGAACCGAAAATGATTTGAAATGTGTGCCTTCGAGCACCATTCCCCGCCTGCCCGTATGTTTTATATTGATATAGTTTTGTATATGTTTTGATTTATCATGTAACCTAAGAGTCGGCACCACTAAGCTTGGACATCCTTGTCAGTCTGATCAACTGACTTGGGTCTCCTCCTGTGCTCCCGCCAGTTGCAACTTGGATCCCGTACTGTCCCGTTACCCGGTTCGCGGCCGTGGTCTTGCCTAGCTATATGTATATGTATATGTATATATGTTTATAATATTGGTTCTCGTCACTTCGTGTGATTGAGCCCAATGCACGCAATGTGCTCTCATCACTTTAGTGATAGAGAGGATGTAGCTTCAGTGTGGTTGCCACCTAGTCAGTTCCTGTACCTTGATTACCCCGCATGATTTATATTGCATCTGTACTTCAAATGAACTATGCATCATGTTTTATGACAGTTTTCGTTATAACTATGATATACTTTGATTTCTTTCTCGGTATTATCTATTCACCCACCTGCCAGACCGTCGTGTTTGACCCATTTTTGTGGTACTCAGGTCCAGCTCCCGTTAGTGCCTTTGAGGAGGAGTCAGAGGAGGCGGTCGGTGAACCGCAGCGACTAGTGGAGTGGCAAGCTGACGATGTCATGTAGACATTCGGTTTAGCTCGGAGCTGCGAACATTTTGGGAATTTTGAGAATGATACTGTTTTATACTCTTGGGTTGTATTGGCCTTTGTTGGCCTTTAATTTTGGGGAATGTTAATTAACTTGTTCTTTTGTTAAACTTTAACTTAATGTTTTGGGAATGCTAATGAGATCATTGCTCACTCTGACATCATGTTATACTTGTATATTAACAGTCTTATTTGATGTGATTGGAATAAGAGTTTGATTTGCTACACGCTTCCGCACCAATATAAACGTTCTATGAGTGTATGAGGAATCCTCACCGCGGAAACCTGTGGGAAATTAACGTAACGTACAATCATTACAAGGGGTGGTTCATCATCTACACCACCCCCGTCGCGGTCCCGGGACCCCCAGTTCGGGGTCGCGACGTAAAGTGATAATTATGGGGCCCACAACTTAAAACTCTTTATGGACTTAGAACTGGGCTTTCCGGGCCTCGGATGAAATCGACGAAGAAGACTAAAATGATCCTTATAAAATCTAGTTTTCAAAAAGTATATTTTTGGCATGGTTCTGAAGTTTCGAAATCTGGGCTCAGATTTAAATGTAAAAAGATTGTTTTGCCCCTCGGGCTGAAAAACTGATTTTCTGAGTTTCAAATGGGGTAGGTCTAAACACAAAAGTTGTTGGATCTAATTTGACCTATCAAAAGAAACCAAAATTATAATTTTTCAAAATCAAGAACAATCCCCCACGCTGACACGTACAGCCCAAGGCATCCCCGGGCTATCAGACCGGGTCCAACCGCTCTCAAAATTCCCCAAAGCTATGGAAAACCATTCTAAACCACAATCTAACTCAATTAGGCTCAAATCTTATTTAGAAAACTAAACCACGGCTAAAAACACACTAATCCCGAAAATTAGGGGTCGGGGTCTTACACGGAGATTCACCTTCACAAGTAGAAAGGAAATCAAACTTTTTTTCTAACTTTCTATTGCAAGCATATTTAAAGAAAGAGACAAGATTTTAAAATGCCGTGAGAGGCGATTTTGTATAGTTTGCCGTGAAAGGCAGTTTTGTGCTGTAGAAGGCGATTTTGCCATGGAAGGCAATTTACAAATCTCATCAATGATGAAAGACAAGAATTGTGATTTTTGTCTCTTTTAAAAATATAAAGTACAATAGAGAAGAAAGAAAAAGGGATCTGACTTCTCAAGCGATTGTGGGGACTCGTTCAGATCGACGATCGCGAGTCATGTATGGACTCCGCCATCGTCCTTCAGATGAGAACACTTGATGCTTTGATTCACTTGGCTTGGCTTGGACTTCAGATTTTTAGATGATAAAGACCAAGAGAAGGTCCTATATCCAATAAAAAAACGAGTAGACGGGCTGAAGAGCCACATCTAGCCATGTTGGATAGAAGGAGGGGGACCTTAGGGGGGTGGCCCCCCAAGGGACTTTTGATCACCTTGTGGCATTTTCTTGCAGCAGAGTTTCTTAGGAGTAGCTGAGCTTCTTTGCGCAGAGATTTCTCCAATAGTTTTTAGCAATTTTTTGGGGATTTTCAGGACCACTTCAGACAATTTTTCTGGACCACTTCAGACAATTTTTCTGGACCCTTTCTCCTTGGAATGACCGCCTATTTATAGGCTTTTGGTGGTCATTAGGAGGGTCTTATGGGCATTAATGGTATTAATGCTCCATGATGGGAGGAGTTAGAAGATTTAATTCTTTATATTGTAACTCCTTTTTCTTGGATTTTGATTGGCCGATGGAGAATAATGGGCATTTAATCTCCATGATTATAGGAGTTTCATAATTAATTACCATGATTAATCTCCATAATGATAGGAGTTACATGGTTAATTGTCATGATTAATTGGACTTGTAACTCCCATTTCTTGGCTTCTGATTGGGCCGTTCAAAATAATGAGTTAATGACCCTAATAAATTGCCATAAAAGGGTCATTTAACTTCATTAATTTGGCTACCGAGTCGCTTGAAGAGTCGCGGGCCGCGCCGAGTCTTTTGGAATTCTTCTTGCGATGATCATCGATGGATCCGTACGTTGTTTGATATCGGATGACGATGCAAATTCAGACATTGGTTGCCACTAATGGGCCGGCAGCATCTGTCCAGTCGATTTCTTGATCGGTCGGGCAGAAAGTGTGCTTTCTTGGTCTGCCAGTTGGCAGTTTCGGAGTGTCCGATGATGATCAAATGATTTCGATGGCGGATCCGTGATGTTGACGAAGATCGACGGATATCATACTTCAAAAATCAGATTTTAAGAAAATCACAGGGGCCAAACATCGCGAAACACGAAAAAGAACGGAAAAATGGCACTTTTGGCGGAAATCCGACGACCTGGATTTCTAGGGTCGCCGGCGACCATGTACCCATGGTCGCTGGCGACCATGTGGCTGGCGACCTTGGACTTTGGTCCATTTTCCGGTCGCCTTCCGGTCGCCGTTTCTTGGTCTTTTCTCGGCCTTTTTCGCTTCTGTTTTCGCCTGTATTTTTCTTTGACATTTCTCCTCATTTATTGGCTTGATTCCTCTGAAGAAAACTTGCCGAAAGGCTGTGCAAATCATAGCACAAAGTTTCCTATTTTTTGGAAAATCCGAAGACTCCGTAGCCAATTTTCCGCCAAGAGTTGAAACTGGGTCAAATGATGTCGGAATGACCTGAAATTTGAGCTGAAGCTTCTTCGGCATTAGATAGGACCAACCATGGGCTTTTATTTGAGTTTTGAAGCCGTTTGGGGTCCCGTCGATGCTTGACTTGATTTCACCGTGTAGAAGATGTCGAGCTTTGATGTACGGTCATCCGATGTCCGATTGACCTGAAATTTGACGGGGAGCCTATTGGAGTCATTTTGAGATGATCCATTAGCTCCAATTTGGGTGCCATGGTCCCGGGGACCTTCGCCGCCGGTAGGCTTGATTTCGTCGTTTGAGAGTTGATGGAGGGTCAAACGGTGTCAGTTTAACTTGAAATTCGACATGGAGCCTTTTGGAGGCATTTTGAGACCATTCATAGGCTCTGATCGAAGATTTGATGTTTTTGACACTGTCGCCGTCGGGAGCTCCGGCTCAGCTGTGGGAGGATGGAAGTTAGGCCAAATAGTGTCGTAATGGCTCGAAACTTCATGTGTACCCTTCTTTTGGCTACTTTGAAAGATCTTGTAGTTTTTGTTTGGTTTTGCCAAGACCTTACGCTTGAAGCAGCTTTGCTTGTTTGTAGTAGGATGCGGCTCCATATAGCTTTTGATGTTGATGAGGCAAAGTGACATTTTTGGTGTCAACAGGGCCAAACATCGCGAAACGCGAAAAAGAACGGAAAAACGAACGTTTCAGCGGAAATCTGGCGACCCGGATTTCCAGGATCTCCGGCGACCCGGATTTCCAGGGTCTCCAGCAACCATGCCATGGTCGCCGACGACCATGGGGCTGGCGACCATGGGCCAAGGTCGCCGGCGACCTTGGACTTTGGTCCATTTTCCGGTCGCCTTCTGGTCGCAGCTTCTCGACCGTTTCTCAGGCTTTTTCGTTTCTATTTTTTCATGTATTTTTCTTGACATTTCTTCTCATTTATTGGCTTAATTCCTCAGAAGAAAACCTGTCAAAAGGCTGCGCAAATCAGAGCACAACGTTTCCTATTTTTGGAAAAGCCGAAGACTCCGTAGTCGATTTTCCACCAAGAGTTGAAACTAGGTCAAACGATGTCGGAATAACCTGAAATTTGAGGTGAAGCTTCTCGAGCATTAGATAGGACAAACATGGGCTTTTATTTGAGTTTTGAAGCCGTTTGGGGTCCCGTCGATGCTTGACTTGATTTCACCGTGTGGAAGATCTTGAGCTTTGATGTACGGTCATCCGATGTCTGATTGACCTGAAATTTGACGGGGAGCCTATTGGAGTCATTTTGAGATGATCCATTAGCTCCGATTTGGATGCCATGGTCCCGGGGAGCTTCGTCTTCGGTAGGCTTGATTTTGCTTCGGATCGTCAAAGCCGGGTCAAACGTCGTCGGAATGACCTGAAATTTGATGTGCAGCCCTTTGGAAGCATGTAGAAGCTACTCATGTGTTTTGTTTGATGAGTGGCGGCATCGGAGGTTCTCACCGCCGGGAGGCTTGATTTCGTCGTTCGAGAGTTGATGGAGGGTCAAACGGTGTCGGTTTGATTTGAAATTCGAAGTGGAACCTTTTGGAGGTATTTTGAGACCATCCACAGGCTCTGATCGAAGATTTGATGTATTTGACACTGTCGCTGCCGGGAGCTCCCGCTCAGCTGTTGGAGGATTGAAGTTAGGCTAAATGGTGTCGAAATGGCCCGAAACTTCATGTGTACCTCTTTTTTGGCTATTTTGAAGGATCTTGCAGTTTTTGTTTGATTTTGACAAGATCTGATGCTTGAAGCAGCTTTGCCTATTTGTAGTAGGATGCGGCTCCATGTAGCTTTTGATGTTGAGGAGGCAAAGTGACATTTTTGGTGTCAACAATCCTTAATTATTCCCCAAAGCACCCTGACAGATCTATTAGCAAGTTGCAAGGTAACCTGAGTGGGCTTCAATTCCCCTAGCCCAATTTGCTCATATACCGAGTAAGGCAAAAGATTGACACTTGCTCCCAGATCCAGCAATGCATGATCAATAATGTGACTCCCAATCTACAAGGAATAGTAGGAGTGCCCGGATCTTTCAGCTTGGGAGGAGTGTCATTATGGATAATCGAGCTCACTTGCTCGGTGAGCAAAACCTTCTTTGGCACATGAGATTTAGATTTGCGCTTTTGAGTGCACAAATCTTTCAAAAATTTAGCATACGAATGGACTGGTTTGATTTCATCTAGCAAAGGTAGATTGATCTTGACTTGCTTGAACACATCTAACATTTCATCCATGGTGGCTCTCTTTTTACTAAAGGGAGAGGGTGTGTCAAGACAGGTGGGAAAATGGACTTTAGGCACATATGGTGGTGCCACAGCCGGGTCAGATGAAGAATTGGGAGGGGTGACCTGCTTTCCATTAGAAATCAATTAAGCTCTTGAGCCCTTGGGATGGGTTGTGGCCTTTCTCAAGTCATGCTTAGGCTGCTGCGGCCTAGTTTCAATCTCATGCCCGTTTCTCGATGTGACAACTATGTTTACTTGCTCATGATAATTATCCTTAGGTTGCAAGCCACTACCCACCTCAAAAGTATTCTTGGGGTTAACCATGGGTTGGCTAGGGAAGCGTCCCTCCTCTCTTCTGTTAATAGCATTAGCTATTTGCCCTATCTGTGTCTCTAGCTTAGCTATAGACTGAGAGTGGGAATGGAGCAGCTAAGTGCATTCTTTGAGCTCTTGCAGCACTGTATCCTCAAAAGATGGAGTTCATTGAGGTGTGATGGACCCGTCTTTTTCTTTCTTGCCTTCCTCCGTCCCGGGTCCGCCGGGGTGCGGCGGGGCGAAGAGAAAAAAAAAGCAAGCATTAACATTTTTTTTGTACGGGTATGCCAGATTTTCTAATCTACTTGGAATTTAAAATGGTGATCCAGAGATTCACCTTCACAAGTAGAAAGGAAATCAAACTTTTTTTCTAACTTTCCATTGCACATATATTTAAAGAAAGAGACAAGATTTTAAAATGCCGTGAGAGGCGATTTTGTTTAGTTTGCTGTGAAAGGCGGTTTTGTGCCGTAGAAGGCGATTTTGCCATGGAAGGCGATTTACAAATCTTGTCAATGATGAAAGACAAAAATTGTGATTTTTGTCTCTTTTAAAAATACAGTAGAAAGAAAGAGGGATCTGACTTCTTAGGAGATTGTGGGGACTCGTTCAGATCGACAGTCGCGAGTCATGTATGGACTCCGCCATCGTCCTTTAGATGAGAACACTTGATGCTTTAGTTCACTTGGCTTGGCTTGGACCTCGGATTTTCAGAGGACAAAGACCAAGGGAAGGTCCTATATCCAATAAAAAACCAAGTAGACGGGCTGAAAAGCCGCATCTAGGCCATATTGGATAGAAGAAAATGGGAGATCTTGGGGGGGTGGCCCCCCAAGGACTTCGATTACCTTGTAGAATTTGCAACAGAGTTTCTTCAAAGTGAGAGAGCTTCTTTTTGCAGAGAATTCTTCAGGATAGTTTTCAAACAATTTTTCAGGACCCCTTCCCTTTGGAATGACCGCCTATTTATAGGTTTTCGGTGGCCATTAGGAGGGTTTTATGGGCATTAATGGTATTGATGCTCCATGATGGGAGGAGTTACCAGATTTAATTTCATATTTTTGTAACTCTTTTTTCTTAGATTTTGACTGGCTGATGGAGAATAATGGGCATATAATCTCCATGATGATGGGAGTTTCATGATTAATTACCATGATTAATCTCCATAATGATAGGAGTTACATGGTTAATTGTCATGACTAATTGGACTTGTAACTCCCATTTTCTTGCTTCTGATTGGGCCATCCAAAATAATGAGTTAATGACTGCATTAACTTGTCATAAACGGGTCAATGAACAGCATTAATTGGTCGCCGGGTCGCTTGAAGAGTCGCAGGCCGCGCCGCATCTTTTGGAATTCTTCTTGCGATGATCATCGATGGATCCACATGTTATTTGATGTCGGATGACGATGCAAATTCAAACATTGGTTGATACCAATGGGCATGCAACATCTGTCCAGTCGATTTCATGATCGGTCGGGCAGAAAGTGAACTTTCTTGGCTGGCTGGTTGGCGGTTTCGGAGTGTCCGATGATGATCAAATGATTTTGGTGGTGGATCCGTGATGTTGACGAAGATCGACGGATATCATGCCTCAAAAATCAGATTTTAAGAAAATCACAGGGGCCAAACATCGCAAAACGCGAAAAAGAATGGAAAAACGACACTTTTGGCAGAAATCCGGCAACCCGGATTTCCAGGGTCGCCGGCGACCATGGGGCCGGAAACCCTGGGCCATGGCCACCGGCGACCATGGGCCAAGGTCGCAGGCGACCATGGGGCTTTGGCCCCTTTTTGGGTCGCCGTCCAGTCGCCGTTTCTTCGCTGTTTTTCGGGCTTTTTTGCTTCCGTTTTCTCCTGTATTTTTCTTTGACATTTCTCCTCATTTATCGGCTTGATTCCACTGAAGAAAACCCATCAAGAAGTCATGCAAATCAGAGCACAAGTTTCCTATTTTTGGAAAAGCCAAAGACTTTGTAGCCGATTTTCCGCCAAGAGTTGAAACTAGGTCAAACGATGTCGGAATGGCCTGAAATTTGAGATGAAGCTTCCTGAGCATTAGATAGGACCAACCATGGGCTTTTTATTTGAGTTTTGAAGCCGTTTGGGGTCCCGTCGATGCTAGACTTGATTTCACCGTGCGAAAGATGTCGAGCTTTGATGTGTGGTCATCCGATGTCCGATTGACCTGAAATTTGACAGAGAGCCTATTGGAGTCATTTTGAGATGATCCATTAGCTCCGATTTGGATGCCATGGTGCCGGGGAGCTTCGCCACAGGTAGGCTTGATTTTGCTTCTGAGCGTGAAAGCCAGGTCAAACAACGTTTGAATGACCTGAAATTTGACGTGTAGCCTTTTGGAAGCATGTAGAAGCTTCTCATGTGCTTTGTTTGATGAGTGGCGGCATCGAAGGTTCTCGCCGTTGAGAGGCTTGATTTCGCCTTTCAAGAGTTAATGGTGGGTCAAATGGTGTCGGTTTGACTTGAAATTTGGCGTGGAGCCTTTTGGACGTATGTTGAGACCATCCATAGGCTCTGATTGAAGATTTGATGTCTTCAACACTGTCGCCGCCGGGAGCTCCTACTGAGCCACTGGAGGATTGAAGTTAGGCCAGATGGTGTGAAAATGGCCTGAAACTTCATGTATTCCCCTCTTTTGGCTATTTTGAAGGATCTTGCAGTTTTTGTTTGATTCTGACAAGATCTAATGCTTGAAGCAGCTTTGCCTATTTGTAGTAGGATGCGGCTCCATGTAGCTTTTGATGTTGAGGAGGCAAAGTGACATTTTTAGTGTCTACAAATGCCCCCTAGAGGTACAGCGACGAATTGCGTAGCTTTTGCAATCGATGTGCCTCGAAGAAAACTTTTGAAGGAGAACTTCTGACTTGACCAAGAGTCTCTGAGCGTTTTTCTTTGATAGAATAGCCTTTTGAGTTTCCAAGGGGATTTTATGGCAGTGAGAGAGATCACATACCATCTCAAGGAAAAATTTTGAAAATGACATTTGGATTGGGTTTTGGACTTTCCTTTTTGACCTTGTAGACCAATAGGCTTTGTGTAGCGCATCAGGCGATCAAGAAAGGTTTTTTTTTTTTTTTTTGACCTTGAGACCTAACAAGCTGTATGTGGCGAGTTAGGGGGTCGGATTTTGGATTTTGATTTTGGTCTTGTGACCTAACAAGCTGTATGTGGCAAGTTAGGGGATCATGGTTTGGATTTTGGTCACTCTTTGGGACAATTTTGGTTCCATTGGAGTGGTTTGGGTTTTTGTGGAATGTCAATTTCAAGGTTTTGGCTTAAATTGGTTCATGAGGTGGGATGGTTTGGATTTTTGGAAACTCATGAGGCTTGGAAATTTTTATTTTTTATTTTTGTATGGTCCAATCAACTCAAAGGAGGAATGGAACCATTTTTTGTATGCTCTTGGTAAGAGGAATTTTGACTAAAAGCCACTTTTAGTGCCTAGGTGGTCAAACCTGGCTCATGTGGGCTAGCCCATGGGACCTTAAGCTTTAAAGATGGCTTAGATCTCATGTGGTGTCATTTTTGTAAAGAATATCTAAAAATATCTCTTTTGGGTAGAGAATATCTAAAAATATTCTTACTTGGAGAGAATCTCTCAAGTTTTGTCACGACCCGGGCCCGAGATTAGGGTTACCACGGCCAAACCCCGAGTCGCGACGTCATACTTACTCCCGTAAACCTCGCATTACCAAAGCCAATACGAGATTCACAAGGGATCTTACATATACCTGTCAAATGTACATTTTGCGGAAATATATACAAACATTGACATCCAACGTTAATATGTACAAGTCCTTTACATATAGTAAAGTTTACTTACACATCTCATCTTCCTATTTAAATCAACCATGCATATTCAAATACAATGCATGTGATCACTATTTACAACAAAATGAATCTATTCAAGATGTTCACAAAATTTGCTAAACCGGTCGCCTCCGATTTACATCCATTCATTCAATCCTCCTGGGGGAACCGAATTGGTCTCCTCTGTTGGCGGCGCGGTCTCGGAACCACTGGAACGGCCAACTGGGCCTGTAATGTCATCAATAACACTGTGAACACGACGGTTCAACAATGTATACACAATTCTATGATAATCATATGTTTAGCATTTTGGTTCCAAAGTATAACAATGCTATGCAAGTCAATTCAATTCACTTTCCAAAGTATAACAATGCTATGCAAGTCAATTCAATTCAATTCAATTCAATGCGTATAGTTCTTCCCTGAAGGAAGCATTCAATTTATGTAGTTCTCCCCTGAAGAGAGCATTCAATTTATATAGTTCTCCCCTGAAGAGAGCATTCAATTCATTATTTATTTACACTTTATCAAGTGTTTTTTCGTTGTCCTCTAGCATAGGCGTAAGGCGCATCATTCACAACCCACCCTTTCAAGGACTCATTTCATTTCAATATTACTCACTTTATTAAGTGGCTTTTCAAATGTGTGGGATTTACCAGTGTCTTGATCAGAGATCACCGGCATCATCACGGAACTCCGAAACGCTCCATCTACTACAGCAGACTTAATCTTTCATACATTACAGTGTTTGTTCATTTCAGTTCTTTTCGTTTCATTTCATTGCATTTCATTGTATTAATTCAATACATTATTCAATGATAGCTCAACAAGGAGCATAACAGTAATAGACGAGAGAGGACAAGCCAACTCAAGTCAAAAACAATTAATTTCCTAAAACAACATTCCGGTGAAACGTTCATTATACAATGTAGGTGTTATTTTAGATGACATCACTTTTTAGTGAAATTTACATTCACATAAGTTTAGCTAACACCCATGAAGGTTTAGGAAAATATCAGAAATCAATTCTGATATTCCCTCTAATTCGGTCACCTCGTTGGTTACCTAGCCGTTAGCCGCATTAGGGATTTCGGCTGACCGAACCACATTCGGTCAGCTTTCCAGAATGTCTCAATTTCCGGGACAATTTGCTCAATTCGGTCACCCACTCGGCTGACCGAAATTCAAATTTCGGTTAGCCAAATTTATTCGGTCAGCTCACGGTTCGTTTTCCAGAAGCTCAACTTCTGATGGAAAAACCCTGACAAGATTTTCGGTCACCTTGCTGTCAACCCTCGGCTAGCCGAACTCACAATTTCGGCTAGCTGACCTATGTCGGTCAGCTCTCGGTCAGGTGTCGGTCAGCCGTGTGCCCAGAAGATTAGAAAAGTCTGAACCGAAGATGAAAGTAAGAAAAGAGGTGAAAAGAGGTGAAGAAGATGATGATGAAGATGGAGTCCCTCTTCACACACTTGTCAATTCTCTAAATCACCACTCAATGAAGAGAACTTGGAAGAAAGAAGAAGAAGAGAAAGAAAGAGAAGAAGAGAGATCGGCCGGGATGAAGGAATGAACTCAAATGAGTTCATCCACATCTTATAAGCCCTCAATTGCATTTTAGCCCCTCTCCTTTCCACTATTTACGATTTAAGTCAAATGAATGGTCATTTGAACCAATTCACGTCGAATGGAATCACTATATTCACGGAAGTTAACGTGCTCCTCGATATATACGTGTGAGTATCAAGAGTTTCCGTATTCGACGAAATACGTGTAATTTCGTATTTACGAAAAAGTCTTTACATCACATGGTTTAGCCTAAAACCATGCCAATTCACTCGGAACCTTCATTATTCTTTCCATTAAGTTCAATGTGACCATTTGAGCCAAATTCTATATCAATTTAGCCATTAATCAAAATTAACCAATAAAACATGTTGAATTAGCATTAATCCCGATTAATTAGAGTTAATCTTAATTAACTCGGGACAGGGTGTTACAAGTTTCCTTCATTTTGGGAAAGATTTTCTCAAAATATCTTTCTTTGGGAGAAAGTTTCTCATAATCCCTCACTTTTTGGAGAGAATTTCTCTAAGAATCTCCCCATTGAGAAAGAATTTCCCATGATCCCTTTCTTTTAGGAAGTTTGCTAATTTGTAGCACTTACCTCCTTTCTTTTCTCCTCCTTTCCTCTTTTGGTTTGCTCTCTTCTATAAAAGCAAGGGGAGGTTGGATCTCTTGCTCCTATTGCCTTCTTTTTGCAAAAGTCTTCAAGAGTGCTCCAAGATCAAGAATTCTCCTTCTTCTTTAAGGATCTTCAAGCTCTTCTTCATTCTCTATCCATGGCTTCAAGTAAGTTTCTTCTTTAAGAAACCCCATGTAGAAATAGAAAAAGGTTTTCATTCTTTTCTTTTCCCTTTTTTTTTTCTTTTCCACGTGTTTTCTTTTCTTTTTTTTCACACGTTTTTTCTTTCCTTTTTTTTTTCTTTCTTTTTTTTCTTCTCTTCTTCTTTTTTTTTTCTTTTTCTTTCACGGTTTTCTCTCTTTTTTTTTTTACCGTGTCTTTTTTTCTTTTTTTTCTTTCCTTTTTTTTTCTTTTTTTTCTTTTTTTTTCTTTCACGGTTTTCTTCTTTTTTTTTTATTATGTTTTTTTTTTCTTTCTTTGTTTTTGTTTACCGCCACTTGCTGACATATATATATATTTTTGCCAGCTGACTTGCCAGAGGATTCCGACGACTTTGAGCCATCCATGGATGAAACTTTTGATGATGCTTCGGATGAGCTCATGGAGGCAGAAAGCATTCGCCAGTCGTCGAAGAAGGTACTTTGTAGTGATAATCTTAATATTTTGATTTTTGACAAGATCATATTCATACCTTTTTCATCTTTCATTAGCAGGTTGTGAGGTGACAGAAGAAGTTCCTCTATCTTTCTCAGAGCCAGAGCAGGGGTTCTATGACCGATCCAGGAGTAGGGGTTTCTTCTACTAGTTTTGATGAGGCAGAGGCGAGTCTGCCTGTTGATATTCCTTCTCCGGCGGCTCCGATTGGAAAGAGCTTCTTGATTACTCTTCCAACGGTGCCTGACATGGATAGTCGACCAACGGAGCATGGCGAGTCTTCATTTGAGTCATCCCGTCAGTTTGCGAGGAAGGTGTTGAAGAGAGTTTTGAGCTCATGGGTCGAGACTCTTTCTTCTAGACATTTGGAGGCTGGTTTCGGCATGGTGAAGCATGTGCAGGACATTCTTGCCGTTAGCGAAGAAGTCGGTCTGGACATCACAGATGCCAAGGCTTTTGTCAATGAAGTCATCACTCTAGGCAACAACTGGAATGAGACCAAAAGCTTTCCAAATGATGACTTCTTCAACGAGATGGTTTTGAAGCCTTCCAGTGAGGTCAAATATGAACTGAATGAGATCTCACAGACTCGAAAGCAACTCGTTCGGGAGAGGAACGTCACCGAGTTGGCTATTATTGAGCTGACACAGGACCAGCACCGTCTTGATAGGGAGGTCGCCGAGGCCAGACAGCGCCTTGAGCTATTGGAAGAACAAGCCGCTGCCAAGTGGACTACCACTTTGAAGGCTCGTGATACAGAGAGGACTCTCATTCGCCAAGTTGAGGAGGTCGAAAGCAATCTCCGAAGGAAGACTCAAGAATATGAACAATGACAGATTCTCTGGGAAGAGCTTCCTCGTGCTGAGGATGGATCGCGACGGCCTACTGCTTTTTATGGGAAGATTCTGAAGAAACACGGCCTGGAAGCTTTGGAGGCTAAGGTTAAGAGTTTGCTTGAGGAGTTAAGCCTTTGGCTGAAGACCATGTCGGACTAGCCTCCTAATTTGTAACAAACTTTTTCTTCTTTTCTTTCGGTACCTCCATGTATAAACATTTTTGGCACCCTTTTTTTGTATTCCCTCGTTTCACTTAAATTCTCTTTTTTTTTTATGAAAGTAAGTAAAAAGTTGGATGGGAATGTTTGTTTGAAAATTTGATCAAAAGGTTGTCATTTTGTGAAAATCTTTTGCCAAAGGGTTGTTTTGGGCATGAAAGCCAGATTTTATGGTGAAATGCCTGGTTTTTTTAGATGGCATGAAAACCGAATTTTGGTGGCATGAGAGCCAAAATTTTGTTTGTGGCATGGAAGCCGATTTTTGGCATGAGAGCCGATTTTTGTGGCGTGAAAGCCTGATTTTTGAGATGGCATGAAAGCCAAATTTTGGTGGCATGAGAGCCAAAATTTTGTTCGTGGCATGGAAGCCGGTTTTTGGCATGAGAGCCGATTTGTGTGGCTTGAAAGCCAAGTTTTGGTTTTATCGCATGAGAGCCAAAATTTTGTTTGTTTGGCATGAAAGCCAGGTTTTATGGCATGGAAGCCAAGTTTTTTGAAAACCAAGTTTTGTTTTGTCGGCATGGAAGCCGGATTTTTTATTTTTTTGGCATGAAAGCCAGGTTTTTGGCATGAAAGCCGGGTTTTGGCGTGAAAGCCGGATTTTTTATTTTCAAAAATGCAAGTATCGACTAAGAGTCGCCTCCTTGCTGAATGGTATTGCAAGTATTGACGGAATGTCGCTTCCTTGCTCATTCGGTTGTGAGTATCGATGGAATGTCGCTTCCTCGCTGATTTGGGTGCAAGTATCGACTGAATGTCGCTTCCTTGCTTTTTTCTCAAAAATTTGGTTTTGTGGGTATCGATGGAATGTCGCCTCCCCACGATTTTTGAAATTTGAGGTTTTTTTGAACCTTTGTTTTTGTTTTCAAATTTGGGTTGTGGATATCAACTGGAACGTTGTGTCTCCACGATTTTAGAAATTTTGCAAGTATTGACGAGGTGTCACTTCCTTGCGATTTGAGGTTTTGGAAGTATCGAATGGGGTTCGCATTCTTCCGATTTTTGGGTTTTGTGTGAGTATCAACTATACGTCGCTTCCCCACAGTTTTTTAAAAAACCACTTTTTGTTTAAAGACACAAGGGTCATAAATTTTTTACTCAACCATTTTGGCGGTAAAAGTCGGGGTGGACTAGGGTGGAAATCCCTGAGTCCTGATTATTTTTTTAAACCATGAATTTTGGGTTCAAGGATCAAAAGTTTTGGTCAAGTTAGGGAAGAGGCTCCTAAACTTGGATTTTGGGTTTGATTTTTCTTTTTTTTTTTTAACAATGAAACATTAAAAGTAAGCATTGTCTTGGGTTTTTAGAAATTTCAACATAGGGATGAAAACTCTAAAAGGGGTGGGTTTGACGAGCAAGTACCTAGGAATAGGCTTTGGCCATGCAGACATCGCTCTGACCCGATGTAGGAAGCCTTCAAGGGTAGTACCGCTTCAAGAACTTGCCATTGATGGGTAGCATACATCTATCACCCTCCATATTTAGAAGAGCATATGCACTGTTGGACAAGACTTTGTCGATGACGAAGGGTCCCTCCCATTTTGGTTCGAATTTGCCTTTAGATTTGTGGGCAAAAACCATTGGCCTTTTCACCGCAAGAACCAAGCCACCCTTTTTGTGGGAGCGTTGCCTGACCTTCTTGTCGAAAGACCCTGCCATGCGTGCTTGGTAAAGCTCAACGCTTTGTAGGGCATCGAGCCCTCTTTCATCGAGACTATCTAGTTCTTTGAGTCTCAATTTGACGTTGCTTTCTTGCATCATTTCATTTTGTGGGGATACCCTTAAGGACGGAATTTGTACCTCTAAAGGGATAACTGCTTCACATCCATAGACCAAGGAGAATGGTGTGCTATGGGTTGGTCCTCGAAGGGTAGTCCGGTAGGCCCATAAAGCTTCAGGCAGTTTGTCGCTCCTGTCTCTTTTGTGACTAGAGACCATTTTCTTGAGGATTTTGCAGAGTGTCTTGTGGAAGGCTTCTACCAGTCCATTCGCTGCTGGGTTATACGGAGTTGAAGGACAACTTTGGATTTTGTATTTGTCGCAGAACCTATAGAATCTGTGATTCCGGAATTGTGGTCTGTTATCATGGACGAATCTTTTAGGTATGCCGGAGCGACAAATGATTTTGGTTCGTAAGAATCGAAGGACTGATGGGGTCTTCATTTCACTGAAAGCAAATGCTTCTGACCACTTGGAGAAATAATCTGTAGCGGCGAAGATGAAGCGATGACCTTTGCTTGATAGGGGAGAGATAGGACCTATGATGTCCATACCCCAGGCTTCGAAGGGCCATGAGATCGCTGTAGGATGTAGCCATTCTGGAGGCATGTGCACATAATCTCCATGAACTTGGCATTGTTGGCAACGTTTAGCAAATTGCATTGCGTCAGCCACCATGGTAGGCCAATAATAACCTAACCTTTTTATATGATTGTAGAGCTTAGGACCAGCCTGATGGGCTCCACAAAGACCAGCATGAACTTCTTTTAGGGTTTCTTCCGCCTCTTGTTGTGACAAGCAGCGTAGAAGTACTCCATTGAAGGATCTTTTGTAAAGCATTTTGGAGGGAATATCCAAATGAAAGTTTGGGGCTCGTCTTTGAATGCTCACCCGCTCTCTTGGATCTTCTGGTAGGATTGCAAACATAATATAATCAATGAACGGATCCCTCCAGTCGCCGATCAGAGGTTTAAGGATGGAAATCCGACTTCCAACTACTCGGTGGCATTCAGAGACTGCTTGGTGTGTGTTGAGAGGAGGGAGAATCCTTCTTTGACACACTGTAATTTACATGTTTTCCCCTTCTTTGATTGCCATAGATGCAGCAAGTCCAGCCAGGGCATCTGCACGGATGTTTTCACCTTTGCGGATGTGGGTGATGTGACAGATGTCAAACCTTTGACGAAGTGATTGTGCCTTATTGTAGTAAGGCAACAGATCAGGCTTCCTGATTTCATCTTTCTGATCCATCTAATTGACAATCAGTTGAGAATCCCCAAATGCTTCCAGCATGGTGATGCCAGATTCGAGGGCGAATTCCAATCCTATAATCAGAGCTTGGTACTCAGCTGCATTGTTTGAGCATGGTTCCAGTAGCGAAAATGCGTGTGGAATGATGTATTTGTCGGGGATGAAAAAGAGAATGTCGATTCCTGATATCGGCTTTCCTTTTTCATTTGTCCTGGTTGCACCATCGAAGTACATATTCCAGGAGGCATTTGGTGAGGAAATCTCCACGCTGTAGATAGGCTCGTCTGGGAGGTCATCCCTGAGCAGAGAATCTTTAGGTAGTGCATGCTCTGCAAGAAAGTCTGCCAAAGCTTGGCCTTTGATTGCTTTCTGTGGTACATACCTAATATCAAATTGTGACAGAAAGATGGACCGTTTTGCCAGCCGGCATTAAGAGAACCTGCTTTTGTGACAAGGACCTTTAAGAGATTGATCATCGTAATCAGGTATACTGTGTTTGACAACAAATAGTGATGTAGCTTTTGTACATCGAACATCACTGCCAGGCATTCTTTTTCGACGGGAGAATAGCGATGCTCTGCACCTACCAACATGCGACTGAGGTAGTATAGAGCAATTTCTTTTCCTCCATCATTTTCTTGTGCAAGTAGAGCGCCCAAAGAATAGTCGAGAGCTCTTGTGTATAAGATGAGTGGTTTTCCGGTTGTGGGAGCAGCCAACACTGGAGGTTTGGTCAGGTATGACTTGATGTCTTGAAATGCAGTTTCACATTCTGCATCCCAGACAAAGTCTACACCTTTTTTCATTAGGCGACAAAATGGACGGCACTTCCCTAATAGGTTGGAAATGATCCGTCGGATGTACGCCAACCTTCCTTGAAGCCCTTTCAGTTCTCTAAGGGTTCTTGGAGATGGCATTTCCAGGATTAGCCTTGACTTTGATGGGGTCAAGCTCTATTCTAGCTTTCTGAACTATGAATCCGAGGAACTTACCCGATAAGACACTGAAGAAGCATTTGAGGGGATTCATTCGCAGTTTGTGTTTGCAAAGCCAGAGGAAGACTTCTCGAAGATCTTGGAGGTGGTCTTCTTTTCTTTTGCTTTTGATAGCGAGGTCATCAACATAACATTCGACCGTCTTGTGCTACATATCTTGGAATATCTTCATCATAGCCCTCTGATATGTTGCACCGGCATTTTTCAAACCAAATGGCATGACAATGTAGCAATACACGCCAGATGGGGTCCGAAATGATGTATGCCTTTCATCTTCGGGATGCATTTTTATCTGGTTGTAGCCAGAGAAGCCATCCATGAATGTCATTCGCTCAAACTCGCAGGTGTTGTCAATCATTACCTCCGGTATGGGGAGCGGGAATTCATCTTTGGGGCAAGCATTATTCAGGTCTCTATAGTCAATGCAGACTCTGATTTGCCCATTTTTCTTTGTCAAGGGGACGATGTTGACCAACCATTCGGGATGCTGTTCCTCGCGGATGAAGCCAATGTTTTTGAGTTTCTAAACTTCTTGTTCAATTTTGTTCATCACATCGAGACGGAATCTTCTTTGTCCTTATTTGACAGGCTTGATATTTTCTTGCAGATTAAGTTTGTGAACTGCTATTTTGGGATCTAAGCCATGCATTTCAGCGTAAAACCATGCAAAACAATTAACAAACTCATGAAGATTAGAGACATACTCGGGTAACTCATCATTATTTATATTCTTACTGATGAATACTGGACGTGGGTTATCAGGTGTTCCCAAGTCTATCTTTTGAACAGAATCTTCTGTTGGAAGGTTTGAAGGTGGTTCCTCCACAATATTTTTGGATGCTTCCAGCTCAACAAGACCTTCTGGATTTCCAAGGGCTTTTTTGGACCATGGCTTCGCTTCTGTCCATAAATCTTCTTGATCGGTACTTTTCTCAAGACTTGCTATGAGATGGTCCCAATCACCTGCCGAAACTGGGTCGAAGTAAGGCACTTCTTTTGGAGACGATGGCTCGTCTGAATCAGAGAATCGTGCGTCTGTGTCATCGGACAATTCCTCTTCATCACCAGAGAAATCGTACCAATTTGATGAGCTTCCTGGGTCTTTGTCGGGTAACTCTTCAAAGAGATATCCAGGGAGATCGATGTCTTCATCAACATGAGATGTTGAGGCCTGGTCGGCTAAACGACTTTCCAGCCTTTGTGTCAGCTATCTCATCGGAGTGTCAGGATCATACCCCAACCCGTATGAAGACTTGTCTATTCGACGATGGAGTTTCCAATCTTCCAGCCGACTTTTGGTCAGGGTGGCCTCCAATGGTATAAGGATACCACGGCCAGCTCCCAAACCAATTGGATTTTGAGCGTCATAGCCCATTTTCTTCATGATAGCTTGTGCCATTGGACTATACAAGGATAGTTGAGGGATACCTTCATTTTGGAAAGGCTCAAGCAAGGAGTTTGATGAAGAAGCGTCCGATCTATGGAAGAAGATTGGTTTCTCTTCTGCCGTTGTTGCTGGAACGATGAAGGTAGCAGACGCAGGATCTTCTACGTCAGCAGGTGTCTCCAATGGAGTGAGGGCAGGCTGGACTTGCTAAGTATCAGCTTGGCTTGACGATGTATCGTCTTCTGTCTCTGAATCCGAATCCGTGTCTTGTATGACAGCAAATTTGCCCCCAGTCTTTTGCTTTGTCTTCTTTGCTTTAGTAGTGATTACCAAAGGTTTGGAAGATTTGAAGGAGATAACGAAGGGAGACTGATTGCTCTCTTCGGGTTTGCCGGAAGGTTTGTTTTCTTCCATTGATTGCTGAGGAGCCTTGCTTTTGTCTTTTTGGAGATTGCCGGCAAAGGATGCTAGTTTCTCTTCCTCCTTCTCTTTCTCATCCTTGTACATTTGAGAGTCTGCAAAATGGACTTCTTTGCCTTCGAAGGGCTTTTTGTCTGCAAACACTCGATGTATCAAGCCGTCGTCGCCAACAAACTTGATGCACTGATGTAGAAATGAAGGGACGACGCCGTGCTTGTGTATCCAAGGGCGTCTGAGAATGATGTTGTAGCATGAAGGGGTTTTTATTGCATATACAGTGACTTCAAAAATGAGATCGCCGATTTGCAACCTAAACCGGATTTTGCCAATGGGCCTTTGAGCACTCCCATCGTATCCAAAGATAGACACAGATGTGTGGCTCAGTTTGCTAGGTGGGATAGCCAGCTTTTCGAGTGCCATAGTAGAGATGAGGTTGAGTGCAAACCCCAGGTCGATCTGGACTCTGTGTATCGACATCTCTTTGATGTACCCTGTGAAGTACAAGGGTCGGTTGTGCTTTGTCTCGCCTAGCAGGAGGTTTTCCTTATTGAAGGCGATGCTAGCACTTGCGGCTTTTTGGATCGAGAGGCATTCAGTGCAAGGTCCTCCAACTTCTTTCTTTTCTCCCTTTGAGGAGGTTTTTGACTTTTTGACCCTATAGTCCATTTCAATTTGTAGGACTTGTGAGGCATGTTTGTCGACATCCATATTCAGCCTTTGCAGTTCTGAAATGAGACTATCACGAGTTTGTGGTGACATTCGTAATAAGTCTAAGATGTGCAGTCGTGCAGGTATGTGTTTGAAGTGCTCGATTAAGTCATACTTGAAAGCCTCCTTTGGGCCTGCATTTTCATTATCATTGCCGCTTGGGGCATTTACAGCTTATTTTCCCGAAGGATTTGCATAAGAAGAAGAAGGTTGGTTATAGTTTTTGTGGTAATCCCGACCAGAGCGGGTACCTTTCCCAACTTCAAAAGCTTCTAGAGGTGGCTCTTCTTTCGGAAGATCCCCTTCGGGCTCAAGGGGCCGACCCTCCCCATTTGCTGAAAACGTTTCTGCAGCAGCATTGCCGTCTTCATTTATTGCGTTGCATGGAGCATTTTCTAACAACTTTTCTTCTTTGTCCAGTATTTCATCGGTCCAGACATCTCCTATGAGGTTGGGTATCTGAGACCAATTGACTGGGTTTTCTTTTATGGCTTCATCAGCCAAAGCTTCTTCATGGTGATCAGTCGGAAGAGGTTTGAATTCTGATGTCACCGTTTCAGGAGACGACGTCTGAGAAGATGTTATCTCAGTGGAAGTCACCCGAGAATATGTAGCTCCAGAAGATATGCTACCGGATGCATTTTGAGAATTCGTGGCCTCAGCAGATGGAGCTTCAGAGGCACTATCATCCTGAACTATCACATTACAGGCAACTTCGATAGAAGATGCCTCCATAATGGACTGTTGGGAATCAGACTCATCCTCCGATGTAAGAGGATCATCAATCCAGCAACTTTCTTCAATTTCCGGAGTCACTGGAGGAGATGTTTGTAGATTCTCCGAGACTTCCGGTTTTGGATTTTGATGAAGCTGATTGATGCGATCCTGCTCCTACTCTATGGCGAGATGCTCCACGATCCTCGCATATTCTTCGAGATCTGGCATAGGAGCTAGAACTTCTTCTTCATCTGCTCCTTGTGGTTCAACCTGGTTGGGATCCACTAGAGTATTTGTTTGTGCTGTGTCAACAGCATTTTGGGCAGCATCTTGGTCTTCATCATCATCAGACCAGGATCCTTGTGGCTGGAAGGGGTTATACCAGATTACTGGCATAAGGTGGGATTCTGGGATCCATTCTTCATCGGAGAGATATTCTCCAGTTTAAAGAGATTCCTCCCATTCATCTGCATCACTGGCAGTGTCACTGGACTCATATCCATTCATGGAGAATCCAACTACCGAGTTGCAAGAGTATGATGCCCCCTGCGTAGTCTCATCTCTGAGGCGTGGTGGCATGAAATCACCGAGGGTGAATTTTCTTGCCACTTTTGAGGCCTTGGGAAGAGACTCCTCTGTTGCCCCCAGTGAAACGGTAGAGGAGGTTTCTGCTTTTTCAGGGACCTCTTGTTTTATTTGAAACTTTCCCTGCTGCTTGAGCTTGCGGAGTTGTCTCTTGGCTTGCCTTCGCTGTTGAGCGGTCGGCTTTGTTTTGACGATCTCCCAATTTTCATCTTCCAGGAGATCGGGATGCACCCATATGGGTTGTCCTTCTAGTGTTGGGTAAGGCACTAGCTCTTGGGACGTCATTTTTATCACCTTGAAAGAAGTAGTGATGTTTTCCATTGGTGATTTGGATGTTTGTCCACATGACACCATGTTAACGGAGGCAGGCCCATAGTTTTTGTCAAAGGTGATGACTCTGTTGGTGGTATAGACAATATCGGGGATCATTGGTTTTGCCAACATCTCCCGATCTTTTGGAGTCAGGCAAGGTGAGTTTCCCATTTGCCAAGAGAGCCCCAAATATTTCTTCAACATCTTCATCGAACGGGTATTTCTTTTATACTCGTTCTTTGAAGGCATCAGAGAGTTCAGGTCTCTTACCTGCAGCTTTGTTTTCAGCTTTCTTTGGCGGCTGAGGGGCTGACTTGGTTTGCACATTGAGAACCTCTTTTTTCTTTGGCTTGGAGGTCGGAATGGCGGTCGGCTCCTTCTTTGATGACTTCTGACTGTTGAGGTCTTTGATCACCGTTTCAGCCTCCATAGATGCTTCTTGGAGTTCTCCCAAGTTCTTTGATTTGTTGCCGATGATCATGGAGCGAATCCTTGCTCTCATGTTGTTTCGGCAGATGTTAACCAGCGACGCTTGTGGTAGCACATTTAAGCATTTGTATGCCATTGCTTTCTACTTGTGAATGAAGTCATATGTCGACTCATTCTCTCCCTGTTTAAGGCTACAAAGTTGAGCCATAGTAACAGGATGATCCTCACCTTTGAAGTGGGTCAGGAAACGTGTCTCTAGCATGGTCCAGTTTTGAATGGAGTCCTCTGGCAAAGTGGAATACCAATCAAAGGCTGTACTTTTTAGGGTACTTGCAAAGAGACGGATCTTGAGAGCATCTTGATCCGCAATCGTTCCTGTCAGGATCTTGAAGTGGATGACGTGCTGTCTAGCTGAACCTTTCCCCGTATATGTCTGGAGAAAAGGTTGTTTGAACTTTGGAGGGAATGGAACCAAGTCCATCCATAAGGGATATGGTGGCTTGATCCCATGCTCCTTCAGTGTATCCACTTTTTTTGCTTTGGCGAGGATATCGTCAACGTCCTTTTTAGTAAGGGCGCGTGATTCATCTTCTCCACCGTTTGCCTCATCTTGTGGAGGAACCTCATCATTGTTTGGTGGACGCTGGAGAGTGAGAAGGAGGTTTTCCATCAGGACCTCTATTCTCTGTTGTCCTTGCTCTAGCTGCTATATGCATAGAGCCATGTTATCGTCCAGTGGAGGTTGCTCAGAGTTTGTGACTAGGACATTCACTCTTCGTGAGTCGAAAGAGGATACTGTCTTAGTGACTGAGCTTGAGCTCATTCTTCCAGATGAAGAGCCCGAGGAATGATCACTCCGGTGTCCTTGGCTCGAAGGAGTGGGAGAGTCTTCCTGATGCCTTCTCGTCCAGGAGACGCAGCGAGTCACCGGTCGTCTGACATGTATTTTTGTTGCTGATTTCTGCCTTCTTTTGGTCTTGCCAACCATGTGGACAGCCGCAACTTGGTCGGGTCTTTCTTTTTCGACCCATTTTTGGGAGATTTGAAGCTCAGAATGCTTGGTTCTTTGCTTCTGTAATCTCTTCTGTCGATAAGCCGCGCGGCGACGTATGCGACGAGCAATTTGAGCTTCGGTTAACTCGAGCTGTGCTCTGGCAATGAAGGATGTGGTCCCTCGTGCGCAGCAACTGATCTTGTCTTCCTTGAAGACTGGCATGGACAGGATCTGGTTGCAGTCATTAGCCTGTCGCAGCGAAGCCTTAAATTTTGCAAGCTCGGCCCCTGTTGAGATGAAGGGTCGAGTTGCAGGAGAGTTGGCCCTGGCAGGTTCTTATCGAGGCATTGTGATGCACGACTTGATTTTGGGCTTGTATGAGCAAGCCGGCTCGTCCTGGGTTGGTTTTGTAGTTCGATGTAGGGTAGGTCTCTCTCCTTTGATGTAAGCAAGAGGATAGAACCGGTTCTCCTTGAGAGGAGCCAGGTATGCTGGCTTTGCAGATGTCCAAGACCTTCTTTGTTTTGGTGGAGATCGCGGGGACTAAGTCTTAGGACAGACCTAGTTTTTTCGAAGTTGAGGCTTCGCGAGATTGCCACGAGCCTCGGGCTTCTTGGAGACCGCCTTTGGTGTTGGGGCAGCGACACGTTGAGAGGCGGTCTTCTGCTTCTTAGCAGGGGCCATCTCTTCTACGGGTAGTGGGAATGGTCCCAGTGACCCGAAGACGATGGTCCGTGGAGTGGAGGTCGACCCGGTGTTTTGAGAGTTGCCGAGGGAGGTGACGCTTCGGCAGCTGGCGGGGCGCTTGAAAGTGCGCTTGCTTTGCTTCTCTTGAAGCATGACTTGGTACTTGTTTTCGTCGAAGGTGATGGTCAACGAGGCTGCCGTCGTTAGTTTTGGAAAAACTTCTGAAACAAGACCACATCCATTAGTAATCATAAGAATATGGTGATCATAAATGGAAAACACTATGGTTTCGTCTTTTCAAATCGCTCAGCGGGCATGACCCATTTTGAGCGTAATGAAGAAGGCAAAAAGCCATAGATGGTACAATTGTTCTGAACGCAAGTATGGTCGGCTCAAAATGAGCGTTCCAGTGACTGCTATAAGCAATTGTAAACCTTAATTCAAGTTACCGAGAAGCGTAGCTCACTCGAGGTAAAATGATATAAGGTTAGAGATACAAATGTGTCGGTTGCGAATACAGTAGACTCGAAAGGGCGTACTAGCATCGCTAGGCACAAATGTTGTAAATCGCATCCTTGAAAAAGGACACGAGATGAGATTTTTTTTTTTAAATGTCAAGATTGGATTTACAAAAGAAAGCAAATGGTATTCCAACCCGAATACAGGCTCAAACATTTCTGCAAGCCTAAATCCGAAAAAAGAAAAAACCAGAATTTCTTAGATTTGAATCCAATAATGACGTGAGTTTTTTTTTGAAAAGTCAAGATTGAATTCATAAAAGAGAGCAAATGGTATTCCAATCCGAATACAGGCTCAAACATTTCTGCGAGCCTAAATCCGAAAAAGGAAAGAACCAAACTTCCTCCAATTTGAACACAATAGTGACAAAAGTTTTTTTTTTTAAGTTTTTTTTTTTTTTTTTGAAGAGTGCACATAGGTCTTCCAATTCGGTCTTATGAAACCTTAGTGGATAGATTAGCCCCTAGGTAAGGGTAGGATTACTTAATGAACCCGTTTGAAGGACCCTTACCTCCAACAGTCTAGCTGCCTCCACACTCTGGACAAGGCTTTTCTTAGATCCACTTTGGTCAAAGAACGCAATTGGTGCAACCTTAATGCATTTTATTTATTTTTTAAAGATCTCCAATGGACCCATCAAAGAGAGGGAAATGGCCCCTCCCAATCCGAACGTTGGCTCAAACATTTCTACGAGCCATTGTACGAAAAGGAAAGAACCAAAGTTTTCTCCAATTTGAATCCAAAAGAGAGAAATTCGGAAACTTCTTTTTTTTTTTTTTTTTTTTGAAAGATTTCCAATGTACCTATCAAAGAGAGGGAAATGGCCCCTCCCAATCCGAACGTTGGCTCAAACATTTCTGTAAGCCATTGTAAGAAAAGGAAAGAACCAAAGTTTTCTCCAATCTGAACCCAAAAGAAAGGAATTTGAAAAGTTTTTCTTTTAACTTTTTTTTTTTTTTGGAAGATTTCCAATGGACCCATCAAAGAGAAGGAAATGGCCCCTCCCAATTCGAACGTTGGCTCAAACATTTCTGCGAACCATTGTACGAAAAGGAAAGAACCAAAGTTTCTCCAATTTGAACCCAATGGAAAAAAACTTGAAAACCTTTTTTTTTTTATTTTTTTTGAAAGATTTCCAATGGATCCATCAAAGAGAAAGAAATGGCCCCTCCCAATCCAAACGTTGGCTCAAACATTTCTGTGAGCCATTGTACAAAAAGGAAAGGACCAAAGTTTCTCCAATTTGAACCCAATGGAAAAAAAAACTTTTTTTTTTTTTTTGAGAAAAGAAAGAATGGAAACAAGTTCAAAAAAAGAAGTTTCCAAAGAATCCCATCTCATGTTTTTTCTTTTAAATACAAGATCCAACATAGGCCACCAACTAGGAAGGAGCCAAGGATTCTAAGCATCGTGTTCTCAAATGAACGAGTCCCACCGGGTGTGCCAACTTGATGGACCCGTCTTTTTCTTTCTTACCTTCCTCCGTCCCGGGTCCGCCGGGGTGCGGTGGGGCGAAGAGAAAAAAAGAGCAAGCATCAACATTTTTTTTGTACGGGTATGCCAGATTTTCTATTCTACTTGAAATTTGAAATGGTGAACTGGAGATTCACCTTCACAAGTAGAAAGGAAATCAAACTTTTTTTCTAACTTTCCATTGCACATATATTTAAAGAAAGAGACAAGATTTTAAAATGCCGTGAGAGGCGATTTTGTTTAGTTTGCCGTGAAAGGCGGTTTTCTGCCGTGAAAGGTGGTTTTCTGCCGTAGAAGGCGATTTTTCCATGGAAGACGATTTACAAATCTTATCAATGATGAAAGACAAGAATTGTGATTTTTGTCTCTTTTAAAAATACAAAATACAATAGAGAAGAAAGAAAGAGGGATCTGACTTCTCAAGAGATTGTAAGAACTCGTTCAGATCGACGGTCGTGAGTCATGTATGGACTCCGCCATCGTCCTTCAGATGAAAACACTTGACGCTTTAGTTCACTCGGCTTGGCTTGGACATTAGATTTTTAGAGGACAAAGACCAAGGGAAGGTCCTATATCCAATAAAAAACCAAGTAGATGGGCTGAAAAGCCGCATCTAGGTCATGTTGGATAAAAGAAGATGGGAGATCTTGGGGGGGTGGCCCCCCAAGGGACTTCGATCACCTTGTAGAATTTGCAGTAGAGTTTCTTCAGAGTAAAAGAGCTTCTTTTTGCAGAGAATTCTTCAGGATAGTTTTCAGACAATTTTTCAGGACCCCTTCCCTTTGGAATGACCGCCTATTTATAGGCTTTTGGTGGCCATTAGGAGGGTTTTTATGGGCATTAATGGTATTAATGCTCCATGATGGGAGGAGTTACAAGATTTAATTTCATGATTTTGTAACTCCTTTTTCTTCAATTTTGATTGGCTGATGGAGAATAATGGGCATTTAATCTCCATGATGATGGGAGTCTCATGATTAATTACCATGATTAATCTCCATAATGATAGGAGTTACATGGTTAATTGTCATGATTAATTGGACTTGTAACTCCCATTTGCTTGCTTCTGATTGGGCCGTCCAAAATAATGAGTTAATGACCGCATTAACTTGTCATAAACGGGTCAATTAACAGCATTAATTGGTCGCCGAGTCGCTTGAAGAGTCGCGGGCCGTGCTGCGTCTTTTGGAATTCTTCTTGTGATGATCATTAATGGATCCGCATGTTATTTGATGTCGGATGACGATGCGAATTCAGACATTGGTTGATACCAATGGGCCGGCAACATCTGTCCAATCGATTTCACGATCGGTCGGGCAGAAAGTGTACTTTCCTGGTCGGCCGGTTAGTGATTTCGGAATGTCCGATGATGCTCAAATGATTTTGGTGGCGGATCCTTGATGTTGACGAAGATCAACGGATATTAGGCCTCAAAAATCAGATTTCAAGAAAATCACAAGGGCCAACATTGCGAAACGCGAAAAAGAACTGAAAAACGACGCTTTTGGCGGAAATCTGGCAACCCGGATTTCCATGGTCGCCGGCGACCATGGGGCTTTGGCCCCTTTTTCGGTCGCCATCCGGTTGCCGTCCGTTTCTTTGCCATTTTTTGGGCTTTTTTGCTTCTGTTTTCTCTTGTATTTTTATCTGACATTTCTCCTCATTTATTGGCTTGATTCCACTAAAGAAAACCCATCGAGAAGTCATGCAAATTAAAGCACAAAGTTTCCTATTTTTGGAAAAGCAAAAGACTTTGTAGCCAATTTTCCACCAAGAGTTAAAACTAGGTCAAACGATGTCGGATTGACCTGAAATTTGAGGTGAAGCTTTCTGAGCATTAGATAGGACCAACCATGGGCTTTTATTTGAGTTTTGAAGCCGTTTGGGGTCCCATCGATGCTAAACTTGATATCATCATGCGAAACAAGTCGAGCTTTGATGTGTGGTCATCCAATGTCCGATTGACCTGAAATTTGACAGGGAGCTTATTGGTGTCATTTTGAGATGATCCATTAGCTGCGATTTAGATGCCATGGTCCCAGGGAACTTCGCTGCTGGTAGGCTTGATTTTGCTTCGGAGCGTCAAAGCCGGGTCAAACGTCATCGGAATGACCTGAAATTTGACGTGCAGCCCTTTGGAAGCATGTAGAAGCTACTCATGTGCTTCATTTGATCAGTGGCGCCATCGGCGGTTCTCACTGCTGAGAGGCTTGATTTCGCCTTTCGAGAGTTAATGGAGGGTCAAACGGTGTCGGTTTGACTTGAAATTTGGCATGGAGCCTTTTTGAGGTATTTTGAGACCATCCATAGGCTCAGATCGAAGATTTGATGTCTTCAACACTGTCGTCGCCGGGAGCTTCTACTCAACCGCTGGAGGATTGAAGTTAGGCCAAATGGTGTCGAAATGGCCTGAAATTCATGTATTCCCTTCTTTTGTCTATTTTGAAGGATCTTGCAGTTTTTCTTTGATTCTGACAAGATCTAATGCTTGAAATAGCTTTGCCTGTTTGCAGTAGGATGCGGCTCCATGTAGCTTTTGATATTGAGGAGGCAAAGTGACATTTTTGGTGTCTACAAGGTGGTTGAGGGTTGGGATGCTGGTAAGACTGTTGAGAACAATAGGCTGCGGGATTGAAAGGAAAATTAGGCCCATTTCCCGGTTGAGAATATGAAGTGCCTTGACCAGGCGACTTCCATGAAAAGTTAGGGTGATTTCGCCATCCCGGGTTGAAAGTATTTGAAAATGGATCATTACCCGGTTTGGAGAACCTATGTGCATCATTCACTTATTCTTACACAAATTCAGAGAATTGTGAGGCGGCAGGACAATTACTCACAAAATGAGCGGGACTAGAGCATAAATCACAAACACCTTGAGAGGATGATGATTGGAGAGTTTAACCCACAGAGAATAGCTGATCTAATTTTTGGGTCAAGGCAGTCACTTGAGTGGTAAGTTCATTAGGGTGTTGAATTTCAAACACCCCTCTAGGTTTTTGCAAGGTGGAGGCCGCTGGCCTCTCCAATCTAGAAGTGGAGGCATGGTGCTGAAAAGTCTCTCTCATATTCTCAAAAAGCTCCCATGCCTCATCCTCATTTTTCAACATAATTGATCCCCCACTGGCGGTGACTACCATGTCTCTCCATTCAGGGGACAATCCATCATAAAAGAATTGCACCAATTGCCACTTGGCAATTTGGTGATGAGGACACTTCCTAATGAGATCCTTGAATCTATCCCACGCCTCATGAAATTGATCATTATCAGTTTGGGCGAAGGATGCGATAGATCTCCTGTACTGATTTGTTTTGCCTATAGAGAAATATTTATCTAAAATTTTTTGTTGCAGTTGGGCCCAAGTTGTGATGGAATTTGTAGGTAAAGTACCCAGCCAATACTTATCTTGGTCCTTTAGCGAAAATGGGAAAAAAACATCTTAAGGGCCTCACTACTGAAGTTGTTTATTCTCACAGTGGAGCAAATAACCAGAAATTCATCAATGTGATTATACGGATCTTCATTGTTCAAACCATAGAAAGAAGGAAGTAAGTTGATTGTACTAGGCTTGATTTCATAATGAGCTACCTGCACAGTAGGCAGCTGAATACACGATGGTGACGCGTATTCCAAAGGAGTACAATGCTCCTTTAAGGGGCGGAGAGGGGGAGGAGGAGGTGTACCGGGTGGGGCCTCCTCTTCATCTTCTTTCTCTACCATTTGTGAATTTGTGTGCGAGGACTCAACAAAGCTTTTAGATGATCTAACTTTCTTAAGGACTCGCTCTAAATTTTGGTCTAGAGATACCAAATATGGATGACAAGAGCGACGACCAAGCATGCACACACAAAATTTACTACAATTATATAAACAGAATCAGAAAGTCTAGGACTAACCTTGCCTTGGGAAAAGAAGAGAGATTTCTTTTGGGTAAAACTTTGTCCTTTGTGAACTCTCTTGGATCCCTACACAAATTCTAGGATTCTGTGTTAGAACCAATACCCTGCAGTAAGGATAGTAAATGATGTGAGTAAAGATGACAAAGTTAAATAAAATAAAAAGAACTAGAAAAAGTGAAACTAATACAAGAATTAAAAGAAAAGGCTAAGTTGTGTTGGTTCCTTAATTCCTAAACTAGTCCTAATAGAAAATAAAGTACTAATTCCTAAACTAATTCTATTTGAAGACGAAGTATTGGTTTGATTCCTAAATTAACCAAATAGAAGACAAGGATATTGATTGCTAAATTAACAAATTGAGAAATAAGAAAAGTTTCGATTCAATCGAAGAAAAGATCTCAGGGTACGAATCCACTCTAACCTCGCACCACGGCAAGTATAGACCTAGGGGTTCTCTCTCAATACTAAACGAACTCGTTCTGATTACAAACCTAAACATAGTCAACAAATAAAGGATACGGGTGTAGATCAGGGCATAGCCTATCTCTAAGGCATAGACTATTTGAGATCTAACATCACATTCATTCAAGCACCGTTATATGACCAGCATTCAAATCTACAAGATTAAAATACCAAAGAAAATAGATATTGCATTGAAAGAACAAAATCCAACATGTCATATAACCAAAAGCGTTTACAGAAAACCCTAAAGCCTATTCATCACCATAAATACAAGATTAGGACTTCACCGCAACCCTAAGATAAAAGTTTAGTTACTCATGGACGACGATTGGTGAAGAATCTCTGACGAAATCCCCATTGACGCTCTTCCAAAGCTCCAAAACCTTGCTCTCGATCTTCTCCCAAGATGTGAATTTCCTCTCAAACGAGTTTGAGCTTTTATTTATAAGTTTTGGGATGAAAAACCTCGTCAAAACGCGCATGAGGCGGACTCTCAGATAGTCCGGGCGTCCAGAAGCCAACCTGGAAGCAGTAGCTTCCGGGTTGCTCTCTGTGCCTGGTGTCCGGACACCTGGAGGCAGAACTTCCGAGTCAATTCCAGTTTTTCTGATTTTTCGCCATTTCCTTCATTTTGTGCCAATTTCTTCTCAATGCTTCTACGACATCTATAAACATAAAAATGACATAATTAAACTAATTATACTCATGGAAAGGTATACCAAAGTCTAAATTGAGTGGCCTAAATGGTACATTTTAGGCTCTTATCAATGACAGAACTTGAGAGACTTTCTTTTATATAACATGGAAGGAAGAAATAAACAGTGAGTTGTTGTCCCACCGGGTATGCCAAATTTCTGTGCACACAGAAATTATCATGAAATTTCAGTGGGTTTGTAGAACCCAATAAGCTCATTAGATGCAGGAAGATATTTGGATTAAACATAAACAAAAAGCTGACATTTAATAAAATATTCATGAGTCCTTAAATCAGTAGATCCCACAAACTATTCCACCATCATATTTTGGAACATGTGAAAATAATTGTCTGCATGGACTTTTAAGGATGAAATGGCTTGTACCAATTCACGGACCTATTCTTTTATTGACTTAATGAGTCAAGTAGTTAACTTTCATGTGCTATAAACATAACATCCTTTAGAAATTGACAATCCATAAAAAGCCTACAAACAGTCTTTAGAAATTGACCGTATATTGAACACTCTAAAAGATCAGGTATGGCTCAAGCCAACTTTAACTCACGTATTGTTTCAAACTAATGAGTGCCAAACAAGACCCAAGGCCATAAGAAACCAAGTGTGCAATGCAGGCTTATTTTCTAGAATTGGATGGTGACAGCGCCCCTCGGCGAGTGATTGATGGTGTGCTAGTTATGAATACAAAAAAATTGAGATGAATATGCATTGCAATTCATTCTTATAAATTTATATATATATATATATATATAATATATAGAGCAAGGCTCTCCTAAGCTCAAGCTTAGGATAAAATCTCGTAACCTCATGCTTGTAGGGCCAACCTTTGGTCAATCCAAATGGACCAAACACATGACCCCTCTAGATTGCACTTGTCCACCAACTTTCGGTTAGATCCAAATTTACTGGACCGTTGGATCAACTATGTATCGATCCTAATGGACTATTGACCAGTAAACTTTTGGGCCTATATGGAGATGATAGAAATCACGGTTGTGGCTCATTTTTTTGTAGAGAGAAAGATCCTAGGAAGTCCTTAAAATCCCACCCACCCCCATCCCCATCTGGATCTCAAGGTGAGTCCCACCACACACTTGAGCTTACCTTATATATCTTAAGCTTGAGCCTATAACTATATGTATATAGAGAAATATTCAAGTGTGAACTAGTTCTCACCCTATTATATGAGAACATTTTGTGGGGCGCAACTAACAACACCTAGCAACCAATAGGGAACCCCCTGATAGTCACTAATGCAAACGATTGGCACACATCTAAATGGACTAAACCGTTGGATCGAGGGTTGAATTTTTTTTTATTTTTTTATTTTAATATGAAGCCATTAAACTTGTGGGCCACGGATGAAGGGGCTAAGGGCTTGGGTTTGGGGTCAAACTTGATACTTGGGGTGCCTCACATAGATCTTTCCATCCCCCCTAGTCCCATCCCCAAATTGTGGGCCCCACAAAAAAATTCTCATATAATTTGTGAATAGTACTGATATATATATACACTCATGAAAAGAAATTTACAATGCCACATTATCCACAAGCAATGAAATTGAGAGAAGAATCAGAAAATGTAGACTCAGAAGGAGATTCTACACATGCAATTCCTGTTTTCTCACTTTACATGAAATGCAAATAGACAAAAAAATTGTTGAGGGTATGGCTCAAAACTATGAAATCATGATCCATCCCTTGATGGAGGCACGATCATAGTCCTTAACCTGCTTTTAGTCTTCTCTTCAGGAACGATCTCTTCACTTGATAATTCCGGCAGCGCGTCGTTGGAAACTGGCAGCCTTAATACTCTCTTTTTGTATGAAATTATGTAGAATTTCTACCTTTTCCTTTGTTCACCAAGTAGTGGCTTTTTAATTATAGGCTTCTTAGAGTCATCCCCACTATGAATGGTTGCCTTACAACCATAAGGCAGTTGCTGCCCACATTGTTCCCATATTGTTACACGATCTCCCTAAGCTTGGAGTGGATGGCCACTTGTCATGGGTGAGTGAATGGCCATTTGGATTTATCTAAGGAATGAGTAACTCCTCCCAAACTCCACATACTTTTAACTGTACATTTGCAAAAGGCATGGCCTCCATCACATAATTGATGGTCATGTGACAATGTAAACTTGATGATTGTGCCATCACATGACTGATGGTCAGATATTCATATTGGTATTGTACCAAGTTACCAGGCCCATATGTAGTGGCCCACCCATAATCTATCGAGGTTGGTCATATGGCTTAGGCCGAAAGACATGGACTGGATATGTGCATAGGACAGAACATGACATGCTCACAAAAATTGGCCTGGACCTATGTTAATTGGTCTCAACTCATTGCCACATAAATCTGGGACAGTTTGATGGGTCATGGAAAATTAATTGGATAGAGACCCATTACTAGTCATATGGTATAACATGGGTTGTGACTCACATGAACAAGTAGTCAATTATGAACTTGGGAGCGAGCCCAATGGCTAAATGGATTTAGGCATGTCAACATATAAGTAAGCCCAATGTATAGCTGGGTTTAGGCCCATCTAACCTGAAACAATGGGTCTTATGGCCCATAGATTGTCATTTTTAGCCTGGAACAGGCTTAGGCTAGAAATTTGCTTTGGCTTAGACCAAGATTGGTCACATACTTCGGCCATAAATTAGCTTAGGCATTAATGTAATGACCCTCCTATACTCAATCAAAATTGGCCAGATAGTTTAGGCCAGAAATTGGCATGGATTAATTCATATGGCTCATGCCAGAAATTGGCAACAAATTTGCATGGATTAATTCATACTCAAGGCCAGAAATTGGCTGAGATCATCATCAACAAAGATTGGGTCACATGGCCTGGGTCAGAAATTGACTTGTGTCTTAATCAACCAAAATTGGTCATGTGGCTTAGGCCCAAATATTGTCTTGGACTTGAATCAATCAAGATCGGGTATATGGCCTGGGTCAGAAATTGACTTGTGCCTGAATCAACCAAATTTGGTGATGCGGCTTAGGCCCGAAAATTTGGCTTGGGCTTCATTGGACCTGACATGATATGGTTATACAAGTTGGTTTGAACATATATTAATCATATTAATCTCCCTCGTAAATTCAAGAGATCTTGACGGGACCCACTAAATTCATCAGGGTACAACTCCATGCATGTAGTGATCACCAATCATTGGCTTAGGGGTGGGTCTGGTGGCTAAATTGATTTAGTCCCACTTAATTAGGACCACACTTGATTGGATTAGATCCAAGCACTGATGATGATGATAATGATGATGATCAGGATCCCACTTGATGATTAGATCCAAGCAATTGTAAGTCATAGCAATTCTTCAAGCAAGATTGATGATCTAGTGAAACTTTGCTGAGTACACCCATTTAGGGCACTGGTTAACCCACTTCCTGAGAGATTTTTTTGTTCAAATTTGGGGCTTTCAAAGTCCTTATTGTGGACTTCAAATCTACTAAGTTTTCGTAGGAAACAACCATGTTTGCCTAGTTTTGCACGCGCGCACTTTTCCAACACAATCGGTTCAAATCTACTAAAACCTTACAGAATACCCCTATTTGGTCCACAGGTTAACCCACTTCCCGAGGGAGTTTTTTGTTCAAATTTGGGGCTTTCAAAGTCCTTATTACGGACTTCAAATCTGCTAGGTTTCGGTAGGAAACAACCACGTTTTCCTAGTTTTGCATTCGCGCACTTTTCCAACACAGTAGGTTCAAATCTACTGAAACCTTGCTGAGTACCACTGTTTGAGCCACTGGTTAACCCACTTCCCAAGGGATATTTTGGTTCAAATTTGGGTCTATCAAAGTCCTTATTATGGACTTCAAATCTGCTAAGTTTCAATTGGAAATAACCACGTTTGCCTGGTTTTGCACTCGCCACTTTTCCAACACTGTGGATTTAAATTTGTTGAAACCTACCAAAGTTCAAATCTGCTAAACACTTCTCTCAAATCTGCTGAACACTTCTCATTGCCCTTTTAATTTCAGATGATGTAATGTTCAAATAAATGTAATCCTAATGATGTAATGGATTTCATGGTAATGTAATTTTAATGATGGAATGAATTCTGGATTTAATTGTGAATGGAGATGTTGTGAAATGATGAGAGTTTATATTGGTCGAGATGTTATGAATTTGGAATATTTTGTGACTTTTTTGACAAGTTATAGTGAATTCCCACTTGGTGACCATTGAATTTGTGAACACCAACATCAACCATTCACATTCAAGACCAAACCTAGTTTTGTCAATCATCATTCACATTCAACATCAACTATTTAACCTTATTCATCTAACATCCAATCTGCATTAAACAATTTATTTATTTATTTTATCATTCATTGCCATCTTCAAGCTCTAAAAGACTTCTTCCATTCTTTATTTGTCAAGTCTGAACCCTTTATTCGCATGTTAAAGCAACCCATAGTCATTCACAACACATCAAATGAAGCGCATACAAAATTTTTATTAACAATTTGATAAAGAAGAGAGTGTCCAATACAACTGTAAGTCAACTAATAATGGGGAATGACCCAAAGATTAAACAAGAAATCATTAATTCATCATCCACAGTGTCTTCCAAGTTGGACTCTCCACTAAATCGACTCAAAAAGCTCCAAGGCACACTTCACGTTGGCATTCAAATCATCCTCCTCAGAATGCTCCAAGGCACTATGCGACCTTACATGAGTTGAATTCCTCTTTGAGCTCTCAGAGGTGGAAGAAGACTTTTTCTCTCTGCATAACATAGAAAAAAGAAAGAAAGAGAGAAGAAAAACCAACACAAACAATCATAAAACTAAAATCTTCACAAAATATGAGATCAAGTTGGGAGAGCTTAATAGCAACCCACATTCAAATGATACTACATGAAACTATCAATTGAAAACTGTTTCGGAGTTGTTATTAGAAGCATCATGAATGAAATAGTTCAAAACAAAAGATTAAAAGTGTATGGCAGTGGAGTTGCAAGTTCTCAAAACAAAAGGTAAGTTGGTAATACTTCCGCTCCTTCCCCTATATTTGAACACTAACAAAGACAATGAATCCAATCGGTTGAATGTAGTACTAGGAGGCATGAATCTACTAAGCAGAAACATGAGGTGAAGGGCGAAGGGAAACAACAACATGAGGCTAACCACCCATTCAAAACTAAATCTCAGAAGATAAATAAACAAATAAAACCCAGATATTCAAAGGAAATACAAATTGAAGACCAGAGAAAACCCCATTAAAACTCAAATCCACATCTCCAAAATGAATACAAGACAAAGAAACAGAGGAAGCACAGATCATAAAAAATAAAAAGAAAACCTAAAACCAGGATTACAAAAGGAAATGTAGAATCACACAAAACATAGAAAAACCTCTGTGATCTGTGCTTCTATGTTTTGTGTTTTGATAACAGAAATTTCACATGACAAGCCGAAATTGTTCAGCCTAGAAGGATAAATGCAACAACAACTTAAGGACTGTAAATTGGCCTTAGCCTCTGGATAATGTAAATTGGCATCAAGATTGGGCAAGATATCTTAAACATGATTTGGCATGATCTCGGATTATTAGGGTTTCCAACAAAAGGTAGAAAAGAAATACCCAACAAGTTTGTAGAAACATAACACAGTCAATCAATGAACATCACAGGTTGTAAGATTTTGAAAGCAAGTTTGTAGGATTTTGAAAGCCATGTCACAATTATTCCTGGACTCAAGCACTGAATCGCTAAATAATTGATGATTTTCTTACCTTTTTCTTGTGAAAAAATTGCCCCTTTTCTATGACGCCGGGGAGTGGAGAGTGGGAGAGGGAGTGTCGTCAACGGAGGGTGCAGCGATACCGGGGAGAGAGAGACAAGAAAGGGAGAATCGCAGTGAGAATCGGACGAGGTCTAAGCTGAGAGATGAGAGCGGGAGAGTTCAACGACGCCCGAGAGAGAGAGACGAGAGAGGGAGAGATGTCCGGGAGAGAGAAATTAGCTAAAGACTCAATCACATGCTTCAGCTTATTCCTCCCCTAAGCCACAACTTAGGGGAGCCATTCCCATATATATATATATATATATATATATATATATGGAAGAGGATCCCCTGTTTGGACCAAACAGGGAAGCCCTGTTTGGTCCAATCAGAGGGTGCCACATGGGGAAAAATGTCCCCATCAGCACATCAACACATCCCATCTCCATAATGAAAAAAAAAAAAAAAAATTCTCCCCATGTGGCACCCTCTGATTGGACCAAACAGGGCTTCCCTGTTTGGTCCAAACAGGGGATCCTTTTCCATATATATATATATATATATATCCTCCAAACATCAGGTGCTGTCACACCCGCGTGGCAACAACTAGATCCGCCTTAAGTTAAGATTGCCATGCGTAGTGCTGCCTCAAATACAAAGTAAGAAGTTGTGACCCAATGAACAATGATACATGAAGGCATCCAATTTCTTTTGCCTCATAGGGTTGCTTGGGTTGTAAGGATTTGCCTTTGGGTTGATTAGACGTGGCGGGAGCGAAGCCAATGGCCAAGTATGCTAATGCCCAAAGATGTAACTGATTAGATAGAGTTTTGATGGTTGTCATGCATACGGTGGAGGTTTCCATTGGAATTTTACCACTATGAGGTGGGGAGCTAGAGAGGGAAGAAAGACATGAATACTCTGTTTTCTCTTGCAAAAGGCATTTTTGCCATTTTGATATTTATTTTAAAAGAATTTGCCAGTGATTTACAGAGAATAGATGACCTCTGGAAAACTTATATTATATTTTGAAAATTTTAAATCTTAATGTACTCTTTTGAAAACCGACAAAAATCTTTGGTTTATGTATTATATTTAGGGTGCACCAGATTGGTCCATTGGGTTAGACAGGACCGGACTTTGGGTTATGGGTATTTTGGTCATTGTATCGGGGCTCTCTTAGCCTCTGTTTGGTGTCCCTACTTTTTGCCTCTTTCTCTAAATCTTTAAATCGGGTAGAGATTTTGAAAATAGAGGCATTTGGCAACGTGTTTCACCTTCTAAATAGTGTAGAGAAGTAAAGGCAATTCCTCTTTTTGCACAACCTACCATTGGATGCATGCAAAAAGTAGAGAGAAAAAAATAGAGGTGGGTGAACAGTGGATCCACCCTAACAACACCCAGTTCATTTCTTTTTTCTTTCTTTTTCAAAATCTAAGAGTGTCAATCAAGATCCAAACCGTTGAGAACGTTCAGAAGATAACACTCGGCCATGACACCAAATCTCAATCGTTGGATCATCACTAACCTCGTGATATGTGAGAAAATTAGTCATTATATGCAATTTTCTAGAATTTGTGGACCCCAAACAGAAGATCCAAACCATTAGATCTCTTTAGAAGGCTGACAACGGGTATGTGGTAAATTTCCAAGGCTTGATACCTTGTGGATCTCAAGGTATTTGTAAAAAAATATCAAGTATTGATGTATCAAGCTCGATTTTGGATTTTTCCATGAGCAGCAATGTCTTTTTCTTATTATATTTTTTTTATTGTAAATCACGATCCTCAAACTTGTTCTTAAGACCAAGCCCAGCTATGCGACCAAATTTTAGTTGTTGGGTCATCATCAATCTCAAGGTATGAGCAAGAAAATAAGCCATTTGATAGTATTGATTGGATTATGTGGGCCCCCAAACACAAGATCCAAACCGTTAGATCTCTTTGGAAGGCTGAACACTGCCATTAAGCCGATTTTCAAGGCTTGATATCTTGTGGATCTTGAAAATTTTGTGAAAAACTTTCAACCATTGATATAAAAATGTCTATTTAATATAGATCATTGCATTAGCAAATACTCTTTTTCACTCTAGCCTCTTTTTTCTAACTCTTTTTTTAATATCTCCTGTGATTTTCTCTGCTTTTGTGTGGTACTTGCGCACAAGCACAATAATTGGTATTAGAGCCCAAGGTTGTGCGGCCATTGTGATGGACGGGAGATCCGACGGGTTGCATCTCGCAGCAGCAGTGATTGTCTGGGCTCCTATTTCTTGCCGTACAGAAAAAAAGAGAGAGGGTTCTATAATTCCGGAGAAGAACTGTTTCAGCAGTTCTTGGTTTACAAAGAAAAGAGGTTGAATTCGGTCTGTTGCAAGTCATAGAGTAGTCTATGCATCGAAGGTGGGCAATCGCAATCGCAGTGTAAGATCTCGGTCCCACTTATTATATTTAATGATATTTTAATTTGAATATTACTATTATTTTAATTAAATGTATTTTAGTTATTTAAGTGGGTAGGTTAAGTGGGGCACACATTAGATTAGATGTGTCGATCGGTAAGTTGGGCTAATAGGTAGAAGATCTGACCTGCAGTTTGACCCAATGACTTAAGCCCAAGAGTATTCTTTTAACCTAATCCCTATTTTCAATAACTGCATGTCTTATCTCTCCCGACTTCTCTCTGCAACCCCTCTTGGTTATTCTTCGTCTTCTTCCTCTTTCAACTTCCGAAGCCATTCCAGCTTTAGGATCCAGCCATCAGAATAAAGATCAAAGGATACCAGCATTCTTGGTTCAACTTTCTTATCTCAGGTAACCCTCTCCTCAAATCATTAGGAGCAGATCTATATTCTTAGGTTATCTCCTTTTTTTTCTTTTCAATGGTAGATTTGGATTGGAGTACCATAGATCTGTTCATCTGAGCATTTCTATCCCATCTTCTTTGTCATATCGGTGATAGGATTATCCTCGAGCACTGTGGGAATCTCGGTTTCGGTATTGGTTAGGATCTATGCATTTTTCTTCAACCCCGATAAAAAGGAAGTACCTAATCATGATTTATAGATTTAATACTTGTTCTCTCCTTGATTGGCATGTCAATGCATGTAGAAATCCTTTGTTGCCCTTCTTTTATGTGATGTAAATCTGTTTTAGTGGTGAAATTAGAAACTCAATTGATTTCTTCAAATTATATATTTACTGTGGTAATTTCGGTTTTTATGATGACCACCGCCCACCCCTGATTTCAAAACCCCTTCTTTTCATCTTCTGTAGACTTGTGTTTAGGGAGGTGAGACCACAATTTAAAGTGATCTTGATGAGCAGGGGGACCACATAGTTCAGGGAGTAGGGAGAATTGGACACTGTAACAAGGGAACACAGGTGGATGGGAGCTATACCGTGTTTTGGAAGTGGGACCCATGGTGGACCACCCGATGACCGATCTGATCCGTGGATCCGAAGGAGGACCCACGGGTGACCTTACGGATGTGAGAGCCGTGTGAAGTGGACCATGTTTGGCCCACCATTTAATGGTTTTAGGAATTAGAGGCGTGAGTTAATATTGAGGTGTTTTCTTTTGTTTAATTTGGTTGTGGGGCCTGGGGAGACTACCTGATGACTTATCTAGGCCATGGATCTGGTAAAGGGACCTTGGACGACCATGATGGGTGGTTCTGATCTTGAGGTTTGATCAGTGGGGCCCACTAGCCAGCCATCTAGTTGCTTCAGTCATTCAACAATTCATTCTGTGAACAGGTTCTTGTGTGGCTTTAACTGATCGATATGCACAAGAATAAAGTAGTGAGGGAATGGAGATGAGTGATGACATGGTGATGATGTAATCCATGTGACTTTAAGTTGGGTTAAAGTATTGTCTAATCCTTAGGTTTATGGAAATTAGGAAAAAGACCCTTTCCCTTTAATGACCCCATTTAGACCCTTAAGATTTATATTCTTGGAATTACACTAAGATGGGACCCTAAGTTTCTAAAATTATAAACTATCATTTTTTATTTGTCATTATTATTTGTAAATTAGATATTAAATGATATCTTAGGTTTTAATGTGTTAAACCTATATTTTTTAACTCTATTAATTAGATCTTTGAACTGAATAAAATACCGTCCAGGCACACAGTATCTTACTAATATGGGGTTTAGTGCTTCATATGACCTCGGGAAAATCCTAATGGATTCGAGCTCAACCCATCCCTATTGGAAAACCCTTAATTGGGTCCCTATTGGAAAACCCTTAATTGGGCTCTGCATCATTGATGGAGAAGGGATGCATTGATCTTTTGCCAATTAGATATTTCTGTGGTTATTGGGTTCGAGACCTTCTGTTTGACCTTAGGAATTTCTTGTGGTTATTCTTTGACCTTTGGGTTTGCATACATGAATGACTATTTGAATATGATATGGAATGTGGAACGGTCAACACTTCATTTTGACTTAGGATTCTTGTGTCGGAGCATTATTAATCAGGTCTATTATAAATATGTGTTTATGTGGGTCATTTATGGACGACTGCAAATCGATATATGGATGGTTGATCACCGATGTGACTGGATCACTTTTAATCCGCTTTGAACTATGGGCAGGTTATCCTGATATCTTGATTGGTTTCTGACCACCGACGTTATAGACGAACTTTCCCGATTTATTTAAGGCTGACCACCCATAACGGGGACACTTGTCACCGTGTGATTCTATATTGCTCCATTTGTATCGTTTGGACTTTTGTTTTACATTCTTTCTCATTATTATCTTTGTCATTATTTCATTTTGATCACACTTGTCTATATTCTTTTCGTTATCGTATTAAATTTCGAATTCTGATTATGTTCTTGCTATTTACTTTGTAATATTTGGTGCATAAGTACCAAGCCCTACTTTACCCAAGAGACGAAGGAGGATCAAGCGTTTCAAACGTTTGAGCCAACTGATGAACCCGAGTGGGATGCCAGAGATAGCTTTGGAGCCGTTTGAGCGAGCACAAGAGAGAACACCATCTTAGAATTATTTAAATGAACTTTCTTTTAGTGTTGAGACCTCTTTTAGAAATTATTTAATTCTGCAATTTTAACTATTAATGTTTCATTTATGAACCTTGAATACCAATTGAATAAAGTTTCCGTTGCATTTAATGGAATTTATTTTGACTCACCACAGGTTGAAATTTCTTTGTGGGTCCACTTTTTGGAAGCTTGTGTTGTATTAAACACAGGAAATTTGAATTTGATTTATTTTTCACGTTTTTCCCCAATTTTTATTTTGGGGTACGTGACATGTAGAGGGTTGTTGTTTGTTAATGAGAGGAAGGAGTTTGGATCGGAGAAAAATATATGAAACAGAGATATCGGGCTCTTTCTGGAAGTCGCTATCCACTCACACTAGTCGGAGGAAGACAATCGGAGAAAAGCAGGGCCTGTATGGGCTGTCTCTTGGCCATCGCTGTCCTCCATCGTCCGGACTTCGAGTTGCAGAGGTTGCCCAAAGAAGACAGACAATCGAGCTCTATTTTTCAGTGCAAGGGTTCTCGGTTTCGCATGAACCCCATGGTCATCAGCGGAGGAGAGGACACTGTCTTTGCTGGTTGTTTCCTACACCATCTCCGAAGAGTAAGGGCTTGGACAGTTCTGTTGGAGGTTCTGTTACAGAACCAGAACAGAAGAGGAAGGAGACGACCTGGGTTATCGCTCAAGAATAGGTCAGGTGCACGACAGGTTGGTTTAGGGTCAACATGACCCGTATGGGAGAAGCCCATTAGTGACAGCAGCAGGTGACGCCAACGACACGTAAGACCGTACAGCCAAATTATATTTGACCAAAATCAATGACTGAAATTGTTTTGGCGATATCTTGATGATCCGGACTGTGATCGGAGATCCGTTTGAACCTACAGACTCGTGGAAAATAGATATATGCAGTTGTAATGGAAGATTGATAGTTTAACAATTGACGAATGAGTTTGACTGATTGGAGCACATAAATTTACTTCTACGATATCGAAGCCATCCGGAGATGGGTTTCATGTTCGTTTCTTCCAAAGTGCTTGTGGTGATAAAATCTACACAAGTGCCAACCTTGGAAAATGTCAGACAAAGGCAAGGATGAGTTACTGGAAAAAGCATATGGTGCAATTATGCTACATTTGAGTGACAAAGTATTGCGGAAGGTTGCTCGGGGGGAAACAATTGCTGGATAATGGCAGAAGTTGAAGAAATTGTACATCGCAAAGTCTCTCACAAACCTCTTGTACTTGAAAAAACGGCTGTTGACCCTACAAATGGAGGAAAGAACGTCTATTGCAAACCACCTTAATACGTTTAATAAAGTTGTCATGGATCTAGAAAACATATATGTGAAAATTGATAATGAGGACCAGGCTATTATGTCGTTGTGTTCGTTAACACCCTCATATGAGCATTTTGTTGATACCATGATGTGTGGAAAAGAAACTTTGTCCATGAAGGATGTAGACGTTGCCTTAAAGTCTAAGGAGTTGAAGAAAAAAGATTACGAATGAAAATAATAATGGCAGTTTAGGTGAGGGTTTAGTGGTATGAGGAAGAACAAAACACTCCAAAAGTAAGGGCAAACATAGATCTAGGTCTAGATCCAACAGGAAAAATATCGAATGTTATTATTGCCATAAGAAAAGGCACATTAGAAAGAATTGTCTTTAAAGGCAGATGAAAGGGAAATAAATATAAGATTCATCCTTTGATGATTCAGTCAATGTTGCAGTTGGAAGATCAGATTATGAATATTACGACAGTGCACTTTCTGTGATTGAAAGTTGTATTCGTCATTAGGATGAATGGATTCTTGATTCGGATTGTTCTTACCATACGCGTCTCAATAGGGACTGGTTTATCACTTATAGAAAAATCAATTGTAAGACCCCGCCCCGAAAGTTTCCGATTATTGCTAATTAAGATATGTTTTAGTTCTATGAGAGATTAGTGAATTTTGTTTAGATTTGGATTAGAATAGCTTTTATATAGCTTTGGAATATTTTGGGAACCTTGTTATTAGTGGGACCCTTTTGGGGGTTCCTTTATTGTGTTTAGTGTGACTTTGAGATTTATCTGATACTCAAAAAAATTTGTGTTTAAGCTCCGTTCGACTTTTTTTAGTATTCCCTACAACTTTTGTGTTTACTTCGTTCCCGTCAGAGACCTCGAAACCCCATTTTCATCATGTTAGGGGCAAAACAATCTTTTTACACAAAATCTGGACATTATTTTCAATGTCTTCGAAACCCGCGAAACATATACTATTTGGAAACTAGAAATTTCGTTAAACAATTCTTCCTTCTTCGTCGAATTCGTTCAAAGCCCGAAAACACATGTTTTTAGCCCAACTAGCTCCATATGTTGTGGGACCCATCTCCATTCTCTATAAAAGGAAGACTCATTTCACTTTCCCTTCTTCCTTGCAACTTTCATTGAGGAAGAGAAGGAGTTCCAGCCCACATAGGGTTTCTTGTTATTCTTCTTATCCTTCATCTCCAATCAACCACCAATCTATTGCTAAAGGAAAAATGGAGGCCACAATCTTCTTCCCCATCTTGAGAGCCTTCCACTGATGCAATTTTTAGAGAAATCCACCTTCTCTAAAGTCCATTTTGAGCTACCTTCTCTCATTTGAGAACCTTCCAAGTAAGCTTTTCTTTCCATCTTTTAGATATGTGTTCTTCTAGTCCTAGAGGAGCTTCATCTCTATTATTGGAAGCTCCCTATTTCTATTTCTTGATTTGGCCATGTTTGGGTTTGTAATAGGTTTGTTTTTTGGGGTTTTTGTGTAGCGCTTACTTAGCTATTTTGGAGACAAGGCAGGTGGATGAATGGGTTGTGTGAATGATTTCTTGATTTATGGAAAAATATGGATTTTGTGATTTATCTTCCTCTTACGATCCTATGGTTTTTAATGCTTTAGAAATATGCATATTTATGAGCTTTGTCTTCCGTAATTACTCTCTTAAGATTTGGTGCATTGTTTTTGTCATTTATGGATCCTCATTGATGGTGGTTGTTCATGCATTGAATGAAGTGGGAATTAATGTGAATGATGTTTTTGGTGGATGGTTATTGGAGGAATAATGGTAGTAAGGAGGGGGCAAGGTAGTGCCATAAATGTTGTCAATTGGTTGCTTCAAAGGAAGCTAAAAGAGAAAAGAAGATGAGGCCCAGAATGCTTCCAGGTAGCTTTCTGAAGCAGTTCACTCGAGCGAACCCCTCAGAGAAGCGAGTTCGCTCGATCTACCTTTCAGATCGCTCGAACCCCCCTGACTCGAACCAGTTCACTCAAACGAACCCTTATTCGCTCGAGCGAACCCCTCACAGAACCCGGACCGCTCAAGCCAACCTTTCCCTTCGCTCAAACCTTCCTGACTCGGACCAGTTCGCTCGAACAAACCCATGTCCGCTCGAGCGAACCCTCCCAGGACCTTGCTCACTCGAGCGAACTTCAAATCCGCTCGAGCGAACTGTGTAAAATTCCTAGGTTTTCCCTGGTGTTTCTAGAAAGGGCGTTTTAAGGTCCGATTGGATTGATTTGATGTCTTAACGCCTTGGGAAGACCTAGGGGATGATATAAGGAGTTTGATTGAGAAAGTATCGCATTCCGGAAACGTATTGAGTATTTTGGGACTTATCAATTGTATAGGGATCTTGGAATGTCCTTTATTTTCGGGAGTGCCAAGTCAAGAGCAAAATACCGACACACGAGATCCTGATACACATTGTTTAAATCTGATAGCCTCAATGCTTGACCGAAATTATGAAGAGATCCATCGTGTTAGTTTTCATTTGTATTTCGTATGTTCAGGCAGTCTTATTGTGTTAACACAAATGCCACTTTTGACTACTGAAATCTGTAATCTTAATATTTTGTCAGCCTTATGCATTTTGATAAGACACTATTGTGATAAATGTGCACGAGCCTTTTTGTTTAGTCTGTTTTGGGTGTTATACACCTCTTTAGATATATATATATATATATATATGTTTTGAATGCATTTTGACCTATGAGTCGGCACCACTAAGCTTAGACGACCTTGTCTGTTTGATCCACCGACTTGGGGTCCCCCTTTAGCTTCGGTCAGCTGTAGTCTGAGTCATGTTCTGTTCTGTCACCCGATTCTGCGGCTGTGGTTTTGCTCAGTATATGTATATATGTATATAGTTGTTTCTCATCACTTCGTGTGTCCGAGACCAACGCCCTTAGTATGCTCTCATCACATTAGTGATGGAGGATTTAGCTTATGTGTGGTTTCCATCTTATCTATCGCGACCCCGGACCGGGTTAAGGCACCCAATCCGGGCCTGTGATGGTTAAGAGATGATTGTATGATGATTACAATGATACATATATTTAATTTCCCACAGGTTTCCGCGGTGAGGATTTCACACACACTCACTGATCATACACGTTAGTGCGGAAGCATGTAGCAAATCAAATTCGTAATCCATTCCACATTTCAAAACTAATAAAACATATATAGGTAACATGACGTCAGAGTGAGCAATGAATCCTTTGGCATTCCCAAAATATAAGGTTAGAAGTTTATACAAAATGTAAGTTCATTAAACATTCTAAAAAATAATGACCAACAAAGGTCAATACAACCAAAAGAATGTTCCCTAAAATATTTCAATCTAAAACTCCCAAAATTTATGCATCTCAATGCTCGACCCAATGTCTGGATGACATTGTCAACTTGCCATTCGATTACACGTTGCGGCTCACCGGCCGTCTGCTCCGGCTCCTCCTCAAAGGCAACGGGGTAAAGACCTGAGTACCACAAAAATGGGTCAGACACGACGGTTTGGCAAGTGGGTGAATAGATATACCAATAAAGAAAAGTACAAGTATATGTTAGAAACATATTGATAATCTGTCAAAGTAATAATTTTCCATGAAACAGGATGCATTCTTTATTTAAAGCACATATGCAATATAAAATATGTGGGGTAATCAAGAAACGAAAACTAACAAGATGACAACCACACGTAAACTAAATCCTCCATCACTAATGTAATGAGAGCACACTAAGGGTGTTGGTCTCGAACACACGAAGTGACGAGAAACAACTATATACATATATACATATACGGAGCAAAACCACGACTGCGGAACCAGGTGACAAAACAGGATTCAGACTGCAGCAGACAGAAGCTAAAAAAGAGGGGGGGGGGGGGGGGGGGGGACCTAAGTCGATGGATCAAACCAACAAGGTCGTCCAAGCTTAGTGGTGCCTACTCATATGTCAAGACGCATTTAAAACATATACATATCTAAAGAGGTGTATAACACCCAAAACAGACTGAACAAAAAGGGCTCGTGAGCACATTCATTGCAATAATATCTTTTCGAAATACACAAGGCTGATCAAAAGTTCAGAATATGGATTTCAGTAGTCAAAAGTGACATTTGCATTAACACAAGACAACTGTCTGAAACAAATGAAATTCAAATAGAAACTAACCCGATGGATCTCTGTGTAAATTCGGACCATGTATCGAGGCTTAAGGATTTGAACAATATGTATAAGGGTCTCGTATGTCAGTTTGGTCATTCACTTGGTACTTCTTAAGATTTGGAAACGTTCCAAGATCCCTATACAATTGATAAGTCCTAAAATACTCAATGCTTTTCCAGGATGGGATACTTTCTAAATCAAACTCCTTATGTCATCCCCTAGGTCTTCCCAAGGCGTTAAGACATCACAACAATCCAACCGGATCTTAAAACACCATTCTTGAAAACACTAGGGAAGACCTAGGAATTCTACACAGTCCGCTCGAGCGGACTGGAAGTTAGCTCGAGCGAAGGGCTTTCTGGGAGGGTTCGCTCGAGCGGACTAATCCGAGTTAGGAAGGCTCGAGCGAAGGGAAAGGTTGGCTGAGCGGTCCAGGTTCTGTGAGGGGTTCGCTCGAGTGAACTGGTTCAAGTCAAGAGGGTTCGAGCGAACTGAAAGGTAGATCAAGCGAACTAGTTTCTGTGAAGGGTTTGCTCGAGCGAATTAGGGTTTACTCGAGCGAACTGCTTTAGAAAGCTATCCGAGAAGCATTCTGAGCGTCATCTTCTTTTCTCTTTTAGCTTCCTTTGAAGCAACCAATTGACAACATTTATGGCAATACCTTGCCCCCTCCATACTACCATTACTCCTCCAACAACCATCCACCAAAACCATCATCCACATTGATTCCAACCTCATTTAATGCAAGACACAACCATCATTAAAGAAGAACCATAAATGACAAAATAAAAACTCACCCAAAATCTGAAGAGAGCAAAAGCTCATTCAAATGCACATTTCTAAAACATTATAAACCATAGAAAATATAAGAGAGAAGTAAATCATAAAACCCATATTTTTCCATAAAACAAGAAACCATTCAAATAATCTATTCATCCACTTGCCTTGGCTTCAAAATTAGGTAATCAAGCTCTAATCACACTCTCCAAATCACCGATTTACACAAAAACCCTCAAAAACAAATCCATTACAAACCCTAAGATGGCCAAATCAAGAAATAGAATGAGGGAGCTTCCAAAAATGGAGGTGAAGCTCCTCTAGGACTAGAAGAATCATAATCTAGAAGACGAAGACGTTTTCTTACAAGGAAGACCTTCAAATATCAAAAGTTTGCTCAAGGAAGACCCTATAATGGGTGGATTTCTCTACAAATGGTAACAATGGAGAGCCTTGGAGATGAGGAAGAAAATGATGACCACCATTTTCCTTTTAGTAAGTGATGGTGTGAGTTTGAAGAAGAAGAAACAAGAAGAAGAAGATGAACCCTAGAATGCCTTAGCCAAATCTCTCCAAAGAAAAGTTACAAGAGAAGAGAAAAGTGAAGATGGGCTTCCCTTATATAGAGAATGATGGTGGGTCCCACAACTAATGGGGTTTGTTGGGCTGAAAACATCATCCTTCGGGCCTCGGATGGATTCGATGAAGAAGGAAGAATTGTTCATCGAAACTTTTAGTTTAGAAAAAGTATATATTTCGTGGGTTTCGGAGACATTGAAAATAGTGTCTAGATTTTGTGCAACTATTTTGCCTCTAACATGATGAAAGTGGGGTCTCGAGGTCTCGAACGGAAATGGAGTGAATGCGAAAGTTGTAGAGAATAATAAAATAAATTAAACGGAGTAAAAATACAGACTTCCAAAATTATCAGATAAACCCCAAAGTCACATAAAACACAATAAAGGAATCCCCAAAGGGTCCCACTAATGAAGTAAAGTTCCCAAAATGTACTAAAGCTATATAAAAACTATTCTAGTCCCAACTAAACCAAAATCTACTAATCTCACTTATAACTAAAGCACATCTTAATTAGCACTAATCGGAAACTCTCAGGGCAGGGTCTCACGTCCTCCACCCCTTAGGGCATTTGGTCCTCCAAATGAAACACAATAACTAACCTCGGGTAGTAGATACGGGTACTTCTTCTGAACTTGATCCCGTAATTCCCACATTGCCTCTTCTGGTCCGTGATTTTCCCAAAGCACTTTCACCCAGTGAATCATCCGTGTCCTCAGTTCCTGTTCCTTTGTATCAATGATCTGAATAAGCTTCTAGACATATGTGGCATCTTCTCTGATCTCCAACGGTTCATGACGGAGTCAATGTAATGGATGGGGGACGTACTTCTTCAACATTGACACATGAATGACGTTGTGTACGCCGCAGAGCTCAGGCAGTAAGGCTAATCTATAAGCCACGTCACAAATCTTACTAACGATATCATAGAGTCCAATGTACCTCCTTGATAGCTTGCCTTTCTGCCCGAACCTCAAGGTTCCTTTAGTAGGTGACACTTTCAAGAAGACCTTATCTCCTTCTTTGAACTGTAAGTCTCTTCGGTGAGAGTCAACATAGCTCTTCTGTCTACTCCGGGCTACCATCAGATATTCTTGGATCATTTTGACCTTGTCACTAGTCTTACTTACTATAGCCGGTCCATGGAAACTGCGAATACCTATTTCTTCCCAACAAACTGGAGTTCTGCACCTTCTGCCATACAATGCCTCAAAAGGCTCCATTCCAATACTCGAGTGATAACTGTTATTGTAGGCGAACTCGCAAAGCGGTAGGGTCTCATCCCATTGGGTCTTGAAGTCTAACACACAAGCCCGAATATATCTTCAAGGGCCTGGATTGTCCTTTCTGACTGACCATCTGTTTGCGGGTGATAAGCCGTGCTGAACTGTAGCTTCGTACCCATAGACTCATGAAGTGTCTTCCAAAATCTAGAGACGAATCTGCTATCCCTATCTGAAGTGATGGAGACTGGCTATCCATGACGGCTGACAATCTCGTTGACAAATAATTATGCTAGAGGTAACATGTGCATCTTTTCTCCGATCTTCATGAGAATGAAATGAGCTGATTTGGTGAGTCGATCCACAATGACCCATATAACGTTATTCCCTTTTCTGGTTCCCGGTAGTCCCGAAATAAAATCCATAGTATTATGTTTCCACTTCCATTCTGGGATCTATAATGGTTGCAATAGCCCTGGAGGCTTCTGATGCTCTACTTTCATTGACTAGCATGTCATACAACGGGAGACAAAAGCTGCTATTTCTCTCTTCATATTGTTTCACCAAAATCTGCCCTTTAAGTTCTAATACATCTTTGTGCTACCCGGATGCATGGAATACTTCGTACTGTGAGCCTCTGTCATGATGTCGTTCTTCAATTCTTCAATATTGGGCAAGCACAGACAATCACGGTAGTACAAAACTCCATCTACAATACGAAAATCTGGACGCTCTACTTTGTGTTCTGAAATTCTGGCCAACTTTGGATCTTGCAATTGGTCATCCTTGATCTTCTGAATGAATGACGGCTCGAACACTGACATGTTGGCTAACATTACGCCCTTCCTTAGTAGCTGTAAGTCTACACCCAATTCCTCAAACTGCTGAAAGATGCAAGTAACCCTTAGACTAGCCAAGTTTGCGGATTTCCTACTTAAGGCATCGGCGACTACATTTGCCTTCCCCGGGTGGTACTTGATCGGAAAATCATTGTAAGACCCCGCCCCGAGAGTTTCCGCTTAGTGTTAATTAAGACGTGTTTTAGTTATAAGTGAGATTAGTGGAAATTGGTTAAATCGGGATTAGAATAGCTTTTTATAGCTTTGAATAATTTTGGGAACTCTTTTGATCTAGTGGGGCCCTTTGGGGGTTCCTTTTTAGGGTGTCTTGATTAGTTTTGGGATTTATTTGTTAATTCTGGAAATCGGTAAATTACTCCGTTGAATGTATTTTATGATTCCTGACAACTTTCGTATTTGCTCCGTTTCGATTCGAGACCTCTAAACCCTACTTTGCCATTGATAGGGGTAAAACAGTCTTTTTACACAAAATCTGGACACAATTTTCGATGTCTCCGAAACTAGTAAAATATATACTTTTTGGAAAGTAGAAATTTCGACGATCAATTCTTCCTTCTTCGTCGAATCCGTTCGAAGCCGTAGAACGATGTTTTAGCTCGATTGAACTTTTAAGTTGTGGGACCCAATGCCATTTTCTATATAAGGAGGAGTCTTTTCCCCCCCTTCCTCTTCTTGCAATTTCTTGAGAACCAGAAATCCCAGCCCAGCCCTAGGGTTTTTCCTCTTCTTCTTTGCTCATTGCTCCTCCATCTCTCAATCTCTCTCAAATCTCTTGCTAAAGGCAAAATGGAGGTAGTAGTCTTCTTCCCCTCCTTGAGAGCTTCCTCTTGATATCTTTCTTTGAGAGAGAGTCCCATTCCAAGCTATCCCTTGAGCAAGTTCTTGCCATTAGAGGACTTTCCATGTAAGTTCTTCTTCTCATCTCTTGATTGTGTGTTCATCTAGCCTAGGAGGTGCTTCACCTTGATTATTGGAAGTTATCTCCATCTATTTCTTGATTTTGACATTTTAGGGCTTGTAATGATTGTATTTGGGGATTTTGTGTGTGGACTGTAGATTTGAGCTTGATAGTGGATTAGAGCTTGATTAGCATTCTTGGCGACCAAGGCAAGTGGATGAATGGATTAGATTTGATTGAGTTCTTATTTTGGTTAAAAATGTGAATTTTTACTATTCCCATTTCATTTGATTTAGTATGTTATAATGCTTTTGGAAATGTATATATATTGTTATGGCTTTCTCTTAGTTAATTCTAGGAGAATATATGCATGCATTCATGAAAGTTATTTTGGTTGGTATGACCTCTTAAATAGTTTTGTATTTGCATTGAATGAAGTTGGATGGGTAGGAGAAATAAATGCATTGGTGGAATGGTAGTTGGTGGAAAGAAGTAAATGTTGAATGGAAGGAAATGAACCCATTTCATGTTAGGAAATGGTTGGAATGAAGGAGAAATGGTTTGGGAGACAAATCACTGAAATCTGCACCTGATGTGTAGTTCCCGCAGCTGGGCGGTCAGCAGGCGGTCACCTCGGCGGCTAGCCGACAGGTGACCAGCGGCTAGCCGACCCAGCTACGGTTAGAAACACAGAATGCTGCATTTTGACAGGCGAACCGCGGTCAGCCGCGCGGTCAGCTCGCGGCTAACCGCCAATCCCAAACCCAGTGACCGCTAGGTAGCCGCGAGGCGCGGTTAGAAACACAAAATGCTACTTTTTAGCAGGGTGAGTCGCGGTCAGCTCCGCGGTCAGCCAGAGGCTAACCGCCGATCACCTCGGCGGCTAACCGCCATCTGACCGACAGGTGACCGAGTTTACCCAGAATTCCTGAGTCTTTTCTATTGGTTTCAGATTTGGTATTTAGAGGTTTGGATGGGTTGTTCTGATGCCCTACCACCTTGGAAAGACCCAGGGGATGACATAAGGAGATGGACATAGAAAGAAAAACCATTTCGGAAAGGGTATTGGGACCTTTAGATTCATCAACTTGCATAAGGAGACTTAGTATGTCCTCTATCATTCGAGTACCATACTAAGGGTAAATTAGACATACAAGATTCTTATACAGGTCATTTGAATATGGATGCCCCAATACATAGTCCCTAATGGCATAAGGATTTATTGCATTGTTTTATTCAGTTATTCGTATAATAGCCCGAGTCTACTGGTTTTCTCTCAAAACCCGATTTGTACACCCGATATGCCTTGCCAGCCCGTGTATGCATGAACTGAAAATGATTTGAAATGTGTGCCTTCGAGCACCATTCCCCGCATGCCCGTATGTTTTATATTGATATAGTTTTGTATATGTTTTGATTTATCATGTAACCTAAGAGTCGGCACCACTAAGCTTGGACATCCTTGTCAGTCTGATCAACTGACTTGGGTCTCCTCCTGTGCTCCCGCCAGTTGCAACTTGGATCCCGTACTGTCCCGTTACCCGGTTCGCGGCCGTGGTCTTGCCTAGCTATATGTATATGTATATGTATATATGTTTATAATATTGGTTCTCGTCACTTCGTGTGATTGAGCCCAATGCACGCAATGTGCTCTCATCACTTTAGTGATAGAGAGGATGTAGCTTCAGTGTGGTTGCCACCTAGTCAGTTCCTGTACCTTGATTACCCCGCATGATTTATATTGCATCTTTACTTCAAATGAACTATGCATCTTGTTTTATGACAGTTTTTGTTACAACTATGATATGTTTTGATTTCTTTATTGGTATATCTATTCACCCACCTGCCAGACCGTCGTGTCTGACCCATTTTTGTGGTACTCAGGTCCAGCTCCCGTTAGTGCCTTTGAGGAGGAGCCAGAGGAGGCGGTCGGTGAACCGCAACGTTTAGTGGAATGGCAAGCTGACGATGTCATGTAGACATTCGGTTCAGCTCGGAGCTGCGAACATTTTGGGAATTTTGAGAATGATATTGTTTTATACTTTTGGGTTGTATTGGCCTTTGTTGGCCTTTATTTTGGGGAATGTTATTTAACTTGATCTTTTGTTAAACTTTAACTTAATGTTTTGGGAATGCTAAGATATCATTGCTCACTCTGACATCATGTCATACATGTGTAACATCTGTCTTATTTGATATGATTGGGTTATGAATATGAATCTGATTTGCTACACGCTTCCGCACCAATATAAATGTTCTATGAGTGTATGAGGAATCCTCACCGCGGAAACCTGTGGGAAATTAAAGAAACTTACAATCATTACAAGGGGTGGTTCATCATCTACACCACCCCCGTCGCGGTCCCGGGACCCCCGGTCCGGGGTCGCGACAGGCTGGTATCAGAGCGAGACGTGTTTCAGGCAATTAAAAGAAACTAGAAATCCTAAGGACGTGGCGAGGATCCGTTAGACTTCTTGTTAGACTTTTCGCTAGTTAGACTCGTGTGAGCAATGTGTGACCCTTATATGACTTCTATGCTAACAATTTGTTTTGCAGTGATATGCCACCTCGAAAAAGACCCGTAACCGACAATCCCACCGCAAGCAATAGTGAACACACCGGGCCACTAGGAAACGGCATACCGGATCCAAACATGCAGAATCAATTCCAACAGATGATGCAAGCCATGCTTGACCAGCAACGTCAAGCCAATGAAAATCAGGCGAGATTGCAAAAACAAATGGCCAGGAAGGATGAAGAGCACGCTAGGGAGATGGCCATGATGCAAAGGCAGTTGTTAGAAGTATTGGAAAGGAGACCTGAACCGGCACCAGCGCAACCTCCAGGTACTCAGATCGTCATCAACAATAGGGAACACGATCCCAATGCGCTGTACGAGAAGTTTAGGAAGAGGGGTCCCAAGGAGTTCACTGGGCATGAGGACCCACTAGCTGCAGACGACTGGTTGGAGCAGACGGAGAACATCTTCGAGATATTCCGATGTACCGGTAGACAGCAAGTGCAACTCACCGCTTCCATGTTCACCGGCCTAGCGGACATATGGTGGAAGACGATCAAGGCTGAGTATAGGACTATAGCAGACGCAGATGCTTGGGCAAGTTTCAAGAGACAATTCGGTGACAAGTATGTACCGACACATGTCAAGAGACAGAAGGCCATCGAATTCCAACAGCTCGTACAAGGTAACACAACGGTGCAAGAGTACCTCACGAAGTTTGAGAGGTTGTCTCGATATGCCCCCAAGTTGATTGACACGGTGGAGAAGAAGATAATGCGGTTCCTCGAAGGACTCAACCCGATCATTGAAAGGGATGCCACGGGTGTTGTACCACCTGTCACCTTTGAAGAGGCTGTGAGAAGGGCCTACAAATTCGAGAACCTGAACAACAAGATCCTCAAGATCCAAGGAAAGGCGCCAGCTCACCAACAGAATCACCAACCAAGGAACCATCAGAACAAGCGACAGAGGCAAGAACAAAACGTGCAGAATGCTCTAGTTTGCGTTCATTGTGGGAAGAACCACGAGAGTGCTCAATGCCGTACGATTACGGGAGCATGTTTCAGATGTGGATCCATGGCACACCAGCTTAAAGACTGCCCAAGGCAAGTTGGACAAGGTAACAACAGACAGCAGCAGCAACAACAAGGAACACAGCGCCAGGCACCACCTCAGAATGCATTAGCTGTGCAGAACCAACCCAAGCCACTCCAGCAGCAGGCTCCACAGCAACAATATAGACCTCCACAGCAACATCAGGCTCGTCAGCAAGGACAGAATCAGAATCAGCGTCCTCCTCAACAGTATAGGAATGCACAGCAAGGAAGGCAACAGCAGGCTCAGAATAGGCCTCAGCAGCGAGGACAAGTGTATGCAATTAACCAAGCTGATGCAGAGGCGGCAGATAACGTGGTGGAAGGTACACTCCTAGTTTGTGGATTTGAAGCTAAAGTTTTGTTTGACCCTGGCTCTACGCACTCATTCTTGTCTCCAAAATTTTCTAAGTTGATTGATATGCCTGCTAGAGAACTTGAGTATGTGTTGACAGTGTCCACTCCCGTAGGCAAACAAGTTGTGTGTAGGAAGTATTATCCTAGATGTGCTATTAAGATAGGCGATGTGGTGTTACCGGCGAATCTCATTCTGTTAGAGATGTTCGATTTTGATGTTATTCTCGGAATGGATTGGTTAGCAGGGTACCATGCTACGATGGACTGTTTCCATAAGACCCTCACGTTCAAATTAGAGGAGACCCCAGTAGGCGTTTTGTTCCATGGGGAGAGGAGAAATTCTTGTCCAAGATTCGTCTCAGCATTGAAGGCTGATAGACTAGTGAGAAGTGGATGTGAATGCTATTTAGCGTTTATCACGGAGGATAAACGGTCCCAAGGGGTGGAGGAGATCCCAATTGTTTGCGAATTTCCAGACATTTTTCCAGAAGAAATCCCAGGTTTACCACCGGTTAGGGAGATTGACTTCACCATCGAATTGTTACCAGGGACCGCTCCGATATCTATCGCACCATACAGAATGGCTCCAGCTGAATTAGGAGAGTTGAAGATTCAGTTGCAAGAATTGTTGGATAAAGGTTTTATTAGACCGAGCGTCTCACCTTGGGGAGCTCCAGTGTTATTCGTCAAGAAGAAAGACGGTTCCATGAGAATGTGCATTGACTACCGGAAATTGAACCAAGCTACCATCAAGAACAAGTATCCATTGCCAAGGATAGATGAATTGTTTGACCAATTGCAAGGTGCTGCTTACTTTTCGAAGATCGATCTAAGATCCGGTTATCATCAGCTGAGAGTTAGAGATTCAGATGTATCAAAGACGGCGTTCCGGACGAGATATGGACACTATGAGTTTCTAGTGATGCCATTTGGATTGACGAATGCACCAGCAGTATTCATGGCTTTGATGAACAAGATATTTGCGGAGTACTTAGACCAATTCACAGTGGTGTTTATTGATGACATTTTGGTGTACTCTAAGTCTAGAGAAGAGCATGAAGAGCATTTGAGGATAGCATTGCAACTCCTAAGAGACAATCAATTGTATGCGAAGCTCACTAAGTGCGATTTTTGGCTTGAAGAAGTCGCATTTTTAGGCCATATCATTTCCAAAGAAGGATTATCAGTGGACCCAGCCAAGATAGATGCAGTTGTGAAGTGGGAAAGACCGAAGAACGCGTCGGAAATCAGAAGTTTTCTTGGATTGGCGGGTTACTATCGAAGATTTGTGCAAGGATTTTCGTCGATTGCAGCCTCATTGACAAAGTTGACCAAGAAAAATGCACCTTATGTGTGGACAGACCAATGTGAGGCCAGCTTCCAAGAGCTGAAAAAGAGATTAACTTCAGCACCCGTCCTCACTTTACCATCCGGGAGCGGCGGTTACACCATCTTTACAGATGCTTCGAATATAGGACTCGGTTGTGTGTTGATGCAAGATAGAAAAGTCATTGCTTATGGATCCCGTCAGTTGAAGGACCACGAGAAGAACTATGCAACGCATGATCTGGAATTAGCAGCGGTCGTTTTTGCGCTAAAGATGTGGAGACATTACCTCTACGGAGAGAAATTCGAAGTCCACTCCGATCACCGCAGCTTACAATATTTGTTCTCTCAGAAGGAATTGAATATGAGACAAAGAAGATGGATGGAATACATCAAAGATTACGATTTTCCGATCAAATACCACCCGGGTAAGGCAAATGTAGTAGCCGATGCCTTGAGTAGGAAGTCAGCCAGTGTGGCGAGCCTAAGAGTTACATGCTTCTTTCAGCAATTTGAAGAGTTGGGGGTAGATTTTCAGCCCCTAAGCGAGGGAGTGATGTTAGCCAACATGTCAGTGTCTGAACCCTCGTTTATTCGGAAGATCAAGGAAGACCAGTTGCAAGATCCAGAGTTGGCCAAAATTTCAGAGCATATAGCAGAACGTCCTGATTTCCGTATTGTGGATGGAGTCTTATTCTATCGTGATCGTCTATGCGTGCCCAATATTGAAGATTTGAAGAACGATATTATGACAGAGGCGCACAGTACGAAATACTCTATGCATCCGGGTAGCACGAAGATGTATCAAAACTTGAAAGGCAGATTTTGGTGGAACAACATGAAGAGGGAAATAGCAGCTTTCGTTTCCCGATGTATGACGTGTCAGTTGGTAAAAGCAGAGCATCAGAGACCTCCAGGGTTGTTGCAGCCACTAGAGATCCCAGAGTGGAAATGGGAACATATCACCATGGATTTCATCTCGGGATTGCCAAGGACCAGAAAAGGGAATAACTCCATATGGGTAATTGTGGACCGTCTCACCAAATCAGCTCATTTTATTCCCATGAAGACCGGAGAGAAAATGCATATGTTACCTCTCGCAGAGTTGTTTGTCAACGAGATTGTCAGCCGTCATGGGCAGCCAGTCTCCATTACTTCAGATAGAGATAGCAGATTCGTCTCGAGATTTTGGAAGACTTTGCATGAGTCTATGGGAACAAAGCTTCAGTTCAGCACAGCGTATCACCCTCAAACAGATGGTCAGTCGGAAAGAACAATTCAGACCCTTGAAGATATGCTTCGAGCGTGTGTGCTAGATTTCAAGACTCAATGGGATGAGACCCTACCTCTTTGCGAATTCGCCTACAACAACAGTTATCATTCGAGCATCGGGATGGCGCCTTTTGAGGCATTGTATGGTAGGAGGTGTAGAACTCCAGTCTGTTGGGAAGAAGTAGGTATCCGCAGTTTTCATGGACCGACTATGGTGAGTGAAACCAGCGACAAAGTCAAATTGATCCAAGAACGTCTGAAAGTAGCCCGGAGTAGACAGAAGAGTTATGCAGACTCTCATCGAAGGGACTTACATTTTAAGGAAGGAGATAAGGTTTTCTTGAAGGTGTCACCTACTAGAGGAACTTTGAGATTCGGACAGAAAGGCAAACTATCTCGGAGATACATTGGACCCTACGATATCATGAGCAAGATTGGTGACGTGGCTTACAGATTAGCCTTACCACCTGAGCTTTCCGGCGTACACAATGTGTTCCATGTGTCTATGTTGAAAAAGTACGTCCCCGATCCGTCACATGTACTACGTCATGAACCATTAGAGATCAGAGAAGATGCCACCTATGTCGAGAAGCCTATTCAAATCATTGATACGAAGGAACAAGAACTGAGGACAAGGACTATACAATGGGTGAAAGTGCTCTGGGAAAATCACGGACCTGAAGAGGCAACGTGGGAATTACGGGATCAAGTTCAGAAGAAGTATCCGCATCTACTACCCGAGGTTAGTTATTTTATTTCATTTGGTGGACCAAATGCCCTAAGGGGTGGAGGATGTAAGACCCCGCCCCGAGAGTTTCCGCTTAGTGTTAATTAAGACGTGTTTTAGTTATAAGTGAGATTAGTGGAAATTGGTTAAATCGGGATTAGAATAGCTTTTTATAGCTTTGAATAATTTTGGGAACTCTTTTGATCTAGTGGGGCCCTTTGGGGGTTCCTTTTTAGGGTGTCTTGATTAGTTTTGGGATTTATTTGTTAATTCTGGAAATCGGTAAATTACTCCGTTGAATGTATTTTATGATTCCTGACAACTTTCGTATTTGCTCCATTTCGATTCGAGACCTCTAAACCCTACTTTGCCATTGATAGGGGTAAAACAGTCTTTTTACACAAAATCTGGACACAATTTTCAATGTCTCCGAAACTAGTAAAATATATACTTTTTGGAAAGTAGAAATTTCGAGGATCAATTCTTCCTTCTTCGTCGAATCCGTTTGAAGCCGTAGAACGATGTTTTAGCTCGATTGAACTTTTAAGTTGTGGGACCCAATGCCATTTTCTATATAAGGAGGAGTCTTTCCCCCCCCCCCCCCCCCCTTCCTCTTCTTGCAATTTCTTGAGAACCAGAAATCCCAGCCCAGCCCTAGGGTTTTTCCTCTTCTTCTTTGCTCATTGCTCCTCCATCTCTCAATCTCTCTCAAATCTCTTGCTAAAGGCAAAATGGAGGTAGTAGTCTTCTTCCCCTCCTTGAGAGCTTCCTCTTGATATCTTTCTTTGAGAGAGAGTCCCATTCCAAGCTATCCCTTGAGCAAGTTCTTGCCATTAGAGGACTTTCCATGTAAGTTCTTCTTCTCATCTCTTGATTGTGTGTTCATCTAGCCTAGGAGGTGCTTCACCTTGATTATTGGAAGTTATCTCCATCTATTTCTTGATTTTGACATTTTAGGGCTTGTAATGATTGTATTTGGGGATTTTGTGTGTGGACTGTAGATTTGAGCTTGATAGTGGATTAGAGCTTGATTAGCATTCTTGGAGACCAAGGCAAGTGGATGAATGGATTAGATTTGATTGAGTTCTTATTTTGGTTAAAAATGTGAATTTTTACTATTCCCATTTCATTTGATTTAGTATGTTATAATGCTTTTGGAAATGTATATATATTGTTATGGCTTTCTCTTAGTTAATTCTAGGAGAATATATGCATGCATTCATGAAAGTTATTTTGGTTGGTATGACCTCTTCAATAGTTTTGTATTTGCATTGAATGAAGTTGGATGGGTAGGAGAAATAAATGCATTGGTGGAATGGTAGTTGGTGGAAAGAAGTAAATGTTGAATGGAAGGAAATGAACCCATTTCATGTTAGGAAATGGTTGGAATGAAGGAGAAATGGTTTGGGAGACAAATCACTGAAATCTGCACCTGATGTGTAGTTCCCGCAGCTGGGCGGTCAGCAGGCGGTCACCTCGGCGGCTAGCCGACAGGTGACCGGCGGCTAGCCGACCCAGCTACGGTTAGAAACACAGAATGCTGCATTTTGACAGGCGAACCGCGGTCAGCCGCGCGGTCAGCTCGCGGCTAACCGCCAATCCCAAACCCAGTGACCGCTAGGTAGCCGCGAGGCGCGGTTAGAAACACAAAATGCTACTTTTTAGCAGGGTGAGTCGCGGTCAGCTCCGCGGTCAGCCAGAGGCTAACCGCCGATCACCTCGGCGGCTAACCGCCATCTGACCGACAGGTGACCGAGTTTACCCAGAATTCCTGAGTCTTTTCTATTGGTTTCAGATTTGGTATTTAGAGGTTTGGATGGGTTGTTCTGATGCCCTACCACCTTGGAAAGACCCAGGGGATGACATAAGGAGATGGACATAGAAAGAAAAACCATTTCGGAAAGGGTATTGGGACCTTTAGATTCATCAACTTGCATAAGGAGACTTAGTATGTCCTCTATCATTCGAGTACCATACTAAGGGTAAATTAGACATACAAGATTCTTATACAGGTCATTTGAATATGGATGCCCCAATACATAGTCCCTAATGGCATAAGGATTTATTGCATTGTTTTATTCAGTTATTCGTATAATAGCCCGAGTCTACTGGTTTTCTCTCAAAACCCGATTTGTACACCCGATATGCCTTGCCAGCCCGTGTATGCATGAACTGAAAATGATTTGAAATGTGTGCCTTCGAGCACCATTCCCCGCATGCCCGTATGTTTTATATTGATATAGTTTTGTATATGTTTTGATTTATCATGTAACCTAAGAGTCGGCACCACTAAGCTTGGACATCCTTGTCAGTCTGATCAACTGACTTGGGTCTCCTCCTGTGCTCCCGCCAGTTGCAACTTGGATCCCGTACTGTCCCGTTACCCGGTTTGCGGCCGTGGTCTTGCCTAGCTATATGTATATGTATATGTATATATGTTTATAATATTGGTTCTCGTCACTTCGTGTGATTGAGCCCAATGCACGCAATGTGCTCTCATCACTTTAGTGATAGAGAGGATGTAGCTTCAGTGTGGTTGCCACCTAGTCAGTTCCTGTACCTTGATTACCCCGCATGATTTATATTGCATCTTTACTTCAAATGAACTATGCATCTTGTTTTATGACAGTTTTTGTTACAACTATGATATGTTTTGATTTCTTTATTGGTATATCTATTCACCCACCTGCCAGACCGTCGTGTCTGACCCATTTTTGTGGTACTCAGGTCCAGCTCCCGTTAGTGCCTTTGAGGAGGAGCCAGAGGAGGCGGTCGGTGAACCGCAACGTTTAGTGGAATGGCAAGCTGACGATGTCATGTAGACATTCGGTTTAGCTCGGAGCTGCGAACATTTTGGGAATTTTGAGAATGATATTGTTTTATACTTTTGGGTTGTATTGGCCTTTGTTGGCCTTTATCTTGGGGAATGTTATTTAACTTGATCTTTTGTTAAACTTTAACTTAATGTTTTGGGAATGCTAAGATATCATTGCTCACTCTGACATCATGTCATACATGTGTAACATCTGTCTTATTTGATATGATTGGGTTATGAATATGAATCTGATTTGCTACACGCTTCCGCACCAATATAAATGTTCTATGAGTGTATGAGGAATCCTCACCGCGGAAACCTGTGGGAAATTAAAGAAACTTACAATCATTACAAGGGGTGGTTCATCATCTACACCACCCCCGTCGCGGTCCCGGGACCCCCGGTCCGGGGTCGCGACAATCATAGTCCTTGATATATTCCATCCATCTTCTCTGCCTCATGTTCAATTCTTTTTAAGAAAACAAGTACTGTAAGCTGCGGTGGTCGGAGTGGACTTTGAACTTCTCTTCATAGAGGTAGTGTCTCAACATCTTTAGTGCAAAAACGACCGCTGCTAACTCAAGGTCATGCGTTGCATAATTCTTCTCATGGTCCTTCAACTGCTGGGATCCATAAGCAATGATTTTTCCCTCTTGCATCAACACACAACTAAGTCCTATATTTGAAGCATCGATAAAAATGGTGAAACTGCCGCTCCTGGATGGTAGAGTAAGGACTGGTGCTATAATCAATCTCATTTTCAGCTCTTGAAAACTAGCCTCACACTGATCTATCCATACATATGGTGCGTTCTTCTTGGTCAACTTCGTCAATGATGCCGCATTCGACGAAAATCCTTGCACAACCCTCTAGTAATAACCTTCCAATCCAAGAAAACTTCTGATTTCAGAGGCATTCTTTGGTCTTTCCCAATTCACAACTACTTCAATCTTGGTCGGATCCACTGACAATCCTTCTTTAGAAGGATTAGAAGTGGATCCAGCCAAGATAGATGCAGTGGTGAACTGGGAGAGACCGAAGAACGTCATAGAGATTCGGAGTTTCCTTGGCTTCGCAGGATACTACCGCGGATTTGTCAAGAGTTTCTCCATGAACTCGGCACCATTGACCAAGTTAACGAGGAAGGATTTACCGTTCGTGTGGTCTGATGCTTGTGAGGACAACTTTCAAGAGCTTAAAGAGAGAATGACGACGGCATCAATCTTGTCTTTACCTTCCAGGGGCATGGATTTGTTGTTTTCACAGACGCTTCAAGGACAGGCTTAGGCTGTGCTTTGATGCAGAATGGGAAAGTTATTGCCTATGGATCACGACAGCTGAAGGAACACGAGAAGTACGCTACACACAACTTGGAGCTAGCAGCAGTTGTGTTTACACTGAAGATGTGGCATCACTATCTCTACGGGGAGCAGTTCAAAGTCCATTTGGACCACCGCAGCTTGCAGTACCTGTTTACCCAGAGTGAGCTCAACAATCACCAGAAGCGATGGATGGAGTACATCAAGGATTATAACTTTCCGATCAAATACCATCTGGGTAAGGCAAATGTCGTGGCAGACGCTTTGAGCAGGAAGACCGCCCTAGTCAGTTTTCTAGCAGCAGAGAGTGTATGGACCGATGTCTTTAGAGACTTAGATGTCCAATTTCAGTCGCTCAGCAACAGAGTTATGCTTGCTACCATGTCCGCATTGGAACCAAAGTTACTTGGAAAGGTCAAGGATAGTCAACGCATCGATCCCAAGCTTGTTAGAGTGATCGAGTAGATTGATCAGAGGCCAGAGTTCGGACTGATTGGTGGAGTGTTCTACTATCAGGACAAATTGTGTGTGCCAGATATTTGAGAGCTAAAGGACGAGATCCTAGCAGATGCGCACCACAGCAGATATTCGATTCACCCAAGCAGCACCAAGATGTACCAGAACCTGAAGAGCTACTACTGGTGGAACAACATGAAGAAGAAGATAGCAAGCTATATCTCCAGATGTCTAACCGGTCAGCAGATCAAAGCCGAACATCAAAAGCTACCAAGGCTACTACACTAGCTCGATATACCCAAGTGGAAATGGGAGCATATCACCATGGACTTCATCGCATGACTACCAGCAACCAAGAGACACAATGATGGCATATGGGTGATTGTAGATCAACCGACTAAGTCAGCACACTTCTTGCCAGTTTCGATGAGAGCAGAACTTAATGTTTTAGCTAAGCTGAACGTGGACCAGATTGTCTCTTTGCACGGAGTTCCAGCGTCGTTTGTATCAGATAAAGACCTGCGTTTCACTTTACACTTCTGGGAGAGTCTATAGCAAGCTTTGGGCACTAAGTTGAGCTTTAGCACCGCCTATTATCCGCAGACAGATGGACAAACTGAGTGCACGAACCAGACACTAGAGGACATGTTGAGAGCTTGTGTCTTAGACTACAAAGACAACTAAGAGAATTGTCTACCACTTTGCGAGTTTGCCTACAACAACAGCTATCATTCAAGCATCAAGATGCCACCTTTCGAGGCTTTGTATGGAGGGAGGTGCAATACCCCAGTTTGTTAGGAGGAAGTTGGTGTCAAGAGCTTCCATGGACCATCCACAGTCAGCGACACTAGCAAGAAGATCAGACAGATAGTCGAGAATCTGAAAGTTAGTAGTAGCTGCCAGAAGAGTTATGCAGACAACAGGCGCAGACCTCTCGAGTTCCAAAAGGGAGACAAGGTGTTTCTGAAGGTTTCCCCAGCTAGAGGTACTCTTAGGTTCAGCGAGAAGGGTAAGCTAGCACGAAGATATGTCGGACCATTCGAGATTAGGTCCAGGATCGGTGACATTGCTTATAAGCTCCAGCTACCCCTAGAGTTGTCGGGAGTGCATGATGTCTTCCATGTCTCTATGCTGAAAAAGTATGTGGAGGACCCTGCTCATATTCTTCATTACCAGCTGCTCGATATTCAGTTAGATGCTTCATACATCGCCAGACCAATTGCTATCATCAACACCAAGGAACAGGTGCTCTAGACCCGAACCATTCATTGTGTGAAGGTTTAGTGGGAGCATCACACCCTAGAAGAGGCTACGTGGGAACTACGCGACCAAGTGGAGAATGACTATCCACATCTCCTACCTCAGGTATGTCCTAACTTTGTTTTTAGATTTGGGGACCAAATGTTTTAAAGGAGCGAGTGATGTGAGGCCCCACCCCTTGTGGCCCTCAATTTGATTTGAATTATTATAAAATAATATCACCTATCTTATTATACTATTTAATAGGGTCTAGTAGAATAGTTCATTATTGTTCCTAAGTCTTAGGATTAGGTCCTTGTATATTTATTGATAGATGTAGGGTGGTTATTGTGATTTAATTAGGATTTTAGTTAGATTAGGCCTTAGCTAGTAATTAAACTTTAATAGGATGGGTGTTGTAGTTAGGAAGCTTCTAGAATTCCTAAAATTGACCAGTCTACCCATACCCTTATTCTCAATTCCATTTAATCCCCTAAGGGCTTTCTAGTAATCAACCACTAAACCCTAACCTATATATATTAACCTTTGCAAATGACATGTAAACCTAACCCTAATTTTCCCTCATTTCTTATTCATCTTCCCTACTCCACACTCTCTAGAAACCCTAATTCCCAATCCCAGCAACAAGAAGGATTGAGAATCATCCCCAATTATAGCTTCAACACAACATTAGCAACTTGGAACTTCTCTTATATTCAAATTTTCATTTCTATTGATCTAAGGCAAGTACCCTATACTAGACAACTCAGAATGAATGTTTTCTTCCTTTTGATTTTGCAATTTCAATTCAATTGATGCATATATGTTAGATCTATCACTTGAGCTCTGTCTTATGGATTTTTGGCCATTTAATGGATGGGTTCCCCCATTTGGAAGATCAATGGCCCAAGGATGAATGTGGGATGTGTATTGAAGTGCTTTTGTGGTTTTATATTGTTTATGTGATGAATGGTGTGGGTTGAAGGACGTCTGATTGGAAATTGGATTGAAGAGATTGAATTCCAATAAGTTGGAATTTCTGCACAGGCGTGTGTACCCGTTCGACCTGCCTGCAATGGGGGTCGACCGGCGACACTAGAAAGGGGGGGAGAACAAGTCTCAGTTAAATTTTCTGAGAATTTCTCAGTCCAATGTACCAGGTCGACCGAACCCTATACCGGGTCGACCGGATACACAGGGAGGACAAATAGAACTGGGAGTTGTCATTTTCCCCTCAGACCCAATTTCCAATGTGTGCAGTCGACCGGACCCTGTCCCGGTTGGCAGAACATACTGAAGACTGCAGATGCTAAGAAATGGCCCGCAATCTGTTTGATGCAGGAGACCTGTGTACCAATTCGATGTTGACACCAAAAATGTCACTTTGCCTCTTTGACACGAAAAGCTACATGGAGCTGCATCCTACTACAAACAGGCAGAGCCGCTTCAAGCATCAGATCTTGTCAGAATCAAACAAAAACTGCAAGATCCTTCTAAATAGCCAAAAGAACGGTACACATGAAGTTTCGGGCCACTTCGACACCATTTGGCCTAACTTTAATCCTCCAATGGCTGAGCAGGAGCCCCCGGCGGTGACAGTATCGAAGATAATAAATCTTCGATCAGAGCCTATGGATGGTCTCAAAATGCCTCCAAAAGGCTCCACGTCGAATTTTAAGCAAAACCGATACCGTTTGACCCTCCATCAACTCTCGAACGGCGAAATCAAGCCTCTTGGCGACGAGAACCACCAATGCCGCCACTCATCAAACAAAGCATGTGGATAACTTCTACATGCTTCCGAAGGGCTGCACGTCAAATTTCAGGTCATTCCGACAACGTTTGACCCGGTTTTGACGCTTGGAAGCAAAATCAAGCCTACCGGCGGCGGAGCTCCCCGGGACCATGGCACCTAAATCGGAGCTAATGGATCGTCTCAAAATGACTCCAATAGCCTCCCTGTCAAAATTCAGGTTAATCGGACATCGGTTGACTGTACATCAAAGCTCTACATCTTCTGCACGGTGAAATCAAGTATAGCATCAACGGGACCCCAAACGGCTTCAAAACTCAAATAAAATCCCATGGTTGGTCCTATCTAATGCTCAGGAAGCTTTACATCAAATTTCAGGTCATTCCGACATCGTTTGACCTAGTTTCAACTCTTGGTGGAAAATCGACTACAAAGTCTTCGGCTTTTCCAAAAATGGGGAACTTTGTGCCCTGATTTGCATGGCTTCTTGATAGGTTTTCTTTAGAGAAATCAATCCAATAAATGAGGAGAAATGTCAAGAAAAATACATGAGAGAAAAGAAGCAAAAAAGCCCGAAAAGCGGCTGAGAAACGGTGACCGAACCGCGACAGAAGAAAGGACCAAAGTCCCATGGTCGCCGGCGACCCTGGAAATCTAGGTCGCTGGATTTCCACCGAAAGGACCGATTTTCAGTTCCTTTTCGCGTTTCGCAATGTTTGGCCCCTGTGATTTTCTTAAATTCTGTTTTTTGAGGTATGATATCCATCGATCTTCGTCAACATCACGGATCCGCCATCGAAATCATTCAATCATCATCAGACACTCCGAAATCACCAACCAGCCGACCAAGAAAGCACACTTTCTGCCCGACCGATCGTGAAATCGACTGGATAGATGTTGCCGGCCCATTGGTACCAACCAATGTTTGAATTTGCATCATCATCCGACATCAAACAACATGCAGATCCATCGCTGATCATCGCAAGAAGAATTCCAAAAGACGCGGTGCGGCCGGCGACTCTTCAAGCTACTTGGCGACCAATTAATGAAGTTAAATGACCTTTTTTATGACAAGTTATTACGGTTATTAACTCATTATTCTGGACGGCCCAATCAGAAGTAAGCGAATGGGAGTTACAAGTTCAATTAATCATGGCAATTAACCACATAACTCCTATCATTATGGAGTTTAATCATGGTAATTAATCATGAAACCCCCATCATCATGGAGATTAAACGCTCATTATTCTCCATCGGCCAATCAAATTCAAGGAAAAAGGAGTTACAAAATTATGAAATTAAATCTTGTAACTCCTCCCATCATGGAGCATTAATGCCATTAATGCCCATAAACCTTCCTAATGGCTACCAAAAGCCTATAAATAGGCGGTCATTCCAAAGGGAAAGGGTCTGAAAAAATTATCTGAAGTGGTCCGAAAAAATCATCCGAAGAGTTCTGAAGAATTGCCCTAAAAATCTCTGCACAAAGAAGCTCTCTTGCCTTGAAGAAACTCTGCTGCAAACACTACAAGGTGATTGAAGTCCTTTGGGGGGCCACCCCCCAAGGTTTCCCCTCTTCTTCTATCCAACATGGCCTAGATGTGGCTTTTCAGCTAGTCTACCCGATTTTTCATTGGACATAGGACCTTCCCTTGGTCTTTGTCCTCTAAAAATCCAAGGTCCAAGCCAAGCCAAGTGAATTAAAGCATCAAGTGTTCTCATCTGAAGGACGATGGCGGAGCCCATACATGACTCGCGACCGTCGATCTGAACGAGTCCCCACAATCTCCTGAGAAGTCAGATCCCTCTTTCTTCCTTTTCTATTGTATTTTGTATTTTTTAAAAAGACAAAAAAAATCACAATTCTTGTCTTTCATTATTGATAAGATTTGTAAATTGCCTTTCATGGCAAAATTGCCTTCTACGGCACAAAACTGCCTTTCACGGCAAACAAAACAAAATCGCCTTTCACGGCATTAAAAAATCTTGTCTCTTTCTTTAAAATATATATGCAATGGAAAGTTAGAAAAAAGTTTGGTTTTCTTTCTATTTGTGAAGGTGAATCTCCGGATCACCATTTCAAATTCCAAGTAGAATAGAAAATCTGGCATACCCGTACAAAAAGTTGATGCTCGCTTTTTTTTTTTTGCCCTGCCGCACCCCGACTGACCCGGGGCAGAGGAAAGCAAGAAAAGCCGGGACCATCAGTCGACCGGCTGGCCACCCAGTCAACCGGATGCACTGGAATTTCAAAAGTTAAAGCTAGTTTTCAATCCCTCTTCACAGTATAGCAGGTTGACCCGACCTTTAGCCAAGTCAACTTGCCACGCTGAAGATAGAAATTTCTGAGTACAACCTGTTTTGTGATTTGATCAATCGTGGGGGCCATTGACCATCCAAATAGACCTTCATTAATGTGCCAAGCACGAGTCAATGGTGTGGCTCAACCTTGACTCGTGGGGACCACCAAGTAGGGTTTAGGTTTGGAATTATCGGTGATTCGAACCTTAAACGTAGTCATGGATGCCCATAACTTCAGGAGTGTCGTGACCCCGAATTGGGTTAAAGCACCTAATCCGGGCCCGCGGTGGTTTAATGATGAAAGTATGATGATTACAATGATACACACATTTGATTTCTCACAGGGTTCCGCGGTGAGGATTCTCACACATGTGCACAAGTCATTCACTTTCAAAATTGCGGAAGCGTGTAGCAAGTCAAATTGGTAACTTATCCCATATTACAAGACTAAGAAACATATATAGATAACATGACGTCAGAGTGAGCAATGATTCCTTGGGCATTCCCAAAATATAAAGTTAAAAGTTTATACAAAATGTAAGTTCATTAAACATCCCCAAAAATAATGACCAACAAAGGTTAGTACAACTCAAAAGAATCTATCAAAAGATATTAATCAATAAACCCCCAAAATATGTCGCAACTCATAGCGCAACCCAATGTCTAAATGACATTGTCAGCTTGCCACTCGATTACACGTTGTGGTCCGCCAACCGCCTCCTCTGGCTCCTCCTCAAAGGCAACGGGGTCGAGACCTGAGTACCACAAAAATGGGTCAGACACGACGGTCTGGCAGGTGGGTGAATAGATATAACCAAAAACAATTCAAAAAAGTGCTTTTAGAAAACAATTGAAATATGTCAAAGCATTAATTTCCATCAAACAAATTATATCATTTATCTAAAACATATGTGCAAGGTAAAACATGTAGGGTATCAATGAAAATGGAACTAGCAAGATGGCAACCACACTAAAGCAAAATCCTCCATCAATAGAGTGATGAGAGCACATTCAGTGCGTTGGTCTCGGACACACAAAGTGATGAGAACCAACATTTTATATACATATACATATAGCTAGACAAGACCAAGGCCGAAGAACCGGGTAATGGGATAGGACAGGATCCAAACTGCAGCTGGCGGGACCACGAAGGGGAGGCCCAATTCAATTGATCATATTGACAAGGACGTCCAAGCTTAGTGGTGCCGACTCATAGGTCACACGAAAAATCAAAACATACTCATATCTATAATGGTGTAAAACACTCGGGCAAGTGGGACAGGGTGCTCATAGGCACACCTTTCACATCAGTCACTTATCATACAAGTATGGCGCTAGTAAAACATTGTCAAGTTCACAACTCGTTAGTTTGAGCAAAATGGGGGTTATCACGTGAAAATGGGCTAGAACATGTATAATCCAAGTAAAACAACAGTGATAACTCTCCGTAGAGTTACGGATCATATATTGAGGCTTTCGTATTTAAGCAATATGTATAAGGGCCTTGTATGTTTATTATTGCTCTTGGCATGGCACTTGGATGATAGGAGACATTCTAAGTCCCCTATATAAATTGAAAAATCCAAAATCCTCAATACATTTTCTGGATGGGGTTTCTTTCACAATCACCCTCCATATATCGCCACCTACAACTTCCCATCTAGTTAGAGCTCCAAACCAACCTCACCGAACCTTAAAACACCCCTTTTAATGTCTCTGGGGTAAGCCCGGGGATTCTGTACAGCTCACTCGAGTGGATGGGAAGTTCGCTTGAGTGAAGGGCTTTCTGGAAGGGTTTGCTTGAGCGGATACAAGTTCGCTCGAGCGAGCTAGTCCGAGTCAGGTGGGCTCGAGCGCACTGGAAAGGTGGCTCAAGTAATCAAGTCTCTGGAAGGGGGTCGCTCAAGCGTACAATGGGTAGCTCGGGCGACCTAGCTTCTAAGAGGGTTGGCTTGAGCGAGCCTGAGGGGTTTGCTCAAGCAAACCAGGTTCTGTAAGGGGTTCGCTCGAGCGAATGTGGCTTCGCTCGAACGAACTGCTTAAGAACCTGGAGTTATGTACAGTCCGAGTTCCCTTCTTTTCTACTTCTCAAATCTCCTTTGTAACACTACTTTTCCACAACCATTTACTTCCCTTTGGCCTTCCAACAACCATATTTACTCCTCCAACAACAAACCTCCAAGCCATTAACTCCGATTCATTTCCAATCTCATTCATTGCAAAACATCCATCATTAATGAAGTCAATGACAAAACAAACTTTAGCAAATAAATGTATACATTCTTAAGAGAATATTTAAGAAAGAATTGTCCAACCATATGCACATTTCAAAAAGCATTGTAAACGATAGGAATCTAGGAGAAAATGAATAGTAAAAATCCACATTTTTCCATAAAACAAGAAAGCATTAAAATCAATCCATTCATCCACTTGCCTTGGCTCCAAATTGGCTAATAAAAGCTCCTAATTGAAAGTCCAGGATCTGAACCCTGGGGGGGGGGGGGGGGGGGGGGGGGTTGTTGAATAGGGTGAGCTACAAATTAGTGACCAATTATGACCAATTTTAAATTCTTGAAATTAAATTAGCCACTAGTGATGTGATTATTAAACTAAATGCAGGAGCTAATAAAAACAATCACCACAACTCAAAGATTTATAGTGGTTCGGCCTCAATGCCTACATCCACTACCGGCTTGTGATCCTACACCCCACTGCATTTCCACTATCTATGCTTTTCAATAGGCTAAGCAATAACCTTTACAAAATGCTTTTCAAGGCTAAGCAATAACCTTATAATATGCTTTCCAAGGCTAAGCAATAACCTCTTGGGTTTTATGGTTCACCCCTAACCATACACTTATGCTTTTCTAAGGCTAAGAAATAACCTATGCAACCAAAAGGTTTTCTCTAAAAAGTGTCTACACAACACTTGAAGAGATACAATTTTAAGCTCAAATATAATGCCTCTTAATTAGGCGAATATGAAAGTGTAAATCTAAATCACACACATACACTATGAATGCAAAGATCAATGCACAACGTATATGTATGATGTCCTCAATCAATTTGAAAATAAAAGCTCATAAATGTATGCCAAAGGCTTTTAAAAGTTTTAACTCATGAAAACATTTATGATTGAGGAAAGAATGCTAATCACAAGTTAAAAAACAACTTGCAAAAGATATACTTATTCATTCCAAACAAGTTGTGAAATTTTAAGAACAAAACATGTGATGCATGAGGATTTCAATCAAATTAACAATGTAGCTCAATATATGTATGCTAAAAGGATTTGAAAGTGTAGAACATAAAAATAGATTTGATTGAAGTTAAGGGACAAATCACATGTAATTAAAAATTCAACTTGAAAATGATATACCTATCAATGCAAAGCATGTTGTGAAACTTTAAAACAAAAGTACATATGATTTGTAAAGTTATTGAATCCAAAACATAAGATAGATTTAAAAGTGATTTTCTTATGATGAAAAACAACAACCAAAGATTTAACCAAGCATAGGAATCATGTTACATATGATTTCAAAGATGATTACAAAACATGATTCACTTAGATATACCAATTTGAGTCCTACTTGGTTTGAATTAAGGTGATGCATCCAAAACAATAAATCAATTCAAAACATATACATGTTAAGGACACAGCAAATCATAGTTTATCATACTAGAAAAGATTTACCAATAATTAAAGCAAAGCATGAAAACATATGATTAAGAAAAGTAAAGCTTACTTAGTGATTTAACTCAATGGAACCAAGCTTTAGCTTTCCAAATGACCCTTATCATCCCTTAGTTCATTCCCCTTTATTTGGCCTCAAAACACCTCAAGGAGGGTCTCTTGGTTCCTCTAATTTTTCAAAGGAATGAACTTGCTTTTATACTCAAAAAATGAGATTCTGCGTATCCCCTGTTGACCTGATTCTTTACCCGGTCGACCGGGTACTCAACAGTAAAAAATCTGACCATTTAAAAAAGAGCTCAACGGCTCTTTCCCGGTCGACCGACAGTGTACCTAGTCAACTGGGTCCATGGGCTCGGTCGACTGAGCACACTGCAGGTCGACCTGGGCCCAAGGACCAAATTCCCCAAAATTGCATATTTTAAAGAGATTTCTTGTGGGGATTTTTGGGCCAATAAATCAAGCTTGGAAACATGTTTTAAATCAAACTAAGAGGTTTAAAAACATGAAACATAAAAAGCCTAAAATGATTTGAAAGATTTAAAACTCATAGGCTTGCTTGATTCATAAAACTTCTTTTCAAATTTAAACGCATCCAAGTTTAAAATAAAAAAACATGCATAAATCAATATTTCTACAAGTCTAAAAAACAATGCATGTGTAAATCAAGATTTCAAGATTTTCTAAATCAATGCATGTGTGAAAATTCGAATGATGCTAAAATGATAATGCATCCATCAAATCGCAATATACAAAATTCCTAACATTAATCACTTCTTCTCAAGAAAAATCAATGATCTACACAATAATCCCCAAAAATACACCCATTACAAACCCTAAATTAGTCAAACCAAGGAAATAGGAAGAGAGAACTTCCAATAATGGAGATGAAGCTCCTCTAGGACTAGAAGAACAATAATCTAGAAGATGGAGATGATCACTTACATGGAAGACCTTCAAATAGACTAAGCTTGCTCAAAGGGAACCTTGGAATGGAGGGTTTATTCTAGAAGTTGTATCAATAGAGAGCCTTGATGGAGAGGAAGGAGAAGGTGAGCTCCATTTTTCTTTTAGCAAGAGTTTGAGAGTGATTGGGAGATGAAGAAGCAAGAAGAACACAAGGAAACTCTAGGGTTGGAATAAGGGTTCTTCTCAATGGAAAGTTGCAAGGAAAGAGCAAGTGAAGGAGAAGAGCTCCCTTTATACAAAACAATGGTGGGTCCTACAACTTATGGAACTAGTTGGGCTAAAACATGAGTTTCCGGGCTTCGAACGAATTCGACGAAGGAAGAAATGTTGAAAAAAATTTCTAGTTTCCAAAAAGTATATATTTTGCGAGTTTTGGAGACATTGAAAATAGTGCCCAAATTTTTGTGTAAAAAGACTGTTTTACCCCTAATCTTAGCAAAGTGGGGTTTTGATGTCTTGAATGGGAATAGAGCAAACATGAAAGTTGTAGGGAATGGTAAAACAAGTCAAATGAAGCCAAAACACGAATTTTCATAAATCAAATAATACCCCAAAGTCACACAAAGCACTACAAAGGAACCCACAAAGGGTCTCAATAATGAAGCAAAGTTCCCAAAACATACTAATGCTATATAAAAGCTATTCTAGTCCCAACTTAACCAAAATCCACTAATCTCACTTATAACTAAAGCACGTCTTAATTAGTGCTAAACTCAAACTCTCGGGGCGGGGTCTTATAAGGAGCACTAAATATAACATCTTTTGGCATCTGAGACTGTAGTTAAGGATCTAATTAACTGATGTGGCCCTGAACCAAAGAGTGGACCAATACCTAGGCTGGACCCTTACTTTGTTCCATTTGATTCTATTGCTTGGAGGTTATTATACATTGTACTTCTCTCATATCCTTGTAATTGTTATAAACCTATTAATTAAATGAAAACTGGAGGACCGAACCTAGGATTACGTAGTGGTGACCTGGTGATATAATAGGTGATGAATGACCAATGTCTGTGGCTGGGCGGGCCCTCATACGGCCTAAGTTGGGTGTGTGGTACCCTAGAATGGAGAGGTTGGTTATGATGAATTGTTGACTCATTGTGAATGAGTATGGATTGATTGCTTATGGAATGAACATGGATATTGTACTTATATTGTTTTAGGCCATGGTTTGAGGGCCTCGGTATGAATCCAACGATGATTGGACTCGGACTTGGATTTGGAGTGTGTTCCATGGTATTGTACTTGGACCTCTTAGAGACTTGGTTAGGACCTTGCTCGTGCAAGGCAAGCCTAGAATAAACACAAACCTGTATTTGTTTCCCTGGGTTAGAAATAAACATTCACTCAGTTCATGTAAGCTTAGCCTGTTGATTGATCATCACTGGTAGGAGCTATATTGGTTATAAATAGAGCTATCATGATGAGCTATGGCTGACGGACAGTGTGATACCGGGTCCGGTCTAATGTGATAAAGGGGTGTGATCGGTGAGATAAAGGGGTGTGATCGGTGTTGTATTTATATTGTTATTAGCAGAGCTTGTTATCCCTTACATGGTAACCTTACTTTTCCCCGCCGCAACTGTTTACAGTATGGGAGGGCCGCGATATAATATACCGCGGTATCCAACTTGTGTGAATGTGCCATATTATTATCTATTAGATTAGATTGCTTAATTATTCTGATTCTAATTGTGATATACTGCTCAATTGCCTAGCTTATGTTTCGTTGTTATTCTTATGATTATATGATCGTTTCTATTCTCTTTGATACATACATCCTCTGTTATCTGTATATGGTGCTTTGTCAGATCCTTGAATCTGATCCATCTTTGGTGCTTAGGTTTTGACTTTGACCCCGCAGGTGACTAGTTCATCGAGGCGCCTGTAGCCGGCGATTATGGTTGGGGACCGGTTGACCGGGTGGTTGAACTGGAGGATGGAGTGCCCGCACAGGGTGATTGAGTGTAGTTTATAATTTTGGGATTTAGAGTGATTATATGGTGAGCAGGGAAATAGATTGTTATGTATAAACTTTTTATTCATACTTTGAGATTTTTGTTGGACTACAGCCCTGCTTTATTTGATTCATTTTATATGATACCTTATGCTTCCGATATTAACATATTGCTTCCGCTATCTTTTATTATGCTTCCACAATTTAATTGTTGATCATCTTATTGTTCAAAAAGTTTTAAAATTTTGACCTCACTGTAGATTATGATCTTGGAAGTTCTCGGATTTTCTGGAAAGTAGCACGCCAAATTCGGGTACCACGGTAACTTCGGTATTTGAAATTGGGACGTTACAAGAGGCAACACTTGCAGAGTTTTTCCTTGTCTGTGTATTTTTCCTAATTTTCTTCCGATCGTTTTTTCTTGGAATGACCCCCTTTTATAGGAATTTGGTGGCCATGAGGAGGGTTTATGGGCCTTTAATGCATTAAAGTTCCTTGATGAAAGGAGTTACAATTTTTTATTTCGTTATTTTAAAACTCCTTTTTCTTGGCTTTTGATTGGCTGATGGAGAATTAAGGGCTTTTAATTGCCTTTAAGTTCCATGATGGGAGGATTTACATGGTTTAATGCCATGATTATGGTTGACTTATAACTCCTGTTTCCTTGCTTCTGATTGGGCCGTCCAAAATAATGAATAAATGATCACATTAACTTGTCATAAAATGGATCATTTAACTACATTAAGTGGTCGCTGAGGCATTTGAAAAGTCGCATGTCGCACTGCGTCTTTTGGAATTCTTTTTACAATGATTACCGATGGATCTTCATGATGATCGATGTAACTTTAGACATTAATTACTACCAGTGGGCCGGTAACATTTGTCCTGACGATTTCTCAATCGATCGGGTAGAAAGTGTGCTTTCTTGGTAGGCCGATTGGCAATTTCAAAGTGTCCGATGACGATCCAATGATTTCGGCAGCGGATTTGTGATGTTGGCAAAGATCGACGAATCTTGTGCCCCGAAAATTAGATTTTTGGAAAACCACAGGGGCCAAACATCTCGAAACGTGAAAATAGACCCAAAAAATGGGTTTTCGGTGTAAATCCAGTGACCTGGATTTCCAAGGTCGCCGGCGACCATGAACCTATGGTTGCCGGCGACCATGGGGCATTTTCGCCCTTTTGGTCGTCGGTTTTCGGCTGTTTCTCGGTTTTTTTCGATTATTTTTTCTTCGGCATTTTTCTTGACATTTTCGCACATTTATTGGCCTGATTTCCTTGAAGAAAACTTGATGAGAAGCCGTGCAAATCAGAAAGCAATGTTTTTTATTTTTAGGGAAAGCCTAAGACTTTGTCGCGTGGAGTTGCCGATTTGCCGTCAAAAGCCAAAACTAGGTCAAATGATGTTGGAATGACCTGAAATTTGAGGTGAAGCCTCCTGGGCAGTAAATAAGACCAGCCATAGGCTTTTCTTTTTTAGTTTTGAAACCGTGTGGGGTCTCGTCGCAATAGACTTGATTTTGTCACAAGGAAGATGCGCCGCACTTTGATGTACCGTCAACCGATGTCTAATTGACCTGAAATTTGACAGGGAGCCTATTGGAGTCATTTTTAGACGTTCCATTAGCTCTGATTTGGAAATCATGGTCCCAGGGAGCTCCGCCGCTAGGAGGCCTAATTTAGCTTCCGAGAGTCAAAGTTGGGTCATATGTTGTCGAAATACCTGAAACTTGACAAGTAGCCCTTTCGAAGTATTCTGAAACCACCCATGTGCTCTGTTTGATGAGTGATGACTTCGGTAGTTCTCGCGGTCGAGAGGCTTGATTTTGCTGTTTGAGGGTTGATGGGGGGTCAAACGTTGTCGGTTCGACCTGAAATTTGACATTGAGCCTTTTTGGAAGTATTTTGAGACTCTCCATAGGCTCTGATTGGAGACCTGATGTCTTTGGTGCCGTCGCCGCCGAAAGAGCTAACTTTGCTACGATTGTTTCCTTTTTTGGCCAAACGATGTCGGAATGGCCTGAAACTTGATGTAGAGCCTTCTAGTGGCATTTTGAGGCCAACTGTGTGATCTGTTTCCTGAGTCAAGGTGTCTAGCTTCACCACCGCTGAGAGCTCCTATTCAACCACTAGAAAAGTAAAGTTAGTCAAAAAATGGCCCGAAACTTCATTCGTACTCTTCTTATGGCTGTTTTAAAGGATCTTGCAGTTTTTATTTGATTCTGACAAGAGTTGATGTTTGAAGCAGCATTGCCTGTTTGTGATAGGATGCAACTTCGTGTAGCTTCTTGTTGTTAAAAGTGTATGAAGAGGCAAAGTGACTTTTTTGTGTCAACAGCAGAAAGATAGACTGGAGAGAGAAAGGAAACCGCTCGTTAGATATGGGCTCGAACATATGACAACGCATACGTCAACATCAGACAATGGTTGTGATGATATGGTTGCATATGTATTGATGATTGAGAAATCCACATCGCTAGAGTTAGTGGAAAGGCAGGAAAGTGTTTAACAGGCAGCAACTATGGATGAAGATATGCGGTCTCTTGATGAGGGAAATAAGCCCATCGGATGAAAACAACTCTACGAGAAACAGGAAGGAACATCGAGTGCATGTGGAGTGAAGTTCTATGTTCCTGATCAAGCATGCAGTTCAAATAAATTATTGTACAAGTCGAACCGAGCTTCTAGAGAATGGTATAAGAGATTTGGTGCATTCGTGAAGAAACGGGTTAACGACAAGTTCAAGTCTTGCTTGGACTTGACCCATGTCACTCACCATTGAAGAGTGAAGATTACGCTCGGTGACAGTGGGCGCAATGATGTGCCTTTTAGCGAGGTATTGGAGACTGAAGACATTATTGTTTGTCAGTTGTTCTTATGGTGGCTCGAGTTCTACAAAACTCAGGCCAAGGTGGAGATTGTTGAGTTTATGTATTGTATTCCGGGTTTACCAGATTGGTCCATTGTGTTAGCTAGGGACTTGGCTTTGGGTTAAGGGTATTTTGGTCATTGTACTCAGGCTTATTAACGGCCCCACTGAGCTACCACTTATCCTGAAACCTGCAGGTGATAAGAAGGGTATAATCAATGATTTTAAAATCATTTTGGGGGCGGCAGGTCAAGCATATCTCGAGCTAGGGCCGGCACTGTTTGAAGCCATCTCCGAGTGGTAGATTGCTGGCGCCCATGCACCTAACATGGCTTTCTTAGGGGCTAAGAAAGTAGAGATTATATAAACAATGTAATCTGTAACCCTAGACCTAAGGTGGTGGAAAATTAAAGAGAGTCTTTGGCCGTGAATGTAGGTACTCTGCTGAACCACATAAATCTCTGCTGTGATTCTCTCTCTTTTTGTGTATGGCTTTAATTGTCGATCGTAGGTACATGCGCTTCTGCACTCATGCGCATGACATATATTAACCATACGACTGCCCATATACCTTTTGCCCCAACTGTCAAAATTTAGATAATTCCTATAGAGCTGTTCATACAAAAAATGACACTTTAAAACTAATGATTTTACATTTAAATCATGCGATATCATAGCGTCGTAGGATATCGCACCATGTGAAATCCCATGGCCATAGGATATAGCACCAAACCCATGTTTTTCGCCTTAATTTTTTCTATCGGAGAGAGAAGAACCGCTCGTCGCTTTCCACCAAAGAGAGAAAAAGTACAGAGTCAAAACCATTTCACTAAGGCTGGGGTAAATATTATAAGAGCTCCAATTTAGGAACCTGCAGCAAATATAAACGATGAAGAGAAAAAATGGAGTTTTGAATACGAGATAAATGTGTATTTTGAGTTTGGGTGGGAAGGGAAGATTGTATGATATCCTATAGTCGCAAAATATCGTACGGTGTGATATCCTATAACCACGGGATATTGCACCACAGTCCTATGATATCACAAGGTCTATGGGTAAAATCGTATTTTAGACCTTCATTTCCTATATGAACAACTGTGGGAACTATACGAGTTCTCACAGTTTTACAGCAATTCTCAATTAAAAGGGTACTGTCAATATCTCAAAATTTTATGACTTTTGAAATTTACCGGGTTAATATGGTATATTATGGATGATATATTGCACTTCCTTAGGCGTCACAAAATCTATCAATCCCCACCTCCATATGATTGGCATAGAAGCAAGTTAACCGGTTTTAATTAGCACACGTACGTAATATCATACAGACACGAAAATCAAGGCAGCGAAAAGCAGCCATGTCCATCCTTCGATTGTAAAAACGAAATATAGGCACCATAAAATGTACAATTTACTGGGCACCATCCTATTTTACATCACTCAGTACTGAAGATTCCCTTTGCATCAGAAGAGTACACAGCAGCAACAGTTTCCCATCAAATCAGCAGGAGAATTGAGAAGTTGACGAGACGAGTGGGTTGATATTTCATACATTCATCGTCGATAGGATTCCACAGGAGCACATGGAAAGGGATGGAGGATGCACCAAATGCATGTGTGTTTGTGCAGAAAAAGCAGAAAAAAGCACTGAAAGGACTGAGCGACCATCAGGTACCACAGGTGTGGTGTATGGTCATGTGATGATGGTGTCGACAGAAGGGGGGAAGAAAAAGGCCAAGGGGAAGTTTTCCTTTCACCTAAAAATGAGGGCATTTTTTCCACCATGGCGACTTCTAGCGTCGTTTTCTTCTTTGCTTTTAAGATTGGAGTCTTCCTTTCAATTAAAAAAGGGGGCATTTTTTCCACCAAAGCGACTTCTGCCGTTGTTTTCTTCTTTGCTTTTAATAGGCCACTGGCTATTTTCAACTGTACGAAAGCTTTGAGGACAAATTATAGCCATTTGTTTTTAAGTGTAAATAGTGTTACATAAAGTTTTTTTTTTTTCCGTAGTAGTCATTTACTGCTCTGGTTTTTTCTTGGAAAAGTTAAATAAATAAATTAATTTTTCTTAATAGAGTAGATTTTGATTTTCCATGCAAGGGGTATAGGATAGAACTCCTTTCTTCCGTACAAATTAAAATATATCAAGCACGGAATCTTCTAGTTGGGAAACACGTTGTTAGAGCTGCTTTTTGTCTGATAGACTCACGGAGTGAACTTTAATTGCCCCATATGGACATGAAATTGGAAAATGGAAAATAGAAAAAAAATTGTGAGTTCAAAGACATGAAGTAATTAAAGCAAAGGGTTTGTATAATCTCATGCAGCTAATTTTTTGCTTAAGAGATACTCATGATCACATCTTTTCAAGGCTTTCTTTTTTATTTATTTTTTATTTTCTTCTTTTGAGGGAAAAGACCAATTACTCAACCAACTAAAAGAAAGAAACAAGCAGAACCAAACAATTACTCCAAAGCTCTATCAGACTATACCGCCTGAAACGGCCTCGGAGCCTCAGTTTTCATCCCTCCTACTTCCACGTATATAAGCATACATCTGGGTGAGCCCGATGAGGTTGATCGAGTGCATATGAAAAATACTGATACACTCTCAAAAGAATACTATCCATTTTTTGGTGATCCATCCTGAAACTCTGCTTAATTGGGGTCTCGTACTGATGTTGCATTTAGTAAGGGTTTCAGTTAAGTACAGTAGTACAGTTTTGTGTGCTAAGGAAGACTCAGGTCATTCCCTCCTATAGTGGGCCTAGCCTGATCACACACATGCTCCCCAAAGGTGGATCTCAAGTTTCCTCAAGAGTTTGATAGCTTCCGGCCTTTTGGTAATTTTATTTTTAAAATCAAGTAAAATTAAGTGAAGTAAAGTGTGAAATCAAAGGGAATAGAGTATAAATGGGTTAGGATAGTATTTTATGTTTAGTTGTTAGGTATGAAAATTTTGACTTGTTGGAGGTCTTTTGTCTTTTAGTGGATAAAAGTAGTTCATTTTCGAATTTTTTTTTTAAAGATTGAGGGAATTTTGATTTAATGTACTTTTAATGTGACATCTTGCCTGAAAAATGGAAGCTTTACGTACTTGGCTCTCATTGTTCTAGTAAAGTGCCAAATGGGCCATAGAATTTGTAGAAAGAGGAAAAGATAGTTGGACTTTCTAACTTGTAATAGGAAAGCTTGCAGCTCAAATTTTTTATTTTTTATTTTCTCATAGTGTGTCTCTGCGAATATCTATAATAGCATATGTCAAATTTTCCATAAGGGAGGACACGCTACAGTTTCTTGATGTTGGGTACATATATGATTTTTCAACTCAACAATATGAAGGGGCTCATCAGGTTCCACAAACACAAGCTAATATTCATCTTAAAGATCAACTAGATGCAAACTCTTATGCTTACAGCGGTGCCCCTTCACATATGACAAATAATCTAGGTAATGCAAACTCTTATGTTTACATTGGTGCCCCTTCACATATGACAGCTAATCTAGGTAATCTGTAACACTCTGACCCAAACTAGTGATGTTTGGCGTTAATTAAGCAAGTTTTATTGACTATAATTATGCATAGGTACTAATTAAGCTATTTTACTGCAAATTAGTCTTAGTTAGTCTTTAAGTGAGATTGTGAGTCATAGGAAGGAGAGTTGTAATCGATTTGACTCGATTGGGTTGAGTCGGGGACTTTTTCGTAATTATCAACTTTCTAAGTTTGCATCATATGCACATCATCTTGGCATCATCTCGTATATTTCGTCGAGTATGTCGATTTTCATATTTAACTCTACTTCATTTGATCAAACCTTGAGTGAGTGGGCAACAATTTGACTCAAAATGTAAATGTATAAAATGGGTGGGCTTTCTTGCAAAAGGGGCATCTTTATCCTTTAAAGACAACTTTACCCATGTTTGCCTCTTAATTGCCTTTTCTCTCCATTCTCCTTCTTTCTTTTCTTCATCCTCCATTTGAGAGTGATTGCTTGTGCATTTGGAGGCAAGGAGTGGAAATCTCTTCATCTTCTCCATCTTCTTCATCTTCTTCCACTAGTTGTTGACAAGGAACCTCCCCACCATCCCCTACATCTTTCAAATTCAGATTTCTTGCTAGGGTAAGGATCAAAACCCTTCTTGTTCATGTTTTTGAGTTGAAATGGAGTCAAGATACCCTCTTGTAGTCATGCATAAACATTCATTAGCATTTTTATGTGTATTTGTGATTAGGGTTTGATATTTGGGGATTTTGGTTCATTTGATCAAAAGATTAGAGAAAAGTTTGAAGAGCCTAATTGAGGCAAGTATAAGCTTAAATTGGACTTGCATATTGTCTATTCATTGATTGATTCAAGAATTCTATTTCTTTTATGATTTTAGTTTCTTAATACAATGTATAATTAGGTTGATTTCATTGAGTTAATTGATGGAGATGTGATTAGTGGTGAATGTGTTGTAATGTGGGAGCAAGGAAGCTCATTATTGTAGGTTTTATGTTGGAAGGAGTAAGAAAGAAATGGAAGGAAGAAGCATGAAAAATTCCGGAATCTACAATTCTGGAGCGTCATGTCCTCTTGAGCGTACAGCTCTTGGGAACACCCGCTCGAGCGAACCCCATCTCTGCATGAGCCCGCTCGAGCGGACCTGAAGCTAATGTTGGGGTTCTTTTGGACCAATTAAAAGAGTGAATGATCACTCTTAACCTATAATAACCAACCATAATCCCCTCTAATAGGTAATTATGGTGCACACCTTAGCCACTAGGGGATTAAGACACAAAAGACCTTTATGTCTTTAGAATGGAACCTTTAACCTTTTCTTTTGTCTAATGGAAGATCATTAGTCTAACACTATGCTATGAGGGTTGGTTTAGAAGTTCAATGTATCTTTCATATAATAAGTGACATTAAAACAAGATAGTAGTACGTTGACCCCTTTAAAAACTACCTTGTGTTGGACGGTGAGAGACTATAGATAATAGATTAGAGTTGGCTAGCAATATACCTTGAATTCTCTAAATCTATTGCATTTCATATTAAAATTTGGATGTCTTCATTGATATCAATTCTGATTCATCAATTAATTGCATTTATGATTCGATTATCCATTTTCCAAGTCGTTACTACAAATGTTAAACAACTATTCGGTATTAGTATTCGATGGGAATTTGAATTGAGTAAGTATTCGAGTAAATGGAATTACTATTTTATTTGATTGTGAACAAAATATGTAAAGTTTGGTTGGGCCGTTGGTGACATCCCAACTAGATTCACAATCTTTTGAGAGGATGGGCTCAATGTAGTATCCATATTAGTATGTTTTATTTTTCATTTGATTCGTAAAGCATGGATTTATTCAATATTGCACAATTGCCTAGTTATTACTTGATATTGACGTCTTTAAATCAATTGTCATTTAAATTCGATTTGAAACATTATACATTTCTTTATTAATGCCTATACTTGTTGAATCATTGTATTTGATATACTATTCTTGTACGATAGACGCAGGTGCAACTCCTAGTCCTGAGGAGGCTTAGGAGGGAGAGGATGAGACTGAAGAGGTTCCTCTAATATTAGAGGAGTGGCCGGACAATGGGCCTATATAGTCCGGTCCACGGAGAGCGTTGTGGATAATTCTTTTTTAGAACTGAATTGTAGAGTGTGACCAACTTATTTTGCATGGATCATACTAGATGAATATAAAGGAATACTTGGAGATATTTTTTATAGGTTGTAGGGTGATTTTTGTATTCCCTACTTTGGTTCTATTGTGTAAATATCTTTTGTATAAACATAATACTTTAACTTTAAATAGGACTGTTCAATGAAATAGTACCTAGTGTGTATTATTTTGAAATGCTTCCGCTATTAAATGTTATTAACAAGTTATAGTGAGCCAGACTCATAAGTGGAAACAGATGTTGTGATGTTGTACTTGACTCGCGACGGGTATAATATCACGGGAGTACGCGTGCCACACCTCGGAGATTACCCTACGCCAGGGTGATTCGGGACTGTGATGTGACATAATCTCACATATTCTTTGTGGTACAAATATTGTTATGATTAGTGATGTACTAATCTCAAGATTTTTCATGTGGGGAATACTTCGGTAGGTAATCTACAACTCCCTAACTTTTTATCAATACCTGAGATTAAGAAAACTTTTATTTATGTGAGCCGATTTACGCAAGACAATCCTTGTTTATTTGAATTTTTCTAATGAAGTTTTCTTATAAAGGAACAAAAAAATGGATGGATATTTCCAATAGGAAGTAGACACGGAAAGCTCTGTGCATTGGACACTAGTGAGAAAGATAATAGATATGGCAAGATAAAGGTCGATGGGATGAAGAAGGGTTTCCACTCATCATCTGGAAAACCTTCAAAAAGTTACATTTATATAAAATGGGAAAAATACACAAAAGGAAGATACATAAAAAGGGATTTACTATAAACCCCCTTTTGGGAACTATGAAAACTTAGCCAATAACTTTTTGAGAAAAGTCTTGATCTTTATCAACCCCGTCAAGTTGGAGGGTGGTTGCGAGAGACCCCCGCAACTTGGACCTAAATTGATGGAACCTAGTGTGACACCTAGAACCTAATTACCCTCATTAAGTGCTAATAAAGTGTGTTGAATGGCGACTTGATTAGGTCTTAGTGTTTGAGTAATGTTCGAACAGGTTTGACCATGTTTCGACCAAGTTCTGACTTAGAAAGGGGTTGTTTAGAATCAAGGGCATTTAAGGTATATTTCATAGAAATACCGGGTTAGGTTCGCTAGATAGTTCAAGTTGTCCCAAATAACTTTCGTGTTCAACCCTTTCCTATTCAATGTCTCGAAACCCCTCTTTCATGGAATGCACATCTGTTGGAAACATAGTCGCCATTTTTGAAAAGTTGACTTTCCTTTCTAGATCTTGAATCATTTCGATTGCCAGTCCTTATAAAGCTAATTTGATTAAGAGAAATCTTCATGAAGACTTTCCACTTTTCCGATGTCCAGAAGACCCTTGTTTAGGCTAATTTAACCGTGTCCACTCATTGAGTGGCAACCTTGTAATCTCAGCAAAATCCCTTTCATATAAGTCAAGCAACAATAACCAACTAATAAAAACCCATAGAGAATCTAAACTAACTCAAAACAGAACTTTAACTAATAATATAAAAGTTTGTGCTTCATTTTGAATATATAACTTCATATAAATTTAAGTTCATTAAATTAAACAAACATGCGATGCCTACTATGCATGCTTACTTGCCTTATCTGAGTTCTAACTTGATTCCCCAAAAATTAACAAAAAAAAAAAAAACTCAATTCTCTAAGCTTCCACTAACTATAGGAGGAGAAAGAAAGTGAAGAAGGTGCTGATGGTGAACTAGAATGAAGAACGAGATGATGAATTGATGATGATTGATTGATGGAGAAAGAGAATAAGATAGCTAAAATGGGAGATAGTTGAGAATCAACTAGAAAAAGGGAGAGAAATGAAGATAATTATAGAAAAATACAAAGCTTTTTTGAAATATAAAGAATCCTTGAATTTCTTGAAAATTGCAAAATAGTTTGCAAGTATAGAAATGCATTATTTTCTACGAATTGATATACTGAATCGTCAAAGTGGAAGAACAAAAAGTTTCTCTGAATAAAGTTTTCTAACCAATGAGTCGAAGAACACAAAAATCTAATATTTATAAATAACCCTTAACCTTCTTTGAAAATGCAGATAGGTCTTTTTTGTTCAAAACCCGCCAAATCTATCTTATTACTTATCTAGCACACAAAAAACTAAATTAGCTAGTAATCAAGGTTATTTATTTAAATATACAACTAAAATCAAGAATCTTACATCATCCCCACGTACAGACCCTTGGTTCTCCAAATGTAAACATGCTCAAGAAGCATATATGGATACAATTTCTGGACCTGGCACCACAACTCCCAAGTAACTTCTTCCAATCCATGATTCTCCCAAAGAACTCCCACCAAATGAATCATGATGGTCCGCCACATTTGCTCCTTCGTATCTATAATGCGTGCAAACTTTTCGACATAAGTTGCATCTCCTCGAATCTATAGAGCCATGCTGAATCACATGTTAATTATCTAGCAAATATTTTTTTAACATCAAGTCACCAAACGCATCATGAATCCTATTTAACTCTGGTGGCAACTCCAATCTATAAGCCATGTCATTAATCATGGACTTGGTTCTAAATGGACCAATATATCTCCATGCCAATTATCCTTGTTTTTCCAAATCTCAAAGTGCCTCTCAAGGGTGAAACCTTCAATACCATATCTCTAACTTGGATTTCCAATTCCCTTCTATGATCTGAAAAACTTTCTTCTATGCTTCTGGCTATCTTCAGTTTGCCTTGCACTTGTTTGACCTTCGCATTAGTAGCACTCACTAGTGAAGGTTCATGAAAACTCCTTGCACCAACCTCCTCCCAACATAATAGTGTCCTACATTTCCTATAAAAAAGAGCCTCATATAGAGCCAAACCAATACTAGAATGAAAACTGTTATTATATGCAAACTCACAAAGATGCAAATCTTCATCCCACTAAGTCCAACACACATGCTTTCAACATATCTTTCCGAGTGTGATTCATCCTCAACGTTTACCCATCTATCTGAGGATGATAAGTAGTACTAAAATGGAGCTTCATTCCGAAAGCTTCTTGCAGAGTAGCCCAATAATTGGATATAAATTGCCTGTCTCTATAAGAAACAATGGAAAGTGGGGCTCCGTTCAACCTCACTATCTTAGAGACAAATAGGTTAGCCATGTAATCCATCTTTTGACCTATCTTGAATGGAAGAAATGACTAGACTTGGTCAATCTATCAATAATCACCCAGATTGCATCATTACCCTCTATAAGTATTAGGCAATTTTGAAACAAAACCCATGGTAATATGATCCCATTTCCATTATGGTATCTCCAATGGATGTAACAAACTTGGAGGTTTCTGATATTGTGCTTTAATTTAGTGGCATATTTGTCACGACCCGGGCCCGAGGTCCGATTTTCTCCGAGCTAATTCCGAGCCGCGAGCACATACTTACTACCATAAACTTTGAATTAACAAAAGTCAAAACAAAATCCACAAGGGATAACATACTTTCACATCTGTCAAATATACAATTTTGCGGAAAAATATATCCAATGACATCAAATACACTAGTATAAATACTTTACATAAATGTAAAGTTCCATATATACAATCAACCTTCGTCACAGAATGACAGTCCTTTTTACATGTATAGTTCTATCATTTACTTACTTTTGTCAACCCTCCATATTCAAATACAATGCAGGTTGACAACTATACAAGTTCTCAAAACGTTACATTCCAAAACCATTTCAAAAAAGAATTCCATGTTCTGATTTACTTCGCACTTGGATACCCATATTAAATAGTATCTCGTCCATTCTATTTGATCAGTCCTCCTGGAGGAACCAAAGCGGTCTCCTCCGCTACTCTGGGGTTGTTGTTGGACCGGCATTGAAAATCGGGACTGTAATGCCATCAATAACACTAGTGAACACGACGGTTCAGTAATGTATATACATATCTATGATAGCACATGTTAACACATAAACTAAATTTGTGCAATTTATCAATTAACAATTCTACAGTCACTATCCCATTCTAGACAATTCGTACAATGATAATAACATATGCATTTAGAGTCACGTAATAAACATGTACAATTTGACAACTACCATAGCATTTATTTCATTTGATTTACCATCTTCCCTGAAAGGAAGGATTCATCTTCCAAATGGAAGGCATCATTTTCATTTTCATTCATTAATATTATCATTTATTCAATAATGTGGGATTTACCAGTGCCCGGGCCAGAGACAACTGGCATCACCACGGAGCCCAGGAATGCTCCCAAATTCATCTATTGCAGTAGGAATAGTCATTTGTTTATTTATTAATTTATTTAACTCTTTTGGAGCTTTAATATAATAGCTATGTAGTGCCAAACTCAAGGATCAATACCATTCACTAATTAATCCATTTCTAGATTCAATTTATTTTCACATGTCATTAAACACAATTAAGGAGTAAACATGACACAACACGAATACAATCCATAAAGGAATTAGGACAATGAACAATTCCACTCATTTCTTTCTTAGTTTAAACCAACCATTCAGGTGTAATCATCGGTTATCTCATGCACGTGCTATTCTTGATGGACGACGCATTTATATTATATATGTGTACATTAGAGTCCCCGTAATTATCACCTATAGAGGTTTAGTCCACAACCGATTGAAGCTTTAGTACACTATCAAACCAATGGTTCAATCATTAACACTCTTTTTATCATTCATACTTCTCACCAACCTCTAATTACACTATAATTAGTCACAACTAATTTAGAGAATACTTGTGCTCATAGGAAATACTTATAACTCAAATGAACCAAAAATCCAACCTGAAGGTCTGATCGATCGGACAAAAAACACCTTCCAATTTTGGCCCTGTTTGATCAATCAGACGTTCAGTGCCGATCAATCGGACAGTCTCGGGCTTGCAGTTTCAGTTTTTGAGGCTGATTTTCTTCCTCTTCTCTGCCCTTCCATTCCAATCTAAACATGCATATGAAATGGACCTCCTGTCCTCCCTCATTTCATACATACACAATAACTTCTCCCATTCATTCCATCAATTCATAGAATAAAGCAATTCTACAAATAATGTAAATTGCTCACAAAACCCAAATCAATGGAAATCTATAACTATTAACATCAATCACAAGGAGACTGTTTATACTTGCCTCAATTTTGAATTCGACTCAAAACCTCCTTTGCTTAGCTCGGTTTGAGATGAAATCCCCTCAATCCAAACCCTAATTTCATGAAAATACCAAACTAGAGATCTATGAGCTATGTGTGCTAGAAACCAACTTCAAGCACTCAATAGAACCTCAAAGTTCTATAAAGAACACTAAACACTTGCTTGTAAGCCAAAGGAAGAAATTTGAGATCTTTTTTAAGCTCTAAACACTCCAAAAATGGAAGAAGCTTGATGGGGAAGATGAAGCCTCTTCAAAAAAATCCTTGAACCAATCCAATCTTGCTACTTGATGAAGCAAAACGGAAGAAGGACAAAGAAAGAAGCCTAGGGCTTGAGCTCCAAAAGGAAAATGAGTGAATAAACTCATTTGGAGTTCATTTTATCTCTTATAAGTAATATTTTGCACTTAAATCCTCTTTTCTCCACTCTTTTACAATCTAAGTCAAATGAGAGCTCATTTGACCAACCTCAAGTTAAATGGAATCGAGTCCATTATGAAAGTTAACGTACTCTTCAAGATACACGCGTTGGTATCAAGAGTTATTGTGTTTGACAAAAAACGCGAAAATTCGCATTTATGAAAAAGTCCTTGTTCCATCTTATTTGGGTCTAAACTCAACTCAATTAACTTAGTTTCATTCAAACTCACTTAATTAAGCTTAACCCAATCCTTTAAGACTAACTCATCTCATTTTGGTCATTAACCATTATTAACCCAATTAACTATGCTTAATTAGCATTAACCTCAATCAATTAGCCTTAATCATGATTAGTTCAGGTCGGGGTGTAACAATATTAAGCATTGGGATATAAACCTTGCAATTTGTTTCTTCATATTATTCCATAAAAAATAAATCTTTAATTTTTTATACATTTTAGTACTCTCGGGATGCATTAAATACCTCGCATGATGTGCTTCTATCATAATCTCATTTTCAGCTCTTCCGCATCATGTACACACAATCTGTTTCGAAAATACAAGACACCATCTATCACCCAGAATCTAGCATCCTAGAGATATGCTCAAGGGCCCTGACGGACTATGGGTCTTGCTACCGATTATCCTTGATCTCTTGAAAAATGGTAGGCTCAAATACAAACGTAGTTGCCAACATCACACCATCACCACGCAACTGGAGATCAACATCCATGTCAATGAACGACTCTATTAAAGCCCATTCTCCTTGCGTGGAAGCCATCATCACTAATTTCTTATGATGGCATTTGCAACAACATTGCCCTAATCTTGATGGTACTTGAGAGAAAAATCATAACCCTTTATGTACTCCATGCACCTGTGTTGCCGCAAATTCATCTCTCTCTGAGAGAAGAGTTATTGCAGACTTCGATTATTAGAATGGACTCAAACTGCTCTCCTCATAGATAATACCTCAAGATCTTAAGAAAAAAAAGAAAAAAACAACTACTATTGTTATGGATTTTGTGTGTTGCAATTTGATGGATGCATTATCATGCTATCGTCATTTGAATTTTCACATGAGCATAGTTTTTGAAAAACTTAAAATCTTTTTTTTTCACATGCATTGTTTTAAAACTTTTAGAGCTTATGTTACATGCATATTTTGGATCTTACACTTGGATGTACAAGTAATTTATAAATTATTTTTCTCATGCATGCTTGTGATCTTAGAATTTCAAAATCAACTTAGGTATTGATAGGTTCATGTTTTGGAAAACACTTTTTGAATTTATTTAAACATGAAACCAAGCATGACTTCTATCACGCCCTCGAACTTTTCGTACAATGGCTCACAGAAATGTTTGAGCCAACGTTCGGATTGGGAGGGCCATTTCCCTCTCTTTGATGGGTCCATTGGAAATCTTTCAAAAAAAAAAAAGTTAAAAAAAAAACTTTTCAAATTCCTTTCATTGGATTCAAATTGGAGAAACTTTGGTTCTTTCCTTTTCGTACAATGGCTCGCAGAAATGTTTGAGCCAACGTTCGGATTGGGAGGGACCATTTTCCTCTCTTTGATGGGTCCATTGAAAATCTTTAAAAAAAAAAAAAGTTAAAAAAAAAAACTTTTCAAATTCCTTTCATTGGATTCAAATTGGAGAAACTTTGGTTCTTTCCTTTTCGTACAATGGCTCGCAGAAATGTTTGAGCCAACGTTTGGATCGGGAGGGACCATTTTCCTCTCTTTGATGGGTCCATTGGAAACCTTTAAAAAAAAAAGTTTAAAAAAAGAACTTTTCAAATTCCTTTCATTGGATTCAAATTGGAGAAACTTTGGTTCTTTCCTTTTCGTACAATGGCTCGCAAAAATGTTTGAGCCAACGTTCGGATTGGGAGGGGCCATTTTCCTCTATTTGATGGGTCCATTGGAGATATTTCAAAAAAAATAAATAAAACGTTTAAAAAAAAAATTTTCAAATTTCTCTCTTTTGGATTCAAATTGGAGAAATTTTGGTTCTTTCCTTTTCGTACAATGGCTCGCAAAAATGTTTGAGCCAACGTTTGGATTGGGAGGGGTCATTTCCCTCTCTTTGATGGGTCCATTGGAGATCTTAAAAAAAAAAATGCATTAAGATTGCACCAATTGCGTTCTTTGACCAAAGTAGATCTAAGAAAAGCCTTGTCCAGAGTGTGGAGGCAGCTAGACTGTTCGAGGTAAGGGTCCTTCAAACGGGTTCATTAAGTAATCCTACCGTTACCTGGGGGCTAATCTATCCACTAAGGTTTCATAAGACCGAATTGGAAGACCTATGTGCACTCTTCAAAAAAAAATGAAAAATCTTAAAAAAATAAAAAAAACTTTTGTCACTATTGTGTTCAAATTGGAGGAATTTTGGTTCTTTCCTTTTTCGGATTTAGGCTCGCAGAAATGTTTGAGCCTGTATTCGGATTGGAATACCATTTGCTCTCTTTTATGAATTCAATCTTGAATTTTCAAAAAAAAAAAAAAAAACTCCCATCAGTATTGGATTCAAATATGAGAAATCCTGGTTCTTTCCTTTTTCGGATTTAGGCTCGTAGAAATGTTCAAGCCTGTATTCGGATTGGAATACCATTTGTTCTCTTTTGTAAACCCAATCTGGACATTTTAAAAAAAAAAAATCCTATCTCGTGTCCTTTTTCAAGGATGCGATTTACAACATTTGTGCCTAGCGGTGCTAGTACGCCCTTTCGGGTCTACTGTATTCGCGACCGACACATTTGTATCGCCAACCTTATATCATTTTACCTCGAGTGAGCTTCGCTTCTCGGTAATTTGAATTAAGATTTATAATTGCTTCTAGCAGTCCCTGGAACGCTCATTTCGAGCCGACCATACTTGCGTTCAGAACAATTGTACCATCTATGGCTTTTTGCCTTCTTCATTACGCTCAGAACGGGCCATGCCCCTGAGCGATTTGAAAAGACAAAACCATAGTATAGCCCATTTATAATCACCATATTCTTGTGATTACTAATGGACGTGGTCTTGTTTTAAAAGTTTTTCTAAAATTAACAATGGCAGCCTCATTGACCATCACCTTCGACGAGAACAAGTACCAAGTCATGCTTTAAGAGAAGCAAAGCAAGGGCACTTTCAAGTGCCCTGCCAGCTGCCGAAGCGTCACCTCCCTCGGCAACTCCCAAAATACCGGGTCGACCTCCACTCCCTGGACCATCGTCTTCGGGTCACTGAGACCATTCCCACTACCCGTAGAAGAGACGGTGCCTGATAAGAAGCAGAAGACTGCCCCTCAACGTGTCGCTGCTGTAGACACCTCATTTGGCCCCTATGATAGCCTTAAATACCTATCATATATAGCGATGCCCCCATTTCACCCATAATTGAATGATTAATGACATAATTCAGATTAATTAACGACGATGAAAATGCTTGTTTATAATTTTAGACTTAGTTCGACGATTTCTAGAAATTCGTGAGAGAGAAGCCAAGTCGCGTCAAGACCTTGAGTCCAATTCACTACTCACACAAGGAGTGAACCATGACACTACTCAAACCCTTTCCGGACCACTTAAGACATGCTTAGGCCAATCCCTCTAAAGACCATACTTAGTTTGCCAAAATGTCACCCGATTAGCCTAAGTTAGGAAATCAAATCCATTGGTCCAGAGATCCCCCATATTTTTCAGCCCCTATTTGTCAAGACATTTAGACCATTGAATTCCTCACTTCAAGAGCTTTCTGGTGATATGTAGAACGTCCAAATCCGATAAGCGAGTCAAAAGTTATGAGCTTCCGAAGTTTGTTCTAAGAAGAGATCACCTAGGCACCACCCATGTGGCACCCACCCTATGGAAATCCATCTAGGCGCCTCATGCTGGGCGCCCACACAGCCCAGGATCACCTAGGCACCCCATGGTGGGCACCCAGCCTCCGCATTTCAATAGTTGGCCTAAAAATAGCCCGAGGCCACTCAACGTAGGGACCGAACTCTGAAAATGAATCGACTCCACCTAGGCACCACCCATGTGGCGCCTACCCTACTAAGTTCCACATAGGCACCAACCCTGTGGCGCCCACACTTCCTAGAATCACCTAGGCACCCCATGGTGGGCTCTCACCTTAAAATTTACTTGTTTGGTTCTAGATTAGACCAGGACCACCCATACATAGAGACCAAGCATCGAATACGAACTGAACCACCTAGGCACCACCCATGTGGCGCCCACCCACAAAATTCACCTAGGCAGCACCCATGTGGCGCCCAGCCTATTAAATGCTAGTGTAGGTCCTCCCCCCAGCTGAAGATATATCCGTTCAATCTCGACTCCAAATGGGACCAAGGACCAAAAGCGAATCACAAACCGATGGACGCCACCCTGTGGGCGCCCAGACTGCGCAGGCCATGTGGGCGCCACCCCATGGGCGCCCATCCTCCCTCAAACCCTAGTTCACTCTAAAATAACTTAAGCCGCCTAGGGATGCATGAGACCTTCTAGAAACGTGAATTAATGAAGCCCTAGCCCTTCTAAACTCGTCCCAAACCTATATAACCCCTCTTAACTTCATTTACAAGGGGAGGCTACCCAAAAACCCTAAGAAAAGAGGCAAAAGGAGAGAATAATAAAAGAAGAAGAAAGGTAGCCACCATTAGAGAAGAACTTCAGATTTATAGTAGAAGAAGGAGAAAGAGAGGAGGAGGCTTCCATATCTTCAACTGGACCTATGGATCCTTGCGAAGGCTTCAATCTAGGAACTTGAGAAACGTTTCGTCATACCGGTATTCCTAGATCTCCCTTCTTTTACTACACTCCATTACCATTCATGCTTAGAAACATGCTGAGGGCCATTTGAGTATCATAGATCTACATTAACTTGAGATAAAAATGGTATTAATGCATTATCATGTTAGTAACATGCTTAGGTTCATTTAAATATAGTAGATTTGCTTTGATTTCGTAGTTCTAATTGCATAGCTAAGTCAAATCTCGCATTAGCACCATCATCATCATCATTTGTATCGAAGAGATAGCGAACAGCCTTTGGCAGAAGGGCTGGGCGCCACCCACTGGGCGCCTGCCCTCACCCGAACCACCTGGGCGCCACCCACTGGGCACCTGTCCTGACCCAAACTCCTTGGGCGCCACCCCCTGGGCGCCTACCCTTCTGAGACAGGGTCCAGGTTCAAGATCTCCGCCCGTTGCATTGTTCGCTCGTAGGTTCGTGAGTTGCATCGCTAGTAGTTCGAATTAATACATTCGCATCAGTCGCTGAATATCGAAAGTTGTTTTAAAAATACTAAGATTCTTGTGCATTCGTTGTGTTCCGTTGAAAACCCTGACTGCGCAGGGTTAGGCGGATTTCTCCACTTTTGTGCACAACTTCCGATCTTACGCATTTAGTTCATTTAGAAACTGCATGATGATGATATGTTTGATTGTTTGATCTATTTTGAACTTTGAATTATCATATTTGTCACCCTTCACATCATATCATTTGAATCACACAACCATAGAAAATCCCAAAAAATCATAAAACATAAAATCCCTTCTTCACTTTCTTTACTTTCTAGTAAATTAGAGAAGAAAACTAAAAACAAATTAAAAGATATCTAGAAAATCCAAAAAGAATAGTTAGATAGTCTAAGTTATAGAATTTAGCGCCTAAGTAAGATAAATCATAAGATTAATTAAAACAACATAATTAGTAAACTTAAGCAACATCACATCATTAAGAGCCCAAAAACATTAAGACCCTAATTAATCCGGATTTAAAATTAACTAAAAACTTTAAAAACACAAAAGACTAAAACCCCAAAAGAACAGCCACCTAGGCGCCACCCCCTTGGCGCCCATCCTTCCACAGCCACCTGGGCGCCACCCTCTGGGCGCCCAGCCTATTCATTATCCAAAACACCCCGGTTAAAGCTTAAGATAATTAGTTAAGACCTTAAACCAATCTAAATCAACACAGTAAAATATTTTAAACCTGAAATAATTGAAACCTTAGTCAACTTAATCTCTAATTAACTCAAAAACTCAAAGCCAACACAACTCCAAAACAGTCCACCTGGGCGCCACCCCCTGGGTGCCCAGCTTGCCTATACACTTGGGCAACACCCTCCTGGCGCCCATCCTATTCCCATCTCTAAAGAACCCTTAATCAAAACATCTAATTAATCACAACCCGAATTTAATCCTAGTTAACATAATAAGACACTTTTAGATTTAAGAAACCCGAAACCTCAATCAATTTAGACTTGAGCTGGCCTAAAAATGCAAAGTCAATAAAAAAAAAAAACATAAAACAGACACCTGGGCGCCACCCCTTGGGCGCCCAGCCTGCCTATACACTTAAGCACCACCCTCCTGGCGCCTATCCTATCCCATTCCCTTAGAAACCACCATTTAATTAAACTTAATTGATTAAACCCGAACTAACACCTTAAAACATTGTTAACCTAAAAGGCTTGAAGCCTTAACCAATTTGGACTCAAACCAATTTAGAAAATACAAAACGGATAAACCACAAAATTATCCACTTGGGCGCCACCCACTTGGTACCTATCCTTCCGCATCCACTTGGGCACCACCCTCCTGGTGCCCATCCTACCCAATCACTAGGAAACCCCACTTGAAATTAAATTCGAATTCAATCACGATCAACACACCGGAACACCCTTGAAATCTAAAACAATCGGAACCATAAGCCCGAATAGACTTAAAACATACCAGCTCAAGCATACAAGACAGACACTTAGGCGCCACCCCTTGGGTGTCCATCCTATCAAATCCACCTGGGCACCACCTTCTGGGCGCCCAGCCTCCCCAGTCACTAAAGCCTAATTAATCGAAGCGGAATTTAATCTTAATCAACGCAACAGAGCACTTTTAATTTAAAATACATCAAACCATAAAAGCTCAACCGCAAATCAACCTAAAAATATGGAACCGACTCGAACCACAGAATAGTTCACCTGGGCGCCACACCCTTGGCGCCCATCTGTCAAATCCACCTGGGCACCACACCCTGGGCGCCCAGCTTCCCTGTTTTTAGAAAAAACCAAATTCACAACTTAACCCAATTAATTGACATTTAAACAAATCCCAATTGAATACGAATAGCATCCCACATCCAAACACACTAAGTCCTTTAATCAATTTAAACTTAAATCGACCTAAAAGACAGCAAACCGACCCGAAGCACAAAACAATTCATCTGGGCGCCACCCCTTGGGCGCCCACCCTCTAAATCCACCTGGGCGCCACACCCTGGGCGTCCAGCCTACTTGTTTTCATAAAGAACCCCAATCGACAACTTAACATAATTAATTGACATTCGAACCAATCCGAATTAACATATTAAAATATTTTTAACTTAAAACACTTGAAACTTTAATCAATTCGGACTTAGCACTCAAAGCCCTTACGAATCGACGAACAACCACTTAGGCACCACCCCTGTGGCGCCTAGCCTACACTATAACCTTGGTTCACAACTTCAATTTAAAACGAATAATTAAACATCTTATAACTTAAATTAATTGAAACCAGAACCCAAAACAACCCCCAGACCCAAAGACCAATATCAAATCCCATCCGGAATACCTGAAAATCTCAAGCCATCCACCTGGGCGCCACCCCCTTGGCGCCCATCCTCTCATTTGTACTAAAACGCGAACTCTTGGCTTCATCTCAAAATCCGGATCCGAATCCCCTTGACATTTGAACACCGGAGAATTAAAACAATTTGAAACATTAAAACTCACTAAGTAAGAACCCCTTGGATTTCGAAAACAACGTCGATACCATTGTCACTAGCCAAACCACTCAGAAACAGCCACTTAGGCACCACTGTCTGGGCGCCCAAGTCACTAGAGTAACCTAGGCGCCACCCCCCTGGTGCCCAAGTCCTCTGTCAACCCCGTTTCGCTGATTTCGACCTCGTTTCACGTTTTAAATTAAAACCATAAACTCTAGAACCTTAAACAACTTAAACAGAACCCCAAAATACATTTAATCCACCTCTTAATCAATCTTCAACTCAAAACAAACCGAACCAATTAAAAATCACAATTAATAAGTTGCTTAGGCGCTGAACCATCAAACTCAGCCTATTCATACCCTAGGATCAGATCAGAAGTTCCCCATTAGATAGATTAAAGCGTTAGGCTTCGTCCCGTTACTTTTTCTGTTCCGTTAGGGGACTGGGAGAGCTGATGTGGGCGGTCTAGGACCTTAGGTTAGGGTTAATCCGATGATCAGTAGTACAACACTAATCACATAGATCCAAGTAAAATCCCTAGTTAGGCCCTTCTAGCCCCATATAAAAAAGCCATAAAAACTATAAAACCAACAAAATAAATCCAAAGAGATTTTCCTTTTATTTCTTCCTCCACCTCAAGTGCTAGATATTTAATTGAACTTAATGATAAAAGGGAATAAAGAACTGATTTCTAAAATTGAATAAATGAGAATAACGAGATGAGATGAGTGATTTCACACACATTTTTAATAATCACGGCCCATCGGCCACCCTAAAACAAACACTGGCCCATCGGCCATTTTCAATCAATCCTGGCCCATCAGCCACCTTCAAATCAATTACGGCCCATCGGCCTTTTACTTTTATCACTCGTGTATCACACACAAAAAACACAGAAATCAAAAGTTAAAGTCTCATTTGCATCATCATTTTGGTTTGAAAAATCAGCCTTTACACCCTATTTTGCCAAGGGATTAGAAGGGGGTATCCGGGAACGGGGCCGATTTTCTTCTTAAATATTTGGCACCTCCCTCTCTTTTATTTTATTTTTTCTTTATTCTAGTTATTTTATTTTACTTGGATACATTATGATTATGCCATGTGAGGATTAACCTTTATTCGGACTTTAACTCATGACCCTTAATTGACCCAAAATTAAAGATACCCAAAGAGACCCAAATTAATGTGACAGGACAACCGTCGTGTCGGCAGCACATTAGACAAGAGGAAGAACCCACTTTATTATTTTTCTCCCCATATTTCTTCTATTTTTGTCGAAGAACGGTGTTACGGCCAAATCCGTAGCTGGCGATCGTGATTCGTCGATTTTGAGGGTAGTCGGAATCCTTGTTTTCGATGTAAAATTTAAATAGCATATATAGATGAATGGAGATTTCCCCAAACCATGCCTCTCTTGGAGAGGAAAAGGGGGGGGGGGTCGAAATTCACATCCGACAGCCTGGCGATCGTGATGGGACCTCTTATGTTTTCCTGTCACTTATTTGGGTCTTCCTGGAGTAATATTCTAAGACACGAACATCCAATCAATGATCTGATGTCCGTGTCCCTTTCAGTTTAGGGTTGTTATGAGTAGTCTGAAAATTAAACCAAAGGTCCGAATGTACCGTCCACTAAGCTTTCCCCCATCACACCATAAGAAAAAAACCTTCACCAACAAAACTACATAACAAGTGCTCTTCTTTTCCTCTCCTTCTCTCTCTTCTCATCTAAACATTTCTTCACAAATGGAGGGTCAGACATTCGGAATGTCCGACTTTCAACCCCTCTCACCCCCACTATTGATCTGCACCACTGGCGGGTCACACCAAACTACGCAAAGTGTAGAACCCTCTAGGGTATTAGATGGATCCTTGGCAGCTTCAAGCCATGACCCACAACAGATAAGACAGTCCCTCTTCGAAGGAGGCCCGCTACCAGTCAATACCATAACAATGGGAAGGAATCATTCCAATACATCCACCCCATCTCCTTCATCGAGAGAGAATCATTTCTCCTCGCATTCAGGGGTGACTTATACGGATTTAGTCAGTCCCACCGGCCAGGTTATAAGATATAGGGTTCACGATAACATTTCATTAAGAGACTACCCTCTTCGCGTGAGTGATCCTGTTGTCTCGCAGGTTATACCCTATTCTTCCATGATCAGCCAAACCGAGCCAATCACGTTCTCTATCCCGCAGTATGGGATGCCTACTGACGCACCTATCATAACCCCGGTTAGGGCCATCGTACCTTCCCAGACTCTTGCGATAAATGAAAACCCATATCACCAGATGAGTCATAATCCAATGAGCATAGGTCAATTGTCGACATCCAGCATCTCGTACCAAAACCCTTCGACACATATAGGAGCGCTAGATGCCTACCGGCAATACGAGATGGCTCGGCCCCAATTCCAAGCAATGATTCCTCCACCAACGGATCAAGTTCGTTACAATCCTGTGACGGTTGGCGCTGGTATGTTATATCCCCAACCGGCTCAATACAAGGGGGGCCCTCTCACTTATCAAAATCAAACAGTCCCGATCTATCAAATGCCCAATGAGAACCAGAATCTCCCAATCCAAAACTTGCAAGTTACTAACCCCACGGGCGTTGGAAATCCTTATCAAACACACCAAGCGAATGAGTCGCGCTATCAGCAAGCATATCAACCACCCACTTTAAGCCCAATAGTTGACCCATATAGGGGACAACTGATTACACACGGAGGAATTCCGTTGAACCAAAGCTATCATCCTATCTCACAACCATATTTCCAAGGCCAATGCCAAGAATCGGCTTACGCCCCTACTTCATTAGAACCACAAAGAGAATGTCAGCCACAGACAATTCAATACTTAGATCCTTTAGCATTCAAAGAATTGCAGAAAAACGTGGAGACACTCAAGAATGAAATTAAAAAGAAATCCTCGAGCTCAACTGGCAAAAAACTAGGATTCTACGACTTTACCAAAAGGGAGGAAAAAGAGAGGTCACCTTTCCCTGTTAGAGCCCCTAAGTTCATACCTTACGATGGGACTACTGACCCTCACCATCACCTAGTCTCGTTTTGCAACAAGTGTCGTGCCATTGCAGACAATGACTCCGTGCTCATAAATTATTTTCAGGAATCCCTAACAGGAGATGCATTAACTTGGTATACGTCCGTGCCTTCGCATGAAATCAATACCTTCGAGGATGTAGTAGAGAAGTTTCTAGCGTGATACCAGCATCTAACTAAAAACAAACCCTTATGGCATGACTTAGCTAATCTCAAACAGAAAAACAATGAAGACTATGAGGAATTTGCAGTGAGATGGCAAAACTGATTTGCGCAGTCTGACTGCAACATGCAAGAAGAAGAACAAGTAAGAATGGCCATATCAAACATGAAGGATCCCATGAGAGCCCTGATGACAATTGGGGAGGTCGTTAGTTGGAGTGGCCTGTACCGTAGGTTATCTAGGATGAAGCAAAATCTAGATGAATGGGTATTGAACACCATCATTGACCATAAAAAGAATACGCGTAGGGTAGGCACAACCACCCAACCAGAGAGCCGCACGACTCCTGAAGTCAGCTTGAATCAGGAAGAGGTCTACCGACCGTACCAAGAGCGTACCAGTGTTAGCTTTAACCAACACCAAAACCCAGGGCAAAATGGCAATCCCAATTTCCAAGGTGGTAACCCGAATTATCAGAGGAATAATCAAAACTATCAGCAGAACAATCAGAACTACCGAAACCCTCTGAGAAATAATCAAAGTTATGACCAACCACCAAGAAACCAAGGGCCGCCAGTGAATCAAAATCAGAATCCTAATCCCATACAGCTGGTCTCGAACCCGATAGCTCCGCCGCAAAACCAGAACGTGAATCCTCAACCCAACTATGGTACCGTCCCCTTCAATTACAATAGAGACAACAATGGCAACCAGAATAACCCGAACAATGGAAATAGAAGAAGATTCAAACTTAAAAGGGCAAACTACCTGTCCCTTCCTCAACCATGGACTGCTGTCTTCTGGTCTCTTTTAAATCAGAATGCCCTCCAACTTCCGCTAGAACGACCGCAGGCATGGTCCGAACACCTAGACAAGACTAAGTTTTGCGCCTACCATAGGATGCCAGGTCATGACCTCACCCAATGCTACACGGTTAGAGATTTGATCTATGACCTCAATGATGAAGGTAGAATTGATTGGAGTAACATTAGGCCAATAGGTGGGAATGACCCACGGAATGCCCCTCCCAATCAAAATCCAACCACCAATCCCGCACAAAATATTCCCAACATGCAGATTTATACAAACCCTTTACCTCAGCATAGAGCGTCAACCTCTGGACAGGGCCCACAGACCCAATTAATAAACATCGCCGTAATAGAGCACCAACACATTGATGCCCCGGCTCAAGGGAGTGTAAACCATAGCCAACCATGTCATGGTGATTTCTTTGAAGAAGAGGATTATCGAAAATACATTACGCCATGGGATGGGAAGACCAAATTCAAAATCTTCAATTCAGGGATGGATACGATCGTTGACTCCCCTGACCTTTACAAGGTAAATTTTGATGAGCCAAATGATCGAGAATTGCCGATCATCACGAATTCCCAACCAGATCCTTACCCGGACACAAATGCATCTCAGGCCCACTTATGATCTGGACGGATCCGTCCTCCCCGACTACCCCCTCACCCTGTTTCTCAAAACTTAGATTCGCAAAATCCCAATATTCAGGTTGAGGAGATAGTTGATAAAAGAGCTTATAGTTCGATAGAAATAGGGATAGAATATGACCTTTTAGGGCACCTCACAAAGATTCCAGCTAAGGTATCTATCCTTGATCTGATTAAAACCTCCCCCAAATATCAGCAACAATTACTTGAGGCTATTACACGGTTACAAGTTCCGGTAGGCATAACTCCAGAAGAATTAAGAACGTCTATTTCAGCCTTGGCCCCGGGGACTTTGTTCCCTGCCATTACCTTTACTGAGGAAGAATTGAAGGAAATACCACCTGAGGCGAGAACCTCTCCCCTACATCTAACAGTCAAGATAGCAGGGAAGGAAATGTCAGGAGCTTTGGTCGACACTGGTGCATCACTGAATATTTTTCCGTTAAAAACCTACAAAGCCTTAGGGCTCACAATAAAGGACTTAACTCCAGCCCCTATGGTCGTAACCGGTTACGACGGGAATAAGAAAACGGTCTGTGGAAAAATTATGTTATTAGTCCAAGCGGGCCCGATTTCAATGCCAGAAGAACTTTATATTATGGACATCCCCGCCACTTTTAACTTAATTCTAGGACGCCGATGGTTGAACCATATGAATGCCATTATGTCAAGTCGACACCAATGCATCAAATTTCCCCAGTTGGGTAAGATCATGAAATTGATGGGAGACCCGCATGTCATTGAACCGGAAGAACTTCAAATACTCTTGACCCTACAACCTGCTCCTATTACGCCAAAGGTCAAGATTCATGGGAACAAGGTCGATCCTCTCATCTCTTTGATGGATATGGACCCTACGCAGAATATGTTTTCTGAATTATCCTCCCCGCAAAATCTGGTGTTTGACAACAAAGGGCAAGCTCGAGGATGGACTCCAATGAAGAAGATGGGGTATCAACCAGGATTTGGGCTAGGAAAGAATGGAGAAGGCGTTACCGACCCTTACATACCAGACCCTAGAGCGAGAGTAGGAGGATTAGGGTACAACACATACAATGACATAAGGTATAAACAAGAGGACTGGACCTTAAATGAACATTTTGTGAAGTATGACAAAACCTTGGACCCCAACACACCTGTGTTCGGAAGGGGATGCTACAATTTGGATCCAAATGATAAAGGCAAGACCGTTTTAGTAGAAGATTGGGAGGATTCGACTTCGTCTGAAAGTGAGACTCACGAGGAAATCTTCGGCACTTGGAGAGAGCTCCATTCACCAAAAGGAGTGAACAATATAGACCACACTATCGATCCAAGATTCCAGACCCTATCTTGTAACATGCTGAATGCGAGTGAGTTAACTCATCTACCAAAAAAAAAAGGCCGATCGCCGAAGTCCAAGAAAGTCGTGAAACATGGGAAATCGAAAACCCTACTAGCAAAGAAGTGGTCTATTGGCCCGTTGCATGGCGCCATTGGCGAGAAGACTCCTCTCAAGAGAACCACGAAGTTTGGGAAACCGATGACCTCAATGATCATGAAGTGGTGTACCGCGCCACTGCCTGGCTATGCCAGCGAGGAGGATCCTCCTCGGTAGATAGCCCATCTTTGACCTCACCTGTACCATATCATTCCAAAAATCCCAAAAAATTAGAAAATCCCAAAAAATTAGAAAACCCCAAAAACCCAAAAAAATTAAAAAATAGAAAACCCAAAAACATAGGAACTGTAGGAGTAGAAGACTGTGATCATCATCTAAATATCAGCAACCTAAGGCGATGGAAGATACCCACAGTGGAGCAGTCTCGACTAGAAGAAATTATGACAAACATCGAGAAGTTAGGTTGCGAATCTCTGCCTGTCATTCCAGAACCCGAACCTTCCATGCAACATGTGAACATCAATGATGGAATGGGTGTTTACGAATTAGTAGACACTGAAGAAGGGGATGATGAAGTTTCTAATGAATTTAGGAGAGTAATTAAGAAGTTTGACGAAGAAACACAAGCGGCTGCCGAAAAGACGAAAGAGATAAACCTGGGAACGGACGAAAGACTCAAGCAGGTCCAAATCAGCGCATGCCTAGAACCTGACGAAGAGAACGAAATCCTTGAGGTCCTAAGAGAATATCAAGACGTATTCGCATCGGATTATAATGACATGCCCGGACACGCGCCCGACCTAGTGGAACATAGGATCCCATTGGAGGAAAATGCTAGACCGGTTAAACAGAAATTGAAAAGAATGCTCCCTGATGTTGCACTGAAAGTGAAAGAGGAGGTTGACAAACTCCACCAGGCGAAGTTCATCAGGGTTGTGTTGTTTCCTCAATGGGTTGCCAATATAGTCCCGGTGAAGAAGAAAGACGACGCGTACGAGTCTGTATTGATTTTCGAAAGTTGAACAAGGCATCTCCCAAAGACGATTTCCCTTTACCTCACATCGACGTGCTTATTGATAATACCGCAGGGCACGCTATGCTATCATTCATGGATGGTTACTCAGGGTACAACCAAATCAGACTATCACCAGAGGATCAGGAGAAAACCTCGTTCACCACGCCCTGGGGGACTTACTGTTACATTGTTATACCCTTCGGCTTGAAGAATGCCGGTGCCACTTATCAGAGGGCCATGATGGCAATATTTCATGATATGATACACGACTGTGTGGAGGTTTACGTAGATGATATTCTGATCAAATCTAGAACACATGAAACACATGTCACGACTCTCAGGAGAGTTCTTCAGCGATCCAGGGACACCCAACTAAAGATGAATCCGAAGAAATGTGTTTTCGGAGTATCCTCTGGAAAATCCCTAGGCTTTATGGTAAGTAATCGAGGAATCGAAGTTGATCCTTCTAAGGTAAAGGCCATTCTTGAAATGCCGCCCCCGAAGAACCTTAAAGAGTTAAGAGGCCTAATAGGGTGACTACAGTTCATCAGAAGATTTATTTTGCAGCATTCGCAAAGATGTGAGCCATTCTACAAGTTGTTAAAAGGAGGCGTGGAATATCACCGGGACGATAACTGCCAGAAGGCATTTGAAGATCTAAAGAAATATCTATTAAGTCCTCCTGTCCTGAAGCCCCCTACTAAACATAGGCCCCTCATTTTGTATGTGTCAATGATAGAGTCTGCGATAGGCATGGTCTTGGGTCAACATGATGAGACTGGGAGGAAAGAAAATGCGGTTTATTACCTGAGTAAATCTCTCCTACCCTACGAAAGGAAATACTCCCCAATGGAGAGAACTTGCTTAGCCGTAGTTTGGGCCGCCCAGAAATTGAGACACTACTTTCTAGCTCTCCAGGTCAAACTCTTAGCCAGAATGGACCCTTTAAAATACATTTTTGAGAAACCTGTTACTTCGGGAAGAGTCGCGCGATGGCAAATGCTCTTGGCAGAGTTTGACATAACCTATGTTACCCAGAAGTCTGTAAAGGGACAAGCAATTGCTGACCATCTGGCACACCTCCCTCTGCCATGGTATGAACCGGTTAGAACTGATTTCCCTGACGAAAGTATCTTGTTTGCAGACATTGAAGAAGCAAAGGATGATGATTTATGGACCATGTACTTTGATGGAGCTTTGAATCAGAATGGAAAAGGAGTTAGTGTAGTGTTATTATCCCTGGAAGGAGTTGTCATCCCAATGGCCTATAAAATCGGATTTCCAGCGACCAATAATACGATGGAGTACGAAGCCTTATTAGCAGGATTGAGAGAAGCCCAAGACCTAGGCGTTGAAAAGCTAAGAGTCTTTGGTGACTCTAAGGTCGTTATTCCCCAAATAGCCGGAGAATGGAAGGTTAGCGCCCTTAAGCTTGCACACTACCACGAGAAAGCCAAAGAATTGATGTCTAAATTCAAGAAGATTTCATTTCTCTACATCCCTCGCGCCTTGAACCGATTGGCTGACTCATTAGCGATTTTAGCCTCAATCATAGAGATGCCCGATGATAAGGATTCCAAAGAATTTCTGATTAGAAGGCTAGATTTTCCGTCCGTCAAACCAATAGACTTGACCAAGGGGAACCCCGCTGAAGTCCTGCTGAAAGTCTAAAAAAATAGGAGTAAGAAAGCTAAGACCGAAGAGTCCGATCAGGAGGAAGATTCTAAACCTAAAGAAGGAATCTTAGCTCGCATACAACATGATGATGACTTGGAAGATGACCACCCGTGGTACTATGATATTTGGAATTACCTGCATGATGGCTACATCCCCGACTATGCCACCCGATTGGATAAAAGAGCATTAAGAGAGATGGTTCAGAGATATGTCATAGTCGTAGGGCTACTGTACCGTAGATCATTTAGTGGAATTCTCTTACGATGCATGACCATAGAAGAAGGGCAAGAGATAGTTAAAGAGGCACATTCAGGAGAGTGCGGAGGACATGTCAACGACCAGATGTTAGCTAAGAAGATCATCCGTTTAGGTTACTATTGGCCGTCCCTAGAGTTGGATTCAGTCAATTATGTCAAAAGATGCAAAGAATGTCAGCTGCACGCTGACCTAATTCATGCTCCCGCATCATCCCTTCACCCTACTACCGCTCCATGGCTTTTCTCGACCTGGGCTTTTGATATCATAGGACCCCTGGCCTCTACTGTAGAGAACACACAAAATAAGGCATTCATATTAACAGCAACAGAATATTACACTAAATGGGCAGAAGCAGAAGCATATGTTAATATTAAGGCAACCTCCGTAGTCAAATTCATTAAAAAGAATATAATAGCTAGGTTTGGCATCCCTAAGGCATTCATAACGAATAATGGTCCGCAATTCATATCCCAACAAATGAACGAGTTGTGCACAAAATATAATATAGATCTGCATCATTCAACCCCATACTATCCCCAAGCAAATGGTCAAGCCGAAGCAACCAACAAGACCCTACTAAAGATCATCAAGAAGGCTGTGCAAACCACCAAAGGTAGTGATTGGCCAGACCATTTGGTCGAAGCGTTGTGGGCGTATTGAACCTCAATAAGAACTCCCACAGGAGAAACCCCATACTCTTTGACTTACGGAATGGAAGCAGTCCTTCCCCTTGAAGTCCTTCACCCATCGTTGCGCATCAAGCTAGATGAAGACATGACAGAAGACCAGAGGAGAGAAGCATTGCTACTTCAGCTGGACCTACTTGACGAAAGGAGAATGAAAGCAGCAGAGCACACACAGGTATACCGGAAGCGGATTGCCAGAGCCTACTACAAACATGTCAAAGAAGAAAATTCAAAGTTGGCGATTTCGTGCTGAAACGCATCGCTCCTTCTCAGCTTCCGCATCCCCGAGGCAAGTTACGACCCAATTGGGAAGGCCCTTATGTAATTAAAGAAGTATATCCTGGAAATGCATGCAGACTAGTAAATGCAGAGGGGGAAGATCTCTTCGATCCATGGAACGCTATGTACCTGAAAAGGTACACAGTATGACCCTTCCTCACTTCTTGTAGAATATGACCCTCCTTGCCCTTTTGCGTAGTTGTAGAAATCCCATAGGAGGACCGAAGAAATGGACTCTGATTAAATTTAGAACTTGGACACACACTAACACTTAAAAATACACAAATAAGGTGGATCTGCCCCGCACAAATTCTACACGGTTAAAGTCACTTGATGTGAAGGTCTGAAGGTGAGTTTGCCCATGTCATGAAAGCCTTTCGACCGTTTGCTAAAATATATATATATAAATAATAATAATAAATATATATATACTCGTAACTAGTTTGGGTTCGTAGCCTTTTTAACCCGAGCCAGTAAGCCCGTAGGGGTATTTGCATACCTAGTTCCCTAAAGCCGGCTGGTTTTGGAGTCATTGGCCTAATGCTCGTTACATGGGTTAATTAGAAAGCTTAAAGGACCTAGACATTGCACAGTTACATGCTAAAAAAAAAAAAAAAAAAAAAGTGATTAGTTTGGGTTCGTAGCCTTTTTAACTCGAGCCAGTAAGTCCGCAGGGGTATTTATGTACCTAGTGCCCTAAAGTCGTCTGGTTTGGGAGTCGCTGGCCTAAAGCTCGTTACATGGGTTAATTAGAAAGCTTAAAGAACCTAGACATTGTGCAATTACGTGTTAAAAAAAATCTCTATTAGAATGAGGCCTGCTGGAGTGACATGGGTACTCATCGCATGAACTGAGCAGAAGGTGGTCGGAAGCCACAACACTAAGGAGGCACGGTGACTTACCACCCCACACACAAACACAATTCACGAACGAGCCCCGAGGACAGTCAAGTGCTTTCTGAAGTTCAACCGAAAAGACTAAGCAGCTACAAGAGGAGGGCTTGTGAGGGCTCGACCTCCAAATGATGGTTAGGGAGTATCACATTACCGCCAAGGTGACAATCATGGAACGAGGGTACTTTCTTGCCCACAGCTAAAATAAACACTAGTCTTATGCTGGGGCATTTTATATATATATATATATATGTATATATCTATCTATCTGTCTTGCACGGCTTCCCAATATGGGCCCTCATCGCATACACGATTGCCACGAACACTCACTGGACTGCACACACCCTCACCTCATGCATGCTTTTGTTGCTAACCATTTTCGAGTGAATGCAGGAAAGAACACATACACTAAGGTACTAATTTCATCTCTTTTCCCAAAGCTTGAATGCCAAAATGGCCCCCTGACATTTTTACCGAGAAAGAAAGATGCCACCTTAGCTAAATTATGCAGGGGGCCTAAAAATATTAAACTAATAAATTTGCTTTGAGACCTTGCAGGGAGACCAACCCCGATTACATTCATAACATCCCACAAGCTGGGGCATTTTTTTTATTATCTACGGGTATTATTTTGCACACAACTCCTCATAACTAGAAAAGGTCAAAATGCTGATGACCAAACTTGGGAAGTATGAATTATGGCTGTTATGATATATAATGATGAATTTGATTATAGATGTATGCTATGCACACCCTTTATGATATCATGTTTGATTTGAAAATGCAAATATCTTGAGCTTTTGCCTTAATAATTATTGCTGACGATGTAAATGCCTTAAAAACATAGAATTGCTTAGGCCATAAATGTCACACACTCAGGCACGCCTCATTGTTTGAGAACCTTGTGGCCATGTTGCCTCTCCGGGTCAAAATTGGCATGGGATTGCATTCTTTTGGTTTATTATATCTCATCTTGTATATCCCGGATTGCTGTTATTCTTATTCCATGAGATTTTTGCTGAGGCACGAAATTCGAGAAATTTTAGAAAAATTTTGGGCAGCACTTCCCCTTGTTTTTTGGACCCTGGAAAATTTCTGGATACACAGAACCTATTACTTGTGAAAGAAAAACACTTCATATATTCCCTGGTACCTCACAACAACTCCTTATCAATCAAATACATTCCCATGGCACTTCTAAGGCATCAAGCACACTATCGCAACTACACATACATAATACACGTGTGCATAACATACATCAAATACATATTAGCTCTCACCATAAGCCAAAGATGGGGCGAAACAACATAAATACATGACTAGCAAATATGGATACATGGAACAAGGATACACTAATGATGCAGCCTGGGGAGATCGATCAAAGAACGATGACTCTACGGAGCGGCTCCATCACGGCGAGCCGACGAAGCAAATGAGGTCGGACCAGGAGCACGCTGAGAAGGAGAGCGGGTCAAGTCCGAGAATGCATAACCTCTCTCCTCTGCCTCCGATGAAGTCTAGCGAGACACCCCTGCAAATCAACAACCACCTCATCATGTTGTCGCTCCATGTGATCCATGTGCCGAGCGTAATGATCATGAATAATGGCCATTTCCTCGCCCAAGCTAAGAGGTGGAGGAATAGAAGCAACGATAGCACCGTTCTACAGGACAACGTTTATGGAAACATTACGTTCAACAAACCTTGTAGCATCAAACATGGAATTTAAAAGGAAGAAAAGACCTTTACCTGCACAGGGGCCTCAAAGCTCCTAAGCCTGGCGCGTAACTCATCAACCTGCACACAACAAAATTATAAACAACATCAACAATGGATGAGGAATCAAGATTAAAATATCACCTGAGAATCGCTCATACCTGTGCCACAGAAGCAGCTCTCTCAGCAAACGCTCTGTCGTGCTCGCCACGAGCCTCTGCCTAAGGATCACGAATAGAAAGGGTTAAGAGTCGGTCATTATATGTCTTGACCACAAGAACGATAAAACGAAACACAAACCTCGCTAGTCCGCAGTCGGTCCACCTCTGCTTGTAGAGTGAGATAGATTGCTCTCTATCGAATTCTTGTGACCTCAGACATGTCCTGCTCTCTGTTGCTCTGCATAGTAACCAAAGGTCATAAACACAAATTCAAAATGAACAAATAACTCCATGACCTCATAACTCGTGAGAATCCGCCAATGCTTCGATGATCGCTTCATTTTCCCGGCGGCGCTCCTGTTACCAAAGCATTTTTAGTAAGGAAAGTATAAATAAGGTAGCACGTGGCTAATAGGTTTAACAATTTTCGTACCCTCTCAGCTGTCAATAGTGCCCTCAGTCTCACGATCTCCGTATCCTATGAAATATAAACCATGCCGTTACATCAAGAATGATCAACATTACTATGGAGATAAGCACCATTGGATTCAAACACTAAATCAAGAAGTCATACCTTCTTCTCCACTAGGTGAGACAGTCGAAGTGTTTCTCCCCTGAGGATGGACTCCGCATCGGACACTACGCACCCAGACGTCCCCTGTCACACATGAGAGCCACGGTTAGAGGATGGGAAGAGCATGAATCGTTGAGATTGTAAGGCCCATAATTGAAGTTAGAAACCTCATAAGCCCTCACCTTGCCCTGTCCTTCGGATGATGGACGTGCCTGCCAATGCCTTGTTGCAGCCGGTATCTCCTCCTGAAAAGTAAAGGAAGAAACGATGTTAGCCATGATAAAAAGTAAGACGACATCAGAGCGAACAAAATCTCAATGCTCACCCGAGCCAATGACGAGGCCTCAGCCACTTCCGCGCAATTACTAACAGAATACGAAGCCCCACAAGAATACGACTCCGGGAGTATATACCGATGCAAAGCTGTCCTCCAATATACCACATAGTCACTCCAGGCACTAGCATCTACATTGAAGGTGGCCTTCCTCCCTTTCCTTCTCCAATTTTTTATTTCTTTCCGACATGGATGGCAGCGTTTGAATGCTTTCAAACCCCACCCTGGATACGACCTATGCATGACAGACTTTTCTGCAGGGACAACTTGATGGTGTCCCAGTTGGCGCGCAACTCGGCTGACAACCAACCTGACTGCCACCTGGGGAGCGTGGAGCCAAATGTCCCTCTTAAATAGAGTACACCCCTCCTGCACAACAGCCACCTCATCATCCAGACCACCCCGGTAGGGCTGCCAGATCACCTGACAAGTCATGATGTGTAGCAAATGAGAACAAAGAGAGGCAGACATTTAACATGACAAACAAAAGGAGAAAAGGAGCATACCTCGTGATTTTTCAATTCATATAAGATGAACCGGTAAGCTTGCTCGCCCGGTCTCATTCCTAGAGCTTTAATACGCTTAGCCATCTAAGGAGGCAGAATGTCGGCAAAACTCCGTAAATTGGCATTAGGATACCATTGTGAAGCCCGGGGAGTACAACTCAACCTCGCAGGCAAGCGCTCAGGCCGACACTAGATGATATGCTCCCAAACCCATACCTACACACAACCAAAGCTTGGTTATTACAAAAGATGAAAAATGACCCATGATAAGAAAAGGTGGACTACAATAGGTTAGCACACTTGGGGATAGGGTTTAAACTTGTAGGATCGGCACGGACCCTCGAAGGCTCTTACATCCGGGCTGGAGGCGGCACCTCGAGCCCAGACTATGGAAAAGAAAGGCAAGGGTGGCCGCGCCCCAAGCATAGTCGCCGACCTTATCTAGTTCCTGCACAAACAGAATGAGAGTACCGGACGCTCTATTGCCAGTGGCGTTGGCGAAGAGACACCTCCCCAAAAAGAACAGAAGAAAAGCCCTGAGATGCTCATCATCACCCAACCGTGCCGAAATCAGCCTCGGTCTCCTCAAACGAACCTCAGATTGCCTTTCATGCTCTTTCTCTGTACAATACCAAATTGACATGAGAAATTCATTAGATAATCAGAATAGAGAGCAAAGTAGCTACCAAACATTTCAATACTCACTCATGACTGGGAAAACCTAGCAAGGTATCCCTACTCTCTTTCGGTGAGCGTACCCATCAACCGACACTTCCCGCCATTCATACCCTGCAGCAAAAGAGAAAGAACGTAAGAAACAAGGATGAGAAGCATACAAGACGCCAGAGATTGGTTAAAAGAAACTGGATCGAGTGCTTACGCTCAGAGGTTTTGGCGACATCGCCCTCGTCACCTCTACCCGCACCTCCACCACTCCCCTCATCAAAGCCGGCAGAAACAACTCGGCGAGGCTCACCCCCTCATCCTCACTGTCCCCATCATCAATCTCGTCGTCTCCATCATCAGATGCGATAAACTCACCCTCCAACTCATCAAAATCTGCGTCCTTAGACTCCCCCGCATCATCATAAGCCCCGTCCACCTCATCATCACTCTCAATGCCGTCTAACACTGCTACATCGTCATCAATAGGGCCAGCCGTAGATCGGGATCTACCAGAAGAGGGGCCCTCACCTGTCAAAGGAATTATGAATACTGTTAATAAAGGATGAATATCGAATATGTAGGTTTCACGGGTATTTTTCTACTCTGAATCAATTTAAAGGAGAGGGGACAAAATGTTATCAGCATCGGCCCGCGCCCCGGCCGTTGTGGGGATAGGACCTCCCTCACATCCTCTAACCGGTAAGCCTCCGAAATCCGGTACCCTTGCCCTCAACTTGGCGAGAAAGTTCGCCTGGTTCCGAGCCCGCTCTAAAATGAAGCAGGGAGGAATGATTAGTAGGAATAGTAGAAGAGAAAGATATGATGCTGCAAAGGCGACAATGGAATGCTTACTATTTAGGATCCTCCTTCTCTCTGGGCTGTACGCCTCTCTCAGCCATTCGGCGTCAATCTGACCCACACCGGACTGGGGGCGAGCCTCGAACATCCTATGCAGGCGTAATCGAGTGATAGAAGCCTTGGCATCATTCGCCCTGGAGAAAACAGGGAGGTCTGTCACCCTTAGCCCCTAACAACGCACAATGTCCTCAAGTGTAATCGTCATTTCCCCGGGAGGGAAATGGAAAGTGTGCGTCTCTTCCCTCCATCTCTCAGAAATAGCACAAATGAGAGCACGGTCGGTGCGGAAGGCGACAATAGACATGAAATCCCCGAACCCCATTGCTTAGACCCGATCTTTTAAGTGATCAGGGAGCTCGGTCCACCAGTCTCTCATCTGTAACCAACTCACCCTAGCCCGAGCAAAAGGGACAGGCTGCAACACAAACATCAGAGGAAAGAATGTCAACAATAATGGAAGCCAACAGAGTATGAGATTTATAAAGACAACTAAGAGTTTACCCGGCCAGCTTGTATCTCGTCTGAAAGGTGAGGCTTCTTCTCCAATTTATCCTCACCCTTCTGTTTCTTTTTCGGGGGAGCAATGATTTGCTCTACCCCGGCTCCTTCCACAGTGTCCGATGACATAGGAGCGCGCTTACAAGTCTCTTTAGTCCTAGCCATCCGACAAACCTATACCCAAAGCCAAAATGAGAAGTTGAGCATGAGAGCATAATGTTAGTCCACGTAAGCATAAGAGAGAAACTAGTCCGAAGATGATGACTAGTGTTTCCAATTTAGAAGTGATGACCCTCATTAGTCAAGTGAGAGAAGGAAGAGGAGCCAAAAACCATGATTGTTGATCCAACCAGGAGACTAAGAAAAAAAAATGAATCCCATTTATTGAACTAGCCTCATTAAGACACATTTTACAGGACTGCAAAGAAGTAAAAACACATTCATTCCAATCCAATTCCTCCAACTTAGCCCTAACTCCACACCCCCTGTGCAGCCATGTCACCACCATATCGTCTCAACATATGCATTAGGCTGAATCACACCCAACCCCACAATCACGTCATATAACAAGAATAAAATAAAAAGGGAAAGGGAAACAATGACAACCACAACAACGAGAAATATATAAAGATATAAAAATGAAAAATGAATAACCGAATCACAATTTAAACTAAAACAGCACCCATAACCTTTGTCCCATCACATCATAACCACCTCACCCTAGCCATCACCACCACACCCCTCAATTACCAAGCTTACTCTTCTACATAATAAAATAAATAAATAAAAAAGATAGAGGCAAAAGAGCAGAAGGTTCCCAACATAATTACAAATATAGAAGTGAGCATAAAACACACCATGGTGTAAGAAACAAGTCAAAACCAGTGCACCACAAATTTAAACAAGTCCCTGAATAACATAAGAAAGAAAAAAAAAAAAAAAAAAAGAGAGCGCAAGTCGCCCCCTACAATGGCCAAGATCTATGCCAAGAGTCTAAAATCATGTTCACCACACTCTTATTTAAAGCCAATGGAAATGCTCAATGAACTCAACAATCTTCACTACACTAGTTAGCCTCCATGGACCACACCAAACCTCATTCTTCCTCATCTCATCAATCTCAACTAGCCACAATGGATGCCCATTTTTCCACCCAAACTGATTTTTTTTTTTACCAAGGGATTCTCACTCTGCAACCTTTCAAATTTTAGTCAAGGGGGCTGGGATTGCCAACATCATAGTTAGGACAACTCCATTCCTTCTTCCCTCACCAAAATCCACCACACCCATGGCTGCCAATAGCCAAAATCGAGTCCTAAAACGCCATGTTGCAGCCATCGTCCAAAATGATAATAATAATGATAATAAATAAAAGAGAGAAAGAAGAAATAAATGGAAGAGGAGGGGACCCACATACCTGGGCCACCAAGCTGTCAAACACCCCTTCTCTTCTCTCCCTTTCCTTCCTTTCCCCCTCACTCTGTTGCTGGTCACCCTGCTCAACATACTCGGCTTCCACCTGTAGCAGACAGATTCTTAAAAAAAAAACAAAGAAAAAAAAATAACAGTGAGAAGAAAAGAAAGAGAGAATAAAGAATGGAAAATGAAAACACATACCTGAATCTCTCTCTCCTCCCTTTTCTCCTCAATGTACTCGGCTTCTCCCTAAAACGGTAGCAACAGACTTTAAAAAAAAAAAAAAAAAACAGAGAGAAGAGAAAAGAAAGAGATAATAAAGAATGGAAAATGGGAAGAGCATACCTGAATCTCTCTCTCCTCCCTTTTCTCCTCAATGTACTCGGCTTATCCCTGAAACGGCAGCAACAGACTTTAAAAAAAAAAAAAAAACAGAGAGAAGAGAAAAGAAAGAGAATAGAAATAATGGAAAATGGGAAGAGAGTAAAACCACATACCTGAATCTCTCTCTCCTCCCTTTTCTCCTCAGCCCAATCGGTTTCCACCTGAAATGGCAAAAACAGATTCTAAAAAAAAAAAACAGAGAGAAGAGAAAAGAAAGAGAATAGAAATAAAATGGAAAGAAGATGAAAACACATACCTGGATTCCTCTTTCCTCCCTCTTTTCCACTGTTGCCCAATTGGCCTCCACCTGAAACAATGATAACCACAACAACCATGAAAAAATAGAAAGAAGAAAAAAAAAGAAAAAGTAGGGTCGAAACCCACTCACCTGGGCGACAGTAGACAGCCACGCGCTGTTGCTCTTCCTTTCCTCCTCTCCTCTTTCTCCACTCAGTTGTCACTGCTCACTTTTCCACTGCTGCCCACTGAGACTCCACCTGAAACAATCACAATAGCCATGAAAAAAAAAATAGAAAGAAGAGAAACAAAAAAAGAGGACGAAACCCACTTACCTGGGCGATGGTAGGCTTGCAAGCTACTGCTCTTCCTTTCCTCCTCTCCTCTTTCTCCGCCCAGCTCCCTGCTCGCTTACCCCTGCGCCTCACTTGAAGCCAGAACCAAAACAAAAGAAAAGGGAGAGAGGGAAACAGAGAAATGAAAGAAAGAGGGGGAACGATTGGGGCAGCCCCAATCGTTATGACCTAACACCCAGCCGTGGACGCTGGCCCAGTACCATCACTTGGTGGGGCCCTCTTTAAGGGAGGAAGATCCACCTAAAAAAAAAAAAAACCAACTCAATTGAAATAAAAAGGAAAAGGAAAAAATAGAGAGATCAAACCTAACATTAATTTAGACATCAGCGGAGGGGAAATTAAGACATAATCCACTTATAGGATAGACTAAAAGTAAGACTTTATTAATGCCTATGATTTAGCATTGATGTGATTGGGCTCCCACTTGGCTGCCAGCCTCGACCCTAGACAGGATTCGCAATTATCAGCAGCATGGCGACAATCCATTTCAACCTACAAGGGGAAGCATCGCAAACAACATACGAAGGTCAGTCGATTTAATTTGAAATGCATCATGAACTTGTCATGTACATCATGCATTAACCATTCATGCATCCCTTCAAAAAAAAACAAAAAAACAAAAAAAAAATAGACCCACGCATTTATCTGCATAATCCACCTCATTATATGTCAATTAAAATGCACATAATTATCACCATCATCAGGCACCTATAATAAATAATGAACTATCATAATTCACGATCACAATTCATAATCAAATCTCATACCTCATCATCATTAACACCGACATAATGGATATCATCATCATTCAATACTAAACATCCCCACATAACATTAAAAAAAAAAAGAGAGAAAAAGAAAATAAAGTCTAAATCAACTTTTATTAAACTCCAATAAGAGTCTTAAAACAATAACTATAGCAATTAATTGAATCGACTGAATCCTAAACATGAACTAAAACAGAGGTCACAACCTTTGCCCCCAATACCTTAGGTGGAGCTTATAACTAACTAAGATGGTCCTAATGACCAGACCTCTTATTAAAAGAAAATCCTAGCCTAAGATAGAAAAAACTTTTAGTGAGTCCCCTAGGATGGATGGACCATCCCGTTGAAAGTAGGAAAGCGTGCCATCTGTGCCTCCATTTGGACGATATGAACTTCGAGTTGCCCTTGCACTTCTTTCAAGTTATCCGGTGGATTCCTCAAGACACCGCAAATATCCCGAACTCGCTGGAAGTCATTTAGATAAGCCGTGTATACCGGATGAATAAGCGCCAAGAAGCTAGTGTTTTGCATCTCGAAGTACTTCCTGTAGCGCCTAGGAACGGATGATTCAGCTTCGTGAGGGCAAGACATGACCATGAGTTCCAATTGATCCATCCGCCTGTGTAGGGTGTTAAAGTCATCAATAGGAGCTCGTTCGTTGGTAGACTTCATAGCCTCCCAAACTTCAAACATCCCCTTGACATCCAACATGCTCCATAAGATAGATTGGAGCACGCTGCTGACAAAAGAGGGCAAGTCTTCTAGAAGCCCATCATAACCATTCAGCCTATTTAGAGCAGTCCTGCCCACAATACACAAATCCCCATACAACCTGCAAATACCTTTATACTTCATAGCCAGTAAATCATACTTGCTGCGCCTAATCTCCACAATGCGGTTGTCCATCGTTTCTTCAAACTGGAAAACGCAGTCATAGGTAACAGGCAGGGAGGATTCATACTTGAGGTAGAATTTTGCCCATTCCTCAGAGTCATAATACCCTATTTTGTTAGCTCCAGGGGACCAATATTCATCCCCTGGCGAGTAGGGCTTGCAAGCGGAAGAACCCTCAACACCATCAACAACGAATGAGAAGATCGGAGAGCCGGCCATTGGAATAAGAAAAGACCTGTAGGCATATGCACAAGGCTTTAGAAACTCTTTACAGAATAAAAACAACCCAGAAAAGTTCATAATTAGAGGAAATCCAAAACAACATAAAAAAAAGGGGGGTCACTTGGGTGCCTCAGGGGTGGCGCCCAGGTCTGTTTTGAGGAATTCACCGCAAAAGGTACGGGTTTAGCCATGATAATTTTATTAGGCCTTCTCAGATCCGTGGGAGATACTTCCAAAGATACTGTTAGGCTGTCCTAAACCCTTTTGAGAGCCAAGAAGTCCAAGCTACATGCCCACACAATACAACATCTTAACACACGTAAAAAAAAAAAAAAAAACAGAGAGTCAACTGGGCACCACAGGGGTGGCGCCCACCCCAGCCTTGAAATATCTCCCATAAGGACATAATTATTTGGCCAAGTCAAGACCTTTAGTGTCCCTGAGTCATGTTTTCATAACACACTACGAAGCCGGAGAGAACCAGAATATGAAAAGATGCCCCAAAACTCAGGTTCATAAGCCCTTAGTGAGAATCGAAAAGATAGGCACCACCAGGGTGGCGTCTAGCCTTCCCTGCTGGTGTTTTTCAACTAGGGCACCCCAAATCTGACCATGACAGAGTCGCCTATGTCATAAAACAGTCTTGACGAATTAAATAAAGAAAACGTGGGACAAGACATCATCACAACCAAAACAAAAGCCAACATGTAAGCAAGAGCATAAAACTAGACTCAAACTCAAATCAAAGATTGTGCGTGTGCATGACGATAACTACAAATTAAGAGAAACAACAAGCTGAACATAATCTTGAAATATCAGATGTAAAATCACCAAACACAAAAAGAAACAAAAAAGGCCAACACATGACCAAAAGGATTAAAAAAAATAAAATTTGATCAACCACATAACCCAAAGAGGATAAAAGCGAATAAAAAAAAAGAAGAGAACATACAAAACAAATAAAAAAGGATGCTTTAATCTGAAATCATATATCAAGTTGATCAACCAAAAAAATCATACAATTAGAAGTGTATACATGAGACATGCCATTCATCTTAAAAAGAAAAGGAGAAGAGAAAACTTACTTGGGAGCAAGGAAGAGCTTGAAGGCTATGAAATTCGAAGTCTGAAAGAGTAGGAGCTGTGGAAATTTCGTGGCCTTGATCCACTTATATAGATTAGAGTCTAAACCCCATAAGAATTTTAAAAGAACACAAACAGCAGCTTGGGCGCCACTCCCTGGGCGCCCAGGTCACCTGTTCTCCCTAAAACTCAGGGCTTCTCTTTGACAGGGACTCTAAGTGCTGAACATGTAATGCCACGTAGGCGCCACACCCCGGGCGGCCAAATCATCTATTCTCTAAAGGTCAAGCTTCTACTCCGACGAGGACTCTTAGTATGATAGGCTGAACACGAATCCTACTTCGAGACTAACTCAAAATGCAGTCTGGGCGCCACCCCTTTGGCACCCAGGTCACGCATTGCCTTGAACCCGAATCCTACTTCAAGACTAACTCAAAATGCAGTCTGGGCGCCACCCCTTTGGCGTCCAGGTCGCACATTGCCTTGAACCCGAATCCTACTTCAAGACTAACTCAAAATGCAGTCTGGGCGTCACCCCTTTGGCGCCCAGGTCACACATTGCATTGAACCCGAATCCTACTTCAAGACTAAGTGAAAATGCAGTCTGGGCGCCACCCCTTGGGCGCCCAGGTCACACATTGCCTTGAATTCGAATTCTACTTCGAAACCAACTTGAAATGCAACCTACTTCCTTGAAGTTAAAACTACATTCTAAAACGGACTAGGACCGCATCTTGGGCACCACTTCTTGGATGTTTAGGTGACTTGTCTTCCAAATCCACCATTCTACTTCGAGACGAACTTTCTCTATGCAATCTGCTTAGGCGCCATCCCCTGGGCGCCCAAGCTGTCTGGTTTCGTAATCCTCGAACCAAAGCCCAAACAAGCTGGGCACCACCCCTGTGGCGCCTATCCGTCACCTTAGAGAATCAGAGGCCTCCTTGACCCAAATTGTCCTAGATTTCTGAAAAGTTGAGCCCGAACAAGAATTGATGATGATCGATGATTAAAAATAATGATGATAATATAAATAAAAAAAACAAGAGAAAGAAAAAAAATAAAAATAAAAATAAAAAATAAAACAAAAACAAGAAAAAAAAGTAAAAAAAAAATTTTGAATAAATAAATAACCAAAAGAGAGAGAGAGAAAGCAAGTTAAGAGAGGCATAATAACATGGTGCACATTGTCAACCAAACATTGTCCCATCACATAAGGTCCTGTCAGATGCACATTAGTCCCATCACACATACATCTGATATTGTGCATTGCATCCCCTGTCCTCTCCATCAATGAAATTTGAACTATAGAGCACTAACAATGAGAAGTGCAAAATCTTTTAGTGTTTGTTCAATACAGGTTCCCAAAGCAAAACCGAAGACACCAAAAGTGAAGGACATTCAAGTACACTGATGGAGGCAGATGACTCAAACTTTGACAAACAAATGATGAAAGGAAGTGGCAGTGGTCCTCAACGTTGGACTTACGGAAAGCTCTGGAGATAAGTACCCATGACTGTGATTTTCATGATTTTACTTCATGTCTGGAAATTGAGTCGCCGTAGGCCTCCCTTAAGCGCTTATAATCGGTATGGCAACCATAATATCGTGTTCTCACGAATTGTGCGTTCGCCGACTCAAATCTTGACATTGGAAGATGGAAACCGTGTAACTTGAAACTCTCCATGATAAGCACCAAAAGATGATCGAATCTATCTCAGGTTCTCATTTAAGCTTGGGTGAAGACCAAGATCCTTAGAGAGTGATGGCTTTTCCGGTGACCGTCTTCCGTTGATTTAGCTTTTTCGATGCATACCTCAGTTTTAAAATCAAACATCTTTTTTAAATAAAAAAAAATAAAAATGCATCTCATTCTCATATGCACCTCACACTATTGCTTGAACTATGTTTGTAATTGCCTTCAAGATCCCCATTATTGATAGTTAGTTTTAACTATGCCTTGAACATTCAACTGTGGATGAAAGTTAAAAGACGTTATATATGACCATTTGAATTAAACTCTATTGCATGAACAAATGAAACTCTAATAGTGACCTAGCCAATCGAAAGATCGACTTCTGATTCAGACCACCGGGGCACAGTTCCCACGATCATTTTAAATTTCAGCAACCGGTGCACAGTTCCCAACCTGCCACGTGGCAATACCATAGGCACCGAGGCACAGATCTCGGGTTTCCAATCAAATCAGAAGGCACGTAACTTCTTCTTTTTCTTTTTCCCCCTGAATCAGGATCGATCCTAGAAAAGTGAACCTCATCTTTAGAATGAATTTGCAATTGCATACATCCATAGATGGCCACTCCCGCGAGCTCAAAAGCTCCCGTGAGTCATCAATGGTGTGTCTACTTTCTTTGGAGCACAACTCTCCACGTGTTGCTCTCCAAAGAGGGGCATACTGTATACACCTCATTTGGCCCCTATGATAGCCTTAAATACCTATCATATATAGTAATGCCTCCATTTCACCCATAATTGAATGATTAATGACATAATTCAGATTAACTAACGATGATGAAGATGCTTGTTGATAATTTTAGACTTAGTTCGACGATTTCTAGAAATTCGTGAGAGAGAAGCCAAGTCGCGTCAAGACCTTGAGTCCAATTCACTACTCACACAAGGAGTGAACCATGACACTACTCAAACCCTTTCCGGACCACTTAAGACATACTTAGGCCAATCCCTCTAAAGACCATACTTAGTTTGCCAAAATGTCACCCGATTAGCCTAAGTTAGGAAATCGAATCTATTGGTCCAGAGATCCCCCATTTTTTTCAGCCCCTATTTGTCAAGACATTTAGAACATTGAATTCCTCACTTTGAGAGCTTTCCAGAGATATGTAGAACGTCCAAATCCGATAAGCGAGTCAAAAGTTATGAGCTTCCGAAGTTTGTTCTAAGAAGAGATCACCTAGGCACCACCCATGTGGCGCCCACCCTATGGAAATCCATCTAGGCGCCCCATGCTGGGCACCCACACAGCCCAGGATCACACAGGCACCCCATGGTGGGCGCCCAGCCTCCACATTTCACTAGTTGGCCTAAAAATAGCCCGGGGCCATTCAACGTAGGGATCGTACTCTGAAAATGAATCGACTCCACCTAGGCACCACCCATGTGGTGTCTATCCTACTAAGTTCCACATAGGCACCAACCCTGTGCCGCCCACACTTCCTAGAATCACCTAGGCACCCCATGGTGGGCTCCCACCTTAAAATTTACTTGTTTGGTTCGGGATTAGACCGGGACCACCCATACATAGAGACCAAGCACCGAAGACGAACTGAACCACCTAGGCACCACCCATGTGGCGCCCACCCTCAAAATTCACCTAGGCAGCACCCATGTGGCGCCCAGCCTATTAAATGCTAGTGTAGGTCCTCCCCCCGGCTGAAGATATATCCATTCAATCTCGACTCCAAATGGGACCAAGGACCAAAAGCGAAGCACAAACTAGATGGATGCCACCCTGTGGGCGCCCAGACTGCGCAGGCCATGTGGGCGCCACCCCATGGGCGCCCATCCTCCCTCAAACCCTAGTTCACTCTAAAATAACTTAAGCCGCCTAGGGATGCGTGAGACCTTCTAGAAACGTGAATTAATGAAGCCCTAGCCCTTCTAAACTCGTCGCAAACCTATATAACCCCTCTTAACTTCATTTACAAGGTGAGGCTACCCAAAAACCCTAAGAAAAGAGGCAAAAGGAGAGAATAATAAAAGAAGAAGAAAGGTAGCCACCATTAGAGAAGAACTTCAGATCTATAGTAAAAGAAGGAGAAAGAGAGGAGGAGGCTTCCATATCTTCAACTGGACCTATGGATCCTTACGAAGGCTTCAATCTAGGAACTTGAGAAACGTTTCGTCATACCGGTATTCCTAGATCTCCCTTCTTTTATTACACTCCATTACCATTCATGCTTAGAAACATGCTTAGGGCCATTTGAGTATCGTAGATCTATGTTAACTCGAGATAAAAATGGTATTAATGCATTATCATGTTAGTAACATGCTTAGGTTCATTTAATATAGTAGATTTGCTTTGATTTCGTAGTTCTAATTGCATAGCTAAGTCAAATCTCGCATTAGCATCATCATCATCATCATTTGTATCGAAGAGATAGCGAACAACCTTTGGCAGAAGGACTGGGCGCCACCCACTGGGCGCCTGCCCTCACCCGAACCACCTGGGCGCCACCCCCTGGGCGCCTACCCTTCTGAGACAGGGTCCAGGTTCAAGATCTCCGCCCGTTGCATCGTTCGCTCGTAGGTTCGTTAGTTGCATTGCTAGTAGTTTGAATTAATACATTCGCATCAGTCGCCGAATATCGGAAGTTGTCTTAAAAATACTGAGATTCTTGTGCATTCGTTGTGTTCCGTTGAAAACCCTGACTGAGCAGGGTAGGCGCGGATTTCTCCACTTTTGTGCACAACTTCCGATCTTCCGCATTTAGTTCATTTAGAAACTGCATGATGATGATATGTTTGTTTGTTTGATCTATTCTGAACTTTGAATTATCATATTTGTCACCCTTCACATCATATCATTTGAATCACACAACCATAGAAAATCCCAAAAAATAAAAAAACATAAAATCCCTTCATCTCTTTCCTTACTCTCTAGTAAATTAGAGAAGAAAACTAAAAACAAATTAAAAGATAGCTAGAAAATCCAAAAAGAATAGTTAGATAGTCTAAGTTATAGAATTTAGCGCCTAAGTAGGATAAATCATAAGATTAATTAAAACAACATAATTAGTAAATTTAAGCAACATCACATCATTAAGAGCCCCAAAACATTAAGACCCTAATTAATCTGGATTTAAAAGTAACTAAAAACTTTAAAAACACAAAAGACTAAAACCCCAAAAGAACAGCCACCTGGGCGCCACTCCCTTGGCGCCCATCCTTCCACAGCCACCTGGGTGCCACCCTCTGGGCGCCCAGCCTATTCATTCTCCAAAACACCTCGGTTAAAGCTTAAGATAATTAGTTAAGACCTTAAACCAATCTAAATCAACACAGTAAAACATTTTAAACCTGAAATAATTGAAACCTTAATCAACTTAATCTCTAATTAACTCAAAAACTCAAAGCCAACACAACTCCAAAACAGTCCACCTGGGCGCCACCCCCTGGGTGCCCAGCTTGCCAATACACTTGGGCACTACCCTCCTGGCGCCCATCCTATTCCCATCTCTAAAGAACCCTTAATTAAAACTTCTAATTAATCACAACCCGAATTTAATCCTAGTTAACATAATAAAACACTCTTAGATTTAAGAAACCCGAAACCTCAATCAATTTAGACTTGAACCGGACTAAAAATGCAAAGTCAACAAAAAAAAAAAAACATAAAACAGACACCTGGGCGCCACCCCCTGGGCGCCCAGCTTGCCTATACACTTAGGCACCACCCTCCTGGCGCCTATCCTATCCCATTCCCTTAGAAACCACCATTTAATTAAACTTAATTGATTAAACCCGAACTAACACCTTAAAACATTGTTAACCTAAATGGCTTGAAACCTTAACCAATTTGGACTCAAACCAATTTAAAAAATACAAAACGAATAAACCACAAAATTATCCACTTGGGCGCCACCCCCTTAGTACCTATCCTTCCGCATCCACTTGGGCACCACCCTCCTGGCGCCCATCTTACCCAATCACTAGGAAACCCCACTTGAAATTAAATTCGAATTCAATCACGATCAACACACCGGAACACCCTTGAAATCTAAAACAATCAGAACCATAAGCCCGAATAGACTTAAAACATCGAACCAGCTCAAACATACAAGACAGATACTTAGGCGCCACCCCCTGCGCGCCCATCCTGTCAAATCCACCTGGGCACCACCCTCTGGGTGCCCAGCCTCCCTAGTCACTAAAGCCTAATTAATCGAAGTGGAATTTAACCTTAATCAACGCAACATAGCACTTTTAATTTAAAATACATCAAACCATAAAAGCTCAACCGCAAATCAACCTAAAAAATACGGAATTGACTCGAACCACAGAATAGTTCACCTAGGCGCCACACCCTTGGCGCCCATCTGTCAAATCCACCCGGGCAACACACCCTGGGCGCCCAGCTTCCCCATTTTCAGAAAAAACCAAATTCACAACTTAACCCAATTAATTGACGTTTAAACAAATCCCAATTGAATACGCATAGCATCCCACATCCAAACACACTAAGTCCTTTAATCAATTTAAACTTAAATCGACCTAAAAGACAGCAAACCAACCCGAAGCACAAAACAATTCATCAGGGATCCACCCCTTGGGAGCCCACCCTCTAAATCCACCTGGGCGCCACACCCTGGGCGCCCAGCCTACCTGTTTTCATAAAGAATCCCATTCGACAACTTAACATAATTAATTAACATTCGAACTGTCGCGACCCCGAACCGGGGGTCCCGGGACCGCGACGGGGGTGGTGTAGATGATGAACCACCCCTTGTAATGATTGTACGTTACGTTAGTTTCCCACAGGTTTCCGCGGTGAGGATTCCTCATACACTCATAGAACATTTATATTGGTGCGGAAGCGTGTAGCAAATCAAACTCTTATTCCAATCACATCAAATAAGACTGTTAATATACAAGTATAACATGATGTCAGAGTGAGCAATGATCTCATTAGCATTCCCAAAACATTAAGTTAAAGTTTAACAAAAGAACAAGTTAATTAACATTCCCCAAAATTAAAGGCCAACAAAGGCCAATACAACCCAAGAGTATAAAACAGTATCATTCTCAAAATTCCCAAAATGTTCGCAGCTCCGAGCTAAACCGAATGTCTACATGACATCGTTAGCTTGCCACTCCACTAGTCGCTGCGGTTCACCGACCGCCTCCTCTGACTCCTCCTCAAAGGCACTAACGGGAGCTGGACCTGAGTACCACAAAAATGGGTCAAACACGACGGTCTGGCAGGTGGGTGAATAGATAATACCGAGAAAGAAATCAAAGTATATCATAGTTATAACGAAAACTGTCATAAAACATGATGCATAGTTCATTTGAAGTACAGATGCAATATAAATCATGCGGGGTATTCAAGGTACAGGAACTGACTAGGTGGCAACCACACTGAAGCTACATCCTCTCTATCACTAAAGTGATGAGAGCACATTGCGTGCATTGGGCTCAATCACACGAAGTGACGAGAACCAATATTATAAACATATATACATATACATATACATATAGCTAGGCAAGACCACGGCCGCGAACCGGGTAACGGGACAGTACGGGATCCAAGTTGCAACTGGCGGGAGCACAGGAGGAGACCCAAGTCAGTTGATCAGACTGACAAGGATGTCCAAGCTTAGTGGTGCCGACTCTTAGGTTACATGATAAATCAAAATATATACAAAACTATATCAATATAAAACATACGGGCAGGCGGGGAATGGTGCTCGAAGGCACACATTTCAAATCATTTTCGGTTCATGCATACACGGGCTGGCAAGGCATATCGGGTGTACAAATCGGGATTTGAGAGAAAACCAGTAGACTCGGGCTATTATACGAATAACTGAATAAAACAATGCAATAAATCCTTATGCCATTAGGGACTATGTATTGGGGCATCTATATTCAAATGACCTGTATAAGAATCTTGTATGTCTAATTTACCCTTATTATGGTACTCGAATGATAGAGGACATACTAAGTCTCCTTATGCAAGTTGATGAATCTAAAGGTCCCAATACCCTTTTCCGAAATGGTTTTTCTTTCTATGTCCGTCTCCTTATGTCATCCCCTGGGTCTTTCCAAGGTGGTAGGGCATCAGAACAACCCTTCCAAACCTTTAAATACCAAATCTGAAACTAATAGAAAATACTCCGGAATTCTGGGTAAACTCGGTTACCTGTCGGTCAGATGGCGGTTAGCCGCCGAGGTGATCGGCGGTTAGCCGCTGGCTGACCGCGGAGCTGACCGCGGTTCACCCTGCTAAAAATGTAGCATTCTGTGTTTCTAACCGCGCCTCTCGGCTACCTAGCGGTCACTGGGTTTGGGATTGGCGGTTAGCCGCGAGCTGACCGCAGTTCGCCTGTCAAAATGCAGCATTCTGTGTTTCTAACCGTATCTGGGTCGGCTAGCCGCCGGTCACCTGTCGGCTAGCCGCCGAGGTGACCGCCCGCTGACCGCCCAGCTGCGGGAACTACACATCAGGTGCAGATTTCAGTCAATTCTTTCCCAAACCATTTCACCTCCATTCCAACCCTTTTCTGATGTGGAATGGGTCTACTCCCTTCCATTCAACATTCACTTCTTTCTACCAACTACTATTCCACCAAGGTATTAATTTCACCTACCAATCCAATTTCATTCAATGCCAGTACGAAACTATTTAAGAGGTCATACCAACCAAAATAAACTTTCATGAATGCATGCATATATTCTCCTAGAATTAACTAAGAGAAAGCCATAACAATAAATACATTTCCAAAAGCATTATAACATACTAAATCAAATGAAATGGGAATAGTAAAAATTCACATTTTTAACCAAAATAAGAACTCAATCAAATCTAATCCATTCATCCACTTGCCTTGGTCTCCAAGAATGCTAATCAAGCTCTAATCCACTATCAAGCTCAAATCTACAATCTACACACAAAATCCCCAAATACAATCATTACAAGCCCTAAAAGGTCAAAATCAAGAAATAGATGGAGGTAACTTCCAATAATCAAGGTGAAGCACCTCCTAGGCTAGATGAACACCCAATCAAGAGATGAGAAGAAGAACTTACATGGAAAGTCCTCTAATGGCAAGAGCTTGCTCAAGGGATAGCTTGGAATGGAAGGCTCTCCCACAAATGGTATCAAAATGGAGCTCTCATGGAGGGGAAGAAGACTACTACCTCCATTTTGCCTTTAGCAATAGATTTGAGAGAGATTGAGAGATGGGGAAGCAAAGAGCAATGGAAAAACCCTAGGCTGGGCTGGGACTCCTCTTTCTCAAGAAATTGCAAGAAGAAGGGGAAGAAGAAGACCTCCCCTTATATAGCTAAGGCAATGGGTCCCACAACTTAAAAGTCTAAAATGGGCTAGAACATCATTCTATGGGCTTCGGACGGATTCGACGAAGAAGGAAGAATTGATCGTCGAAATTTCTACTTTCCAAAAAGTATATATTTTACTAGTTTCGGAGACATCGAAAATGGTGTCCAGATTTTGTGTAAAAAGACTGTTTTACCCCTATCAATGGCAAGGTAGGGTTTAGAGGTCTCGAATGGGAACGGAGCAAATACGAAAGTTGTAGGGAATCATAAAATACATTCAACGGAGCAATTTACCGATTTCCAGAATTAACAAATAAATCCCAAAACTAATCAAGACACAAGGAAAGGAACCCCCAAAGGGCCCCACTAGATCAAAAGAGTTCCCAAAATTATCCAAAGCTATAAAAAGCTATTCTAATCCCGATTTAACCAATTTCCACCGATCTCACTTATAACTAAAACACGTCTTAATTAACACTAAGCGGAAACTCTCGGGGCGGGGTCTTACATCCTCCACCCCTTAGGGCATTTGGTCCACCAAATGAAATAGAATAACTAACCTCGGGTAGTAGATGCGGATACTTCTTCTGAACTTGATCCCGTAATTCCCACGTTGCCTCTTCAGGTCCGTGATTTTCCCAGAGCACTTTCACCCATTGCATAGTCCTTGTCCTCAGTTCTTGTTCCTTCGTATCGATGATTTGAATAGGCTTCTCGACATAGGTGGCATCTTCTCTGATCTCTAATGGTTCATGACGGAGTACATGCGACGGGTCGGGGACGTACTTTTTCAACATAGACACATGGAACACATTGTGTACGCCGGAAAGCTCAGGTGGTAAGGCTAATCTGTAAGCTATGTCACCAATCTTGCTCACGATATCGTAGGGTCCAATGTATCTCCGAGATAGTTTTCCTTTCTGTCCGAATCTCAAAGTTCCTCTAGTAGGTGACACCTTCAAGAAAACCTTATCTCCTTCCTTAAAATGTAAGTCCCTTCGATGAGAGTCTGCATAACTCTTCTGTCTACTCCGGGCTACTTTCAGACGTTCTTGGATCAATTTGACTTTGTCGCTGGTTTCACTCACCATAGTCGGTCCATGAAAATTGCGAATACCTACTTCTTCCCAACAAACTGGAGTTCTACACCTCCTACCATACAATGCCTCAAAAGGCGCCATCCCAATGCTCGAATGATAACTGTTGTTGTAGGCAAATTCGCAAAGTGGTAGGGTCTCGTCCCATTGGGTCTTGAAATCTAGTACACACGCTCGAAGCATATCTTCAAGGGTCTGAATTGTTCTTTCCGACTGACCATCTGTTTGTGGGTGATACGCTGTGCTGAACTGAAGCTTTGTTCGCATAGACTCATGCAAAGTCTTCCAAAATCTCAAGACGAATCTGCTATCTCTATCTGAAGTAATGGAGACTGGCTGCCCATGACGGCTGACAATCTCGTTGACAAACAACTCTGCGAGAGGTAACATATGCATTTTCTCTCCGGTCTTCATGGGAATAAAATGAGCTGATTTGGTGAGACGGTCCACAATTACCCATATGGAGTTGTTCCCTTTCCTGGTCCTTGGCAATCCCGAGATGAAATCCATGGTGATATGTTCCCATTTCCACTCTGGGATCTCTAGTGGCTGCAATAATCCTGGAGGTCTCTGATGCTCTGCCTTTACCAACTGACACGTCATACATCGGGAGACGAAAGCTGCTATCTCCCTCTTCATGTTGTTCCACCAAAATCTGCCCTTCAAGTTTTGATACATCTTCGTGCTACCCGGATGCATAGAGTATTTCGTACTGTGCGCCTCTGTCATAATATCGTTCTTCAAATCTTCAATATTGGGCACGCATAGACGATCACGATAGAATAAGACTCCATCCACAATACGGAAATCAGGACGTTCTGCTATATGCTCTGAAATTTTGGCCAACTCTGGATCTTGCAATTGGTCTTCCTTGATCTTCCGAATGAACGAGGGTTCAGACACCGACATGTTGGCTAACATCACTCCCTCGCTTAGGGGCTGAAAATCTACCCCCAACTCTTCAAATTGCTGATAGAAGCACATAACTCTTAGGCTCGCCACACTGGCTGACTTCCTACTCAAGGCATCGGCTACTACATTTGCCTTTCCCGGGTGGTATTTGATCGGAAAGTCGTAATCTTTGATGTATACCATCCATCTTCTTTGTCTCATATTCAACTCCTTCTGAGAGAACAAATATTGTAAGCTGCGGTGATCGGAGTGGACTTCGAATTTCTCTCCGTAGAGGTAATGTCTCCACATCTTTAGCGCAAAAACGACCGCTGCTAACTCCAGGTCATGCGTTGCATAGTTCTTCTCGTGGTCCTTCAACTGACGGGATCCATAAGCAACGACTTTTCCATCTTGCATCAACACACAACCGAGTCCTATATTCGAAGCATCTGTAAAAATGGTGTAACCGCCGCTCCCGGATGGTAAAGTGAGGACGGGTGCTGAAGTTAATCTCTTTTTCAGCTCTTGGAAGCTGGCCTCACATTGGTCTGTCCACACATAAGGTGCATTCTTCTTGGTCAACTTCGTCAATGAGGCTGCAATCGACGAAAATCCTTGCACAAATCTTCGATAGTAACCCGCCAATCCAAGAAAACTTCTGATTTCTGACGCGTTCTTCGGTCTTTCCCACTTCACAACTGCATCTATCTTGGCTGGGTCCACTGATAATCCTTCTTTGGAAATAATATGACCTAAAAATGCGACTTCTTCAAGCCAAAAATCGCACTTAGAGAGCTTCGCATACAATTGATTGTCTCTTAGGAGTTGCAATGCTATCCTCAAATGCTCTTCATGCTCTTCTCTAGACTTAGAGTACACCAAAATGTCATCAATAAACACTACTGTGAATTGGTCTAAGTACTCCGCAAATATCTTGTTCATCAAAGCCATGAATACTGCTGGTGCATTTGTCAGTCCAAATGGCATCACTAGAAACTCATAGTGTCCATATCTCGTCCGGAACGCTGTCTTTGATACATCTGAATCTCTAACTCTCAGCTGATGATAACCGGATCTTAGATCGATCTTCGAAAAGTAAGCAGCACCTTGCAATTGGTCAAACAATTCGTCTATCCTTGGCAATGGATATTTGTTCTTGATGGTAGCTTGGTTCAATTTCCGGTAATCAATACACATTCTCATGGAACTGTCTTTCTTCTTGACGAATAAAACTGGAGCTCCCCAAGGTGAGACGCTCGGTCTAATAAAACCTTTATCCAACAATTCTTGCAACTGAATCTTCAACTCTCCTAATTCAGCTGGAGCCATTCTGTACGGTGCGATAGATATCGGAGCGGTCCCTGGTAACAATTCGATGGTGAAGTCAATCTCCCTAACCGGTGGTAAACCTGGGATTTCTTCTGGAAAAATGTCTGGAAATTCGCAAACAATTGGGATCTCCTCCACCCCTTGGGACCGTTTATCCTCCGTGATAAACGCTAAATAGCATTCACATCCACTTCTCACTAGTCTATCAGCCTTCAATGCTGAGACGAATCTTGGACAAGAATTTCTCCTCTCCCCATGGAACAAAACGCCTGCTGGGGTCTCCTCTAATTTGAACGTGAGGGTCTTATGGAAACAGTCCATCGTAGCATGGTACCCTGCTAACCAATCCATCCCTAGAATAACATCAAAATCAAACATCTCTAACAGAATAAGATTCGCTGGTAACACCACATCTCCTATCTGAATAGCACATCTAGGATAATACTTCCTACACACAACTTATTTGCCTACGGGAGTGGACACCGTCAACACATACTCAAGTTCTCTAGCAGGCATATCAATCAACTTAGAAAATTTTGGAGACAAGAAGGAGTGCGTAGAGCCAGGGTCAAACAAAATCTTAGCTTCAAATCCACAAACTAGGAGTGTACCTTCCACCACGTTATCTGCTGCCTCTGCATCAGCTTGGTTAATTGCATACACTTGCCCTCGCTGCTGAGGCCTATTCTGAGCCTGTTGCTGTCTTCCTTGCTGTGCATTCCTATGCTGCTGAGGAGGACGCTGATTCTGATTCTGTCCTTGCTGACGAGCTTGATGCTGCTGTGGAGGTCTATATTGTTGTTGTGGAGCCTGTTGCTGGAGTGGCCTGGGCTGGTTCTGCACAGCTAATGCATTCTGAGGTGGTGCCTGGCGCTGTGTTCCTTGTTGTTGCTGGTTCTGTCTGTTGTTACCTTGCCCAGCTTGCCTTGGGCAGTCTTTAAGCTGGTGTGCCATGGATCCACATCTGAAACATGCTCCCGTAATCGTACGGCATTGAGCACTCTCGTGGTTCTTCTCACAATGAACGCAAACTAGAGCATTCTGCACGTTTTGTTCTTGCCTCTGTCGTTTGTTCTGATGATTCCTTGGTGGGTGATTCTGTTGGTGAGCTGGTGCCTTTCCATGGATCTTGAGGATCTTGTTGTTCAGGTTCTCGAATTTGTAGGCCCTTCTCACAGCCTCTTCAAAAGTGATAGGTGGTACAACACCCGTGGCATCCCTTTCAATGATCGGGTTGAGTCCTTCGAGGAACCGTGTTATCTTCTTCTCCACAGTGTCAATTAACTCGGGGGCATATCGAGACAACCTCTCAAACTTCGTGAGGTACTCTTGCACCGTTGTGTTACCTTGTACGAGCTGTTGAAATTCGATTGCCTTTTGCCTCTTCACATGCGTCGGTACATATTTGTCACTGAATTGTCTCTTGAAACTTGCCCAAGCCTCTGCGTCTGCTATGGTCCTATATTCAGCCTTGATTGTCTTCCACCATATGTCCGCTAGGCCGGTGAACATGGAAGCGGTGAGTTGCACTTGCTGTCTACCGGTACATCGGAATATCTCGAAGATGTTCTCTGTCTGTTCCAACCAGTCGTCTGCAGCTAGTGGGTCCTCATGCCCAGTGAACTCCTTGGGACCCCTCTTCCTAAACTTCTCGTACAGCGCATTGGGATCGTGATCCCTATTGTTGATGACGATCTGAGTGCCTGGAGGTTGCGCTGGTGCCGGTTCAGGTCTCCTTTCCAATACTTCTAACAATTGCCTTTGCATCATAGCCATCTCCCTAGCATGCTCTTCATCCTTCCTGGCCATTTGCTCTTGCAATCTGGCTTGATTTTCATTGGCTTGACGTTGCTGGTCAAGCATGGCTTGCATCATCTGTTGGAATTGATTCTGCATGTTCGGATCTGGAATACCGTTTCCTAGTGGTCCGGTGTGTTCACTATTGCTTGCGGTGGGACTGTCGGTTACGGGTCTTTTTCGAGGTGGCATATCACTGCAAAACAAATTGTTAGCATAAAAGTCATATAAGGGTCACACATTGCTCACACGAGTCTAACTAACGAAAAGTCTAACAAGAAGTCTAACGGATCCTCGCCACGTCCTTAGGATTTCTAGTTTCTTTTAATTGCCTGAAACACGTCTCGCTCTGATACCAGCCTGTCGCGACCCCGAACCGGGGGTCCCGGGACCGCGACGGGGGTGGTGTAGATGATGAACCACCCCTTGTAATGATTGTACGTTACGTTAGTTTCCCACAGGTTTCCGCGGTGAGGATTCCTCATACACTCATAGAACATTTATATTGGTGCGGAAGCGTGTAGCAAATCAAACTCTTATTCCAATCACATCAAATAAGACTGTTAATATACAAGTATAACATGATGTCAGAGTGAGCAATGATCTCATTAGCATTCCCAAAACATTAAGTTAAAGTTTAACAAAAGAACAAGTTAATTAACATTCCCCAAAATTAAAGGCCAACAAAGGCCAATACAACCCAAGAGTATAAAACAGTATCATTCTCAAAATTCCCAAAATGTTCGCAGCTCCGAGCTAAACCGAATGTCTACATGACATCGTCAGCTTGCCACTCCACTAGTCGCTGCGGTTCACCGACCGCCTCCTCTGACTCCTCCTCAAAGGCACTAACGGGAGCTGGACCTGAGTACCACAAAAATGGGTCAAACACGACGGTCTGGCAGGTGGGTGAATAGATAATACCGAGAAAGAAATCAAAGTATATCATAGTTATAACGAAAACTGTCATAAAACATGATGCATAGTTCATTTGAAGTACAGATGCAATATAAATCATGCGGGGTATTCAAGGTACAGGAACTGACTAGGTGGCAACCACACTGAAGCTACATCCTCTCTATCACTAAAGTGATGAGAGCACATTGCGTGCATTGGGCTCAATCACACGAAGTGACGAGAACCAATATTATAAACATATATACATATACATATACATATAGCTAGGCAAGACCACGGCCGCGAACCGGGTAACGGGACAGTACGGGATCCAAGTTGCAACTGGCGGGAGCACAGGAGGAGACCCAAGTCAGTTGATCAGACTGACAAGGATGTCCAAGCTTAGTGGTGCCGACTCTTAGGTTACATGATAAATCAAAATATATACAAAACTATATCAATATAAAACATACGGGCAGGTGGGGAATGGTGCTCGAAGGCACACATTTCAAATCATTTTCGGTTCATGCATACACGGGCTGGCAAGGCATATCGGGTGTACAAATCGGGATTTGAGAGAAAACCAGTAGACTCGGGCTATTATACGAATAACTGAATAAAACAATGCAATAAATCCTTATGCCATTAGGGACTATGTATTGGGGCATCTATATTCAAATGACCTGTATAAGAATCTTGTATGTCTAATTTACCCTTATTATGGTACTCGAATGATAGAGGACATACTAAGTCTCCTTATGCACGTTGATGAATCTAAAGGTCCCAATACCCTTTTCCGAAATGGTTTTTCTTTCTATGTCCGTCTCCTTATGTCATCCCCTGGGTCTTTCCAAGGTGGTAGGGCATCAGAACAACCCTTCCAAACCTTTAAATACCAAATCTGAAACCAATAGAAAAGACTCCGGAATTCTGGGTAAACTCGGTTACCTGTCGGTCAGATGGCGGTTAGCCGCCGAGGTGATCGGCGGTTAGCCGCTGGCTGACCGCGGTTCACCCTGCTAAAAATGTAGCATTCTGTGTTTCTAACCGCGCCTCTCGGCTACCTAGCGGTCACTGGGTTTGGGATTGGCGGTTAGCCGCGAGCTGACCGCAGTTCGCCTGTCAAAATGCAGCATTCTGTGTTTCTAACCGTATCTGGGTCGGCTAGCCGCCGAGGTGACCGCCCGCTGACCGCCCAGCTGCGGGAACTACACATCAGGTGCAGATTTCAGTCAATTCTTCCCCAAACCATTTCACCTCCATTCCAACCCTTTTCTGATGTGGAATGGGTCTACTCCCTTCCATTCAACATTCACTTCTTTCTACCAACTACTATTCCACCAAGGTATTAATTTCACCTACCAATCCAATTTCATTCAATGCCAGTACGAAACTATTTAAGAGGTCATACCAACCAAAATAAACTTTCATGAATGCATGCATATATTCTCCTAGAATTAACTAAGAGAAAGCCATAACAATAAATACATTTCCAAAAGCATTATAACATACTAAATCAAATGAAATGGGAATAGTAAAAATTCACATTTTTAACCAAAATAAGAACTCAATCAAATCTAATCCATTCATCCACTTGCCTTGGTCTCCAAGAATGCTAATCAAGCTCTAATCCACTATCAAGCTCAAATCTACAATCTACACACAAAATCCCCAAATACAATCATTACAAGCCCTAAAAGGTCAAAATCAAGAAATAGATGGAGGTAACTTCCAATAATCAAGGTGAAGCACCTCCTAGGCTAGATGAACACCCAATCAAGAGATGAGAAGAAGAACTTACATGGAAAGTCCTCTAATGGCAAGAGCTTGCTCAAGGGATAGCTTGGAATGGAAGGCTCTCCCACAAATGGTATCAAAATGGAGCTCTCATGGAGGGGAAGAAGACTACTACCTCCATTTTGCCTTTAGCAATAGATTTGAGAGAGATTGAGAGATGGGGAAGCAAAGAGCAATGGAAAAACCCTAGGCTGGGCTGGGACTCCTCTTTCTCAAGAAATTGCAAGAAGAAGGGGAAGAAGAAGACCTCCCCTTATATAGCTAAGGCAATGGGTCCCACAACTTAAAAGTCTAAAATGGGCTAGAACATCATTCTACGGGCTTCGGACGGATTCGACGAAGAAGGAAGAATTGATCGTCAAAATTTCTACTTTCCAAAAAGTATATATTTTACTAGTTTCGGAGACATCGAAAATGGTGTCCAGATTTTGTGTAAAAAGACTGTTTTACCCCTATCAATGGCAAGGTAGGGTTTAGAGGTCTCGAATGGGAACGGAGCAAATACGAAAGTTGTAGGGAATCATAAAATACATTCAACGGAGCAATTTACCGATTTCCAGAATTAACAAATAAATCCCAAAACTAATCAAGACACAAGGAAAGGAACCCCCAAAGGGCCCCACTAGATCAAAAGAGTTCCCAAAATTATCCAAAGCTATAAAAAGCTATTCTAATCCCGATTTAACCAATTTCCACTTATCTCACTTATAACTAAAACACGTCTTAATTAACACTAAGCGGAAACTCTCGGGGCGGGGTCTTACACGAACCAATCCGAATTAACATATTAAAATATTTTTAACTTAAAACACTTGAAACTTTAATCAATTCGGACTTAGCACTCAAAGCCCTTACGAATCGACGAACAACCACTTAGGCACCACCCCTGTGGCGCCTAGCCTACACTATAACCTTGGTTCACAACTTCAATTTAAAACGAGTAATTAAACATCTTATAACTTAAATTAATTGAAACTAGAACCCAAAACAACCCCCAGACCCAAAGACCAATATCAAATCCCATCCGGAATACCTGAAAATCTCAAGCCATCCACCTGGGCGCCACCCCCTTGGCGCCCATCCTCTCATTTGCACTAAAACGCGAACTCTTGGCTTCGTCTCAAAATCCGGATCCGAATCCCCTTGACATTTGAACACCGGAGAATTAAAACAATTTGAAACATTAAAACTCACCAAGTAAGAACCCCTTGGATTTCGAAAACAACATCGATGCCATTGTCACTAGCCAAACCACCCAAAAACAGCCACTTAGGCGCCACTGTCTGGGCGCCCAAGTCACTAGAGTAACCTAGGTGCCACCCCCCTGGCGCCCAAGTCCTCTGTCAACCCCGTTTCGCTGATTTCGACCTCATTTCACGTTTTAAATTAAAACCATAAACTCTAGAACCTTAAACAACTTAAACATAACCCCAAAATACATTTAATCCACCTCTTAATCAATCTTCAACTCAAAACAAACCGAACCAATTAAAAATCACAATTAATAAGTTGCTTAGGCGCTGAACCATCAAGCTCAGCCTATTCATACCCTAGGATTAGATTGGAAGTTCCCCATTAGATAGATTAAAGCGTTAGGCTTTGTCCCGTCAATTTTCTTGTTCCGTTAGGGGACTGGGAGAGCTGATGTGGGCGGTCTAGGACCTTGGGTTAGGGTTAATCCGATGATCAGTAGTAAAGCACTAATCACATAGATCCAAGTAAAATCCCTAGTTAGGCCCTTCTAGCCCCATATAAAAAAGCCATAAAAACTATAAAACCAACAAAATAAACCCAAAAAGATTTTCCTTTTATTTCTTCCTCCACCTCAGGTGCCAGATATTTAATTGAACTTAATGATAAAAGGGATCTAAAATTGAATAAAAGAGAATAACGAGATGAGATGAGTGATTTCACACACATTTTTAATAATCACGGCCCATCGGCCACCCTAAAACAAACACTGGCCCATCGGCCATTTTTAATCAATCCTGGCCCATTGGCCTTTTACTTTTATCACTCGTGTATCGCACACGAAAAACACAGAAATCACAAGTTAAAGTCTCATTTTCTTCATCATTTTGGTTTGAAAAATTAGCCTTTAAACCCTATTTTGCCAAGGGATCAGAAGGGGGTACCCGGGAACGGGGCCGATCCTCTTCTTAAATATTTGGCACCTCCCTCTCTTTTATTTTATTTGTTCTTTATTCTAGTTATTTTATTTTACTTGGATATATTATGATTATGCTATGTGAGGATTAACCTTTATTTGGACTTTAACTCATGACCCTTAATTGACCCAAAATTAAAGATACCCAAAGAGACCCAAATTAATGTGACAGGACAACCGTCGTGTGTTGCCTACAGCACATTAGACGAGAGGAAGAACCCACCTTATTATTTTTCTCCCCATATTTCTTCGATTTTTGTCGAAGAACGGTGTTATGGCCGAATCCGTAGCTGGCGATCGTGATTCGTCGATTTTGAGGGTAGTCGGAATCCTCGTTTTCAATGTAAAATTTAAATAGCATATATAGATGAATGGAGATTTCCCCAAACCATGCCTCTCTTGGAGAGGAAAAGGGGGGGTCGAAATTCACATCCGACAGCTGCCCAGACACCAAAGGCGGTCGCCAAGAAACCTGTGGCCCGTGGCATTCCCACGAAGCCTCAACCTACAAAAAGTCGGGTCTGCTCCAAGACTTGGTCCCTGCGATCTTCGCCAAAACAAAGAAGGTCCCGGACATCTGCAAAGCAAGCATACCTGGCTCCTCTCAAGGAGAACCGGTTCTATCCTCTTGCTTACATCAAAGGAGAGAAACTTACCCTCCACCGAACAACCAAGACAACTCAGCACGAGCCGACTTGTTCATACAAGCCCAAAATCAAGTCGTGCATCACAAGGCCTCGACAAGAACTTGTCAGGGCCTGCTCTCCTGCAACTCGACCCTTCATCTCAACAGGGGTCGAGCTTGCAAAATTTAAAGCTTCGCTGCGACAGGCTGAGGACCGCATCCAAATCCCGTCCATGCCAGTCTTCAAGGAAGACAAGCTCGGTTGTTGCACACAAGGGACCACGTCCTTCATTGCCAGAGCACAGCTCGAGTTAACCGAAGCTCAAATTGCTCGTCGTATACTTCGCCACACGGCATATCGACAAAAGAGATTAAAGAAGCAAAGAACTCAGCATTCTGAGCTTCAAATCTCCCAAAAATGGGTCGAAAAAGAAAGACCCGACCAAGTTGCTGCTGTCCACATGGTTGGCAAAACCAAAAGAAGGCAAAAATCAGCAACAAAAATACATGTCAGACGACCGGTGACTCACAGCGTCTCCCAGACAAGAAGACATCGGGAAGACTCTCCCACTCCTTTGAGCCAAGGACACCGGAGTGATCATTCCTCGGGCTCTTCATCTAGAAGAATGAGCTCCAGTTCAGTCACTAAGACAGTATCCTCTTTCGACTCACGAAGGATGAATGTCTTGGTCACAAACTTTGAGCAACCTCCACCACATGCGAACCCCAACTGCATGGCAAAACGCGAAGGAACATACGGCTGGATGTCGACGAAAAGATGTCTGCGGTACACCATCGTGCCGACATGTATGTTAAATAGCCAACTCCTCTCTACGTTTGTCAAAGAATAGTGTCTCCCTGACCCTGCCCTGGTCGAATCACGGGAGACACCAAAATCAAAAGCCTTCTTTCGTAAGCCCGGAGAAAGCTTCACTGAAGACTACCCCATCTCGACATCCCAGAATCGTCGGATCCTCAAATGGGTAGATAAAAGAGATTCGGAAACAGGCTTCCCTCTAGCCAACCGAATCATAAATGGGTCATCGTCCTGAGTAGCACCCAATCGGTGGAAACTGGGATAATGGTATACATACCACGAATAGAAAATATGGGCAGAAAATACCCTATTCATGGGAAGCCCAAGCCGAACAAGGAAAGTAGCAGCCTACAGTTTGGTGCATAAATAGGAGTAAAGAGCAGGCACCAAAGCAAGCCGCTCTCCAAACTCCATTTAACAAGTTGGAAAAATGCAGTGCGGCCTTATGTGCATTCCATTTCCTCGAGCAAAAACAGCCTCACCTAGCCAATAAGTGAGGAAGACAGCGAGATCTCTCCGCAGCGCAATGTCAGAATGAACAGCGTCTGTGTCTGCGAAGAATTCCTTCAAATTCTCTCGCGTGGCGGAGATCTTCTTCGAATCCGGGTTCTTAGCCCTGGCTTCCTGGGTCGTACTCTCAAAAGACTCCCCGCTGTCAAAGAAGTTGGAAGACAAAAAGCTACCACTCTTCCAACTGCTACACCGGACTTTTGAGCCCTCCTTCTCCATAAAAAAATCGGAGAAGGCGACGAGCTGAAAGTACAAAAGGCTGAACTCCTCAGACTACTCCTCAAGGACGTTATCGATTGGCATGAACTCCTCATAGAGATTGCCGAGGATAGGCAGCCCGGTGATGGTGCTCAGTTCCTTTAAAGAGAAACCAATCTCACCATTCGTGACAATGAAGGTGTTGGTTTGTGGAAGGAACGACTCCAGCATGGCCATGAAGGCCTCGTCAGAGAAAACCACGGTTTGCCGAAAAGCGCGAACCGCATAAAAAATCTCGGCCTCCTTCAGAATGGCACCGCCAACCTACAGGATGTGATCAGTCCACGACTCCCAGCTCGAGTCAGCACTGAAATGGCCGAGAAATCGAAAAGGCTTCACCCAATTGCTGCCATCGCCCTTGAAAATGCCAAGGCCCAGCGGTCTCAAATCAACCAAAGGATGGTCTGAACCTTGGTAGCCGCTAGCCGGCATCAAAATGTCCATACGGGCAGGCGACTTCTCTGCAAAACCAGAAGGGCCACCAACAAAAACCCCGGTCTTAATCACATTTGTCCTCTTCACCCAGCTTGGAGGATCTTCCCTCTTCAAGCATGTGGAGGAAAGGCTCATGATCGAGATAGTCCGATTGAAGGTCGACCGGGTAGAAACGGTTCTCTTCTCACCATCAACTGTGAAAGAGAACTGAAAACATCTCCTTTGGTATGTTGAATCGTCGGGGACGGCATCACCAAAGAAGAAGGTAGGCTTGGGCACAATGCTCTGATCGTCCGTGACCCTGGGATGGTTGCTTACCATAATCTTATAAAACTCCTCACCCTTGAGGGCAATCAAACGTTGCCTCATCTCATCTCGGTTGAGCGAGTCACACTCTTCCAAGTTCCTTTCAACATATTGAACCTCTTCCCATGCCTGTTGTATGGCCACATTAGAGGATTTGGTAGAACGATGAGGCGCATCAGTGACGGGCTCCTTACCCTTGTTCGTTCTAGAGGAACTACCTGCAAAGGATGGAAAGAGAGAAAAATCGATCATCAAAATGACAGAATTTTGCTAAAAAAAATGCTAGCAAAATTTTGGCATGGTTCCGGGGCAATTCCGAAGAAAAGGAAAACACCCCGAAAGAAATAGGAGGTTGAAGATGGGCTCAACATCGCTGCAAGCTCATAATCGATGGAAATTCTTGAAGAAGGCTTGAACTCAAACATTGCTGCGAGATCAAACCAAATCTTCTCAAATATCCGCAAGACTGGAAAAGGGCTCAACATTGCTGTGAGCTCCAGAATCCAAAACTTGCAAAGCTCCTTAGAAAATCCCGGCAAGACCAAGAAAGGGCTCAACATTGCTGCGAGCTCCAAATCCCAAGACTTGCGAAAAGATTTCCAGGTGTGCACTATCATACTTCCAATTCTATTTTCTAAAAAGAAAAAATGCATAGAAGGAAAGTTGTCATGCATCTGCGTCTCGAAATCCAAAAAAAAAAAAAGGGGGAAAGAAGAGAGGAAGAAAGTTTCTTTTTTCAAACAAAAAAAAAAAATCACCCACAGGCCACGTGGCCGTACGGTCTTGTCCGTACAACCACAAAAAAAAAAAAAAAAAAGAAAAAAAAGATAGAAAAAAAAAGGAAGAAGAAAAAAAAAACACACGGTAAAAAAAAAAAGAAACAGAGAAAAAAAAAAAGAAAAAAAAAGCCATGGTAAAAAAAAAAGAAGAGAAACCGTGAAAGAAAAAAAAAAGAGAGAGAAAGAAAGAAAAAAAATAAAAATAAAAAAAAAGAAAAAAGAAAAAAAATACGTGTGAAAAAAAGGGATGCATGTGAAAAAGAAAAAAAAAAGAAAGAAAAAGAAAAGAAAAGGAAAGAATGAAAACTCTTTTCTATTTCTACATGGGGTTTCTTAAGAAAAAAAAAAGAAACTTACTTGAAGCCATTGATGGAGAAGAAGAAGAAAAAGCTTGAAGATCCTTGAAGAAGAAGAAGAATCCTTGATCTTGGAGCACTCTTGAGGACTTTTGCAAAAAGAAGGTAATAGGAGCAAGAGATCCAACCTCCCCTTGCTTTTATAGAAGAGAGCAAATCAAAAGAGGAAAGAAGGAGAAAAGAAAGGAGGTAAGTGCTACAAATTAGCAAACTTCCTAAAAGAAAAGAATCATGGGATATTCTTTCCCAATGAGGAGATCGTTTGAGAAATTCTCTCCAAAAAGAGAGGGATTATGAGAAACTTTCTTCCAAAAAAAGATACTTTGAGAAAATCTCTCCCAAAATCAAGGAAACTTGAGAGATTCTCTCCAAGTAAGAATACTTTTAGATATTCTCTACCAAAAAGAGATATTTTAAGATATTCTTTATAAAAATAACACCACATGAGATCTAAGCTATCTTTAAAGCTTAAGGTCCCATGGGTTAGCTCACATGAGCCAGGTTTGACCACCTAGGCACTAAAAGTGGCTTTCAGTCAAAATTCCTCTTACCAAGAGCATACAAAAATGGTTCCATGCCTCCTTTGAGTTGATTAGACCATACAAAAAAATCCAAGCCTCATGAGTTTCCAAAAATCCAAATCACCCCTCCTCATGAACCAAATTAAGTCAAAAACCTTGAAATTGACATTCCACAAATACCCAAACCAAAACCCGGTCCCCTAACTTGCCACATATAGCTTGTTAGGTCACAAGACCAAAATAAAAATCCAAACTCCGACCCCCTAACCTGCCACATACAGCTTGTTAGGTCACAAGGTCAAAAACCAAAAACCTTTCTTGACCGCCTGATGCGCCACACAAAGCCTTTAGGTTCACAAGGTCAAATAGAAAAATTCCAAAACCCAAAAAAACCAATCCAAATGTCATTTTCAAAATTTTTCCTTGAGATGGTACGTGATCTCTCTCACTGCCATAAAATCCCCTTGGAAACTCAAAAGGCTACTCCATCAAGAAAAATGCTTAGAGACTCTTGGTCAAGTCAGAAGTTCTCCTTCAAAATTCTCTTCGAGGCACATCGACTGCAGAAGCTATGCAATTCGTCGCTGTACCTCGAGGGGGCATTTGTTGACACCAAAAGTGTCACTTTGCCTCCTCAACATCAAAAGCTGCATGGAGCCGCATCCTACTACAAATAGGCAAAGCTGCTTCAAGCATCAGATCTTGTCAAAATCAAACAAAAACTGCAAGATCCTTCAAAATAGCCAAAAAAGAGGTACACATGAAGTTTCGTGCCATTTCGACACCATTTGGCCTAACTTCAACCCTCCAACAGCTGAGTAGGAGCTCCCGCCGCGGCGACAGCATCAAATACATCAAATCTTCGATCAGAGCCTATGGATGGTCTCAAAATACCTCCAAAAGGTTCCACGTCGAATTTCAAGTCAAACCAACACCGTTTGACCCTCCATCAACTCTCGAATGGCGAAATTAAGCCTCCCAGCGGCGAGAACCTCCGATGCCACCACTTATCAAATTTTCTTGAACAGCCTCTTGGTCCTTTTCATCATCAGACTAGGGTCCTTGTGGCTATAATGGATTATACTAGATTACTAGTATGGGGTGAGATTTAGGAACCCATTTTTCATTGGAAAGGTACTCTCCTATTTTAAGGGATTCCTCTCACTCGTCAATGTCACTGGACTCGTATCCATTCAAAGAGAATCCGACCACCGAATTGTAAGAGTGTGATGCCTCCTGTGTAGTTTCATTTTTGAGCTATGGTGGCATGAAATCACTAAGAGTGAATCTTCTTACCGCTTTGAAGTACCGGGAAAGGACCTTTCTGTTGCCCTCAGTGAAGTGGTAGAGGAGGTTTCTGCCTTTTCATGGACCTCTTATTTTGGCTGAGCTTTCTCCTGCTGTTTGAGCTTGCGGAGATGTCTCCTAGCTTGCCTTCGCTGTTGAGCTGTCGACTTTGTTTTGACAACCTCCCAGTTTTCATCTTCAAGAAGATCGGGATGCACCCATATAGGTTGTCCATCTGGTGTTGGGTAGGGGACCAACTCTTGGGACGTTTGAATCCTTTTTATCACTTTAAAGGAAGTAGTGATCTTCTTATTTGGTGACTTCGATGTTTGTCCACATGACACCATGTAGACAGAGGCAGACCCATTGTTTTTGTTAAAGGTGATGACTCCATTTTTCCACATCTCATTGATCTTTTCACTCATAACGAAACATTGATTGAGAGGATGCGAGTTCATTTGGTGGTACGGACAATACCGATGATTGTTGGTTTTGCCAACATCTCTCGGTCTTTTGGGGTCAGGCAAGGTGAGTTTGCCATTTGCAAAGAGAGCGCCGAAGATTTCTTCAATAGCTTCATCGAACGGGTATTTCTTCTCTACTCACTCTTGGAAGGCATCAAAGAGTTCAGGTTTCTTACCTGCAACTTTGACGTGTTGTCTGGCTGAACCTTTCCCCGTATATGTTTAGAGAGTAGGTTGTTTGAAATTTGCAAGGAACAGAACCGAGTCCATCCATAAGGGATAGGGTGGCTTGATTCCATGCTCCTTTAGCGTATCCTCTTCTTTTGCTTTGGTGTGGATATCGTCAAAATTCTTTTTGGTAAGGGCGCGTGACTCATCATCTCCTCCGTTTGTTTCGTCATTTTGACAGTTCGGAGGGGCTTCATCATTTACTTGACATTGAAAAGCGAGAAGGAGGTTTTCCATTAGAGTCTCAATCCTCTATTGACCTTGCTCCAACTGCTGGATGCACACGGTCACGTCATCATGAGGTGGATTGTGAAGTTGCTCAAAGTTTGTAACCAGAAAGTTCACCCTTCGGGATTCGAATGAGGATACTGTCTTGGTGACTGACCTAGAGCTCATTCTTTTCGATGAGGAGCCCGAGGAATGGTTCCGATGTCCTTGGCTTCAAGGTGCGGGAGAGTCTTCCTGACGTCTTAGTGTCCGGGTGACGCTACAAGTCACCGGTCGTCTGACATGAATTTTAGTTACTGGCCTCTAGCTCCTTTTAGCTTTTCCATCCATATGGACAGTAGCAACTTGGTCGGGTCTTTCTTTTTTGACCCATTTTTTAGAGACCTGAAGTATAGGATGTTGGGTCCCTTGCTTCATTAGCCTCTTTTGTCTATATGCTTCGTGGCGACGTATACGACGAGCAATTTGAGCTTCGATTAGCTCTGGTTGGGCTCTCGCAATAAAGGATGTGCTCTCCCGAGTGTAGTAGCCGAGCCTGTCTTCCTTGAAGCTTGGCATGGACAAGGTCCGGACTCGGTCCTTCGCCTGTCATAGTGAGGCTTTGAGTCTTTAAAGTTCAACCCCTATTGTGATGAAGGGTCGAACCGAATGAGTATAGGCCTTAGCAGATTTCTGCAGGGGCCCTGTGATGTACGATCTGATTTTGGGCTTATAGGAGCAAGCCGGCTCGTGCCGAGTTGCTTATGTTGTCTGGCGGAAGGCGGCTTTATCCTCCTTCATGTAAGAGAAAGGGTAGAACCAGTTCTCTTTAAGAGGAGCCAGGTATGCTGGCTTTGTGGATGCTTGGGACCCTCTCTGTTTTGGTAAAGGTCTTGGGGACCAAGTCTTAGGGTAGACCTGGTTCATTGCAAGTTGAGGTTTCGCAGGAGCATCGTGGGCTTTGGATTTTGGGTCAGGGCAATGACATGTCCAGGGGCAGTTTTCTGCTTCTTGGCAGGTGCAGTTTCTTCTACGGGGGGTGGGAATGGTCCGAGGAGTAGAGGTTGATCCGGTGTTTAGAGAGATGACACTTTGGCAGTTAACAGGGCGCTTGTGAGTGCCATGTTTTGCTTCTCTTGATGCATGAGTTGGTACTTGTTATCATCGAAGGTAATGGTCAAAGAAGCTGCCATTGTTTGTTTTGAAAAAAAGTTCCGAAACAAGACCACATCCACTAGTAATCACAAGAATATAATGATAATAATGGGCAAACTATGGATTTGTCTTTTCAAGTCACTCGAGGGGACATGGCCTGACTCAAGCGAGGTGAAGAAGGCAAAAATCCATAGAAGGTACAATTATTCTGATCACAAGTAAGGTAAGCCCAAAATGAGCATTCTAGTGATTGCTAAAAGCAATTCTAAACCTTAATTCAAATTATCGAGAAGCGAGGCTCACTCGAGATAAAGTGAATATAAGGTTGGAGATACAAATGTGTCGGTCGCGAATACAGTAGACTCAAAAGGGTGTACTAGCATCACTAGGCACAAATGTTAGGAATCGCAGCCTTGGAATGGACACGAGATGGGATTTTTTGAAAGGCCAAGATTGGATTCATAAAAGAGAGCAAATGGTATTCCAATCCGAACGCAAACTCAAACATTTATGCGAGCTTTTATTCGAAATGGAAAAAACCAAAATTTTCTCAAATTTGAACCCAAAAGAGACGGAGTTTTTTTTTAAAATATTTTTTTGAAGATTTTTTTTTTGAAATCTTATGGTTGAAGAGCACACACAGGCTTCCAATTCGGTCTCATAAAACATTTGTAGATAGATCAGCCCCAAGGTAAGGGTAGGATTACTTAATCAACCCGTTTGAAGGATGCTTGCCTCAAACAGTCTCACTACCTCCACACTCTGGACAAGGCTTTTCTTAGATCAACTTTGGTCAAAGAACTCAATTGGTGCAACCATAGTGATCTTCGCCCTTCTCTGTTTTTTTTTTTTTTAAAGATCACCAATGGACTCATAAAGAGAGCAAATGGCCCCCCGATCCGAATGTTAGCTTCAAACATTTCTGATAGCTATTTTTCGAAAAGAGACAGACCAAAGTTTCTCAAGTTTGAAAACAAAAATGAGAGCAAATAGAGCAAATCCCACCCCCCCTCCGGATCCGAACGTTAGCTTCAAACATTTCTACGAGCTTTTATCTGAAAGGGGAAGAACAAGAGTTTCTCAAATTTGAATCCAAAAGTGATAAATCTGATTTTTTAAAGTGTTTTTTTCTTCTTTTTTTTTTTTGAAAGATCACTAATGGACCCATCAAAGAGAGAAAATGCACCACCCCCCCCCCCCCCCCCCCCCCCCCCGACTCGAACGTTAGCATCAAACATTTCTGCGAGCTTTTATCCAAAAGGGTTAGTACCAAACTTTCTCAAATTTAAATCCAAAAGTGAGAAATCCTATTCTTTTTTTTTTTTCTTTTTTTTGTTGGAAAAGGGAAAGGGTGGAATTAAACTCAAAGATAGAAATTTCTAAAAGATCCCTTCTCAAGTAGAAAAGGAAATCCAACCCCACCCCCGGATCCAAAACTCAAAACCCAACATAGGCCACCAACTAGAAAATAGCCAAGGAATTTAAGCATCATGTTCTCAAATGAACGAGTCTCACAGGGTGTGCCAGCTTGATGGACTCGCTTTCATGGTTTGTCTTACGGGGCTACCAAGGTCAGCGAACATGAGAGTCCGTGGGGTCCAACCGTTTCGTGACCAAAGACGAAGCGAGCATCAACATTTTTTGAAAGGGTATGCCTGATTTTCTACTCTACTTGGAATTGAGGAGTGGTGGTCCATAGATCCACCTTCACAAATAGAAAAGAAAATCAACTTTTTTCTAGTTTTCATTGCACATATATTTAAGAAAAGAGACATTGTTTGATTTAAATGCCATAAAAGGCGATTTTCATTTGTTTGCTGTGAAAGCCGATGTTTTTGCCGTGAAAGGCAATTTACAGTTCTTATAAAAAAGGAAAGACAGGAGTTGTGAACTTTTTTATATCTCTTAAAAAAATACAAATGATACAATGAAAAGTAAGAAAATGAGATTTGACTTCTTAGAAGATTGCGGGGACTCGTTCAGATTGACGGTCGCAAGTCATATGTAGACTTCGCCATCATCCTTTAGATGAGAACAGAGGATGCATTTGATTTTCTTGGCTTGGCTTGAACCTCACTTTTTTAGAGGATAAAGATCAAAAGAAGGTCCTATATCCAATAATAAGCTAAGTAGACGGGCTAAAAAGCCACGTCTAAGCCATGTAGACAGAAGGAGAGGGCCTTTGGGGGGGGGGGGGGGGGGGGGGGTGGGGGGGTTTGTTGTGGTGGGGGTGGGTAGCCCCCATAAGGGACTTTTGCCACCTTGTAGTGGTGGTTGACGCAGAATTTCTTCGAAGGAGAGGAATCTATTGTAGTAGTTTATGCATAAGGATTTGCGAATTTTTCGGATCCTTAAAAAGGTGGAAATGGCTTCCTTTTATAGGCTTTTGGTGGCCATGAGGTGGGTTGATGATAATTGATTACATTAATGCTCCATGATGGGGGAGCTACAAGTTTTTTTTTAGTATTTTGTTACTCATTTCTCTTAGCTTTTGATTGGTCGATGGAGAATAATGGGTGTTTAATTGCCTTTAAGTTCCATGATGGGAGGGTTCACATGGTTTAATGTCATGATTGCACCTGATTTTTAACTCCCGTTTCTTAGCTTCTGAATGGGCTGTTCAAAATAATTAGTAAATAATCGCAATAATTTGTCATAAAACTGGTCATTAACTACATTAAGTAGCCGCCAGGGCATTTGAAGAATCGCGGGCCTCGTCGTGCCTTTTAGAATTTTTCCCGCAATGTGGGAGACTTAATCGCCGATGGATCTTCAGGCCGAGTGATGTTAGATGATCATGTAACTTCAAGCATTAATTGCTATAGTGGGTCGGTAACATCTGCACAGTCGATTTCTCTATCGGTCGGGTAGAAAGTATGATTTCTTGGTTGGCCAGTTAGCGATTTCGAAGCATCCGATGACGATCCCATGATTTTGACGGCGGAACCGTGATGTTGACAAAGATTGACAGATTTTGTGCCACGAAAATTAGATTTTTGAAAAATTGCAGGGGCCAAACATCTCAAAACACGAACAAGGAGCGAAAAATGGTCGCTCGGCGAAAAATCCGGGACATGGATTTCCAAGGTCACCGGCGACCATGGGCTAGGGTCGTCGATGACTAAGGGCCATTTTCCGCTTTTTCTGATTCTTTTTTTCTTTGGTATTTTTATTAACATTTTTGTACACGTTTTGGTCTGATTTTCCCGCAAAAAACTTGACGAAAAGTTGTGTAAATCGGGGGACAAAGTTTCTGATTTTTTTGGGAAAGCCAAAGAATCTGTCACTCAGAGCTGTCGATTTGCCGTCAGGAGCCGAAACTAGGTCAGACGATATCGGAATGACCTGAAATTTGAGGTGAAGCCTCCCAAGTATTAACTAAGACTAGCCATAGGCTTTTCTTTGAGTTTTGAAGCCGTGTGGGGTCCTGTTGCCAGTAGACTTGATTCTGTCCCGAGGAAGATGTCGCGCTTTGATGTACGATCAACCGATGTCCGATTGACCTGAAATTTCATAGGGAGCCTATTGGAGTTATTTTAAGACGACCATTTAGCTCCGATTTGGAAATCATAGTGCCAGGGCGCTCCGTCACCAAGAGGCCTGATTTAGCTTTCGGTAGTCAAAGTCTAGTCAAATGTTGTCGAAATGACCTGAAACATGACAAGTAGCCCTTTGGAAGTATCTTTAAAACACCCATGTGCTTTGTTTGATAAGTGATTACCTCGGTGGTCCCTACTGCTAAGAGGCTTGATTTTGCTGTTTGAGGGGTGATGGAGGATCACACGTTGTCGGTTCGTCCTGAAATTTAACATAAAGCCTTTTAAAGGTATTTTGATTCCATCCATAGGCTCTGATTGAAGACCCAATGTCTTTCGTGCCGTCACCGCCAGGAGAGTTGACTTTGCTGCAGCTATTTCCTTTTTGGGCCAAACGATGTCGGAATGGCCTGAAATTTGATGTATAGTCTTCTAGTGGCATTTTGAGGCCAACTGTGTACTCTGTTTTTTGAATCAGGGTCTCTGTCTTCACCGCTGCCGGGAGCTCCTATTCAGCCGCTAGAAGAGTGAAGTTAGGCCAAATAATGTCGAAGTGGCCCGAAACTCCATGTGTACTCTTCTTATGGCTGTTTTGAAGGATCTTACAGTTTTTGTTTGATTCTGACAAGATTTGATGCTTGAAGTGGCATTGCCTGTTTGTGGTAGGATGCGGCTTCATGTGGCTTTTTTTATGTCAAGAGTGTATGAAGAGGCAAAGTGACATTTTTTGTGTCAACACTCTCACCAGATCATGATTCACCTATATCACCAACTGTAGCATCATTAGACATAAAGTCAAGCAAGATAAACAAATATAAAGCATTACAAGTAAGCAAATGAATATCAAAGACAATAAAGATCATATGAGGTCTAGAAGCGAAGACTAGGGATGATCGATGTAAGAATAAGCGCAAAACTAAGCAATCATAATTGACATGATGCAAAATAACTTAATAATAGTGGCATGACCACATAAGTCGTATTCTCCCAAGTAAACATGAATCATGAAATAGGTGAGAGAATGAGCATAGAATAACATAACATGAGGTACCACTAAAAGACATAGGGCTCGAAAACTCCATCATAGACCTGGAGTGCCGATCAACTCCCATAACATAATCTAGCTGTAGTTAGTCCATAGATTTAGTAAATCCACAGTCAGTCAGGTCCGACTGAGATAGGATCGAGGCTAAGTGGTGCCGACTCAAGGAATAGAGTATATGTACGTGAGAAAAACATGGTACATATACATAGCATGGCATAAACATTAGCATGGCATGAACATATAACATGGCAAGACATAACGGATATAGACAAGCTTATAATGCATAAAGGGACCATAAATCATAGTACCTAACAAGATACATGAAACTAAACAAGATAAATTTGAGAACATGAGCTATGCCATGCAAGAATACCGGAAACGGAATACAAATGCATGCATTGGGATCATATGATGAATCAAGGTTAAATGACAAATCAATCCTAGGATTTGGGGATGCCTGTTGGCTTCACCGTCTAACTTTGTGTAGTTGTAAGCCCTTCGACGTCTTCGGGATACAAAACCCATGGTGTTACATTCATTTGATGACGTTAAATGCCTTAGGCCAACACCTTTGAATCAAAGTACATAAATTCTAAAATATGGCCTTCCTCATGGGTGTATGGTAGCTCAAACAACACCCACATAGGTTTAGGGGTCCATTAGGCAAGAATTAGGGTCCCATGGTTCCATTGCTACAGTCCAAGACTAGGCCCAAAAACACCTAAGAAACCTTTGGTTACCTAGTGGTTAGCTCACGGTTAGTCGCAAGTGGTCTTTACGGTTAGTCGCCTTATGATTAGCGATAAGGCTGGCCGCAAGTAAGTCTTTGTGAGAAGGCTGCATTATGTGAACCTGGAAATGCTTTGTTTCTGGTGGGTTCAAATGCCCTTTTACAAAAGCCTTTCCAAAGGCGTTTAGCTGAAGGTAAAGAGCCTCCAAATGCTCATTAAATCATACAAATTGTCGCGACCCCGGACCGAGGTCCCCGATTCGGGCCCAAGACTAGTGTGTCCAACTATGATTATCCTACAGATTTCCGCGGTGAGGATTCCCAAAACAAGCATGGAACTATCTCACACGAACGATGATTTGCGGAAGCATGCAAGTAATCTCAATCACAACTTAACCATACAAAACCGATGATTCCAAGATGCATAAGTTAAATATACCAAAGGACATAAACATTCAGAGGGAGAATGTGTAACATAGCATAATTTAAACTTCAAGTTTCAAGTGACCAAAAGTAAGTTAAGTTTAAGTTTACATTTCCCAAGTATAAAAAGGGCCAAAAAAGGCCATACATCCCAAAATAACAAAAACAATCATTCCCATCCATATGTCATACTCAAGACCCCACCCGACGTCTAGAGGACGCAGTCGGGTTGCCACTCACGGGCTAGGGGTGGCTCAAAAGCCTCCTCTAGGCGCTCCTCCTCAATGGCAACGGTGCCGGCATCTGAACACCAAAGAAAAAGGATCAGACACGACGATCTGGCAGGTGATCAATTTAGACAAATACAAATCAATTGAAATTTGAAATAATCAGTGCTTAAAACATGAAATGAGTTATGAACAAAACATGTATAGTGTACAGGGCAAAACTGGCATGATTTCAAGAAAACATCATGATTCATTAATCCACATTGAGCTCATCCTTTCTCCGTCATATGTGACGACAAGATCAAGCAAAAACGAAACAAAACGAAATGAAAGCCTGAGCCACACAAGGTGGGCGGGAAAACCGGCCGAGGAACCGGACAAAACAAAGATGTGTATAAATACATGACTAATTTATAGCTTGTCCTTATGTTTAAGGATCCCCTAACTAGTGGATCAGATTGAGAGGCCAGTCCAAGCTCAACGGTATTCAATGATATTCATGTATGCACAAAACTTATCGATACTTGTACAAAACTTATCGAAAATAGGATGAATATACTTATAAAGACAAAACAAATCGAAACTAAACAAGAGTGGCATAAGCCATAACAAAAGTGAGGCTGAAAGGTGTTCCCCAATATAGAGTTCTTGAACAATTCAAAACGAAACTTATACTTGTAAAACAAAGCAAGTGCTAAAACGATATTCATCGTATCAAATCACGATCCAAAGCGAAATATGTCAAGCATACGTTAAGACCTTTCATTTAATCTTCATGTGGTTGAGACCCAAATGTCTCAATGAAAAATGGATTGGTGTTCCGGATGTTAAAAGACATTTTAAGGCCTCAAGCATACAAACTCAAGCTAAAAGTTCCTAATCATATTCAGGTTTTTATTCCTAAGAAAATTCCACAAAACAGGTCTATTTTGAAAACTCGGTCAGCTCTTGGTCACCTGTCGGCTAGCCGAGTAGGTGACTGTCGACTAGCCGCCAGCTGACCGAAGGCTGACCGCTAGGTCTCTTGACAGGAAAAACACCATTCTGGAAATGGAATCGAACTGGAGCTCGGTCGGCTGTCAGCTGACCGAAGTGAAAATGTCGGCTAGCCAACAGTTGACCGCGAGCTGACCGAAAATCTCATGTTGGAAAACAGGCTACTGGAAATGGAATCAAACTGAACTCGGTTGGCTTTCGGCTGACCGAAGTGAACATGTCGGCTAACCGCCAGCTGACCGACTGTGCACGGCAGCTCTGTTTAAGTCAGAATTTCAGTTCCTTCTTATTTCATTCTCATCTCATTCCACTTCCTTTCCTTCTTTGTCAAATCCCTGCACATCCCTTGAGCCTCCATGCTCTCCAAGGGGCTATTTCCATACAATTTTAACAATCAACTCATTCATACATTTCACAACTTATTCCTCAATTCTTTCATCCATTCACTAAACATTTAGGCAAGATAAATATCACTTAAATTGAGTAAAAACCATCAAAATGAAACCATTAACATATGCATTTCAAACAAAGACAAGATTTCAAACCACAACACATATTTGAATAAATACATTGCTCAAACTAAAATGGAAAAAGAACCATGCAATTGAAGCTAAAATATTCAAGCATTGCATGCATTAAGAAAAGCTAAATAATCACTTGCCTTGACAATAGCTAAGCCCAAAGATCTCTCAAAAATCCTACCCAAATCCGAGCCATGAAATCTACACAAGAAGCCCCAAGAAACCATTCAAAAATCACCATTTTTGGTCAACAAAACTCCCATTTCAAAAATGGGTTTGCATGTTAGAGAAATGGGTTCCTAAGGAACTCAAAAGACTCCATTAAAAGGGAGAAGAAGAGGCCTAACTTGGAGCTTGCTGAACAAGAAGCAAAGACAAAAATGATGGTTCCTTCCAACAAGAATCTCTAAGAAAATGGTACCAATAGGAAGCTTGGGTTGAGAGGAAGAAGAGGCCTAACTTGGAGCTTGCTGAACAAGAAGCAAAGACAAAAATGATGGTTCCTTCCAACAAGAATCTCTAAGAAAATGGTACCAATAGGAAGCTTGGGTTGAGAGGAAGAAGAGGGTATGCTCGGATTTTGATTTGGACATCTCTAGCTATGGCATGCAAAGAGGGAAATGAAGAAGAAGGAGTTCTTCTCAGCTGGTACTTGAAGAAAATAGTTGCAGGAGACAAGGGAGGATTCTGAACATGGGTGGTGAAGGAGAGGACTTAAGTGAGGAGAGTGGGCCCCACTTGCTTCAAAACTTGTGATGGTTAAAACACTAGTTTGCGGGCCCCGGATGAAAACGACGAATAAGACTAAAACGATCACCGAAAAATCTAGTTTCCAAAAAGTACAAATTTGGCATACTTCTGAGATTTCGACGTTTGGGTCCAGATTTTGTGTGAAAGGACTATTTTACCCTTTTGGGCCAAAACTTGGGTTTTTAGGCCGCAAACACAGACGGACTGAACACAAAAGTTGAAGGATTAAATAAAACCATTCAAAGGAGATCGAAATCACGATAAAAAATTGGAAAACCAAAATTTCCTCCCAAGCTTACACGTACACTCAGGGCATCTCTGAGCATGTCTGAAAAACACAATGCGCTCTCAAAATTTCTCAAAGCTACTTTCAAAACTAAATTGAACCAATTTCCAACCCACGAACACTAAACTCACATTATAACTAAACACGCACTTAATTGGTACTAATCGCGCTAATCCTGGGTCTCGGGGTTTGACACAAATCCTAAGGCATGAGAAAGATCAACACATTCTTACCCTATTTATAAATGTTTTTCTTGCCATGCTTGATGCTTAAGCTCAATCACCCACCAAACCAATCTATTGCACTCTAGCAAGCTTGTTAGGCAAAAAACCCTAAAAGAAGAACTCACTCCAAACTCCTACAACGGTGAAAGGAAGAAATGGAAGGAGATCAGCATGCATGCACCTCACTTGCCTCTTAATTGGCAATTCAAGACGAGAGGAATGAAAGGAAGGAAGATACTTACTAACAGAAGGAGATAAGGAAGTATTTGGAAGAGGGTTTCTTGGAGAAGAAGAAGGTGGTGATGGAGATGCTCTCAAGTTGTAGGGATTCCACTTGCAAGGCTTTAGCTTGAGGATTGAGTAAGAATTTGTGAAGGAGAGAAGAGAGATTTCCAACAAAAAATGAAGAAAGCAGAAGAGGCTCGTTGGCCTGAGATGGGTTTTGTTTAAATGGAAAATTTTTAGTTTTGCATGCAAGTCCATGTCATTATATGAAATATCATTTATAGGCTTTAGGGTCGGATTTGGACTAAAATTGATCCGAATTGGTCGGATCAAAACATGAAAACCGAAGTACTCAAAATGCCCTATATAATGCACCCAAAATCTACGTAAAACTGAGAACACACACATCGATACCCATAAATCTAAAATTACTAAAATGTCCCCAAACTAAACTACCTAGGCTTGGTCAAAGGCCCACTAATATGCCCATCCAACCACAAACACATCCAAAACAATACATTAGGCGCCTAATTAAGATTAATTAGGCACTAAACACTCTTAGGGAGGGTCAGGGTGTTACAATATGCACTAGACATTGTTATGGGCTGAGATGTATATCGGTACTCATCTAAGTAATTCCGAGTTATAGGCATATTGATGTTGAGCTTCATGTAATATCAAGTATACCAAGAGTAGCCTATCGCAAGCCGAGTTTCAACATTGTAGGCATGGACGAGTGCCGAGATGTAGGTGACGCGGAACGAGCCCTGTCTATTTTATGTTATTGTGTACGATTGCGAGTACTCGTACTGAAATTATGTTTTTTACTCATATGTGGTTATTCTGCTTCCTTACAATTTTGAAACATACCCATATGTCCTTGTTCATATTTATCGCTCTCTTGTTTACGCAACATTGTTATATGCTTACCTGACTCATTGGGCTCATAGGTATGGTGTGATGGTTTGTTTCTCATACCGATTTTATTATCGCTATCTATTGGATATACAACTTCGTACTCATCCATTTCTCTATTACTGGTTTATTTTTCATACTTGTGAGTTAATATTACATGGTATGTAATTAGTGATTGATGTTTGCCAGGCTTTGTCTGATACTGCATCTTAGTGCTTGCAAGTAGTAGGTATTATCTCTGCTAGCATGAAAGGTAAACAATTGCGTGTAACCGTGGGATTAGCTAGAGCGATGAACTTGGGCCTTGGTGATGATAACTTGTTGCTGTGCCGAGAGCCCTTGCATTCACATTGCATTTAACCTTTCTATATTTTGTAGTTGTCCTTTTATAGTACTACTGTACTAGTTAATGTAGTGAAACGTATTGTAATCAATACTATTGGCAGCTTTAATGTAATTATAATTCACTCTGACATTTATTATGAAAGTTTTTATTGGCTCATTTTCTGAAATATCTAAACATTAGATGCATCTACGTTGTGACCCGAAATTCGATGGGACATGAAATCCGGGGGCATGACAGTTTGAATGCACGCTCTGTGCAGGATAAGATTTCCCTATCAATAAATAGGAAGGGGAGATTTCAAAATACGGATTAAGTTTTTGGAAGATTTAAAAACAGGAGAAAATTAGAACATGATTTCAAAAATGAGCCTTAAGTTTTCCAAACACATTTCAATTGAGGACATCCGGCGAAATTGGGGATCGACTAACCCTGTTTTCCTCATTTTTTCTAAAATTCTGCAAATGTCCTTTTCGATCCGCCAACCCAAACTATCCTGTTGGAGAAAATGCAACTTCGCATCTAACCAAAGAAGGATATCTAGTCTTGATTAATGTCGATGGCCCTGTGGCCTGGTCTACTGACACATCTGGTAAGTTTGTTATTGGCATGAGTCTCTTAGCAATTGAAAATTTCGTGCTCCTTGGTAAAAACAATAGCATGGTTTCGCAATATTTTGATCATCCAACGGATACATTGCTTCTTAGACAGAAGTTAATGGCCGGACTAAGGCTAACAGCTCGTGTTTCCGCGTGCCACTGGTCACAGGGGTTATTTTATGTATCTAATGGTGCTGATGGCTTGTCTGCTTTTGTTGAGTCTAATTCCCCACCAGCCTATCGTCATTACAAATTCACGAGCACTAAGAAGAATAGAGAACCAAGCTATGTGATATTCAAGATGGGCAGTCTTGATCTTTACATTTTGTCGGCTGAGCGAAGCCAGCAGGGATTTTTTGTTCCTCTAGCATCATCAATTCAATACATGAGGTTGGAACCAGATGGGCATTTGAGAGTCTATGAATGAAAGGTTGGTGGAAGGTGGCAGTGGATCTCTTAAACATATTTTTTCAATTTAAAGCCGTAAGGGCATTTTTGAGATTTTGGAAACAAAAGGGAAAAAAATGGACGGCTGATCCCCAATCTCACCAAAGGTCCTCAATTGAAATGCGTTTGGAAAACTTAAGCCCCATTTTGAAATTACGTTCTAATTTTATCCATTTTTGAAATCTGCCAAAAACTTAAGCCTCGTTTTGAACCCGACAATCGCCTTATAATCGTATGAAAATGTGTAATTACAGCAGAACTATTCGTTTGTATTGCGATATCTCGCATTATGTGTTATCCTCGCAAGATTACCCCTTCCCGCCCAAATTTTTTTGCAAATTCCTCAATAATCATGATAGATCAACGGTTCAAATTTAGTGCCTTATTAGTTCTTACACTCATACAGTTATCCAACGGTTTGGATGGTGGTTTGTTGGTCCCACAGTCAAAGAAAAAATATAAAAAAAAAATGGATTGTTCAAGTTTCATTTATTCTACTGTGATAATGTCACATGTGTAATCAACGATTCTAAGTTTCTTCTTCATTTTTGGTAGCTATACATTAAATTGGAGGATGAAAATTTTATGGCTAGCATCATTTCAAAAAAGATTAACGATCCTAATTGTGATTATGGGGTCCACAAAAGTTTAAAAAATAGATGTGTGGTTATTCAGTTTTAATCAAATATCTCGAGATCCGAGACAGATCAACGGTTGAAATTTGGTATATGGGTCGTGCTCGACCGTATTAATATTTCTGACGGTTTGGATCATCGTTAATGGTTACATAGTTTAACAAAAATTAAACACAACATTGAGGGAAGCATTACCGTCCATGGCACTGTAGCTCCACAAGTCTTCCCAGTTCAGAAAATGCGATATCTTGCATCCCTAACATATCGCAATGTGGGATATCCTACAGATGAACAGTTCTATGGTAATTATACTTTTTCCGACAGTTCTGAAGCGATTGTCAGGTTTTAGACATATTGACGGTAATTGTCCCTAGGAATAACTTATCTCCTTGATATCAAATAAAACTCAAATATAGTAACTATTTTTTTATTCAAAGCAAACAATTTATAAAATCCGAGGGTACCATGTGCTTTGCAACTAACGCTGTGGGTCTTGCAGCTTGTGTTGGACGCACGACTGACTTAGCTCTTGGATCAATTAAATTATATTTACCTCATTGTACCTTCTAAATACTTCATGTAATTTCAATAACTTCAAGATGACTCATACCTAATCTTTAAAGCATTTCACCATAGGGTTTTTAACACATATATAGGCCCACATGCATGGAGACAATATAGACCATTTGCGAATATTACCTGGTGGGTTTCCAGAAACGGTCGGTGGGGATGTCCATGTGCGATGTAGTAAGACCAGGGTGGGGTCTCCTCTCCACTTTGAGCTGTTCAATATCAGGGAGGTGATATTGTCGAGGAATCAAGAAAAGCAGTGTTGGTACCCCATGGTGCAAATAGGAGTGGCGGGCCAAACCAAACACAGTAGAAGACACTGCAGAAGCCGAGGAGGGGCTTAAGCCACAGTCCATATAAGGCCAGGTCTGTTCTCTCCTCTCCACAGGCTGTAAGCTATGGGGGAGTTGAAGCACTTGGTGCTGGTTCAATTCAAGGAAGGGGTGGTGGTGGAAGAGATATTGAAGGGGATGGAGAAGATGGCTTCTGAGATTGACCTTGTCAAGTGCTTTGAATGGTATTTCCTTCTTTTCATTCCCAGGTTTCTTCATCATCTTTCACGCATCTTCACTGCATCCTGTTTGTGCAACACCGTTTCGGCAAAAAAAAAAAGTAGCATGCATATTACTTCTTACTTATCCAAGGTTTTGTACGGCACTTTCTGTGCAAAAGTAGTCTCTTTGGAATTGTGGAAATAAAATTCCGCCAAACACAGAATCCTAACAGTTACTTGCTGCCCATATGTGAATTTGCTGATGCCATGGTTTTTTATTTGTTAGAGGTAAAACATGGTTTCAGTATTGGCCAAAGCCAAAAGCTCTAGGTATTAGCCGAATTTATTGGGGATTCATTAACATATTTGTTTATTTTCCGCCCTTATTACTGACATCTAAAAATTTTGAAAAATATTTAGAAAAGAAGAAAATGCGAATATCAATTATTTTACTTGATTTAAAAGTGTTTAAGATGCAAATGAAAACACAAAACGTAATATAAAGGCGATGAGAATGAAGTTTTAATACATTTTAAGTTTGGAATTAACATATGAAAAATCGATATTGGTCATGGCTGAATTTGAGTCATCAGATTGTTTAGCTGTTGGTTTTTGGAGGGTCATATCTTTTATCATCTCAGACCTTTCAAATTTGAGATTTCGTGCTCCCCTATCTGAACATAGTCGTTCCCATCCTCCACCTCCTCCTAATAGGTGATCCACCTGGAAAGTTTACCTGGGTGACATCATCTAGGCGACAGTGCTTCATTTTTTTAATTTTTTTTTTGTTTGGAGCATTACATTTTCCCTCACAATTAGATTAGAACGATTTCTTATAAAACGTGTTATTAAAATGAATAAACTGAGTGAAACAATAAATATTAAACTTCGATATAATAAAAAAAGAAACTGATCCAAAGAAAACTCTACCAAGGAAGAAAATACTTTCAGAATAAAATCAAATCATAAGTCTTGACCAGTATTTTTTTTTAAGTCATTGGGATCCTTATACATTGTAAATATAGATACTTATATAGGAAACAGTTATACTTATATTATCTATATTCTAGCTTGAGAGAATATGCATCAAAAAAGAAAAAAAAAAAAATCATAGCTAGCAGCATTGATAGGGGTTAAAGTTTCCAACAAAAAATGATTGGTTTTATTAATTGGGCCACAATTAAAATTTATTGGAATCAATGTTTAAAAATTAGAAAACTATAAAGTGACAAAAGTGAAGACTGTTTGTGAAATAAAACACTAATAGAAATTTAAGGTAGAAATTCCCAATGTTAAAAAATTAAAGTATTCTTTATAAGTTTATAGCAAAATGTTCCTATGCTCTCCATGGGCAATAATTACTTGAAAGAAAATTTATGTTGAATGAAAATAAAGTATCACTTGAAAGAGCAACTGTTACCGCCTTCCACTCGAATCAAGACTTCTCTTCTTCTCTGTATCTAAGCAGCATCTTACCCGAATAAGAATAATTTTTCTACGCCTATTGCGTAAGAGAATTTAAACACTTATACAGAGAAAACCCTATGTATTTCATAATAGAGTCTAATATAAGAAATAATGTGATTGATGTAGTGTGCATAATTCTCTTTAGTACTCATGACTTGAATTGAATCTTTCATCTCCCAGCTATCTGAGGCTACCTACCCAGTCTATAACTACTTTTCATATTTATAAAAGCAAATAGAGGATTTTATCAAAAAAATTCACCTTAGGTGCACTCTATACCAAAACGGCTCGTTTAGTTTCCCTCCAACCAAAGTGGTCCTCCCACCAAAATAAAAGAAAAAAATTACCAACTTTTCAACGGTCGATATTGACCCTGGTATTGTGTATTAAAAGTCGATCTCAACCCTCCACACGAAAAGAAAAAACAAAAAAAAAAAAAAAAATACAGTTGCCAATCATCGTCCTCCTTTCTTCCCCTAACCGAATCCAATGGGGAAGACCAAATGAAGAGAAAAGACAATATCGGTTTGGAGATATGAGTTTTTAGATAATATAAGGATTCTCGCAGAGAAAGAAGTGATTTGCAAGATTCTTCATTCCAAATTGGAACCCCTGCATATCTCCTTTTCTTTGTCCACGGGAGTCCTCATATTTTCTGAAAAATCATGTCTAGAGCGATATTGCCTTTTCTCTTCATTTGGTCTTTCCTTTGGATTGGGTTTGGGGAAGCGAGGAGGAAGATGATGGGAAACTATTTTCTCTGTGTGCGGGGGTCGATATCAACCACTTCTGTTTGACCACAACTAAAAGGGCCTTTTTGATATAGTGTGCACCTAACATGATGTCTTTGGTAAAGCCCTCAAAAAATTATCTTGTCCAGTTGCTAAAGTATTTTTAAAAATCTTTGAGAACTGTAAGTATATTTTTAATTCAGTTTAATTCAGCTCATTATAATGTATATCTTTACTTTCTTAAGAGTGAATTTGGTTTTATACTGGCCTTGACAAATAGGAAGAAGGAGATAATCATGCAGGATCCACATAATACATGCAAAATTAATAAAGTCAAACAAGATTGAAATTGGATCGATTAAAATATTACTACTCCAAGATACAATGTCTCCGACTCATTTGAGGTGATTTGGGCATTTCAGTGTGGTCAAGACAGGTCTATTGCACCCATCATTTCTGATATTTTGATTAGTGTTAAATATTTGAATTGCACATGATTGTGCTAGCGGGTCTTTTGATTTGTTGTTGGGTGAGGTTCATTTTGAAGCTCCCTCTTAGTTGTGTTTTGGGGGTTAGTTTTGTCGTCTGCCTTTCTTTTTCTCTCTTTTAATGGAATTTATCCCCTTTCATAAAAAAAAAGATACAATGTCTCTACAGTCCCTCCTTCTACAAGATTTCTACAATGCTTTAATTGATATTGTCATGATCATTATCGTGCCTAATGATAAGCCAATTCCTTAAAAACACTAAAAAAACAAAAAAAAAAAAAAAATAGTAATGAGAAAATGGAAGAACATGAGTTGGTACTAAAATCAACTCAGCATTATCCTCCTATAAGATACTCAGTATGATCTTGAAGAACCACATACCAGTGCGACATAATATTAAAAAAAAATTGATAGTAAAGGGACATAACAATATTAAAAAAATTGATATTAAATATAAGGGCTTGTTTGTGTAATGCTAAACTCATTCGTGGGCAAACATCCCCAACCCTCATTAGAAAGGATTTTCTATATAATTTCTAAATTTTCCTCTTTCCGCATTGAAAAAATCCAAAAAGAAACTACTAACATAAAATTACTTTTTTCCGACGGCGTCGCAGGATCACAAATATAGGCTTTAATGAACTCACACATCATTAGAAGATAAGCATCAAATAAAAATAAAATAATCAAATTATCATAATTAAAAAAATAGAAATCCAACAATTTGGAGCTTTTATGGCATTCTTCTTTGTTGCAGGGGACATGATACAAGAAGCGTAGAGATGTTACGACAAGGGTTCACCCATGTCTTTATGTTCACCTTCCAAAGCGCCGAGGACTTCATTTCCTTCTCTGGCCATCCTTCTCATGTTGGATTTTCTGCTACTTTCGCTGCTTCCATTGAGAAGATCTTAGTGTTTGATTACCCTGCAGTTCTAGTGAAGCCTCCTCCTTAATGTGATCCTTTTGCAATGGATTTTCAACACTATTCCAGAAGCTTCTGAACCATTGAAAATGTTTTAGATATGATGTTTGTCTATGTGAGTGTGACTCTAATAATGTTTGATGTGGTTATGAAATTACCTTTTGTGCTATTCTACTTTGGGATGTGCTTAAATCCCTGAGGATTTGAGTCTGGATCTTTGTAAACCAAGTGCAAGTAAATTGGTTCAGCTGCTAACAAGTGTTCATGTGTTTGGATAACTTGAGTGGACATTAATTCTCTAAATTGAGGTTGTTTTGTTCTTTGCAATAACTAATTATAGGTGCACATGATTGATTACCCACCTAGGACTTGGAGTTGTAGTATGCATGGGTTTGCTCACCAATTTGAAACCACCCAAGATTTGCCTTTGTGTACGATTGTGTGGGTTTAGCAAGCGCCACTCAGGGATTAGTCTTATTTGGGTGTTCATGATTGATTAAGTGGTGATGAAATGTGTCCAAGAAGGTGTCAAGACAAGGTTAGTTCTCGTCTAAAACGTAGTTATAGAGTGGAGAAATTTTTTAAATGTGCCTAGTTTTTTTGGAATTTGAAGACATTCCCTAAAAAAGGGATTCTAAAAAGTTTTTATTTAAAAATAGAGTCTGATTTTTTAAGGTTTCTTCAATTAGCTCCTTTCCTACTAGGGGTGTAAGGTCTCGACCTTTAATAGTGTTATTAGTACTAATTAATTTTATTTCAGGTGATTAATTGAAATTAGAGGCTAAGCGAGTCCGATTTACTATTAGAATAGTGTGTACGAAGTTTCGCTACGTTCCGAGTTCCGTTGGTCTTAATATTTTGCAGTTTTAGGAAGTTTTGAGGTGTTTTCTTGTAATTCCAGATTTTTGTGAATTTGGGTACATTGGTTAGATATCCATATTTCCCAAGATTTTCCCTTTAGTCACGTTTCAATCCGGTGCGACAAAGCCTTCTAAATTCTCAATCTTTAGTGACTGAGGACTACGCTCAAATTCATATAACTTTCTGTTAGGATTTTTGTATGTTGCAAATTTGATGGATGCACTATCACTTTCACCTACAACTGATCACACACTCATGCATCGTAATTTGGACCTTGAAACCTGGATTTTAGACTTGCATTTGCATTTGATTTTCAAACACTTCATCCTGCATGTTTTAGATCTTAAAAATGTACTTTTAATAGATTAATTCTTCATGCATATTTTTGTAAAATCAAGTTAGACATCGTGGTTCATGATTTTCATACAAATTTCATTTTCTGAAACCTAAAGTTATGCATGAATTACATTGGCCTTGAGTTCCCAGTTTCATGCTTCAGAATTTTCAAAATCTGACTAGAACCTCAGCCAGGCTAGTGTACCCGGTCGACCGGGTCCTTCAGGATGTCGACCGGGTAAACTAACCGTTGGAAAATATGACCGTTGGACCCGGTCGACCAGAGGCTATGGATGTCGACTAGATCAACTAGTCATTGGACTGTTTTTTGCATAAAAAAAAGTCCAAATGATTCCTCTCGGATAGAGGCTTTTTGGATCAATCTTTGGAACTGCTTTGAAGCCTAATGAATGGGAATGAACTGAAGAGGCTAGAGGGAGATGGAAATCCAAAAGGCTTGAGATAAAGGTATGTCGACCGGGAGATGGATATCTTATCTCTTATAAAGGTTATTGCTTAGCCTTAGAAAAGCATAGTGTAAAGGTTATTGCTTAGCCTAAGAAAAGCACATTGTTAAAGGTTATTACTTAGCCTAGTGTAAAAGCATTTGTGGTTGTAGAGCTTATTGCTTAGCCTATTGAAAAGCATAGATAGTGGAAATCCAGTGGGGTGTTGAATCACAAGCCGGTAGTGGATGTAGGCGTTGAGGCCGAACCACTATAAATCTTTATGTAGTGCCGATTCTTGTGGTGTTTCTCTTATTGGCTTATGCATTTAGTTTATTATCTTCACAAGTGACTAATTGTTTTAAAGAAATTAAAGTGGTCATAATTAGTCTCTAAGTTGTAGCTCACCCTATTCAACACCACACCCCCCCCCCCCCCCCCCCCCCTCCTCGGGTTAGGATCCCGGATTTTCACTTTCCACCTTTATAAGAGACCGTGTCACCCCTCACATTGATTCATCTTTCCTTCTCTCTTTCCCTCTTTCTCCCATTTTCTCTTTTCCCTTTCACTTTCTCTTGGTTCCAAGAAGATCTAGAGGACCTCCAAGAACCAATCATCATCTCCACCATCTTCCCCATGCGCCCGCCCGCCACCCCCCCCGCCCCCCACTCTCCTAAGTTGATTTCATTGTACAAGCTAGGGTTCCTTGTTAGTTTATTTAGAAATGTGATTTTCTAGCTTTTTAGCTTCTTTTTTTTTTTTTTCAATTTGCTACTAGCATTTGGGTTTGAGCATGGACTTCAAAGAGATTGGGTTTCTAGAGGGTTGTTGAGCTAGAGTTTGTTGTCCCAAGTGATCCTAACCATGGCAAGTGAAAATAAATTGACTGATTTGATATGTGTTTTAATTGCTTGATTCTACCCTTAATTTCACTTAGCTACGTTTGAAGCTCATTTAAGTCAAATTGTAGAAATGGTATGTGTACTTCTATTTTCCTTTAATGATATTGAATGTGAATGAAAAGAGGCGGTTTATGGTGTAAATGGAGAGGATGAGGTCCTATAGTTGTGATTTAGAGGACGGAAGTTCTATAGGGGAGAGGAAGCTATGAATTTGAACTGATGTCAGGTTCAGAAATTCATTTTTTGAAGCCATATAGTTAACCGTGGAGACCTCATAATTAGTCGTAAGATTCCATATCAAAGCAACTGAAAATATACATCTCTTGCTTTTACAAAATAATGTTTTAGGACCATTTTTAGCATTGCTAACCATGGACTAAATGTGGCCCCTTAAGAAGCCAACTCAGATTTCATGGTTGGAAAGACAGAACCATGTTAATTGGACCCCATTGTACTACACCTAACTATGGCATGCTAACCCTACGGCTATCCATAGAAGCCCAATTTCTTTTTTTAAGGGGACTTCAACCTAGGCTTTTAAACTTAGTTTGGGAACCCTTGGCATTATATGATCAGGACTAATTGGGAGACCATTAGTGAGGAATGTTTGAGCAAACACACCCTTATGGATTGTCTAGATAACTTATGAGTTACAAACCAAGTCGAAGTTAGGTGATGTCCATTACCATTTGATGCAGCAAGGTTCTGTAACGAAGACATCAGCTACCAAATTATCCCCTAGGACCGCATGGTGATGGGTCATGAGGGCGGTCGTTGACTTAAGTTGGATTGTAATTCTCCCTTGACTATTGTGCAATTGAGATTCGTTGCATACCTTCGGCATTGATGTCCACATGCCCTGAGCATGTTCTTTAGCTTTGTAATTATATTATTAGGATCACATTGAGGACTTTGATAGACTTAATGTCCCCTTTATGTTACAAATTAGTATTTGGGTTTGATCAAAGTGTTAAGGCTAGGTAGCTTTGATCGTAAAGGCTTTGTGAGGACTACTAGTATTATTTGGAATTGTTTGGACTTTGATTGTGATATTTGTTGATAGAGAGTAGTTCCTCTTTCATTTACGAATCTTATTCACACAAGATAAGCCTAGCCGTCACCAATTGTATGGATCGGATTTATTAAGTCAGGCACCACTCAGCTGTTATCGTCTAACACAACTGGGGCACCTATGTGATAGGACCATTGTTATGCGACTGCAAATTGATTTTGAGATGGATGTACACCATTAGGTACCAGCAAAAGAAGAGGTTTTAATTGTTTGGCCTCGAGTATCACATTGAACAAGCTTTTGTCCTGCGTATTCTCTCCCACAACTTGGCATGAGTAGGGAAAGCAGTGATAATATCATGTAGTAATTAGCTAATGTGGACCGTCTATTTGCTAGGATGGTTGTTTAGATTATTGTCTTATCTGATTCCTTGTGTATCGAGATTCATGCATTTATGCTTAGTATACCTGTTATTGAAATTCCATAAGATTACATTGTATTTACTTCCGTTTGATATTGCATATCTATTATTATTGACGTATATCCACCCCCCGGTTATTGGTAGTCTGATGAAGTTACTCTTGGTGCATAGGTGCCAAGCCTACTGATCTAGAGAAGGAGATGGAGGCTTCATGATTACATATTGAATAGTTTCTTTTAGTACATCATTTACGTTTTTTATAGATGCCTTGTAATTAAACTACTTTTGTTTTATTTTTTTAAACTTTAACATTAGTGATTGAAAGTTATGCTTTCTCTTAAACGTTTAAATTTCTTATCATCTGTTTATTTATGAAGCTTCCGTTATATTGTCAGTGAACCGAGGAAATATTTATAGCCCATCCCAAACTTTGATCCTCAAGGACTATAATTGTGGGCCGGCCCCTAATCTAACGTAAACCCCCATGCTTATTAAATGGGGACATGACAAGGGGTCTTCTTGACTGGGCCAGCCCAGACTAACCCACTTTGGACCAAGGTTAGGGACTACGTTTTAGTACTGAGGCTGCTCAGGACTTTAAGATGAGCCAGGATTGGATTCAGTTGTAGTGAGCCCGAAGCCCAGTCTGTCCGAATGAAAAAGTAACGGTATGCGGATGTAGAGAGGAAAATCAAACATATTCAATCTCACATGCGCACACATGGCCACATATTGAGCTACAGTCGAGGACAATGTTAGCAAACCATTTTTTTTTTATTTGTAATAAAGCAACTTGGCATGCAGTTTCGCTTAGTCCTTTTTAGGTAGGCTAGGCTTTGACCAACGACTTATGGCCTGACTCAGGCTTGGGCCTAGAGTATGGAACTTGGGTTGGGCATGAACATTCTTCAACCCAACCCAATTTGAACGTGAGCACCCCTATTTCTAGCAAAAGAACTCATTGCAGATGACTCTTTTTTGCATATTTAATGACTAAGAGGCCCTTTCTCACCTTTTCTTTTTTTTTTCTTTTTTCAATGCCCCTCTCAATTGCTTCCATTCCCTATTTTATCTTCGCCCTTTTCCTTCAACGTTGACCAAAGATGGCATTTGTTGGAAATTTTCAAGAATCTGACATGTTTGGGTTTGGCTTTTCTTAAAAATGCTTTTTCATTATCATGCATTCCATTTTGAGAATCTCAAAGAAAATATACTTTTAGGAGCCCATTCTCTCATCTAGAAACTTGTCGTATGATTTCCCTTATATATAATCCCACATCGAATAAATTTAAAAAGGAGATTGGCATTTAGGCCATGTTTAGCGAGTCTTATCTACATGAAATAGATCTGTGGATAATAGATCAATGTAGAATAGAAATATTAAATATTTAAAAAATAGTTGATTTGGTAAAGACGAATACACTTTTTGAAATAGATATCTTAAGAATCTGACGGTATATATGAATAAAGGGGTTAAATTTTATCCCATAGCCTTTTTTACCTTCCCAAAGAGGATCAACGGTTGGATCTTGATTAAGTGGTTCACAGAATCCAAATATGCATCTTAAAGGGTTTGTGGTTTTTCAAAAATATCTTAAGACCCGTAACAAATCAACAGGTCTAATTTTGTGTCTTGACCGCTTTTGATCTTATAATAAAGAGACCCAATGGTTTGGATCATGATTTTAGGCCCAGTCACGCCCCGATCCCGAGAATACAAGACTCCTGAGGCGCATCGCTTGTTTTCATGGGGATTCAAGTCAAAGACTCACAGTACATTTATCCCCATGAACGGTCTCCCACAAGAATTCACATGTGAGGTCACAAAGGCCATCATGAATGGGCACATTTCAATTACTTGTAAACCTGAATCTATACATCCTATATAATTCATTAAGTATGGTATCTAATCACATCCAACCATAGCATATTTGAACAACAACTATGAGCATAAAATGTCCTTAAGATAGCATTGAACTTTCATGTTCAAGTCAAAGAAAAGAGAAAGAAGTAGTGGAAGCAAGATAATTAAGTTAAGGTTTGCAATCCTAAGATAGTAAGTCTAAAAACAACTAAACATCATGGCCATCCAAGCCAAGGTCTAGGGTGAGTAACATCTAGCTCTCAACGTAGGTGATGTCTAGAAGACATCTTCAAGGGTCCACTCCGCTAATTGCTAGGGAGTCTCATCCTTCTCAGCCTGTGGGGTACCAACATCGTCCTCATCTGGAACGCCAAGTATAGCACCATTAGATATAAAGTCAAGTAAGATAAACAAATATAAAGCATAGCATTTGTACAAATGAATAATAACGACAATGAAGATCATATGAAGGCAATAAGTGAAGACTAGGTGTTACGACCCCAGACCGAGACCCAGCCCGCGACGTGTTGTGATGTTGTCCAACTATTTATAATTAACCCACACGTTTTCGTGGTGAGGATTTCCCGAAATAAACTTGGAATTTATCTCACACGAATAATGGTTATGCGGAAGCGTGCAAGTAATCTTATCGATACAATACATGCGATACAATCTCAATCACATTCATAAGTTAAATCATCAACAAGACAAATATTCAGAAAAGGAAACATAAGCATGGCAATTCAGGATTTGTTCAAGTTTCAAGACCACAAATGTATATTAAGTTTATGATTACAATTCCCAAACAAAAGAGCCAACAAAGGCTTTACAATCCCAGGTCAACAAAATACTAAACCCAACCATGTACGCAACTCATGGACCTGACCGACGTCTAGAGGACGTCGTCAGGCTGCCACTCTCTGGCTGGGTGCGGCTCAACAGCCTCCTCCTGACACTCCTCCTCAAAGGCGGCGTCACCTGCACCTAGTCACCAAATAAACGGGTCTGACACGACGGTCTAGCAGGTGATCAATTTAGATAAACATATGAACCAATTAAATCAGGAAGTAGTTCAGTATTTAAACAATGCATGAATACGAAATAGTGCTAAAACAATATACAAGGCAATCGAGCAAGCATATAGAACTATAACATGACTAGTGAGGAAAACCACCATGAGCCCATCCTTTCTCTACCATACAAGATGAGCAGAGTACGCAGAACAAAACCGGATATATATATATATATATTCAAAACATGACAGAACAGAATCCCAAGCTACTCTAGGTAGGTGGGGTCCGGCCGCGGTACCGGAAGCAAGACAGGAAGGTGTGTATATGAATACATGACTAATCTGCAGATTGTCCAAGGTTTAAGGACCTCCCAAACAGTGGATCAGACTAAGAGGGTAGTCCAAGCTCAGTGGTAATCACCTAAAATCATGTATGCACGAAAACAGGATAATACATATATAAGCCAACCAAATTGGGGGTTTTACTTATCAAGACAGGGCAAGACAGGGCTTATCAGGGATAGCGTGTGCTATAGCAAGATAAAACGAAATTAAAAATCCTCATTATAGTTTCTTGAAACACTTCAAATATCAGATTAGTACTTGCAAAACGGAACAAATCATACGATATATATCGCATTAGAAATCAGGGCCTCAAAATAGACTAATCAGTAGACACTGAGGCCTTTGTTGATCCTTGTGTATTTGAAACCGAATTGTCAGATTTAAGATACATTGGTGTCCCTGAAGCTAATGGACAATTCAAGTATCAAATGCACAATTTCAAATTAGAAGCCCTTGGTAGTATTCTGGTTTTCAGTTCCCAAGAAAAATCCACAAAACAGGTCTGATTTACAAACTTGGTTAGCTCTCGGTCATCTGTCAGTTAGCCAAGTAGGTAACCGTCGGCTAACCGCCAGCTGACCAACGACTGACTGCCAGGTCTTCTGTCAGGAAAAATACCATTCTGTAATTGGAACCGAAATTGTACACGGCTGGCTGTCGGCTGACCGAACTGAACATGTCGGCTAGCCGATGGCTGACTGTCATCCGACCGACAACTCTCTGTTGAAAAACAGGTTACTGATAATGGAACCGAACTTCACTCGGTTGGCTGTCGGGCAACTGAGGTGGTGCGGGTCGATTGGCTGATAGCTAACCGACTGTTCTCTGTCACAAAACGCGCTTCTAAAAGAGGAGCCGAACTGAGCTCAGTTGGATGTAGGTCGACCGAAGTAGCCATTTCGGCTAACCGACGGTTGACCGATAGATGACCGACTGTGCAAGACGACCTAGTTCAAGTCAGAATTCCAGTTCTACCTCCTTCCATCTTTCTTCCCCTTCCACTTCCTTTCCTTCTTGGTCAAATCCCTGTATATCCCCTGAGCCTCCATGCTCTCCAAGGGTTAATTTCATTCACTTATTCACTCCACAATCTTTCCCGTCATCAACACTTCTCCATTTCATACAACCATTCCAATCACAGACAATGTATATCCATTCAATTCAAAACAGAATTTCTGAAGGAAAGAGAATCATCTCAAAAATTTCATGAAGGAAATGAAAGATCAAATCATGCTTAATTGAAGACAATAAGTATGAAACATAACATGCATCACATTTGCATTTTCAAACACAATAAACAAATCAAGTTGCATGCATGAAAGGGCCAAAGAGATCACTTGCCTTGACCGAGAGCTAATCTCAAATGTCCCTAAAAAATCTTTCCAAAAGCAAGTCACGAAATCTACAAGAAATCCCATGAAAACATTCCAAAAATCACTATTTTGGCAACCAAAACCCCCATTCTGAAAATGGGTTTGCATTTTAGGGAAATGGAGTCCTAATGGGTTCAAAAGACCACATTGAAGGAGAGAAGAAGATCCCTTACCTGAAGCTATCCAAACGAAGAGAAACAAGGAAGAAGGAGTTATTCAGCTGGAATCCTCAAGAAAATGGCAGCAATGGAAAGCTTAAGATGAGAGGAAGAAGATGGTGGTCTCAGATCTTAATTTGGAAGTTGATGTGATTTTAAATTCAATCCGTTAATACTGCAAGTGCACAGTTGTCATGTTGAGACAGTGTCAATTACAGGTCGATCCCACAGGGAGCACTACTAAGTTAAAATTTAAAATATGATTCTTTTTTTTATCAATGATAATGATAAGAGAGATAAAAAGAAACAATAATAAAATTGAGAAAATTCTAGATCTAAAGTGCAGAAATAAGATATGATAAAAAAAGTAGATCAGAATATCATGAATCCATTAAGTAATCCCACCATCATTCTATGCAATTGATAAAATAAATTTGTCCCAAAAATCCTTCAAATCAGAAACAAATCAATGTTTCTGATTCAGATAATTTATCTATCAAATAGCACAATTTTCCACAATTTATTTAAGGCAAAAATCTCCTTCACCTAATGAAATTATGAACTTAACTAAATATCACATATTAATCAAAGATAGATTATCAAGGAATTCCAATCTAAGAATAATCTGTTAAGAAAACATACATGATTAAAGCATTATTCAAATAAAAAAATTATATAGCATAGGTTGTCAATGACAGAAGGCAGATTTATTATTATAATTAATACGCAAGAGACAAAAATATCACATAAATTAATGATAAGAAACACTTAACTTCATCTGATACTCTGATTCAGGGATCTACTCCTCCATTGCAAAAGATGTGATTTTCATTGAGAACTTCATGCAATTACAATCTTCTCTCACACTCTTCTAACCTAGTTCTGGAACAGGGCTCCAGAATACCCAAAAATAACTCTAATTCTATTAATTAGGAAAAGAAGAGAGAGAGGAGAGAGAGAATGTAGTGGACGTCCAAGTGGGGGTGAGTCTCTCCCGTATGCTTTCTTTTGGTTCCTTTTATAATTCCTGGTTATCTTACAGATACATTGAATCTGGACACCTTCTCTACAAATTTGGTTTATCTTCATTGATAAGGTATATCTCTTTATCCTTTTTGAATTTGAATGAGATGAAAGCTTCTGGAAACCTCTGGATGGCTTGGCTAATCTTCAGATGGGGTCCCACAAGGGATATGCAGCAATGGATTATCAACGGTGTGGATTTTAGTGCAATCCCGTCTAAAAATGAATATGAAAATCTACGGGCCCATAACTTTGTGGATTTAGCTCTGATTTGCACAATCTTAGGCTCCACGGACATCTACTCTGAATAAGCTTTCCAACAGTAGGTAAATTACATCGATCCGAAGGTCGGATTGAAAGTTATGGTCATTTGAAGATGAGTTATCCTGAGAAAAACGGGATTAACTTTTAAAATTTAATTTGTAATGAACTCTATCTCTGCACAACTTTCATTTTTGAAAGGATATCAGATGTGGATGATTCAAACTCTTCTTCTTTTATTCCAATCAAACTTTTACTCTTTGAATTATCCATTAATAGTTTCAAGTCTGCAACAACAGCGGACCCTGCCATGTGGGACATTTCATCTGCTTGAACAGTGGGCCCTATGAGAAGTCTTCTACTGTAGTTAGGACTCTTCAATTGACATGATGAGTGGACCCCTTCCTTTCATTGATTTGCACATGGCTTGTATGTGGGGTCCACGTGGTGAATTTTTCAATTTACTTCTTTTTAAGCTTCAATTTAGCAATGTAAGGCCCAGGATGACTGTGTATGCTTGAAAGTAGTTCCGTGACAGAGGCCTGCAATTCTCATTTTCTGCATATTCTAATTCAACACATCAAACACTAAAGAGCCCATATTGAAGTGGGACCCATCCGGATAGAGTTTTACTCCAACTGGGACTCTTAGAAGAAAAATTGCATAATGTTCTAAGTTAATGCAGAAAATATATGAAAAATATAAAAGTTCAGGTTTCTAGGTGAAAATGCATGAGATGATGGAATTAAATGAATAATGATGCAATTCACCAAATAAAACCCCTAATTCATCCTAAAATGATGCATAAATATGCAAATTCATGAACTTAACAGAAGTCTAAAAGTAAGGCATGCAAGAGAGGAAGTGAAGAAGGAGAAGAGGTTCTTTTCAGCTGGAACTTGAGGAAGATAGTTGCAGAAAGATCGTCCAACGTGAGTGAGTGAAGAATGAAGGAGATGAAGGACTTAAGTCAAAGTGAGTTAGGGGCCCCACTATGCTCAAAACTTGTGACCATTAAAACATCGATTTACGGGCCCCGGATGAAAACGACGAAGAAGACAAAAATGATTGCCGAAAAATCTAATTTCCCAAAAGTACAAATTTGACAAAATTTTGAGATTTCGGAATATGGGTTCAGATTTGGTGTGAAATGACTGTTTTACCCTTTTTGGCCAAAACTTGGATTTCTGGGCCTCAAACAAAAACAGGTTGAACCCAAAAGTTGAACAATAAAATAAAATCATTCAAAATAGATCATAATCACAAAACAAATTGAGAAAATTAAAATTTCCTCCCAAGCTTACACATACACTCAAGGCACCCCTTAGTGTGACTAAATAGCATAAAGCGCCCTCGAAATTCCCCAAAGCTAATTCCAGACCAAATCGAACCAGTTTCTAATCCCACGAGCACTAAACCCACATCAAACTAAACACGCACTTAATCAACACTAATCGCGCTAATCCTGGGTTAGGGTTTGACACTAAGCATAGTCGGTGCTTGAATAAGCATGAACTAGGGAATCATGGATGAGATGAACACATAATAACTTAGCAAGATCAGCACAACCACATATATTCTCCTAAGTAAACATAAAATATGGATTAAATAAGAGCATGAGCATAACATAACATAACATGGTGGTACCACTAGGAGGCATACGGCCCATAAACTCCATCGTGGACCTAGAGCATAGGTAATCTCCCATAGCATAACCCAACTGCAGTTAGTCCATAGATTTTCTAAATCCACACTTAGCATTCGATGGAAGCTAAGTGATACCACCTCGAGGAATAGAGTGTACGTGTAAAATACATGGTACATATACATAACATGGCATAGGCTTGAACATATGACATGGCGGGACATAACAGGCATATACAAGCACAGGATGTCATGTTCCAACTCTGGGTCCTGAGTTTACCGCCAAGGTCTCCTGATTTGGCGTGTGACTTCCCTAACTAACCTGAAACTTTCAGAATCAGAGGTCCGCAGTGTGGTTCAATTTAAAAATTTTCCAACAATATTCATAAGAACAGTTGAGTGCGGAAGCAATTAAAGAATAGCGGAAGCAATATGTTAAATATAAGCGGAGGTAGAGTAATAACGTCTCATGGTATCATCAAGCATATGTCAAATATAATGGGGTGCAAGTCCATACGAATCTCAAAGTGGAAATATAATATGTTTACACATCATCATCATCACATCCCCAAACCTCACACGAATCACAGTCAAACCCCAAACAATTATTACTCAACCCGAAGTGTCTGCTCTCCACCATTAGGAAATGGCTCTACATCGCCCGTGGTCCACCCCAACTCATCCACGTACATCTCCTCTTCGAGCACCTTGCCCTTGGGGATGGGGTCGGTAATGGTACCTAACCACCAAATAATGGGTCAGATCCAAAATAACATAATATGGATGCATCAAAATGGAATAATGGCAGTGATAGGATCAATCGCGTAACAAGGTTAACAATGCTAGGCAAATCGTGCAATATCATAAACAATACTAATCAATATAAAAGAACATGTTAAATCATCCATCTAATCAATATGGCACATCCACAGAGGCTAGTACCATGGAAAATTATGACGATGCCCTCCCGTACTACATTAAAGTTGAGGTGAGGAAATGCACGGGATCATAGCCCAGCCGTATTGATATTAACAGAATATTCCGGCCATATATTAGTATCATGTAGTGTCGTGTGATACCCTAATGGTGTACGTCCACGTCACCAGCTCATCATGATGGCCTTATTCATATATACAATAGCTCCTACCAAGGGTGATCGGTTTCAAGGCTAAGCTCATATAACCTGAGTGGATGTTTTATGCCAACTCTAAGGAACCACATGTAAGACCCCGCCCCGAGAGTTTCCTTTTAGTGTTAATTAAGACGTGTTTTAGCTATAAGTGAGATTAGAGGAAATGGGTTAAATCTGGATTAGAATAGCTTTTTATAGCTTTGAATAATTTTGGGAACTCTTTTGATCTAGTGGGGCCCTTTGGGGGTTCCTTTTTTTTATTGTGTCTTGATTAGTTTTGGGGTTTAGTTATAATTCTGGAAATCGGTAAATTGCCCCGTTGAATGTATTTTATGATTCCCTACAACTTTCGTATTCGCTCCGTTTCCATTCGAGACCTCTAAACCCTACTTTGCCATTGATAGGGGTAAAACAGTCTTTTTACACAAAATCTGGACACTATTTTCAATGTCTCCGAAACTTGTAAAATATATACTTTTTGGAAAGTAGAAATTTCGACGATCAATTCTTCCTTCTTCGTCGAATCCGTCCGAAGCCCGTAGATTGATGTTTTAGCTCGATTGGACTTTTAAGTTGTGGGACCCATGGCTATTATCTATATAAGGAGGAGTCTTCTTCTTCTTCCTCTTCTTGCAATTTCTTGAGAAAGAGAAGTCCCAGCCCAGCCTAGGGTTTCCTTCTTGCTCCTTGCTCCTTCTTCTCTCAATCTCTCTCAAATCTCTTGCTAAAGGAAAAATGGATGCTTCAATCTTCTTCCCCTCCATGAGAGCTCCTTCTTGGTACCATTTTTAGAGAGAAACCACCATTCAAGGACCCTCTTTGAGCAAGCCTTGTGTATTTGGAGAACTTTCATGTAAGTTCTTCTTCTCATCTCTTGATTATGTGTTCATCTAGCCTAGGAGGTGCTTCACCTTGATTTTTGGAAGCTATCTCCGTCTATTGCTTGATTTTGACATTCTAGGGTTGTAATGTTGTATTTTGTGGATTTTTGTGTAGATTGTAGATTTTGAGCTTGATAGTGGATTAGAGCTTGATTAGCATACTTTGGAGACCAAGGCAAGTGGATGAATGGATTTAATTTGAATAAGTTCTTACTTTGTCAAAAATGTGGATTTTTACTATTCATATGTCATTTGATTTATCATGTTCCATAATCTTTAGAAATGTATTTATTGACATGGTTTTTCCCTTAGTTAGTTTTATGTGAATATATGCATTCATCATCAAAGTGTATTTTGGTTATTATAAGCTTCTTAAATGTTATGGTACATGCATTGAATGAGAAGTGTATTGGTAGAAGAATTAAATGCATTGGTGGAATGGTAGTTGGTGGAAAGGAGTAAATGTTAAATGGAAGGAATGGTCCCATGTCATTCTAGGAAAGGGTTGGAGTAGAGGTGAAAGGGTTTGGGAAAGAAAGGACTGAAATCTGCACCTGCTGTGTAGTCCCCACAGCTGGGCGGTCAGCGGGCGGTCACCTTGGCGGCTAGCCGACAGGTGACCGGCGGCTAGCCGACCCAGATACGGTTAGAAACACAGAATGCTGTGTTTTGACAGGTGAACCGCGGTCAGCCGCGCGGTCAGCTCGCGGCTAACCGCTGAGCAGAACCCAGTGACCGCCAGGTAGCCGAGATGTGCGGTCAGAAACACAGAATGCTACATTTTAGCAGGGGAACCGCGGTCAGCTCCGCGGTCAGACAGCGGCTAACCGCCGATCACCTCGGCGGCTAACCGCCACCTGACCGACAGGTGACCGAGTTTAACCCAGAATTCCTGAGTCTTTTCTGTTGGTTTCAGTTATGATAATTAAAGGTTTGGATAGGTTGTTCTGATGCCCTACCACCTTGGAAAGACCCAGGGGATGACATAAGGAGATTGACATAGAAAGAAACATCATTTCGGAAAAGGTATTGAGGCTTTTATATTCATCAACGTGCATAAGGAAACTTAGTATGTCCTCTATCATTCGAGTACCATACTAAGGGTAATTTAGACATACAAGATCCTTATACATGTCGTTTGAACATGGACGCCCCAATACATAGTCCCTAATGATATAAGGACTCAGTGCATTGTTTTATTCAGTTATTTGTATAATAACCCGAATCTACTGGTTTTCTCTCAAATTCCGATTTGTACACCCGATATGTCCTGCCAGCCCGTGTATACTTGAACTGTTAATGATATGAAATGTGTGCCTACGAGCACCATGCCCCGCCTGCCCGTATGTTTTATAATGGTATAGTTTTGCATATGTTTTGATTTATCATGTAACCTAAGAGTCGGCACCACTAAGCTTGGACATCCTTGTCAGTCTGATCAACTGACTTGGGTCTCCCCCTGTGCTCCCGCCAGTTGCAACTTGGATCCCGTACTGTCCCGTTACCCGGTTCCGCGGCCGTGGTCTTGCCTAGCTATATGTATATGTATATGTATATAATGTTGGTTCTCGTCACTTCGTGTGCTCGAGCCCAACGCACTCAATGTGCTCTCATCACCTTAGTGATGGAGAGGATTTAGCTTTAGTGTGGTTGCCACCTAGTCAGTTCCTGTACCATGAATACCCCGCATGATTTGTATTGCGTCTTTACTTTAAATGAATCATACATCCTGTTTTAGGACAGTTTTCGTTATATCTATGATATGCTTTGATTTCTTTATTATTATTATCTATTCACCCACCTGCCAGACCGTCTTGTCTGACCCATTTTTGTGGTACTCAGGTCCAGCTCCCGTCTTTGCCCTTGAGGAGGAGCCAGAGGAGGCGGTCGGTGAACCGCAACGTTTAGTGGAGTGGCAAGCTGGCAATGTCATGTAGACATTGGGTTTAGCTTTGAGCTGCGAACATTTTGGGATGTCATTGATTTATACTTTGGTTGTACTGGCCTTTGTTGGCCATTATTTTTGGGGAATGTTAATTAACTTGTTCTTTTGTTTAAACTTTAACTTAATATTTTGGGAATGCTAATGAGATCATTGCTCACTCTGACATCATGCTATACTTGTTTATTATCAGTCTCATATGATGTGAATGGATTAAGAGTTTGATTTGCTACACGCTTCCGCACCAATATAAGTGTTCTATGAGTGAATGTGGAATCCTCACAGCGGAAACCTGTGGGAAATTAAATAAATGTACAATTATTATCAAGGGGTGGTTCACTATCCACACCACCACAGTTCGCGGTCCCGGGGCCCCCGGTCCGAGGTCGCGACAGATTGGTATCAGAGCCAGACGTGTTTTAGGCAATTAAAAGAAACTAGAAATCCTAAGGACGTGGCGAGGATCCGTTAGACTTTTCGTTAGTTAGACTCGTGTGGGCAATGTGTAACCCTTATATGACTTTACGTGCTAACAATTTGTTTTACAGTGATATGCCACCTCGAAAAAGACCCGTAACCGACAATCCCACCGCGAGCAATAGCGAACACACCGGGCCACTAGGAAACGGTATTCCGGATCCAAACATGCAGAATCAATTCCAACAGATGATGCAAGCCATGCTTGACCAGCAACGGCAAGCCAATGAAAATCAGGCCAGATTGCAAGAGCAAATGGCTAGGAAGGATGAAGAGCATGCTAGGGAGATGGCTGCGATGCAAAGGCAATTGTTAGAAGTGTTAGAAAGGAGACCTGAACCGGCACCAGCGCAACCTCCAGGCACTCAGATTGTCATTAACAATAGGGAACATGATCCCAATGCGCAGTATGAAAAGTTTAGGAAGAGGGGTCCCAAGGAGTTCACTGGGCATGAGGACCCACTAGCTGCAGACGACTGGTTGGAGCAGACAGAGAACATCTTCGAGATATTCAGATGTACCGGTAGACAGCAAGTGCAGCTCACCGCTTCCATGTTCACTGGCCTAGCGGACATATGGTGGAAGACAATCAAAGCTGAGTATAGGACTATAGCAGACGCAGAGGCTTGGGCAAGTTTCAAGAGACAATTCAGTGACAAATATGTACCGACACATGTCAAGAGACAGAAGGCCATTGAATTCCAGCAGCTCGTACAAGGTAACACAACTGTGCAAGAGTACCTCACGAAGTTTGAGAGGTTGTCTCGATATGCCCCCGAGTTAATTGACACTGTGGACAAGAAGATAATGCGGTTCCTTGAAGGACTTAACCCGATCATTGAGAGGGATGCTACGGGTGTTGTACCACCTATCACCTTTGAAGAGGCTGTGAGAAGGGCCTACAAATTCGAGAACCTGAACAACAAGATCCTCAAGATCCAAGGAAAGGCACCAGCTCACCAACAGAATCACCAACCAAGGAACCAACAGAACAAACGACCGAGGCATGAGCAAAACGTGCAGAATGCTCTAGTTTGCGTTCACTGTGGTAAGAACCATGAGAGTGCTCAATGCCGTACGATTACGGGAGCATGTTTCAGATGCGGATCCATGGCACACCAGCTCAAGGACTGCCCAAGACAAGCTGGACAAGGTAACAACAGAAAGAACCAGCAACAACAAGGAACACAGCGCCAGGCACCACCTCAGAACGCACTAGCCGTACAGAACCAGCCCAGGCCACTCTAGCAGCAGGCTCCACAGCAACAATACAGACCTCCACAGCAGCATCAAGCTCGTCAGCAAGGACAGAATCAGAATCAGCGTCCTCCTCAGCAGCATAGGAACGCACAGCAAGGAAGGCAGCAACAGGCTCAGAACAGGCCTCAGCAGCGAGGACAAGTGTATGCAATTAACCAAGCTGATGCAGAGGCAGCAGATAACGTGATGGAAGGTACACTCCTAGTTTGTGGATTTGAAGCTAAGATTTTGTTTGACCCTGGCTCTACGCACTCCTTCTTGTCTCCAAAATTTGCTAAGTTGATTGATATGCCCACTAGAGAACTTGAGTATATATTGACGGTGTCCACCCCCGTAGGCAAACAAGTTGTGTGTAGGAAGTATTATCCTAGATGTGCCATTAAGATAGGAGATGTGGTGTTACCGGCGAATCTCATTTTGTTGGAGATGTTTGATTTTGATGTCATTCTAGGAATGGATTGGTTAGCAGGGTACCATGCTACAATGGACTGTTTCCATAAGACCCTCACGTTCAAATTGGAGGAAACCCCAGCAGGCGTTTTGTTCCATGGGGAAAAGAAGAATTCTTGTCCAAGATTCGTCTCAGCATTGAAGGCTGATAGACTAGTGAGAAGTGGATGTGAATGCTATTTGGCGTTTATCACGGAGGATAAACGGTCCCAAGGGGTGGAGGAGATCCCAATTGTTTGCGAATTTCCAGACATTTTTCCAGAAGAAATCCCAGGTTTACCACCTGTTACGGAGATTGACTTCACCATCGAATTGTTACCAGGGACCGCTCCGATATCTATTGCACCATACAGAATGGCTCCAGCTGAATTAGGAGAGTTGAAGATTCAGTTACAAGAATTGTTGGATAAAGGTTTTATTAGACCGAGCGTCTCACCTTGGGGAGCTCCAGTTTTATTCGTCAAGAAGAAAGACGGTTCCATGAGAATGTGTATTGATTACCGGAAATTGAACCAAGCTACCATCAAGAACAAGTATCCATTGCCAAGGATAGATGAATTGTTTGACCAATTGCAAGGTGCTGCTGACTTTTCGAAGATCGATCTAAGGTCCGGTTATCATCAGCTGAGAGTTAGAGATTCAGATGTATCGAAGACGGCGTTCCGGACGAGATATGGACACTATGAGTTTCTAGTGATGCCATTTGGACTGACGAATGCACCAGCAGTATTCATGGCTTTGATGAACAAAATATTCGCTGAGTACTTAGACCAATTCATAGTGGTGTTTATTGATGACATTTTGGTGTACTCTAAGTCTAAAGAAGAACATGAAGAGCAATTGAGGATAGCATTGCAACTCCTAAGAGACAATCAATTGTATGCGAAGCTCACTAAGTGCGATTTTTGGCTTGAAGAAGTCGCATTTTTAGGTCATATCATTTCCAAAGAAGGATTATCAGTGGACCCAGCCAAGATAGATGCAGTTGTGAAGTGGGAAAGACCGAAGAACGCGTCAGAAATCAGAAGTTTTCTTGGATTGGCGGGTTACTATCGAAGATTTGTGCAGGGATTTTCGTCGATTGCAGCTTCATTGACAAAGTTGACCAAGAAAAATGCACCTTATGTGTGGACAGACCAATGCGAAGCCAGCTTCCAAGAGCTGAAAAAGAGATTAACATCAGCACCCGTCCTCACTTTACCATCCGGGAGCGGCAGTTATACCATCTTTACAGATGCTTCGAATATAGGACTCGGTTGTGTGTTGATGCAAGATATAAATGTCGTTGCGTATGGATCCCGGCAGTTGAAGGACCACGAGAAGAACTATGCAACGCATGATCTGGAGTTAGCAGCGGTCGTTTTTGCACTAAAGATGTAGAGACATTACCTCTACGGAGAGAAATTCGAAGTCCACTCCGATCACCGCAGCTTACAGTATTTGTTCTCTCAGAAGGAGTTGAATATGAGACAAAGAAGATGGATGGAATATATCAAAGATTATGATTTTCCGATCAAGTACCACCCGGGAAAGGCAAATGTAATAGCCGATGCCTTGAGTAGGAAGTCAGCAAGTGTGGCAAGCCTAAGAGTTACGTGCTTCTTTCAGCAATTTGAAGAGTTGGGGGTAGATTTTCAGCCCCTAAGCGAAGGAGTGATGTTAGCCAACATGTCAGTGTCTGAACCCTCGTTCATTCGGAATATCAAGGACGACCAATTGCAAGATCCAGAGTTGGCCAAGATTTCAGAGCATATAGCAGAACGTCCTGATTTCCGTATTGTGGATGGAGTCTTATTCTTTCGTGATCGTCTATGCATGCCCAATATTGAAGATTTGAAGAATGACATTATGTCAGAGGCGCACAGTACGAAGTACTCTATGCATCCGGGTAGCACGAAGATGTATCAGAACTTGAAAGGCAGATTTTGGTAGAACAACATGAAGAGGGAAATAGCAGCTTTCGTATCCCGATGTATGACGTGTCAGTTGGTGAAGGCAGAGCATCAGAGACCTCCAGGGCTATTGCAGCCATTAGAGATCCCAGAATGGAAGTGGGAACATATCACCATGGATTTCATCTCGGGATTGCCAAGGACCAAAAAGGGGAACAACTCCATATGGGTCATTGTGGACCGTCTCACCAAATCAGCGCATTTTATTCCTATGAAGACCGGAGAGAAGATGCATATGTTACCTCTCGCAGAGTTGTTTGTCAATGAGATTGTCAGCCGTCATGGGCAGCCAGTCTCCATTACTTCAGATAGAGATAGCAGATTCGTCTCGAGATTTTGGAAGACTTTGCATGAGTCTATGGGAACAAAGCTTCAGTTCAGCACAGCGTATCACCCACAAACAGATGGTCAGTCGGAAAGGACAATTCAGACCCTTGAAGATATGCTTCGAGCGTGTGTACTAGATTTCAAGACTCAATGGGATGAGACCTTACCGCTTTGCGAATTTGCCTACAACAACAGTTATCATTCGAGCATTGGGATGGCGCCTTTTGAGGCATTGTATGGTAGGAGGTGTAGAACTCCAGTTTGTTGGGAAGAAGTAGGTATTCGCAGTTTTCATGGACCGACTATGGTGAGTGAAACCAGTGACAAAGTCAAGTTGATCCAAGAACGTCTGAAAGTAGCCCGGAGTAGACAGAAGAGTTATGCAGACTCTCATCGAAGGGACTTACATTTTAAGGAAGGAGATAAGGTTTTCTTGAAGGTGTCACCTACTAGAGGAACTTTGAGATTCGGACAGAAAGGCAAATTGTCTCGGAGGTACATTGGACCCTATGATATTGTGAGCAAGATTGGTGACGTGGCTTATAGATTGGCCTTACCACCTGAGCTTTCCGGCGTACACAATGTGTTCCATGTGTCAATGTTGAAAAAGTACGTCCCCGATCCATCGCATGTACTCCGTCACGAACCATTAGAGATCAGAGAAGATGCCACCTACGTCGAGAAGCCTATGCAGATCATCGATACGAAGGAACAAGAGCTGAGAACGAGGACTATACAATGGGTGAAAGTGCTCTGGGAAAATCACGGACCTGAAGAGGCAACGTGGGAATTACGGGATCAAGTTCAGAAGAAGTATCCGCATCTACTACCCAAGGTTAGTTATTTTATTTCATTTGGTGGACCAAATGCCCTAAGGGGTGGAGGATGTAAGACCCCGCCCCGAGAGTTTCCTTTTAGTGTTAATTAAGACGTGTTTTAGCTATAAGTGAGATTAGAGGAAATGGGTTAAATCTGGATTAGAATAGCTTTTTATAGCTTTGAATAATTTTGGAAACTCTTTTGATCTAGTGGGGCCCTTTGGGGGTTCCTTTTTTTTTATTGTGTCTTGATTAGTTTTGGGGTTTAGTTATAATTCTGGAAATCGGTAAATTGCCCCGTTGAATGTATTTTATGATTCCCTACAACTTTCGTATTCGCTCCGTTTCCATTCGAGACCTCTAAACCCTACTTTGCCATTGATAGGGGTAAAACAGTCTTTTTACACAAAATCTGGACACTATTTTCAATGTCTCCGAAACTTGTAAAATATATACTTTTTGGAAAGTAGAAATTTCGACGATCAATTCTTCCTTCTTCGTCGAATCCGTCCGAAGCCCGTAGATTGATGTTTTAGCTCGATTGGACTTTTAAGTTGTGGGACCCATGGCTATTATCTATATAAGGAGGAGTCTTCTTCTTCTTCCTCTTCTTGCAATTTCTTGAGAAAGAGAAGTCCCAGCCCAGCCTAGGGTTTCCTTCTTGCTCCTTGCTCCTTCTTCTCTCAATCTCTCTCAAATCTCTTGCTAAAGGAAAAATGGATGCTTCAATCTTCTTCCCCTCCATGAGAGCTCCTTCTTGGTACCATTTTTAGAGAGAAACCACCATTCAAGGACCCTCTTTGAGCAAGCCTTGTGTATTTGGAGAACTTTCATGTAAGTTCTTCTTCTCATCTCTTGATTATGTGTTCATCTAGCCTAGGAGGTGCTTCACCTTGATTTTTGGAAGCTATCTCCGTCTATTGCTTGATTTTGACATTCTAGGGTTGTAATGTTGTATTTTGTGGATTTTTGTGTAGATTGTAGATTTTGAGCTTGATAGTGGATTAGAGCTTGATTAGCATACTTTGGAGACCAAGGCAAGTGGATGAATGGATTTAATTTGAATAAGTTCTTACTTTGTCAAAAATGTGGATTTTTACTATTCATATGTCATTTGATTTATCATGTTCCATAATCTTTAGAAATGTATTTATTGACATGGTTTTTCCCTTAGTTAGTTTTATGTGAATATATGCATTCATCATCAAAGTGTATTTTGGTTATTATAAGCTTCTTAAATGTTATGGTACATGCATTGAATGAGAAGTGTATTGGTAGAAGAATTAAATGCATTGGTGGAATGGTAGTTGGTGGAAAGGAGTAAATGTTAAATGGAAGGAATGGTCCCATGTCATTCTAGGAAAGGGTTGGAGTAGAGGTGAAAGGGTTTGGGAAAGAAAGGACTGAAATCTGCACCTGCTGTGTAGTCCCCACAGCTGGGCGGTCAGCGGGCGGTCACCTTGGCGGCTAGCCGACAGGTGACCGGCGGCTAGCCGACCCAGATGCGGTTAGAAACACAGAATGCTGTGTTTTGACAGGCGAACCGCGGTCAGCCGCGCGGTCAGCTCGCGGCTAACCGCTGAGCAGAACCCAGTGACCGCCAGGTAGCCGAGATGCGCGGTCAGAAACACAGAATGCTACATTTTAGCAGGGGAACCGCGGTCAGCTCCGCGGTCAGACAGCGGCTAACCGCCGATCACCTCGGCGGCTAACCGCCACCTGACCGACAGGTGACCGAGTTTAACCCAGAATTCCTGAGTCTTTTCTGTTGGTTTCAGTTATGATAATTAAAGGTTTGGATAGGTTGTTCTGATGCCCTACCACCTTGGAAAGACCCAGGGGATGACATAAGGAGATTGACATAGAAAGAAACATCATTTCGGAAAAGGTATTGAGGCTTTTATATTCATCAACGTGCATAAGGAAACTTAGTATGTCCTCTATCATTCGAGTACCATACTAAGGGTAATTTAGACATACAAGATCCTTATACATGTCGTTTGAACATGGACGCCCCAATACATAGTCCCTAATGATATAAGGACTCAGTGCATTGTTTTATTCAGTTATTTGTATAATAACCCGAATCTACTGGTTTTCTCTCAAATTCCGATTTGTACACCCGATATGTCCTGCCAGCCCGTGTATACTTGAACTGTTAATGATATGAAATGTGTGCCTACGAGCACCATGCCCCGCCTGCCCGTATGTTTTATAATGGTATAGTTTTGCATATGTTTTGATTTATCATGTAACCTAAGAGTCGGCACCACTAAGCTTGGACATCGTTGTCAGTCTGATCAACTGACTTGGGTCTCCCCCTGTGCTCCCGCCAGTTGCAACTTGGATCCCGTACTGTCCCGTTACCCGGTTCCGCGGCCGTGGTCTTGCCTAGCTATATGTATATGTATATGTATATAATGTTGGTTCTCGTCACTTCGTGTGCTCGAGCCCAACGCACTCAATGTGCTCTCATCACCTTAGTGATGGAGAGGATTTAGCTTTAGTGTGGTTGCCACCTAGTCAGTTCCTGTACCTTGAATACCCCGCATGATTTGTATTGCATCTTTACTTTAAATGAATCATACATCCTGTTTTAGGACAGTTTTCGTTATATCTATGATATGCTTTGATTTCTTTATTGTTATTATCTATTCACCCACCTGCCAGACCGTCTTGTCTGACCCATTTTTGTGGTACTCAGGTCCAGCTCCCGTCTTTGCCCTTGAGGAGGAGCCAGAGGAGGCGGTCGGTGAACCGCAACGTTTAGTGGAGTGGCAAGCTGACAATGTCATGTAGACATTGGGTTTAGCTTTGAGCTGCGAACATTTTGGGATGTCATTGATTTATACTTTGGTTGTACTGGCCTTTGTTGGCCATTATTTTTGGGGAATGTTAATTAACTTGTTCTTTTGTTTAAACTTTAACTTAATATTTTGGGAATGCTAATGAGATCATTGCTCACTCTGACATCATGCTATACTTGTTTATTATCAGTCTCATATGATGTGAATGGATTAAGAGTTTGATTTGCTACACGCTTCCGCACCAATATAAATGTTCTATGAGTGAATGTGGAATCCTCACCGCGGAAACCTGTGGGAAATTAAATAAATGTACAATTATTATCAAGGGGTGGTTCACTATCCACACCACCACAGTTCGCGGTCCCGGGGCCCCCGGTCCGGGGTCGCGACACCACATAATCAGGTCAGTGCCTCGCTATGCTACCCTAGCGTGAGTAAGGTCTCACGTGTCCATATAAGATTCAATATACAAGTCCAATCCATATTCTCATCACGTATATCACCATCGTATCCATATCCATATACAATCATCATATAATACATTCATGTCAGGAGCCTAATCACATATACAATCCATCTACTCCATGGTACATCATCCATCCATTCATTAGGACATAAGATAGCTTGCCTAGCCACAGACATAGGTCAAATGTCCTCCATATACAATCCAAGTCAACCCTAGGTCAAGGTCCTCCATTCCATTTATTAATTAAGTTTAGCAACAATATGAACAACAGTAAATAGTAAATGAAGGAGTACATAATCACATGACATCAATAAGCAACCAAGGAAAGTAGTGTCAAATAGTCCAACCTAGGTCAATGCCACACCATTAGGTCCAAGGCCCCACCTTACCCAATTCAGTCATTAAACGTAATCTCATATGCAAAGAGAAATGAGTTTCGTGCTCATAAGTTAGAAGGCATCTAAGATCGCATTTAAGGATCGATTCAAATTCTATTTCATAGCCCTAGACCCTACTTTGGGTGGCCAAATCTGTCAAGGTTGAGCCCATCCCTTGACTCATGTTTGGCACATTAATAGGGGTCCACATGGAAGGTCGAACATATCAAAACACAAATGGAATAGAACATGGAATATACTATTCTCAATGTGCAGTCAACATCCTGAAGGGGCGGTTGACCGACTACACTGGGGTAATCAGGGTCTGACTGTCAAGTCTGCACTCAGTTATGTAGCGTACCCGGTCGACCAGGTGCTGGCACCTCATTTTAGCACCCTGTGAGGGGTAATTCGGTCCGCCCCATCTAATGATGTTCCAATCAAGTTTTAAATTAAAAATCACCAGTCAAAATTGGAAGGAATTAAGGTGCATCTTTCCCCCTCGAAAAGTACCTAGAGACTAAACTTCCCGGACATTCACTAAACCCTACATGGATCATCAAAGTACCACATCCAGTAGTAGAGATGATTAAACATATGGGTAGATGAGTGATAAAATAGAGGTGTTATTGGCTAAAGTGTGCAAGGTACCAATCAGGGCAGTTAAGGCCCGGGTTAGCTGTCGGGGTGAAGATCATAATTTTAAAAAATAAAAATGGTGGGTCCCGCATCTCTAGAACTCCCCGCCTGAGAAATCACCTATCGCTTTTAGATCTCCGATCATCCCTAAAGTTGGCTCATCACGATCTACTTGTCTAGAGCTTTATGTCCATATATAGAACTCCGAAATCCGACAGGGCGGATAAAAAATAATAGTAGTAGGTCCCGCACCCCCGGGGTGCCCGCCTGAAAGGTTGCCTATCATTTCTAGACCTCTGATCGCCCTGGGAGTTGGCTCGTCGCATTCTGCTCGCCGAGGGCTTCCTATCCATATACAAAACTTCTAGATCCGACGGGCAGATTAAAAAGGATAGTAGTGGGTCCCACACTCCCAAAGTTCACACTCGAAAGACCACTTGTCAGTTTTAGGCCTCTGATTGCCCCAAATTTGGCTCCTCGTGACCTACTCACCGAGAGCTTTCCGCCGATGTGTAAAACGTCGGAATCCAATCGGCGGATTGAAGTCTATGAAACGTAGGCCCCGCAAATGGACAGCCCGACCAATCTCCACTGGAACCAACCTTCTAGGCCCGAACTGTTTCCTTTTGGACCCAACCTTGCTTGGGCCAGTCCAACCCATTGGCCGAAACCCACCTAACCCAAACCCAACCAAACCCAAACCCACCTAAACCAAGCCAACCTAACCCAAACCCACCTAACCCAAGCCAAGACCTATGCTCGACCCAAGCCCAGCTACTTGGCCCTTTGCCCACATGGGGGGTGGAGAGTACACGAGATCTAGACTCTCCCCTCCCCCGTAAGAATCCTCCTCCTATCTCTATCTCTCGCTCCCTCTCAGATAACGCAACTCCCTCTCTCTCAAGACCTTTCCCTGGCGCCCATCTCTCTCATCCCACAGGACTCTCGCTCTCTCCCAGCACTTCATCTCACGCAGACTCCCTTTCTCTCGTGCCTATCTCACTGAACCCTTTTCTCCCTCATCTTCATCACCCTCACCTCTCCCATCTCCTGCCAGCCCCGTCTCCACCCAGCATCAACTCCAACCGCCAGCCCCGTCTTTAAGCAGCATCCATGTTGACCGCCAGCCCCGTCTCCAAGCAGCATCTGCGCCGACCTCCAGCACCTCCGCAGTTGCCCCTGCAGCACTAGTACCTTCTTCCTCCTCCAGACGCCGCCCTGTCTTCCTCGCCAGGCAGTCCCTCTCTTCCATCCCACACTGCACACCACTGCCTTCTCTCTCCCTCCTGCTCCTTTTCTTCCTCTTCCCCTGACCTGCACTCCACCTTCTTCCTCCTTCCTTTTCTTCTTCCTTCTTCCTCTGTTTTCTCTTCCTCATTCTCTTCTTTCCCATTTGGACCTGCACCTCACCCCCCTCTTCTTATTCCTTTCATTCTTTCCTCTTCTCTTTCTTTCTTCCTCTTTCCCTCTCTTCTTCTTCCTTCCTCCTTCCCTCTCTTCTTCTTCCTTCCTCCTCCCTCTGTTCCTCCTCTTCTCCTGGCCTGCGCACTCAGCTCGCCTACACCCCCATCTTGCTCCTCCTTGTTCTGCTTTCTCTCCCCCTCTTCTCTTTCTTTCTTTCTCATTCCCTCCCTATTCCTCTTCTTCCTCTCTTCTCTCCCTCTCTTCTTCTCCGCCTCACCCTCTCCTTTGTTTCCTCCTTTCTTTTCTTCTTCTTCTTTTCCCCTGTCCCTCTTCCTTCTCTCCTCCCTCTTCTCCTCCGTCTCCTCGCGCAACTGCTGTTGGGAGCTGGCTGAGATGTGAAGACAATGGGTAGCACAACAATGAGCACTAGAGCAAATATCTACTGAACACAGATAGTCACACACTTAAAGTGGATTTTTTCAATACTCTTTTCAATCACATTCATTGCACACTAAACACAAGTACAATACCCTATTTAAAGAGTTGCTAAACTCATAAAGAACTTACATGTGTCCCATGTACACTAGACTCAAGGAGCTAAAAAATAGTGTCACTACTCAGCTGACCTGTCGCGACCTCGGACCGGGACCCAGGACCGCGACGGTGGTGTGGATGGGGTAATGAACTACCCTTAATAATGATTATATATTTCCTTAATTTCCCACAGGTTTCCGCGGTGAGGATTCCACATACACTCATGGAACATTTACATTGGTGCAGAAGCGTGTAACAAATCAAACTCTTAATCCATTCTCATTATATGAGACTGATAATACACAAGTATGACATGATGTCAGAGTGAGCAATGATCTCATTAGCATTCCCAAAATTTAAAGTTAGAGTTTAAACAAAAGATCAAGTTAAATTAACATTCCCCAAAAATAATGGCCAACAAAGGCCAGTACATCCAAAAGTATAAATCATGTATCATTCTATAATCTCCCCAAAATGTTCGCAGCTCAAAGCTAAACCAAATGTCTACATGACATTGTCAGCTTGCCACTCCACTAGTCGTTGCGGTTCATCAACCGCCTCCTCTGGCTCCTCCTCAAAGGCAATAACGGGTGCTGGACCTGAGTACCACAAAAATGGGTCAGACACGACGGTCTGGCAGGTGGGTGAATAGATATTACCCAGAAAGAAATCAAAGCACATCTTAGACATAACGAAAACTTATTAAAACGATAACTGTCATAAAACAGGATGCATGGTTCATTTAAAGTACAAATGCAATATAAATCATGTGGGGTATTCAAGGTACAGGAACTAAGTAAATGGCAACCACACTAAAGCTAAATCCTCTCTATCACTAAGGTGATGAGAGCACATTCAGTGCGTTGGGCTTGAACACACGAAGTGACGAGAACCAACATTATATACATATACATATAGCTAGACAAGACCACGGCCGCGGAACCGGGTAGCGGGACAGGACAGGGTCCAAGTTGCAACTGGCGGGAGCACAAGGGGGAGGCCCAAGTCAGTTGATCAGACTGATAAGGACGTCCAAGTTTAGTGGTGCCGACTGATAGGTTACACGAGAAATCAAAACATATACAAACTATATCAGTATAAAACACTCGGGCAGGCGGGGCATGGTGCTCGTAAGCACACATTTCGTATCATTATCTGTTCATGCATAAACGGGGCTGGCAGGACATATCAGGTGTATAAATCAGAATTTTAGATAAAACCAGTAGGATCGGGTAATTATACATATAATCTGAGTAAAACAATGCAATGAATCCTCATACCATTAGGGACTATATATTGGGGCATCCATATTCAAACAACATGTATAAGGATCTTGTATGTCTATTATTACCCTTAGTATGGTACTCGAATGATAGAGGACATACCAAGTTTCCTTATGCAAGTTGATGAATCCAAAAGTCCCAATACCTTTCCGAAATGGTGTTTCTTTCTAAGTCAATCTCCTTATGTCATCCCCTGGGTCTTTCCAAGGTGGTAGGGCATTAGAACAACCCATCCAAACCTTTAAATACTATATCTGAAAACAATAGAAAAGACTCAGGAATTCTGGGTGAAATTCGGTCACTAGTTGGTTAGCTGGCGGTTAGCTGCCGAGGTGATCGGCGGTTAGCCACTGGCTGACCGCGGGGCTGACCGCGGTTCACACTGCTAAAATATAGCATTCTGTGTTTCTAACCGCGCATCTCGGCTACCTGGCGGTCACAGGGTTTTTGGTTAGCGATTAGCTGCGAGATGACCGCGGGGCTGATCGCGGTTCGCCTGTCAAAACACAACATTCTGTGTTTCTAACCGCATCTGGGTCGGCTAGCCGCCGGTCACCTGTCGGCTAGCCGCCAAGGTGACCGCCCGCTGACCGTCCAGCTGCGGGAACTACACATCAGGTGCAGATTTCAGTTCTTTCTTTGCCAAACCCTTTCACCTCAACTCCAACCATTTCCTAACATGAAATGGGTATATTCCCTTCCATTTAACACTTAATCCTTTCCACCAACCACCATTCCATCAATGCATTTAATTCTCCCTCCAACACAAATCTCATTCAATGCAAGTACAAATATCATTTAAGAAGTCCACAATGACCAAAATAAGCTTTAATGAATGAATGCATACATTCTCATAAATTAACTAGGAGGAAAATCATATCAATAAGTACATTTCTAAAAGCATTATGAAACATAATAACTAAGGGAATAGGAATAGTAAAAATCCACATTTTCAATAAAACAAGAACTTATTCAAATCAAATCCATTCATTCACTTGCCTTGGTCTCCAAATATGCTAGTCAAGTTCTAATCCCACTATCAAGCTCAAAATCTACAATCTACACAAAAATCCCCAAAATACATTCATTTCAACCCTAGAATGTCAAAATCAAGAAATAGATGGAGATAGCTTCCAATAATCAAGGTGAAGCACCTCCATGGCTAGAAGAACACACAACCAAGAGATGAGAAGAAGGGCTTACATGGAAAGTCCTCTAATGGCAAGAGCTTGCTCAAAATGTAGCTTGGAATGGAAGGCTTTCTCTAAAAACGGTATCAAGATGAAGCTCTCATGGAGGGGAAGAAGATTACCACCTCCATTTTACCTTTAGCAATAGATTTGAGAGAGATTGAGAGATGGAGAAGCAAGAAGCAAGGTAGTTTGAAGAAAACCCTAGGGCTGGGCTGGAATTCCTTTTTCCTCAAAGAAAGTTGCAAGAAGAGGAAGAGGAAAAAGGGCTCCTCCTTATATAGACAATGGCAATGGGTCCCACAACTTAAAAGTCCAAATTGGGCTAAAACATCGCTCTACGGGCTTCGGACGGATTCGACGAAGAAGGAAGGATCGGTCGTCGAAATTTCTACTTTTCAAAAAGTATATATTTTACTAGTTTTGGAGACATTGAAAATAGTGTCCAGATTTTGTGTAAAAAGACTGTTTTACCCCTATCATTAGCAAAGTAGAGTTTAGAGGTCTCGAACGAGAACGGAGCAAATACAAAAGTTGTCGGGAATCATGAAATACATTAAACGAAGCAAATTACAGATTTCCGGAATTATTAAATAAATCTCAAAACTAATCAAAACACAATACAAGGAACCCCCAAAAGGCCCCACTAGATCACAAGAGCTCCCAAATTTATTCAAAGCTATAAAAAGCTATTATAATCCAGATTTAACACATTTCCACTAATCTCACTTATAGCTAAAACGTGTCTTAATTAACACTAAAAGGAAACTCTCAGGGCGGGGTCTTACATGACCAGAACGTGTACATCAACGTGTACATGACTTTTTCAAACCTCTAACTTATTCAACAATTCACTAAGCAAAATGAGACTCAGTCACATGACTGTTGGATGCTATTTGAATTAACTTTTTTTAACACTCCCCCTTAATTCAAATGCGTTTAACACCGAGCAAGTATCGCAACTCATAAAATTTTGCCACTGGAAGAGCTTTTGTGAAGATGTCTGCAAGCTGACTTTCGGTGTTGCAAAATTATACCTTGATTTCTTTTCTAGCCACGAGCTCACGAATGAAATGATGACGAATCTCTATATGCTTGGTCCTTCCATTAAAAACCGGATTCTTTGTCATTGCAATTATAGACTTGTTGTCGCAGAACATGATAGTAGCTTCATCTTGCTTTTCCTTCAAATCAGCCAAGATTCTTCGAAGCCATACTGTTTGGCATGCAGCACTTGTAGCAGTCATGTATTCTGCTTCCGAAGAAGAAAGTGCAATAGTTTGTTGCTTTTTCGATGCCCATGATATAACTCCGGATCCAAGGCTATGTGCATAGCCTAATGTACTTTTCCTGCCATCTGCACAACCAGCCCAATCACTGTCAGTATAGGAAATAAGTTTACAATTGCTTACTTTTTGATACCTTAGTCCAAAACTCAAGGTTCCACGGATGTAGTGCAAAACTCTTTTAGCTGTCCCCATATGTTGTCGACTCAGTTTGTACATGAATCTTGAAATCAAGCTTACTGCAAACATTATGTCAGGCCATGAATGAGTGAGATAAACTGCCCACCTACAATGCTTCGAAAATCTTTTTCATCTGCTTCCTCAACACCATCATCTAACGCAAGCCTTTCATTTGTATTCATTGGTGTACTTGCAGGATTGCAATTTGACATGTGAAACTGCTTCAACAAATCTTTTGCATATTTTTCTTGGCACAGAAAAATACCATATGGGTCTTGAATGATTTCCATTCCCAAAAAATAGTGCAGGAGGCCCAAATCAATCAAACTTTGACATCATTTTTCCTTTGAAATCATTTATAAATGGAAGACAATTGCTAGTAAAAATCATGTCATCCACATAGAGACACACAATCAGAATTTCATCTGTATCTTTCGATTTCACATAAAGGGTTGGTTCACTTTCACTTCTTTGGAACCCATTGTCAAGAAAATATTTATCAATTTTTCCGTACCAAGCTCTTGGAGCTTGTTTTAGTCCGTACAATGCTTTTTTCCAATTTATACACTTTGTTTTCCGACCCTTCAATTTCAAAACCGTGTGGTTGCTCCACATACACTTCCTCCTGTAATTCCCCATTTAGAAAAGCCGGCTTGAAATCAAACTGAGAGATTTTCCATCCTCTTTGTGCAGCAATAGCTATGACAGTTCTAATGGTGTCAGTTCTAGCAACAAGGGAAAATGTTTCAAAGAAATCAATACCTGGCACTTGAGCATACCATTTCGCAACCAAACGGGCTTTATGTTTTTGTAAAGACCCATCTGAGTTGAACTTGGACTTGTAAACCCATTTTAGTCCAATGGCTTCCTTTCCCGGAGGTAAGTCCACCAATCTCCATGTCTTGTTTTTCTCAATTGCATTAATTTCTGCTTTCATTGCATCATTCCACTCTTTCTTTTGAGCTGCATCTTCAAACCAAGTAGGTTCTGAAGCAAACAATGCAAAATCACAATGTTGATAAATGTCATGGAGGCTTCTTACCTTTCCAGGAAGTGTTTCTGACCTTCGAGATCCCATCGGGCTTGGTGGAGTGTCAGGTGGCAATTCAAAGGAGGATGTCTCTTCTTCTTCAATAATAAGAAGTGACTTTTCCACATCAACTTCCCACTTCCAAGAATCATTTTCATTGAATATGACATCACGACCGATAATTAACTCCTTGTTTTCAAGATTATAAAGCCTATAGCCTTTTGTTTCATCACTATAGCCAACAAAAATGCATTTGATGCTTTTTTCATCTAGCTTTTTTCTTTTTTGAAAAGGAATATGAGCATAGGCTATAGATCCAAATACATTCAAATGACTTACATTGGGTTTTCTGCCAAACCAAGCTTCATAAGGAATTTTTTCATTTACTGCTTTTGTGGGGAAACGATTAAGCAAGTAAATCAAAGTAGACACGACTTCGGCCCAAAAAATCTTTGGAAGTCCCTTTTCTTTCAGCATACTTCTTGTAGTTTCAACAATACTCCGATTTTTCCTCTCTGCTACACCATTTTTTTGTGGCATAAAACTTGCTGTTAATTCCCGGCGAATACCTGCATCCTTACAATACTTGAAAAATTCTTTGGAAGTGAATTCACCACCCCTATCAGCGCACAATATTTTTATTGCATGGCCACTTTGTTTTTCAACATAAGCCCGAAATTGAACAAAGGATGAGAAGGCTTCAGATTTTTGTTTAAGAAAGTAAACCCAGCTCATCCTAGTAAGATCATCCACAAATAGTACAAAATATCTACTTTCACCAAGTGAGGGTGTTTGTATGGGTCCACAAATGTCGGCATGCACAAGCATTAATGGCTCATTTACCCGCCATGATTTACCCACTTGAAAAGGTACTCTATGTTGTTTTCCATAGACACCTGATTCTCATATGTCCTCTATCTTCTGTACCATAGGTAAACCAACAACCAAATTTTGTTTATGCAACAAATCTAGGCCACCAAAGTTAAGATGCCCATATCTCTTATGCCCATAGCCAAGCAACATCACATGTTTCAACATTAAATGCATTGATGCTATGCTCAGAAAATTTGATTGGAAAGATTTTGTTTCATGTCATTTTCACAGTCATTAACACCTCCATATTCTTCTTGTTAAAAATCATGCACTGGTCTTCATAAAAAATACCATAATGACCCATCTCCATCAGTTGTCCCAAGCTAATTAAATTCTGGGCTAAACCAGGAACATACATGACATTGTGGATGAGTTTGTTACCTGACATGGTGCTTACTGAAACAACTCCTCTGCCTTTCACTTGAACTTGATTGTTATCTCCCATCTTGACTTGAGACCTCACTAATTCATTCATTTCCACGAACATATGTTTTTCACCTGTCATATGATTGTTGCAACCACTATCCAAGTACCAGATATTTTCAATAGAACTAGATAAACATGAGATAAACACATTTTCACTAGCTTCATCAATTTCCTTTTCTTCATGAAAATTTGCTTGATTCTTGTTTTTGTATCAACAATCATTCTCATTATGTCCAAATTTATTGCAAATTTAACATTGTGGTACACTTGAGTCCTTATTTTTGTACCAACAGTCTTTTTCAATATGCCCTCTTTTTTTGCAATTATAACATTGAGGGAGCTCATGACTACCATTGTTGGGGTTTCTTTCATTTACATTGTACCTGTTTCTTCCTCTCCCTCATCCTCGGAAAATTTTCTTTCCGCGGCCATTCCCACTTGGCCTTTGTTCTGATGAACGAGTTCTTGTACCCTCATTTGAACCCTTTTTCAAATCAATTTTTGATTGTAAGGCTTGTTCAAGTGGCTTTTCTGTAGCTCTATTCATTCTCACCTCATGGGTTTGGAGAGAACCCATTAGGTGATTTACTGACAAAGTGGCCAAATCTTTGGATTCTTCTATTGCAGCAACTACATGATCGAACTTGGGAGTGAGACTTCTTAAAACTTTTTCAAAAACTTTTTGCTCTTTTATGTCCTCACCAAGTGATCGAATTTGATTCACAATGGTTGTGACTTTTGTAAAAAATTCTTGAATAGATTCAGAATTTTTCATCATCAGGGTCTCAAATTCACGACGCAAAGTTTGTAACCTTTAAGGTTACAACTTCACTTGACCCTTTATATTCATCTTTAAGCAGGTCCCATGCTTATTTTGAGGTTGAAGCTCCCATTATCCTTGGGAAAATTGTTTCATCCAAAGCTCGTTGGATGTAAAATAGGGCCTTTGCATCTTTTTTTTTATTCTCTTTTATCTCATTTCTTTGTGCTGCAGTTAGTCTTTCTACATCATACTCATTCATGCCATTCTCAACCAAATCTCATAAATCATATGACAGAAACAGAGTTTTTATTTTGAGACTCCAAAATTGATAATTATCGCCTTTGACAATAGGAATTAATTGTTGAGAAACACTTACAGAACTGCCGATACCATTCACAGTAGCCATCTTCAAACTCTTGTTTCAAGGCTTCTTCTCTGCGTGCAGCACCTCTATAGAGCCCAGCTTTGAACGATCTTGGCTTTGATACCAAAACTTGTTGGAAGCTGGATGAGATGTGAAGACAATGGGCGACACAGCAATGAGCACTAGAGTAAATATCTACTGAACACAGACAGTCACACACTTAAAGTCGATTTTTTAAATACTTCTTTCAATCACATTCATTGCACACTGAACACAAGTACAATACCATATTTAAAGACTTGCTAAACTCATGAAGAACTTACATGTGTCGCATGTACACTAGACTCAAGGAGCTAAAAAACAGTGTCACTACTCAACTGACCAGAACCTGTACATCAATGTGTACTGGACTTTTTCAAACATCTTACTTATTCAACAATTCACTAAACAAAATGAGACTCAGTCACATGACCGTTGGATGCTATTTGAATTAATTTTTTTAACACCCGCCTCCTTCTCCTCCCAGCACCTGCCCCCTTCACTCCTTCCCTCCTCCCTCCTCTCCTCTGCCTCATTCTTTCCACTCCTCTCTTTTCTTTCCTCCCTCTTCTGCTCTACCTCCTTCTCCTCCCAGCGCCTGCCCTTTCCTCTCCTTCCTTCCTCTTTCTTCTCTTCTCTACCTCATTCTTTCCTCTCCTCTCTCTTCTTTCCTCCCTCTTCTCCCCTACCTCCCCGCACAAGCCCAGCGCCTGCACCTTCTCATCCACCCTCCTATCCTTCTTCCCCTTCTCTTCTCTCCCCTGTCTTCTCTCTTCTCTTCTTCTCTTCCTCCGCTCTCCTCCCCCTGCTGTAGCACCCACTACACATGCGCCACTGCCCTCTCTTCTTCTTCCCTCCTTCTTCCTCTCTTCTCCACCCCCTTCTTTCCTTTCCCCTCTCCCTTCTTCTCTCCCCCATCTCATCTGTCTCCCCGCGCACCCATCATCTCCTCCGCCCAAGGCCTCACCCCCCCTCCTCTTGTTTCGCTCCTTCCTCTTCCCTTCCTCTCCTCCCTCCTACTCCTCTGTCTCCCTAGCCTACACGCCCGCCTACACGGATGCCTCACCCCTCATCTTCTTCCTCTCCCTATTCCTCTCCTTCCTCCGCTGCACCTTGTTCGTCCCTGCAGGTGCGCAGGAGCCTCACCTCCCTCCTCTCCTTTCTCTCTTCTTCCTCTTCTCCCTCCCCTGCTTGCCTCCCTCCTCTCCTTTCTCTCTTGTTCCTCTTCTCCCTCCCTTGTTCTATCACATGAAACTTAAGACTGCATAATTCACCGAAAAACGCAAAAAAAAAAAAAAAACAAAAGGACAAAAATAGAATCTTAAGTGTTAGATTAATTAAATTCGTTAGGTTAAATCTAATAATTGAGTTCTTTTCTCTCCTCCCTTCCCATTAGGATTAGGTAATTTTATTTAGGAAATTCTTAATCAGTTATTAAATAAAAATTAATAGTTCATTCTTTTCTTCTCATCCCGCTTCATTAGGATTGGAAAAATTAGTTTAGGATTTTAGGCCTTATAAACAAACACCAAAAACAAAAATAAACATAAAAAAAAACACAAAACCATAACAAAAATAATAAAAACCATAAAAAAGAAAAACAAAGTATTAAAATTAAAAACTCTAAAACCCTAAAATATTAATAAATTAGAGTTAGGGATTAAATAGTGGTTTAGGCTGACTAGGTCAGACCCCGGACCTAGATCTAGGTCTCCCCCTAGCCAGCTTAGACCACCTTTAGATTCTTTCACTTTAACTAATTAGGCCCCACTCTCTCTCTGGACCCCATTAAGGGATCGGAAGAGCGGATGGGGGCGGTTAGGATCCTAGGATAGGGTAGAGATCCATTAGGGAAATAGAATAACTAAATTAAATCCAAGTATGAAATCCCCTAGTTAGGCCCTTCTATCCCCGATTATCAAAATAAAAAGAAACTATAAAACCAACAAATAAAACCCAAAATATTTTCTTCTCTTTTCCTCCACCTCCGATGCCAAATATTAATTTGAACTCAATGATTAAAGGGAACAGAGGCTGATTTTGAGAATCTGAATTAATGAGAATAACGAGATGAAACGAGTGATTTCGCACACCCCCAATATCAATTTATTTACTTCCGGCCCATCATCGGCCACCCTCAATCAACCCTGGCCCATCATTGGCCTTTTTTCTTTTACATCCGGCCCATCATCAGCCACTCATGTTGATCACTTTTGTATCGCACCCAAACCCACAGAAATTGCAACTCGAAATATCACTTGTATCGTTCTTTCGATTCGAAAAATCAGCCTTCTACCCCTAGGTTGTTAGAGGACATCGAATGGGGTACCTAGGAATGAGGTTGATCCTCTTCTGAATATTTGGTAACTTCACCCCTTATTTTCTCAATTTATTTCCACTTTATTTTATTACTTCCTAGAATACTTGGATTTAATTTTAATTAGCTCGTACACCCATGAATGTAGATCTCCCCTACCTAGTTCATTATGACCATATTTTGAGACCCATAATTTGACCCAAGTTAGACCCAAGTTGAAAGACTCAAACTAGGTGACAAGATAACCGTCGTGTGTTGCCGACAACACATCAGATGAGAGAAGAACCCACCCACCCTTTCTTCCGCTTTATTTCGGCTCTCGTCGAAGGACAGTATTATGGCCGTATCCGTAGTTGGCGATCGTGATCCGTCGATTTTGAGGGTAGTCGGAATCCTCATTTTCGATATAAATTTTTGATATCTTATATAGTTGAATGGCGATTTCCCCCCTCGGGGGGAATCAAAATTAACATTCGGCATCGGTAAATGGCCAGTCGACCCAATACACAGAGGGTTCAGTGGTACAATCCCATAACCAGGCCTTGACTTTGGAGTTTCAGTAATGTGGCAGGTCAACCTAGTTAAAGGTCGGTCGATCGGTTACACAGGGCAGTCTAGGAACCTATCTGTCACGTGGTCACAATTATGCAATGTACTCGGTCGACATCATGAAGGGTCGGTTGACTGACTACATTGAGTTTCACAGGAGAGCCTGACAAACCTACTCTAAGTTACACTGAAGTCCGTAGTGTCTTCAGTACACCTGATCATAGGCTAGTCTACCGCGTACACATAAATTCCAGAATTTCATATTTCTGTAATTCTTGCTTTTTGCCCAATTTTCCATCCAATTCCTTCAATTTCGTCCCAAATCAACACAAAACCGCACCCACACATGAAAAAGCCCATCTTCCATCACAAATCCATCATCCATGGGCCATTGATCTTCCATATGGGAGATCCCATCCATCAATGGCCATCAATCCATAAACAAGGCTTAAAAGAGATAGATCTATGCATCAAATCATCGATAGAATAGAAATTCACAAAATTCAAAAGAAGAGAACAAGCATCCTGTGCTAGATGGGTACATTACACTTGTATTTGGTCCAAATGAGGATTCCTTGCTTGGTCTTCTAGATCCAAGCTCAATTCCACAATATCGAAGCTCTAGAGTCTCTAATCCACACTACAGCCCAACAAATCTCAGACCTTTACAAAGCTAGACCTCTTACACCCAATTCCCATGGAGAAGTTGCATAAGAAGAGAGAATTCTAAAGTAGAGGTAGATTTAGATGAAAATAAAGCTAGGGATGGAAATTTACCTTGATTTAAAGAAGAAAAGGATATTTAGCTGATGGGGAAGGTCTTCTAGCTTGAAAAGGGCTGGAGCTTCAACGATCTCTTGATCTCTTGTTGGAGAAAACCCTAGATTTAGGAATTTTTTTTATGGAGGAAGGAGATAGATGGAGGGAAATTGAAATGAGAAAGAAGGAGAATAAAGAAGTGGGATGGAAATGAGAGAAGAGAGGGAGAGGTGGTTGTTTAGGAGGGAAGGGAATTAGTTTTATAGGCTTGGGTTGGGGAAAATGACTGAAATGCCCTCCCTTGGTTAGTTAAGTTCGAGATAAGGCTATGGCCATTTTGGGTGTTTTAAGTCTTTTACACAATTCTCCATGGAAAACCCTCCTAAGACTTAGAAATTACATCTAAGGCCTCTAGCTAAATAATTAACTCTAGGAAGTCAATCTAATTGTCACACCCTCGATCGTGAAACCGGGGATTATGCATGAGGTTAGGACCAATTAAGATTTCCAACATTAATAACAACACTTAGCCCCAATCATGTCACAATATGGATCGAAAATCGCTGTGAGGTATAAACATTTCCTCAAATACATAAAACGTATAGCAGAAGCTTCATAATACAAATGGTATCTTAAGATGTATAGTTAAGGGAAAATACTGAATTATATTAACTAGAGTTCAAGTTTGAAACATTTAATGAAAGTATTATATACAACAATAGGCCACCCCAAAACTTGGGCCTAATCAAAAGATGAAAGAATAAAAAAAACCAAAAGATGAATCTAGCCAAGTAAGCATGAAGGCTCTCAAGTACGAGGTCGATACGGCTAAACAGCGTTGTCTGTACAATATTATAAGGGGTCATCAAACTGATCCGTCTGAATCTCCACCGTCATCTCCTCCTCGAGATAGAAGGGCCCGGTACCTATGCATCAAGAGTAACATCATTAGACACAATAGTCGGCAAGTAATTTATAGAAATCATCAAAGATATGCAGTACGAATAAGAGTAGACGATAGACAAGATCATAGGAATTGCATAGCATTCGAATCATAATCAATCCAACATAACATCTTAACAAGATAGGCGGTCGACATATGCTAATTACCATGGGACAGTGCCATTGCCCTCCCTACTCACATTGAGTTGTGGTGGAGACATAAAATAGTTGGGATCATAACCCATCCAATCAAAGTCGATACCACATTGGCATCTAGTGGTGTCCATTACACCAACCCGAACTGCAGACAATCCTAAGCTCAGAGCCCTAATACAGGTAGTGCCCCAGCTGTGTTGAACGTTTACAGCTGAGTGGTGCCTGGCACAAAGAGTACTAGACAAACATCAGTGATGGCTAGGCTTTCTTGTGTGAACAAGATTCATCAAGAAATAGAGAAACTACTTTTCTTCAGATTAGATCAAACTTCAAACAAACTTCAAACTTCAATAGTAGTTCTTTTCAAGCCTTACAATCAAAGCCACATAGTCACAACACCTCATTCTAGCTTCGAAACAAACGAAACATCAAAAGGGGTCCTAAGTCCATCATCTAAGTTCTCCATGTGATCCCAAACAAACAAAGTAAACGAAGCTAATAAACATGTTCGTGGCATGTAAATAGAGTACCAAATGGTACAATTCAAAATCAAAAGCGATAGACAATCAAATCCTACATATAATATTATTCCCAAAGTCTCGTACAACCCTACTCAGTCCATGAAGGGAATTAAGGTTCGCGATACCCAAACGAAACATCTCCGTGCATAGATTTAAAAAAGGGTATCCCGTTGTCCCGTACCGCTCAAGATTGAGATAAGTTGAAACCCAAGAAAATTGGAATAACTACGAGAAATCATCCACTCAAAACGTTCATTGTATCAAGTCCAAAGTAGGCATCAAAGGTATAACCATGGGTCCCACCTAGCCGTGAGCTTCACAGCTAGCCGTGCGCTCGTTATAGGCACTAGGTAGAAAACCCTTGAAGTGTTTCGTTAGTCGGGTTCCCAGACAAAACCTAATCCAGGAGTCATGGTTCGTCGTGAGGTCACCGTAAGCCAAAGTTGTAAAATAAAAGTCCCAGAAGCGCACGCTCCCAGACTTCAACAGTTAGCCTATGGCTAGTCGTAGAGCAATTTACGGCTTGCCGTGAAGCTTTAGAATTCAGAATCCGAATTCTGTTCAGTTCTTTTTTTTTTTTTTTTGGGAATTAACCCCCCCCCCCCTCATCCACACCTATAGACAAATCACATAGGGCCTTGCCCTTTTTCCAAATACAACATAAACCCCCTCTTCAAGTCCATTCAAACTTCAATCCATTCCATTCAATCATTAAAGCCTAATTATCATGTTTTAATCAAAATCAATCTAAGATAAAGCATATGGCCATCTAAACATCATTAATCATCAAATCAATTGAAGACAAATGCAACAACCCGATTTTTAGTTACTATGATTAACGCTAACTAAGAGTTTCTTTTGGTTAGAACTAAGTTGGGTATAGTTCTAGAGAATTTTGAGCAGTTTTATGAGAATTTGACTTTTTCCGGGTTAAGTTAGAATTCTACGGTTTTTCAGGGGTATTTTGGGAATTTTATAAAACTGCTTCTTGAGCTCAAAACTTCGGTATTGACCTATCCAACAACTTTCATGTTCAGTTCAAACTCATCCAAGGTCTAGAAAGTCCAATTTGACCCCTAGCACACTTTTTGAGGTTTTTACCGCAGTTTGGAAAATCATAGATTCTATCATCGATCTCTAGAAATTCTGATTCTTGACTTGTTGGAAAGCTCTTCCCTAGACCTACAATTCTTCTTCTTTGACTAAATCAGTCCAAAGTTCCGAGGACTTTCGTTAGCGCACCCCAAGCTCGGCTAAGGTGGTAGCAAACTTACAACTTAAGACTTGCAAAATATCCCAACTACCACCACCTACTTCATTAATGGCCATCTACCATCCTAAATGTTGGCAGTGGGTGGGCCTCTAAGATAGGTTTCAAAAACTTTTCACCAACTATAAGTAGTCAACACCTATCCAAAAGCCAATAAACCCCAATCCAGGATGCATGTCCTCAATCTCATCGATCATGGTTAGCAAGTAAACCTATCATAAAGATAGAAATAACACCTAACAAGCAACCACGAAATTCCACAACATACAAGGAGTAGAATATACCTATGGAGCTTGGTTGTGCTCTAATGGAGAACTTGATTAAACTCTTTGATGAAGAGCTCTTCTAAGATCAGAATCTCCAATGCCCAATCGTCTTCCATGCTATGACTCGCTTTAGATCTCTTTCCTCAAGAGAGATGGTGGAATCTCCAAGAGAAAGACTATCTAGAATCTCTAAGGAAACTATAAGGGAACTAGAAGAGAGAGAAGGGGAAGGAGAAGAAGTGCAACTCTTGCACAAGGGGATTATGGGCGTGAATCTCCACTTGGAATAATGGGATGGACGTCCAAGGCCTCCCTTGGCCTCCTACGTATAGTCTTGCAACTCCTCTCTTTCTCAATAATTAGAAGTCCAACTTCTAGATTAATTAGTAACCCTTCATTCCACTATTACCACTATTAGAAGTCTCACTTCAAATAGAAATAGTAGCTTTCCTTTTAAAGTTCAAATATAATTAGTAAAGATCCAATCTTGGGCTAGCGTGGGGACCACTAGGGATTCTATAGAAAGCTGGCTCCAACTGGGACACCTCGACCCCGCATCTCATCTGCAATTCGGGCCCACAGTTAATTGCAAATAACTCCACTAAATAAATGCAATTGAACTCCAGTCTTAGGAATAAATTACATGAAGACCCTAAACTTCCCTATTACTACAAGTAGGCCCCTCTATCATTATCCATGGATCAATTGGGCAGACTGTCCTACCAATGTAGATCCATATCTTATTATCCTTGAGCCCCAATTAATTATAGCAATCATTAGTACCATCCAATTAACTCTTAATTGAGATGGGTGTACGCTTACCAATGACAAATCCATTAATTGGCACAAGGGGATAATAGAGATAGATTCCATTTTGACCATTAAATGTACGCACAGTCCTATTACTACTTACCCAAGACACCGAGGTGTTCACCTACAGTTGGTCTCACTCATTGGTGACTCAAAGCAAATAAATAGATAGAAACTTAAGTTCATCAATGTCTCAGGATTGAGAGCCCATTGCTAGGGAATTATGAGAGCAGACCTTAAAGTAAAGACAGTGTTCTTGAGGTGCTTCTCATGGCCCTTCAATACATCCAATGTACCGGTATAATGATCTAGAATCTTTCATTCCTATGATCAAGACAGATCACACTATCTCATAGTGATCATAATACTGCAACTTTGTCAGATGAGATGCCCAATCTCATCACTGGTTGTGAATTAATTCAAGTATAAGATTTGCGACACATATCTCCTGTATGTGGATCTCATCCACACACGTGTTACATGTAATATACTTGTGGACTCCGGTTTATCTGATGAGCCAGTATGTCATTTGTATTGGTTATGTGCATTAAAGTAATAAAACACCATTCATCTCATGAAAGGAAAACATAAATATATTGATAAATAAAGAAATTAATCAATTTATTACATCAATCTTAATGGATTGAGACCATAAAACTATCATCTTCAACCTGTTGATCTCAAACATGTCCTTTGCAGCAATCAACATGTCATCATCATATAGCAGCAAATAGATATACGAGCCATTAGAGTGCTTCTTGTGGTATACACAATTGTCGTATGCACTCCTGCAATAACCGTTTCCAACCATAAAGGTGTCAAAACACTTGTACCACTACCTAGGAGACTACTTCAGACCATACAATGATTTCTTTAGTAAATATATGTGGCCTTCCTTTCCATGAATTTCAAACCCCTCTACTTTATGCATATGAATCTGTTCATCTAGCTCGCCACGTAAAAATGCAGTCTTGACATCAAGCTGCTCCAGCTCTAAATTGAATTTAGCAACCATAGCAAGTAGCACCTGGATAGAACTATGCTTCACCACAGGAGAGAACACTTCATTGAAGTCAACACCCTCCCTCTGAGTATAGCCTTTCGCAATCAGTCGTGCTTTGAACCTAGCATCTTCCACCCCTAGAGTTCCTTTTTCTTAAAGACCCATTTGCAACCAATAATCATCTGGCCTTTCGGAGGTTTCACCAGCTCCCAAGTCTGATTCTTGTGAAGTGATTCAATCTCTTCACCCATGGCTACGGCCCATTTTGCTGAGTCTTTGTTAGTGATGGCATCCCGATATGTAACTGGCTCAGACTCAATACTCTCCGGAATTGCAGTTTCCTCATTTGAGCTTTGCATCTCCTCTACATCTTGTCGAATTGGGACATCTGCTTGCACCTTATCCTGCAAGTTTTCTAGAGCTTCCTTCTCAAGCTCCACCTGTTTACTGACACAGTTTTGATCCTCCACCTTTCCAGCATCATGACACTCCTTCGGTTTCAACATAGCAAACTCATCAAAGGTCACATCTCTGCTTATAATGCATCTGGGAGATTTCCCATCTAGACACCACAGCCTATATCCTTTAACACCATCTGCATACCCTAGAAATATGCACTTTCTTGCCCTTGGTTCAAGCTTTCCATCATTCACATGAGCATAGGCAGGACAACCAAATATCCGCAAGTTGGTGTAATCAGCAGGAGATCCAGACCATACCTCTACAGGAGTTTTACATTCTATAGTTGTTGATGGAGACCGGTTTATCAGATAACAAGCCGTGTTAACAGCTTCCGCCCAGAACTTCCTAGGTAACCCTGCATTAGAGAGAATGCACCGGGTCTTCTCCATAATAGTCCTGTTCATCCATTCTGCAACTCCGTTCTGTTGCGGAGTATTTCTGACTTTGCGATGTCTCACAGTGCCTTCATTCTTGCAGAACTCATTAAAAGCATTATTACAGAATTCTAAGCCATTATCGGTACTCAGACGCTTGAGCTGTTTACCTGTCTGCTTCTCAATCATAGCCTTCCATTGCTTGAACTGTGCAAAAGCTTCATATTTGTGCTTTAAGATATGCACCCAGACCTTTCGAGAATAGTCATCAATAAAGGTCAACATGTATAAACCACCACCAAGAGATGGAACACGAGAGGGACCCCAAAGATCAGAGTGGATATGATCCAAAGTACCCTTTGTCCGATGAACAGCGGTCCTGAACTTGACTCTACATTGCTTTCCGAAGATACAATGATCACAAAAATCCAGCTTTCCTGTTTTCTGACCACACAGCAAACCCTTTTTAGTCAACTCATCCATACCCCTCTCACTCATATGCGCAAGTCGCATATGCCATAACTTGGTAACTTCTGAATCTGAATCTGAGGAAGACACAGCTGCAGCACCTGTAATTGTACTACCTTAAAGAAAGTAAAGGTCATTTTGCTTCAGTCCTTTCATCACTACAAGAGCACCCTTTGAGATTCTTATAACAGCACCTCCAACTTTATAGGTACAACCGTTGGAGTCAAGTGTACCCAAGGAAATCAGATTTTTCTTCAACTCTAGAATATGCCTAACATCTGACAAAGTTCTCATAATACTGTGTGCATATTAATTTTGATTGCACACATCCCAACAACCTTACAGACTGCATTATTTCCCACAAGCACTTTACCACCATCAATAGATTGATAATTGGTAAACCAATCTCTGTAAGGACACATATGATAGGAACACCCCGAATCAAGAATCCACTCAATGGCTGAGCTACGAACAGTAACCGAAAGAACTTTTGCACCATTAGAATTAGTCTCTACAACATCGGTTGCTACTCCGACAACTTCTCTAGAATCATATTTCTCCTTTTTCCTTTACGCTCTGGACAATCTTTTCTAAAATGCCCTTCCTTGTGATATTTGAAGCACTTTAATTTTCTAGTTTTGGATTTTGACCTAGATCGGCCTCTTCTGTTCTGCCCTTTATTCTCTGTTCTGCCACGCGCTACCAAACCCTCATCAGAACTGTCATTGTTTTCAGTGGCAACCATTTCCTTAACTCCTTAGAGTTTAAGGCTGACTCAACATCTTCCTTAGAAAGAGTTTCTTGGCCATACATCATGGTATCAACAAAGTTCTCATACAAGGGTGGTAAAGAGCATAGCATCATAATAGCTTGGTCCCCATCATCAATTTTAACATCTATATTTTCAAGATCCAAAATAGCTTTTGTAAAAGAATCAATGTGAGTTGAAACAGATATACCTTCCTGCATTTGTAACGTGAACAATCGCTTTTTCATTTACAAGTGATTCGTGAGAGACTTCGTGATGTACAAGTTCTCCAACTTTTGCAATATGCGAGCAGCAGTTTTCTCCTGAACAACCTTTCGCAGTACACTATCACTCAAAAACAGCAAAATCTGACCATACGCCTTTTCCAGCAACTCATCCTTCTCTTCATCTAACAATTTTTCAGATAGACATTCTTTCCCCTCAAAGCTTTATGCAACCCATTCTGGACCAACAAAGCATGCATCTTCAGATGCCAAAGACCGAAGTCATTATTACCGTCGAATTTCTCAATCTCAAATTTAGCAGCCATTCCACAAATCTTTTATAGTACCTGTGTAGATCTCCTCCAAACTAATCAGCAGGTTCAAACGGATCTCAGATCGGACTCTGGATCGTCAAGATATCACGAAAACAATTTTCAGCCTTCGATTTGGTCAAATCTGTCTTTGACCATACAGATCTGCTGACGTCAGCGCCTTTTTGTTGCTCCTTCACTGCTGGGTTTCCTACTAAACCCGGGTTAGGTTTGACCTGGACTTAACCTAACCAGGAAACAAACCCAAAGATGAATTGGGCTTTCTTCCTCCTCACGTTCTGGTTCTGGAAACAGAACCAAACCCCAGCGCTTCTCTGGCGATGGTGCAGTCCCTGGCGATGTGCTTTCCCAGACAAAAAAAAAAAACCACCCAAATCGAAAAATGCTCCTCTTATTAGCGCCAGCAATGTGGAACTTCGGCGGTTTTCACGCTACTGCTTCTTCTCTGCAGCAAATGCCCACCGAACCAGATCCTCTATTTTTCTCGTCCGCGATGAGCCCTCTGAAATCCAATCCGTGGGATTTCTTCCGATCACGCCCAAAAAAATGCTCTTATACCAGTTTGTTGTGATCTAGGGCCTACGAGAAGAGATCAAGTACACACAAGAACACGGGAGATTTACGTGGTTCGGCTTTTGGCCTACGTCCACGAGGAAGACGGGAGAATTCACTATGCAATCAGAAGAGGTTGTACATCATAGAGACCCTAACTCTCTATTTATAATATCAGCCCCAAAACCCTGTTACACCCAAACACTACTTCTAATCACAGTAGACCTATGATAATAGACCTACTTCTAATCACAGTAGAACATGGGCAATCCAGGGGGCCCGGTTAACCAAGATTTATTAACTTCTATTGAGCCATACAAATTAACAACACCTCCTGCTTGTTAGTATTTTATTAAAAATCATGTGCTATCCTGGGTGACCATTTCTCTTCAGTATTGTATATCTAACGGCCAGTACACTACACCCATCCAGTGGCCATAAAATTATGCTTCCAACATCCACTAATTTCTCACTGATTTCAACAGCCATTAACCACATTTCCCCTGCCATGCCACCTGTCCCCACCACAAATCAGGCTGGGTCCCATCCTCCTCATTAGCTGGGTTGCCACCTGTAGCAACGGTTGCTGCACAAGTGCAGCGGCCATCTGCTACATCTGCGCAGCAGCCAGCTACAGCGCATGGTGTTGTGGCAGGCCCCACCTAGGTACCTGCAGAACCCTTCCCTTTGGCCCCGTTTCAAGACCAAACGTAAGCTGAAATTTTCCCCTGTTTTCCTTAGAAATCTTTTAAGTTTTCAAGATAAAAATTGTCACTTGAACCCTTTTAAATACAATTTAATGTACCCGTACACTGACTTGGCCCGATGTTAATTTTCCATTCAAAATCAAACCCGAGCAATTATAAACACATATGGAGCACAGTGACTTGTAATTTTACTTGAACTTAGGGATTGGATATTTCTTACTACCGAATGCATCAAGTGTATGAAAACACTCTAATATCTATCCCTTTGAGCGTGTAATCTTGCAAATCACTGTACTAACATGCCTATGATTATTTCAATCAAACTTTTGTACTTTTATCATGCATCTTGCAAACCTGATTTTTAGCACCTTTGACGTGCCTAAGAAAGAATGGCACACCGTCATCTATGACATCCCACAGGTTTCCACGGTGAGGATCCCAAGGACACAAGACTAACTCACACGATCAATGGTTTTGCGGAAGCGTGTAGCAAATCACGTCAATACAAACACATGTGATAAAAATAGTCACACTTGCATAAATAAAAAATCATCAAGACATGAGATTCAGAGAGAGTAACATAAACAGGACATAGGCCCAATTACATTTAAGTTCAAGTTAACAGAAGAATGTTAGTTAAGATACATCCCAAAGTAAGAGGCCAACAAAGGCCAATACATTCCCAACAAAAGTATCAAAATGGATAACCCTAGCCCAAAGGTTACGCATCACGACCCCGTCTAACGTCTAGATGACGTCATCAGGTTGCCACTCATGAGCTAGGGGTGGCTCAACAGCCTCCTCCGGGCACTCCTCAAACGCAACGCCGCCTGCACCTGAGCACCAAAATATAATGGTCAAACACGACGGTTTGGCAAGAAATCAGTTTAGACAAGGACATAAAGCGGTAAAAGTTGGAAAAACGTTAATAAGAACAATTTACTAAATTTAAACTAAAACATTGCTAAGATGCATTTCAAATCAGCAAAACTAGCATGAATACTTATATATCATAAATAGACAACCCACGTTGAGTCCAACCTTCCTCTAGCATACAAGATGACAAAAGTAAGCACAAAACAACAAGCATGACACAAAACACAATCCCACGTCACACAAGGTAAATGAGGAGGCAGATCGCGGAACTAGATTAAGCACGATGTGTAATAAAATACACAACTAATCTGCAGATAGTCCACAAGTTTAAGGACCCCCGGACAGTGGATCAGACTGAAGGGGAAGTCCAAGCTCAGTGGTGTTCATCAAATATCATGAATGGACAAATCTAGACAAAGCATATACAAGATAGGTTGAAAACAGGGGAAAATCAGTTATCAAAACAAGGCAAGCAAGATTTATCAAGAATAGCATAAGCTATAGCAAAAACAAAGCTTAAAAGTGATCCCCTCACTAGTACTTGAAACAGGTCAAAACATGGTTGAGACTTGTAAATCGAAACATGTGCAGAACGATATGTATCATGTCAAAACTGAGGTCCTGAAGCAAACTTATCAAGTATATATATTAAGGCCGTTCGTTTGACCTTATGTACTTGAAAACCCAAATGTCGGAATAAGACGGATTGGTGCTCCCGAAGCTAAAGGACATTTTGAGTTCCAAATGCATAATGTCAAGCCAAAAGCCCTTAAACATATTCTGGTTTTCATTCCCTAAGGAAATCCTATAAAACAGACAAATCTGGAGATTCGGTTGGCTCATGGTTACCTATCGACTAGCCACCATGGTGAGTAGCGGTTAGTCGCCAACTGACCGCGGGTCCCTGACAGGAAATTTGTTGTGTTATGGAAATGTGACTGAAACTAGTCAGTCACTTGTCGGCTAGCCGCGAAGGTGCATTGCAGCTAAGCACCAGCTGACCGCTGGTCCCAGTCAACTTGCAGCATTCTGCATTTCTAATCGTGAATCTCAGTGACCTTGGGGTCACTTAGCGGTTGGCCATAGTCAAATTTCGGCTAGTCGCCAGGACTTTCCAGTTCCAAATGAGCATTCTGTGTTTCTAACAGAACTGGGTCGGCTAGCCGCCGGTCACCAGCCGGCTAGCCACCGAAGTAACCGCCAGCTGACCGCCAGTTGCGGGAATCAACACAGCAGATTATATTTAGGCCATTTTTTCTTCAAAACAAGTCAGATTCTCATCAAAACGAAACTAAAGCTAAAAGAAAACATTTAAACCATGCTACATCATATGCATGCAAACTTGAATGTGGATTTCTAGCACAAATAACCACATTTACTAAAATCACCCAAATAACCTAGAAAAAATCACATTTTGATGTCAAATGATATACATTTAAAAACAAGTATAAGAAGAGTCAAAGAGATCACTTGCCTTGACCAATAAATGCAAATCTAGCCTTCTTGAAAGATCCTACCCAAGAGAAGAGCCAAGATCTACAAATGCCCCAAAAACAACCTCAAAACCCTTACATTGTGAAAACAAGGATCCCATTTCGAAAATAGGCTTACAATCATGAAAAATAAGATCTTTAAGAGTTAAAAAGACTCCATTAAAGAGGTAGGTTGAAGCTTTTACCTAGAAATGTCCAAACAAGGAGAAGAGAGGAAGATGAAGAGCTTGACACGTTGAAAACGCCCAACAAATAGGTCTAACGGGAAGCTTGAGAAGAGAGGAAGAAGAGGTTGAGGTCAAATCTTCAATCCAAGCTCAAGAGGTTGACAAGCAAGGAAGAGAAGTTGAAGAGAAGAAGAAAAAGCTCCCAAACTACTATGGACGTGAGCTTCAAAGGCATGTGCAGGAAGAATGAAAGTGAAAGAGAGAAAAGGAGATATTTGGCTTGGGGTGGGTGTAGGTCCCAAAGGTCTGGAACTTCAAAGGCCACAAAAATGATCTTACGGGCTCCGGACAAGATCGACGAAAAAGGATAAAACGATCATCGAAAAATCTTATTTCCAAAAAGTGTATTTCTGACAAATTTCTGAGATATCAAAAATCGTGTCCAGATTTGGGTTGAAATGACAGTTTTACCCCTTTTTGGCCAAAGCACAGGTTTCTGGGTTTCAAACGCGGACGGACAAAATACAAAAGTTATAATAAATGATAAAACCATTCAAAATAAATCAAAATCACAATCAAAGCAGAAATCTAGAATCACTCTCCCATGCTAACACGTGCACTCAGGGCGTCCCTAAGCGTGTCTGACTTAACCAACGATCTCAAATTTCCCAAACAAATACTAAGACTAACACAAGTCATTCTAACCCAACGATTACTTAACTTTCTTAAACTAAACACTCGTTTAATCAACACTAATCTAGATAGTCTGGGTTGGGGTCTGAGAACTGCGAAGGTCAATGAGTGATTTTCGCCTTGCTTGACCATTGGATGTACCCGGATCCGTAAGGTTTTCTCGGTTTGTGAGCCCGCATTTATTGCCCTGCCCTTCCGAGTTACCTAGATCACCTTGCTTTTCCACCACCCATTTTGGGTCCCCTATTCCTACCCGAAATGCTCTCCCTTTTTCCGTAGAACTTTCTAGACTTAGAAACTATTGTTTTGAAACCAGTTTTAATTCAGTTTACCATCCTAAAGGCCGAATCAACATTATTTATGATTTTTAGTCGCTCACCATCCAATACAAGGTAGTTTTAGGATGATCAACGCACTACTATCTTGTTTTAGTGTCACTTATTATAAGAAAGATACGTTGAAGTTCTAAACCAACCCTCATGGAATAGTGTTAGACTAATATTTTACCGTTAGACAAAAGAAGGAGGCTGAAGGTTATAGTCTAAAGTCATAAAAGTCTTTTGTGGTCTTAATCACCTAGTGGTTAACGTGTGCACCATAATTACCTATTAGAGAGGATTATGAAGGGTTAGTATCAATTATAAGTGATAATTCACATTTGAATGGCCAAAAAGAACCCCATTTCACATTTGAATGGCCAAAAAGAACCCTAACCATATCCGCTCGAGCGGATGTTCCTAGGGAGGGGATCCACTCGGGCAGCCTTATGTCCGCTCAAGTGGGTGTTCCCAAGAGCTGTGCGCTCTAGCAGCTTCATGTCCGCTCGAGCGGACACTCCAAAATTTCAGATTCCGGGGTTTTCATGTTTCTTCCTTCCATTTCTTTCTCATTCTACTTCTAACTTACAACCTGCACCATTGAGCCTCCTTGCTCTCATTCAGAACCCATACACCCTCAATACATCTCCATCAAAATAACTCAATACGACTAATCTAATCATACATACCATTAAGAACTAGAATTATCAAGGAAATAGAATTATGTGAATCAATCAATAAATAGACAACATGCAAGTCCTAATTAAGCTTATACTTGCCTCAATCAAGCTTTCCAATCCTTTTCCTCTAATCTTTTGCTCAAATGAACCAAAATCCCCAATATCAAACCCTAGTAAGGAAATCCACATGAAAATGCTAATGAATGTCCATGCATGGTTAAACATGAGTCTCTTGACTCCAATGTAACTCAAAAACCTAAACAAAAGAGTTGGTGCTTACCTCTTAGCAAGAATTTCGAATTTGGAAGGGGTAGAAGATGGTGGAGATGGGTCCTTCTCAACAACTAGTAAAAGAAGATGAAAAAGATGGAGAAGATGGAGAGGTTGCCACTCTTTGCCTCCAAATGCACAAGCAGCCATTTTCTCATAGATGATTTGAAGAGGAAAAAGGCAATGGAGAAAAGGTAATGAAAAGGCACACATGGGTAAAGTTGTTCTTGAGGGATAAGGCTGTCCCTTTTTGCAAAGAAGTCCACCAAGTTTTGTGTATTTCCAATTTGAGTCAAATGAAGGTGCACTTCTTCAACGGTCAGTCAAATGAAGTAAAGGTTGATACTACAATCGACGTACTCGTCAAAATACATGCGACAATATCAAGATGATGTGCATATGATGCAAAATTATAAAATCAATAATTACGAAAAAGCCCTCGGCACAACCCAACCGAGTCAAATCGGTTACAACTCTCCTTCCTATGACTCATAATCTAACTCAAAGACTAACTAATACTAATTTATAGTAAAATAACTTAATTAGTATGTAAGCATAACTATAGTCAATAAGACTTACTTAATGCTAAACAAGTTTAATTTGGGTCAGGGTGTTGCATTTCTCCCCCTCTAGGAATCATTTGATCCTCCGAATGAACATACCTGAGTAAAGCGTTTAGGATAGTGTCGTGCCATTTGTTCATCGAGCTCCCACGTGGCTTCTTCTGGTTTATAATGATCCCAAAGAAGTTTGACCCAACATGTGGTTCTCGTTTGTAGCACTTGTTCTTTCTCGTCAATAATACGGAGCGGACGCTCAACGTATGTTGAGTTAGGTTTGTTTTGAACTTCATCATACTGAATGACGTGAGAGGGATCTCGAACATACTTAGGTAGTATAGAGATGTGAACTCTGCTGGAAGGTTGAGCATATAAGCCAAATTGCCAATGTGACTCTTGATTTTAAAGGGCCCTACATGTCTTGGTGAATGTTTCCCTTTCTGCTGGAACCGAATTGCACCTTTCATAGGAGAGGTCTTAAAAAATACCCAGTCACCAACTTGAAACTCAAGTTTCCTTCTTTTATTATCTGCATAACCCTTTTACCTTGATTGAACAGTCTTCAACTTTTCTCTGACTTGAAGAACCTTTTCTGCTGTGTCTGTAATAAGAGTGGGTCCATGGAAACTCCTTGTGCCAACCTCTTCCTAACATACGGGCGTTCTACAACTACGACCATAGAGTGCTTCAAATGGTGGCATTCCAATGGTTGAATGAAAACTGTTGTTATATTCAAACTCACATAAGGTTAAATGTTCATCCCACTCACCACCAAAATCAAGAACGCTAGCTCTAAGCATGTCTTCCAATGTATGTATGATGCATTCAAACTGTCCATGTATCTGCGGATGGTGAGTGGTACTGAAGATGAGTTTGGTACCCATGGACTACTGAAATTATTGCCAAAATGAAGAGACAAGATCTCGTATCTCAATTAGAGACTATCGAAACTGGGGTACCATGTAGTCGAACTATCTCTTTCACAAACAACTTAGCCATCTCATTAAACTTCATATCCTTCTTGAAGGGAATAAAATTAGCTGATTTTGTCAACCGATCAACTATCACCCAAATCACATTGTTCTTTCTGATAGTCAATGGTAGACCTGAAACAAAGTCTATTGATATGTGTTCCCGTTTCCATTGAGGAATGAACAAAGGATGTAATAAACTCGGAGGTTTCCTATGTTCAAACTTCACACGCTGACAAGTATAATATTTAGGCATAAATTCTGCAATTTCCCTCTTTATATTATTCCACCAAAATCTGTTCTTGAGATTCCTATACATCTTAGTGCTCCCAAGGTGCATGGCACATCTGGCAGTATGTGCTTCTGTCATAATTGGTACTGTCAGCTTCTTAGTCTTTGGTGCACACAACCGATTTATGAAATACCAAATCCCATCTACTAACTAAAAATCAGGTTTCTCCACAATATGATCTCTTATCTTTGCAAGATTGGGATCTTCAAACTGTTCATCTTTAATTTGATTCATGAGAGTAGGTTCGAACATTGACATGGCAGCTAATATCATGGAGTCATTCACCGACTTAACCTCCACATCCAATTCTTTGAAAATATCTAACTTGAACCATTTAGCACCCATAGCTGAAACAAGAGAAGATTTCATACTCAAAGCATCAGCCACTACTGTCGCAACCCCGGACCGAGACCCGGCCCCGCGACAATGTTGTGTTGTCCAACTATCTGATTGCGATTAACCCACAGGTTTCCGCGGTGAGGATTTCCAAAACAAACATGGAATTTTATCTCACATGAATAATGGTTTGCGGAAGCGTGCAAGTAATCTTATCTTAACCAATACATGTGACATCACATCCACATACATAAGTTAAATCATTATCAAGACAATAGTCAGAGGAGGAAACATAACATGGCATTTCCATCATTAAACTTTCGATTTCAAAAAGACAAAAGTAAGTTAAGTTAAGTTTACACATTCCCAAGTATGAAAAAGGGCCAACAAAGGCCATACAACCCAAAATACAAAACAAACTACTCCCATCCACATGTGTCGTACTAAAGACCCCATCCAACGTCTAGAGGACGTCGTCGAGTTGCCACTCTTAGGCTGGGGGTGCCTCAAAAGCTTTCTCCGGGCGCTCCTCCTTAGGGCCAACGACGCCTGCATCTAAAGCACCAAAACAAGAGGGGTCAGACATGACGGTCTGGCAGGTGATCAATTTAGACATAATAGAATTCAATTGAAATCCGAAATAGCAATACTCAAAACATGGCATGAGTTCTAAACCAAAACACATTTAAAGTGCAAAGCAAAACTAGCATGATTTCACGAAAACATCATGATTCATTAATCCACAATGAGTCCATCCTTTCTCAATCACACGCGGTGACAGGAGCAAGCACGACACGCGAAGCACGACACACAAAACACGATCTCATGTCATACAAGATAGACGGGGAGGCCGGCCATGGAACCGGAACACACACGATGTGTAATATAATACAAGACTAATCTGCAGATAGTCCACATGTTTAAGGACCCCCGGACAGTGGATCAGACTGAAGGGGCAGTCCAGACTCAGTGGTATTCAATGATATTCATGTATGCACAAAACATGTCGAGACTTGTACAAAACTTATCGAATATAGGGAAAAAGTACTTATCAAAACAATGTAAAGCGAAACTAGGCGAGAGGGGCATAAGCCATAACGAAATAAGGCTGAAAAGTATTCCCCAACAAGGTTCTTAATCAATTCAAATGACTTATACTTGTAAAACAACGCAAGGGCTAAAACTCAATTCAATGTATCAAATCATGATCCTAAACGAACTTATCAAGCATACGATAAGACCTTTTATTTAAACTTCAAGTGGTTGAGACAAAATATCTTAATCAAATAAAGATTGGTGCTTCAGAAGGTAAAAGGACATTTTAAGGCCCCAAGCACACAAACTCAAGCTCGAAAGTACCTAATCATATTCAGGTTTTTAATCCCACGAAAATCCCATAAAACAAATCAATTTTGAAAACTCGGTCAGCTCTCGGTTACCTGTCGGCTAGCCGAGTAGGTGAGTGTCAGTTAACCGTCAGCTAACCGACGGCTGACCGTCAGATTTCCTGACAGAAATCACCATTCTCGAAATGGAACCGAACTTTCCTCGGTTGGCTGTCGGTCGACCGAGATTGAGCTCATCGGTTGGCTGACAGCTGACCAACGATTCCGTGTCGCAAAACACATTACTGTAAATGGAACCGAACTGAACTCGGTTGGCTGTCGGTCGACCGAAATGGACCTGTCGGCTAACCGACAGCTGACCGACTGAACTCGGCAGCCCAGTTCAAATCAGATTCTCAGTTCCTTTTCCTACACTCTTCTTCCCATTTCATTTCCTTTCCTTCTTGGTCAAATACCTGCATTCCCCTTGAGCCTCCATGTTCTCCTAGGGCCATTTCCATTCCAATTCAACAATTAATTCATTTTAAAACACATTTCCCCATTTTCCAATCCATTTGCAAAACATTTAAACAAGATAAAAAGAATCACTTGATTGGAATGAAAACTATCAAAATAAAACTACTAGCACAAGCATTTCAACTAAAACAAAGTTTCAAACCATAGCATATGTTTGAATGAATACATGGTTCATCTAACATGGAGAAAATATCAAAACATTGAAGTCAAACCCTTCAACATTGCATGCATGAAGAGAAGCTAAGTTGATCACTTGCCTTCACCAATAGCTATCCAAAGCTCTCTCAAACTCCTACGCAAAAGGAAGCCATGAAGTCTACACAAAAACCCCAAGAAAACCATTCCAAAAATCATCATTTTGGGTAAACAAAACCCCCATTCCTAAAATGGGTTTGCGTGTTAGAGAAATGGAGTCCTAATGAGCTCAAAAGACCACATTGAAAAGAAGGAGAAGATCCCTTACCTGAAGCTATCCAAATCAAGAGAAACAAGGAAGAGGAAGGAGCTTTTCAGCTGGAATCCTCAAGAAAATGACAGTAATGGAAAGCTCAAGATGAGAGGAAGAAGATGATGGTCTCAGATTTCCACTTGGAAGTCTCTAGCTATGGCATGCAAGAGAACAAGGGAGAGGAAGAAGAAACTTTTCTTCTCAGCTGGTTCAAGAGAGAAGAGTTGCAGGGGACGAGTCTTGAACGTGAGATGAGTTGGGAGAGAAGAAAGAGTTTAAGTCAATGGGTTCTTGTGGGCCCCACAATGCTCAAAACTTGCGACGATTGAAACATCGATTTACGAGCCTCGAATGAAAATGACGGAGAAGACAAAAATGATCGTCAAAAAATCTAGTTTCCAAAAGTACAAATTTGGCATATTTTTGAAATTTCAAAATTTGGGTCCAGATTTGGTGTAAAATGACCGTTTTACCCTTTTGGCTAAAACTTGGATTTCTGGGCCTCAAACAGGAGCAGGTTGAAAACGAAAGCTGAACAATGAAATAAAACCATTCAAAAGAGATCAAAATCACAATTAAAATCAGGAAAAACGAAAATTTCCTCCCAAGCTTACTTTTGCACTCAAGGCACCCTTAAGTGTGACTAAATTGCATAAAATGCTCTCAAAATTCCCCAAAGCTAATTCCAAGCTAAAACAAACCAATTTCTAACCCACGAACACTAAATCCACATTATAACTAAACACGTACTTAATTAACACTAGTTGCGCTAATCCTGCGTTGGGGTTTGACATCCTCCACCCCTTAGGTTATTTGGTCCTCCAAATAAAGCATAGTTATACCTCGGGTAACAAGTCGGGATACTTTCTCTGGACTTGCTCTCTTAGTTCCTAAGTAGCTTCTTCCAGCTCATGATTTTCCTACTGTACTTTGACCCAATGGATGTCCGGTTTCTCAATTCTTGTTCCTTGGTGTCCATAATTCTAACCGGCTTCTCCACATACGACGCATCTTCTCGAATTTCCAGTGGTTCATGCTGCAATATGTGTGAAGGGTTTGGAATGTATCTCTTCAACATAGAGACGTGAAAAACATTATGCACCCCGGAAAGTTCCGGCGGTAACGCAAGTCTATAAGCAACGTCTCCAATCTTGCTCAAAATCTCATACGGTCCGATGTACCTCCTAGCTAGCTTGCCCTTCTGACCAAATCTTAGTGTTCCTCTAACCGGAGACAGTTTCAAAAACACCTTGTCACCTTCTTTGAACTGCAAATCTCTCCTACGAGTATCAGCATAGCTTTTCTGTCTGCTTCTGGCAACCTTTAACCGTTCCTGGATCAGCTTGATCTTATCACTTGTCTCTCCAACTATAGTCGGTCCATGGAAACTACGAACACCGACTTCTTCCCAGAAAACGGGAGTTATCCATCTTCTACCGTAGAGTGCCTTAAAAGGTGCCATACCAATGCTAGAATGGTAGCTGTTGTTATACGCGAACTCACATAGGGGCAAGTACTCATCCCATTGAACCTTGAAATCTAGTACACAAGCACGTAGCATGTCCTCGAAAGTCTGTATAGTTCTCTCTGATTGGCCATCTGTCTAGGGATGGTAGGCAGTGCTGAATTGTAACTTGGTGCCCATGGATTCAAATAGGGTCTTCCAAAACCTTGAAACAAATCTGCTATCCCTGTCGGAAGTGATGGAGACGGGCTGTCCATGTCTGCTAACAATCTCGGTCACAAATAAATCTGCTAGTGGTGCCATATGCATTTTACTCCCAGTCTTCATAGGAATGAAGTGAGCAGACTTCGTGAGAAGATCCACGATGACCCAAATAACATTGTTCCCCTTCTTGGTAGTAGGCAAACGGAGACGAAATCCATAGTGATGTGCTCCCACTTCCACTACGGAATGTCCAGCGGCTACAACAATTTTGGAGGCTTCTGATGTTCTGCCTTGATCTGCTGACATGTGAGGCACCGAGATACAAAAGCTGCTATCTCTCGTTTCATGTTATTCCACTAGAATTGGTTCTTCAAATTTTGGTACATTTTGGTGCTCCCCGGATGCATGGAATATCTCGTGCTATGAGCTTCGGTTATAATCTCATTCTTCAAATCTTCAATGTTAGGCACACACAACCGGTCACGAAAATACAACACTCCGTCCACTACTCTGGAATTTGCACGTTCAGAAATGTGCTCCACAATCTTGGCCAAGTCTGGGTCTTGCAGCTAACTGTCTTTAATCTTCTGAATAAAAGTAGGCTCAGACGCTATCATACTTGCCAACATCACACCCTTCCTCAACGATTGCACTTCTACTCCGAGTTCTTCAAACTGATGTAAGACACTGACTCCTCTCAAGCTGGCCATGACTGCTGATTTTCTGCTCAACGCATCAGCCACTACGTTCACCTTGCCCGGATGATACTTGATTCGAAAGTCATAGTCTTTTATGTACTCCATCCACCGTCTCTACCTCATGTTCAATTCTTTCTGCGAAAACAAATACTGTAAACTCCGGTGGTCTGAGTGGACTTCAAATTTCTCTCCGTATAAATAGTGTCTCCACATCTTTAAGGCAAATACCACCGCTGTTAACTCCAAATCGTGAGTGGCATAATTCTTTCCATGGTCCTTCAACTGCCTCGAGCCATATGCAACTCCCTCGTCATTCTGCATCAAAACACAACCCAATCCTACATTCGAAGCATCTGTAAAAACAACAAATCCTCCGCTTCTAGACGGTAAAGTAAGAATCAGGGTTGTAGTCAGTCTCTTTTTCAACTCTTTGAAGTTTTCTTCACACTAGTCTGTCCATACAAAAGGCACACTCTTCCTAGTAAACTTGGTCAAAGGTGCTGCAATGGATGAAAATCCTTGGACAAACCTTCTGTAATATCTTGCTAACCCCAAAAAGCTTCTAATCTCTGTCATGCTGCTTGGTCTTTTCCAACTAACAAATGCATCAACTTTAGACGGATCCATTGCTAACCCTTCTCTGGATATAACATGGCCTAGAAAAGCCACTTGCTCTAGCCAAAATTCACATTTACTTAACTTGGTATAGAGTTGGTTGTCCCTCAAAAGCTGCAATGACGTCCTCAAATGCTCTTCATGCTCTTCCTTACTCTTAGAATACGCAAGTACATCGTCAATAAACACTACAGTAAAGTGATCCAAATACTCTGCAAAACCTCATTCATAAGAGCCATGAATACCGTAGGTGCATTAGTCAATCCAAACGATATCACCAAAAACTCATAGTGCCCATATCTCATTCGAAAAGTTGTTTTAGGCACGTCTGACTCTCTAACTCGCAACTGATAATACCCAGACCTCAAGTCTATCTTGGAAAAATATGCTGCTCCTTGTAACTGATCGAACAATTCATCTATTCTTGGCAACGGATATTTGTTCTTAACGGTCATATGATTCAATCTTCTATAGTCTATGCACATTCTCAAGTTTCCATCCTTCTTTTTCACAAATAATACCAGTGCTCCCCAAGGTGAAACGCTTGTTCTAATGAAACCTTTACTCAACAAATCTTGTGATTGGAGTTTTAGTTCACCTAATTCTGCCGGAGCCATCCTGTAAGGTGCAATAGAAATCGGAGCTGTCCCTGGAAGGAGCTCAATGGTGAACTCAACTTCTTGAATTGGTGGCAATCCCGCGATTTCTTCAGGAAAAACATCCGGAAATTCGCACACAACGGAGATTTCCTCCACCCCTTGGGACCGTTTATCCTCCGTGATAAACGCTATAAAAGCTTCACACCCATTCTGCACTATTCTGCTCGCTTTCAGTGCTGAAACAATCCCCACTTTGTTTTTCTTCTGGTTCCCCCAGTTGTATAGGCTGAGGTTGGGGTTTGTTCTGCAAAAGTTCTAATGACTGCCTTTGAACTTGTGCCATTTCCTCATCCTTCTCAGCTAGCTGCTCTTGGAACCTTGCTTGGTTCTCATTGGCTTCTTGTTGCAATCGAGCTTGTACCTCATTTGTCTCTCTCTGTAGTTTAGTCTGACTCTCATTACCTTGCCTCTGCTGTTCCAACATTGCTTGCATAAGTGCCTGAAATTGTGTCACTGTGGGTGGCTGCTCACGATCTGTTTCACTATTATTGTTGTTGGTATTGCTTCCAGAAACATTTTGGTTTGGAGCTTTTCTTGGAGGCATGATGCTGTAAAACAAATTATTAGTACATAATAACATGTTCGGGTTTGGTTTCTAGGTCCATACTAACGATCTCACGAACTCACGAATCCTCGCCACGTCCCTAAGAGTTTCTAGTTTCTTTTAAATGCCTGAAACATGTCCCGCTCTGATACCAGTCCTATTACGACCCTGGACCGGGCCCGCGATATGATGAGGGGTGCTGTCCAATTAACTACTCAACCAACTGTGATTAACCCACAGGTTTCCGCGGTGAGGATTTCCAAAATAAACATTGAATTTTATCTCACATGAATAATGGTTTGCAGAGGCGTGCAAGTAATCTTATCTTAACCAATACATGTGACATCACATCCACGTACATAAGTTAAATCATTATCAAGACAACAGTCAGAGGAGGAAACATAACATGGCATTTCCATCATTTAACTTTCGATTTTAAAAAGACAAAAGTAAGTTAAGTTAAGTTTACACATTCCCAAGTATGAAAAAGGGCCAACAAAGGCCATACAACCCAAAATACAAAACAAAATATTCCCATCCACATGTGTCGTACTAACAACCCCACCCGACGTCTAGAGGACGTCGTCGGGTTGCCACTCTCAGGCTGGAGGTTGCTCAAAAGCCTCCTCCGGGCGCTCCTCCTCAGGGGCAACGGCGCCTGCATCTAAAACACCAAAACAAGAGGGGTCAGACATGACGGTCTGGCAGGTGATCAATTTATACATAATATAATTCAATTGAAATATGAAATAGCAATACTTAAAACATTGCATGAGTTCTGAACCAAAACACATTTAAAGTGCAAAGCAAAACTAGCATGATTTCACAAAAACATCATGATTCATTAATCCACAATGAGTCCATCCTTTCTCAATCACACACGGTGACAGGAGCAAGCACGACACCCAAAACATGATCCCACGTCATGCAAGATAGACCTAGAGGCCGGCCGTGAAACCGGAACACGCACGATGTGTAATATAATACAAGACTAATCTGCAGATAGTCCACATGTTTAAGGACCCCTGGACAATGGATCAGACTAAAGGGTTAGTCCAGACTCAGTGGTATTCAATGATATTCATGTATGCACAAAACATGTCGAGACTTGTACAAAACTTATCGAATATAGGGACAAAGTACTTATCAAAACAATGTAAAGTGAAACTAGGCGACAGGGGCATAAGCCATAACGAAATGAGGCTGAAAAGTATTCCCCAACGAGGTTCTTGATCAATTCAAATGACTTATACTTGTAAAACAACGCAAGGGCTAAAACTCAATTCGATGTATCAAATCATGATCCTAAACGAACTTATCAGGCATACGATAAGACCTTTCATTTGAACTTCAAGTGGTTGAGACCAAATATCTTAATCAAAGAAAGACTGGTGCTTCAGAAGGTAAAAGGACATTTTGAGGCCCCAAGCATACAAACTCAAGCTCGAAAGTACCTAATCATATTCAGGTTTTTAATCCCACGAAAATCCCATAAAACAAATCAATTTTGAAAACTCGGTCAGCTCTCGGTTACCTGTCGGCTAGCCGAGTAGGCGAGTGTCAGTACCGTCAGCTAACCGACGGCTGACCGTCAGATTTCCTAACAGAAATCACCATTCTCGAAATGGAACCGAACTTCCCTCGGTTGGCTGTCGGTCGACCGAGATTGAGCTCATCGGTTGGCTGACAGCTGACCAACGATTCCGTGTCGTAAAACACATTACTGTAAATGGAACCGAACTGAACTCGGTTGGATTCTAGCCACCGTCTTTGCCTCATATTTATATCTTGCAGAAAGAATAGAAACTGCAGACTGCAATGATCTGAATGCACTTCAAATTGTTCCCCGTACAAGTAATGTCTCCAAAGTTTTAGTGCAAAAACAATAGCAGCTAATTCAAAATCATGGGTGGCATAATTATTCTCATGGGTTTTCAATTGCCTTGATCCATAAGCTATAACCTTACTATTCTACATAAGGACACACCCCAAACCAACTCTGGATGCATCAGAGTAAATTATAAAACCTCCAGTACCCTCAGGTAAAGATAAGATTGGGGCAGTTGTCAATTTCTCCTTTAAAGTTTGAAAATTGGCTTCACACTCTTTGGTCCATATGAATGGTACATCCTTCCAAGTCAACTTTGTCAACAAAGCTAAGATTTTTGAAAAATCCTTAACAAATCTACGGTAGTACCCTGCAAGACCTAGGAAACTCTGAATCTCTGCCACTATTCTTGGACTATGCCAATTTATAACGGCTTCTATCATCACTGTATCCACCCTTAGACCATCTCGAGTGATAATATGCCCCAAAAAGGCCACTTGTTCAAGCCAAAAATTGCACTTCTCAAGTTTAGCAATAAATTAATGAATCCTCAATGGCTAAAGTGATGATCTGAGATGATCTGAATGTTCTTCCTTTGACTTTGAGTATACCAAAATATCATCAATAAAGATCACAATGAATTGGTTTAGATAAGGAGCAAAAATCAAATTCATCAAAGTCATAAACATAGCCGGTGCATTGGTTAAACCAAATGGCATCACAAGAAATTCATAGTGACCATACCTTGTTCTAAAAGTCGTCTTCTTAATATCTTGCTCACGAACTCTTAACTAGTGATATCCGAATCTAAGATCAATCTTTGAAAAGTAAGCTACACCCTGCAGCTGATCATACAGTTCATCAATTTGAGCCAGTGGGTACTTATTCTTTATTGTCACTTGATTGATTTTCCTGTAGTCTATACACATCAAAAGAGTGCCATCTTTCTTTCTCAGAAATAGTACTGGAGCTCCCCATGGTGAAATGCTAGGGCGTATGAATCCCTTGTCCAACAATCCCTGTAATTGCTCCTTCAATTCTCTGAGTTTTGCTGGTGTCATTCTATACGGTGCTTTAGATATTGGAGTAGTACCCGGTACTAAGTCAATAGGAAAATCCACTTCCCTAGACGGAGGTAATCCTGGAATTTCATCCGGAAATACATCTACGAATTCGTACACTACTGGAATATCTTCTTATACATTGGACGGTTTCTTCTCGGTAATAAAGGCGAAGTAGCCTTCACAGCCATTTTCTAGTAGCGTCACAGCATCCAATACTGAAACTAGTCCATTGCTGGCCTTCTCTCTTCGTACACCCTCGAATATCACATTCGATTTGGGTTCCTCTATCTTGAAGGTAATAGTTTTGTGGAAACAACCCACACAAGCCCTATACTTTGCAAGCCAATCCATCCCAAGGATGGCATCAAAGTCATGCATTGCCAAGAGTATCAAATTCGCTGGCATTTGTAATTCACCTATCTGAATACTACACTTAGGGTAGAAGTTTTCACTTGCTACTCTCTTACTAACCGGGGCAGTCACCATTAGTATATAAGGTAGCGACTCAAGCGGTTACTGAAGTTCACATGCAAAGTGAGGTACCACAAATGAATGTGTAGACCCCTAATCAAACTAGGTTCTAGCATTTCTAGCACATATCAAAATTGTACCTTCAACAATATTCCCAGCTGCTTCTGCTTGCTCATGATCCACTGTATAGACTCTCCCTGCTTCTTGTGGTCACTGCTTGGCCTGTTGATGTTGTTGTCCTTGCCTTTCTTGCTGTTGCTGTTGGGGTATCGATGGGGGTGCCGGTAGTGCCAATCTTTGTGGTGGAGCTGGAAGTGCTGGCCTACACTGCTGAGGAGGAGGTTGTGGTTGAGGTGCCCTATAACCACCTCTATCTCTAGGACACGCAACTGCTCGATTCTCCATCAATCCACAAGTAATGCATGCCCCTCTGTTCCTCCAGCACCTCTCAGTCAAGTGCCCCTTCCCACAAGCACCACATTTCGGGGCTCCAATAACCACACCCCTCTGTCTCTTCTGCTGAAACCCTTTTCCACACTGAAATGCACTTCTTTTAGGATCTGCGTTCTTCTTCTTTTTAACCATTTCTTCTGTGGTATATGCTCTGTCCACCGCATCATCAAAAGACTCCAATATCTTGTACATCACTACATGTTCCTCATACATTGGATGGAGACCGCCAATAAATCTCTTCACTTTCTTAGCCTCGATGTCAACTAACTCCTTAGTATACTTGGACAATTGGAGAAATGTGTGTATATAAATTGCCACTATCATTTGATTCTGCTTAAGAGCTATAAACTCTTCTTCTTTCCTCCTGTACACATGATCTGGTATAAACGTGCGGCAAAATTGTTCTTGAAATGTTTCCCAAACGGTGGCATTGGGCATTACTTTAAAGGCATCCCTAACACTCTTCCACCAAACGGTAGCAACTCCTTGAAGCATCAAGGTAGTAAGCACTATGCATTGCTTGTTATCACAGATAATTGTTTCAAAGATGTCACCGATATGTTCTAGCCATTTATCAGCTTGAATTGCATTTTCTTTTCCATCGAACTCCGTAGCTCATATTTTCTGGAACTTTTCATACAAAGTATTCAGGTCATTCTCCTTAGACTGGATGACCACTTGTGTTCCCATATTTGGTCGTGCTTGATTTGCCATTAACATAGCTATGTTTTCATTGGTCTTGGTCATTTGCTCCATTAGCATCATCATACAGGCATCCATCGTAGGAGGTTCATTCTCAATCGACACAAAAGGATCATCATTATGGGATTCATTGTTCCCATCGTTGTTTTCGCCTCCAGAGCCAGACACCATTTATCTGAAAACAATTTCAAAGTTGAGTTAGGACTACATTCTAACTCCCCTCCTTACACGACTGGGAATAAACACAACACTAAGACTAAACTAAGCCTGACAAATCTATACTCTTAATCGATTATAGCGCATACTCATAACGTTTCTACGAGTTTCTGCGTCTTTTAGAAACACTGTTATGCTCTGATACCATACTTACATATGTCACATCCCGGTCCCAAATCACCTTGGCCTAGGGTAATCCCCGAGATGCGACAGGAGTACTCCCATAATATTATACCTGTCTCGAGTCAAGTACAACATCATGAAGGAGAAAATTCATCTCTTCCACTTGTGAGTCTAACTCACTAAACACTTGCCAATAACATTTGATAGCGAAAGCATCTCGAAACATATACAACTAGGTACCATTTCATTGAACAGTCCTATTTAAAGTTAAAGTATCAAGTTTTTACAAAGGACATATACACATTAGAACCAAGGTAGGGGTTACAAAAATATCCTATAACCCTGTACAACGAAGTATCTCCAACAATTTCTTTCTATCTATCTAGTGTGACCCATATAAAAAGAAGTCAGTCACACTCTACGATTCAGCTTCCAAAAAAATTATCCACGTTGTTCCCCGGTGGACAACTACATAGGCCCATTATCTGGCCACTCCTCTAATCCAGAAGGAACCTCTTCAGTCTCCTCCTTTCCCTCCTAGGCCTCCTCAGGACCGGGAGTTGTACATGCGTCTGTGACACCAAGAATAGTATCTCAATACAACGATTTAGCAAGTATAGGCATTAATAAGGAAATGCATAATATTTCAAATTGAATTAAATGAAAATTGATTAAAAGGTGCCAATATCAAGTAATAACTAGGCAATTGTGCCAAAATCACATAATTCATGCTTACGAATCAAATGAAGAATAAATATACTAATGTGGCTACTACATTGAACTCATCCTCTCAAAAGAGAGCGAATCTAGTTGGGATGTCACCAACGGCCCGGCCAAAGGCTAGCAGGCTATCTGGGTCTGGAGTTTCGGTGCTCTAGATGACTTTCTGCAGTAATCTTGAATACTAAACCGAGTTTATCTCCATCAGGTATCACAAGGTCGAAGCTAAATAGTACTGACTCAATCGAATCAAATAATAATCGAAGTTGAGTAAGTTTACATATTTTGTTCACAATAGAATCGAATAGTAATCCCATATACACGAATACTTACTCCATTCAAATTTCCATCGAATACCGAATAGTTGTCTGACAATTACAATAACGAATTGGAAAATGGATAGTCGACTCATAATGTTGCTAATTAATTAATCAGAATTGATATCAATGAAGACATCTAATTTCAATATGAAATGAAATAGAATTATAGAATTCAAGGTATATTACTAGCTAACTCTAATCTATTATCCATAGTTGCTCAGAGTCCAATACAAGAAAGTTTTATGATGATCAACGCACTACTATCTTGTTTTTGTTAGTTTTATGGTCTCAATCTATTAAGATTGATGTAATAAATTGATTAATTTCTTTATTTATCAATATATTCATGTTTTCATTTCATGAGATGAATGGTGTTTTATTACTTAAATGCACATAACCAATACAAATGACATACTGGTTCATGAGATGAACTGGAGTCCGCAAGTGTATTAGATGTAACATATATGTGTGGATGAGATCCACATACAGGAGACATGTGTCACAAATCTTATACTTAAATTGATTCACAACCAGTGATGAGATTGGGCATCTCATTTGACAAGGTTGCAATATTATGATCACTATAAGATAGTGTGATCTGTCTCGATCATCGGAACGTAAGATTCTAGATCATTATACTGGTACATTAGATGTATTGAAGGACCATGAGAAGCATCTCAAGAACACTGTCTTTACTTTAAGGTTTTCTTTCATAATTCCCTAGCAATGGAATCTCAACCCTGAGACATTGATGAACTAAAGTTTCTATCTATTAATTTGCTTTGAGTCACCAATGAGTGAGGCCAACTGTAAGTCAACACCTTGGTGTCTTGGGTACGTGGTAGTAGGACTGTGGAAATATTTAATGGTCAAGATGGAATCTATCTTATCCCCTTGTGCCAATTAATGGATTTATCATTGGTAAGTGTACACCCATCTCAATTAAGAGTTAATTGGATGGTACTAATAATTACTATAATTAATTGGGTCTCAAGGATAATAAGATATGGATCTAAATTGGTGGGATAGTTTGTCCAATTGATCCATGGATATTGATAGAGGGGCCTACTTGTATTGATAGGGAAGTTTAGGGTCTTCATGTAATTTATTCCTATGACTGGAGTTCAATTGCATTTATTTAGTGGAGTTATTTGCAATTAACAGTGGGCCCAGATTGCACATGAGATGTGGGGTCGGGGTGTCCCAGTTGGAGCCAGCTTTCTATAGAATCCCTAGTGGTCCCCATGCTAGCCCAAGATTTGATCTTTACTAATTCTATTTGAACTCAAAAAGTAAAGCTACTATTTCTATTTGAAATAAGACTTCTAATAGTGGTAATAGTGGGAATAGAGAGTTACTAATTATTATGGAAGTTGGACTTCTAATGATAAACAAAGAGAGAAGTTGCAAAAACTAAAAATAGGAGAGGAGAGGTGGCCTTGGACGTCCACTACTCTATCCCTTGGAGTTCATGCCCACCTCCCCCTTGTGTGCAAGTGTTGCACTTCCTCCTCTTCCTCTCTCTCTCTTCTAGTTCCCCTCTGGTTTCCTTAGAGATTCTAGTTAGTCTTTCTCTTGGAGATTCCACCATCTCTTTTGAGAAAAGAGATCTGAAGCGGGTCATAGCATGGAAGATTATTGGGCATTAGAGATTCTGATTTGATTTGTGAAAGAGCTCTTCATCAAAAGGTTTAATCAAATTCTCCATTAGAGCACAACCGAGCTCCATAGGTATTATCTGCTCCTTGTATGTTGTAGAATTTCGTGGTTTCTTGTTATATGTTATTTCTATCTTCTTGATAGGTTTATTTGCTGACCATGATGGCTAAGATTGAGGACATGCACCCTGGATTGGGGTTTGCTGCCTTTTGGATAGATGATCATTACTTCTAGTTGATAAAAAGTTTTTGAAACCTATCCAAGAGGCCCACCCAGTTCCAACAGTTTTAGTGTCACTTATTATAAGAAAGATACGTTGAACTTCTAAACCAACACTCACGGTATAGTGTTAGATTAATGATTTTTCCGTTAGACAAAAGAAGGAGGTTGAAGGTTCCAGTCTAAAGTCATAAAAGTCTTTTGTCGTCTTAATCCCCTAGTGGTTAAGCTGTGCACCATAATTACCTATTAAAAAGGATTATGAAGGGTTAGTATCAGTTATAAGTGATAATTCACATTTGGATGGCCAAAAAGAACCCCAGCCATTAGCTTCAGGTCTGCTTGAGCGGAGTCATATCCGTTCGAACGGATATTCCAAGGGAGGGGGTCTGCTCGAGCGGCCTTATGTCCGCTCGAGAGGGCGTTCCCGAGAGTGCGCTCGAGTGGACGCGCCAGAATTTCAGATTCTGGGATTTTCATGTTTCTTCCTTCCATTTCTTTCTCATTCTACTTCTAACTTACAACCTGCACCATTGAGCCTCCTTGCTCTCAAGCACAACCCATACACCCTCAATACATCTCCATCAAAATAACTCAATATGACTAATCTAATCATACATACCATTAAGAACTAGAATTATCAAGGAAATAGAATTTTTTGAATCAATCAATAAATAGACAACATGCAAGTCCTAATTAAGCTTATACTTGCCTCAATCAAGCTTTCCAATCCTTTTCCTCTAATATTTTGCTCAAATGAACCAAAATCCCCAATATCAAACCCTAATAAGGACATCCACATGAAAATGCTAATGAATGTTTATGCATGGTTAAACATGAGTCTCTTGACTCCAATGTAACTCAAAAACCTAAACAAAAGAGTTGGTGCTTACCTCTTAGCAAGAATTTTGAATTTGGAAGGGGTAGAAGATGGTGGAGATGGGTCCTTCTCAACAACTAGTAAAAGAAGATGAAAAAGATGGAGAAGATGGAGAGATTGCCACCATTTGCCTCCAAATGCACAAGCAATCACTCTCTTATAGGTGATTTGAAGAGGAAGAAGGACAATAGAGAAAAGGTAATGAAAAGGCAAACATGGGTAAAGTTGTTCTTGAGGGATAAGGATGTCCTTTTTTGCAAAGAAGTCCACCAAGTTTTGTGTATTTCCAATTGGAGTTCCAATTGGAGTCAAATGAAGGTGCACTTCTTCAACGGTCAGTCAAATGAAGTGAAGGTTGATACTAAAATCGACGTACTCGTCAAAATACATGTGACGATATCGAGATGACATGCATATGAAGCAAAATTCAAAATTCGATAATTACAAAAAAGCTCGGACTAAACCCAACCGAGTCAAATCGGTTACAACTCTCCTTCCTATGACTCATAATCTAACTCAAAGTCTAACTAATACTATTTTTTAGTAAAATAACTTAATTAGTGCCTAAGCATAATTATAGTAAATAAAACTTACTTAACACTAAACAAGTTTAACTTGGGTCGAGGTGTTACAGATCGCGGAGCGGTTAGCTACTAACCTTCAAAGAAAGCTCGATTTTAACCAAAAATGTTGTGTTTCAGGTGGGGAGTTGTCCCACCCTTTACAAGCCTACAACAAAGCATCAAATGACATACATAGAGTCCATAAAGCTCATTAGAACCAACAATTCCTAAGGCATTAAGATATACATCCACACATTCCATAATTGAACCAAAATCAGACATTGAGTTAGGATTTGGAGAAATCTAAACCATTATCATGTTTGGAAACAAGAAAACATTGCATGCACAGATTTATAGTTGTTCACTTGCCTTGCACTGATGCTAGAGCTAATACCCACGGATTCCAAGCTATTACCCTCACAAACAAGCCCCAAAATAGAAAATCCCCAAATGCAACCTCAAAGAAGAATCCTTACAACTTCTTTAACTGATTAGAAGCAAGGGGAAGAGAATAGGAGAAAATGCTTGCTAAAGAGATGTGTAGGGAGCAGAGGGAGATGATGTGAGGACTCGTCCCTAGAAATACCTAGCGCTACTAGGAAAAGGGGTATTAGCGGCCGCCAAAAGCCGTCGCTAAAAGTGACGAGGCGGTCGCTAATAGCCTTTAGCGATGGCTTAGCGACCATCAACAGACTGTCGTAAAAAAATCATCACAGAAGACTATTAGCGACCGCCATAGGCGGCCGCAACACTTTTAGCGACCGCTTAGCAACCGTGAGTGGAAAAATGTGCAAAACTTTTAGCGACCGCTAAACGCCGTCACTAAAAAGAAAAAAGACGGTCGCTAATGCTCTATCTAAAAATTTTAAACCCTTTAGCAACTGCCAAGAGCGGTCGCTAATGCACCTTTTGCAACTGCCACAGGCGGTTGCTAATGCTTTAGTGAAAGACTTTTAGCCACCGCCAATGGCGGCCGCTAAAGCTTATATATTTTTTTTAATTTTCATTTAATTTTCCAATTTTGTACTTGCTTTTTATACCTGTACCTGAACATATTATATACAACTACTACAATCAATTAAAAATACTAATAACAGAATAAAATCTTACATTAATGATATTCAAAACATTACAAAAGTTTCAAAAAATTATATTCATTACATTTCCAGCAAAAAAAAAAAACAAAAAAACAAAAACAAACATGTCGTCTGAGTAGAGTGCCGTGATCGATCCGATGCTCTCAAACCTGAAGGCAAAAAGAAAAATAAATATTAATAGTTAACTATAAGAATTGGCAATATATAGTAAATATAAACAAAATTAAGAATTAAAAATCAAATTTTAAAAGTTAAACCTACGTTTCAACTTTACGAGCAATCCGGGAGTCCAATTCTCGAGCCGTCAGCTCTGGCAAATCACGAATGACTAGGGGCTCGTGCCCGTCTAGTTTCACGGGCAACGGAGCGCGTTTGCCCGGTTTGAGTGCTCGGAGGCCATTTTTCCAAGTTTTCACGTCATGTATAAGGCAAAACCTACATTTCAATTTTACAAGCAAGCCGGGAGTCCAATTCTCGAGATGTCGGCTCCAGCAAGTCACAAATGACTAGGGGCTCGTGCCCGTCCGGTTTCACGGTCAACAGAACCCGTTTGAGCTCAGAGGCCATTTTTCCAAGTTTTAAGGTCACATTTAAGGCGAAACCTACGTTTCAACTTTACGAGCAAGCCGGGAGTCCAATTCTCGAGCTGTCAGCTTCGGCAAGTCACGAATGACCAGGGGCTCTTGGCTGTCCTGTTTCACGGTCAACGGAGCCCGTTTGCCCGGTTTGGGCGCTTGGAGGCCATTTTTCCAAGTTTTAATTTCACGTTCAAGGTGAAACCTACGTTTCAACTTTATGAGCAATCTGGGAGTCCAATTCTAGAGCCGTTAGCTACGGCAAGTCACGAATGACTAGGGGCTTCTGTCCATCCGGTTTCACGGTCAACGGAGCCCGTTTGCCCGGTTTGGGCGCTCGGAGGCCATTTTTCCAAGTTTTAATTTCACGTTTAAGGCGAAACCTACGTTTCAACTTTACGAGCAATCCAGGAGTCCAATTCTTGAGCCGTCAGCTCCGGCAAGTCACGAATGACTATGGGCTCGTGCCCGTTCGGTTTAACGGGCAACAGAGCCCGTTTGCCCGGTTTGGGCGCTTGGAGGATATTTTTCCAAGTTTTAATTTCACGTTTAAGGCGAAACCTACGTTTCAACTTTACGAGCAATCTGGGAGTCCAATTCTCGAGCCGTCAACTCCGGCAAGTAACGAATGACAAGGGGCTCGTGCCCGTCCAATTTAATGGGCAACGGACCCCGTTTGCCTGCTTTGGGTGCTCGGAGGCCATTTTTGCAAGTTTTAATTTCACGTTTAAGACGAAACCTACGTTTCAACTTTTCGAGCAATCCGGGAGTCCGATTCTCGAGCCGTCAGCTCCGGCAAGTCACGAATGACCAGGGACTCTTGGCCGTCCGGTTTCACGGTCAACGGAGCCCGTTTGCCCGGTTTGGGCGCTCGGAGGCCATTTTTCCAAGTTTTAATTTCACGTTTAAGGCGAAACCTACGTTTCAACTTTACGAGCAATCCGGGAGTCCAATTCTCGAGTCGTCAGCTCCGGCAAGTCATGAATGACTAGGGGCTCGTGTCTATCCTGGTTAACGGGCAATGGAGCCCTTTTGCCCAATTTGGGCTCTCAGAGGCCATTTTTTCAAGTTTTAAGGTAGGAATGGATGCTCTAAACCATTTGCATAGGAATGACAACTCTCCCCAAACCACCTGTAATTCATAATTCAGGTTGAAGGATGTTTTTTATTATCAAAGTTGTTACTTGACCTGTGCCAACAAGACCCAGCCTATTTCAATCAAACTAACCTGCCGACCCCACGCGGAGCTCACCTGATAATTTATAGTTCATCTTTTGATTATGATGATGTTATAGTACTGGGCCCCAAGCTGTGGTCCAGAAGATCCTAGTCATCCACCATATAAGGTAAGTAGAGCTGTCAATGAGCCGGACTCTCCTTGTCTTTAGGCCTTTGATATCAGGTCAAAGAAAGCTATTTAATTAGTCTGTCACATATTCTTCCCCCATAAAAGGGTATCTAAAAGTAAAACTTCCGACTCAATGGTATCTCATTACCAGTGAAAAGTATAATAATCAATGGCTAAAAATGTGTTAAACTAACTAGGACTTACATCGCAAAAAGATGGGAATCCAGCTGGGTTTCAAAGTTCATCCTGAAAAAAAAAAAAAAAACAGAGACAGAAAATATTTGAGTTCATAGGCATATATAAGAGTTTGTTGCCTTGTTAATGATCACCAGCCCAACAGCATCTCTCTCACAGGCCTGAAAGTTAGGCACCAACCAATCCCATTTGTGACTTACCCCTTCTGCAAGTAAGTTGGACCTAGCTGGACATCTAATCATAAAAGACTCAGACCCAACACGTTAAATATTGGATCAGAAAGTCATCCCATAAGCCTAAAAACACACCCAAGATCCAACCAGTGCAGGCTAGATCCTAGTTGTGCCCAAGATGACCAAGGCCCTAACTGTTCTCATTTCTGGTTCAAGCTGACATCCATTATGGTGATTGAGGGCTGGGGTTAAGAAGTTCACATGCACATTTAAGAAGATCATTAGGAAATGGGAGATATCTGGCTCACCCTCGCAAATAAAATAAGCCCCACAAATCATATGTGCACAGCTCACTCGATTTGATTTGGTTCCTGGCAACTAAGCACTTGAAATTCATACAACAGTTTTATTCCAACAATTTACCTTGGCCAGACACAGGTAGGATTTTAAGAGCATTAGCATCTTATCTCATTCCTAACATTCCATCCAGTCAGTCCATATATTAATCAAAATCCTCTGGGCCAACTGTAAAGAGGCCTCAATTGAAGATCAAAATGCTCTGTTTCACCATGAAATAATTGAAGATCCAGGCACCGATGTTTGCAACAATTGATCAGTTACGCTGACTGCCTCCCCAAGGTTTCTACCATTTGCTGATCCATAGGATGGGAATACTAGTAACAAAAGAGAGAAACAGGATTGACCATGTCCTATCCACTGTGGGGACTATCTCCTCAGTGATTCCTATCATGGATTAATCCTCACCGTACACACCCAAGAACCATGAATAGAACCAGTGTTTCTGGTGGTCATTCAGACCACTACACTAATTTAAATATCTAAGAAGAATCTCAATAGTACGCAAATTGCATGTTCAATGGATCGAGCTAGTGGTGCAGTCAGTAGTTTCTTCAAGTGCAATGTATGGATTTTACCAAAACAAAAAGAAAAAAAAAGTGCATAGTATGGGCAACTTCCCATACAGAAAACAACAAAAATGCAGACTGTAAACCCTATCCTTCAACTTGCATTGCCACCCAACATGGCCATTCCCTTATTTTTCCTCCCAGCATATCACAGTCTCTCCCTATAAATACCCCAACGCGGTTATAATCCTATCATCTCTCTACAACACTTAGGTTTCTCTCATTCATTGTCCCTAGAAGTGTAGAGATGGGTTCCAAGGCCTTTGCAGCAACTGCCCTTTTCCTCTCTCTCAACCTTCTCTTCTTCACCTTGGTCACATCCACCAAAGTCTGCCCACCTGTGACCCCTAAGCCCACTCCCAAGCCCCACCCAAGTCCCCCAGCCTACCCTTCATGCCCCAGAGACACACTCAAGCTAGGTGTGCGTGCAGACGTGTTGGGGTTGGCGAATGTTGTTGTTGGCTCCCCACCAACTCTACAAGATTAATCTAAATTCTGATTCAAGTGCTTGGCTACTATCAGGAAAAATGCAGGAAAACCGTCATTTACATTTGAGTCGTCTAGAATGGCTGCTCTTCAATCAACTGAGTTATGAAGTCATTTCAAAGATTTTGATGTTTTAAGGTAAAAAAAAAAAAAACCTGCATCCAAAGTTCCAAACATTCTCAAGAAATTAAAAATATCACATGCCCACCGTAGATATTCATTCCATCCAACTAAAACAGCCCAAAAAGTCAGTATATGGAAGGGTGGGTTAGTTTCAGTTTACAAAAAACCTTAAACAATTTAGATAACTATGACGCAGATTTCGGAGTTAATATTGCAGCATTACACCTTGTATTAGAAGGTATGCTGCTATTACCATTTGGATCTATCAACTCCAAACTAGTAACTCATGATGCTTGTCTTCAATCTCTCAAACTCAACTTGAAACCAAATTTTTAGTTATGGTGGCCAAAACAAAAGCAAACATACAACTCATGATCCTAGCTTGTTTCTTTATTATTTGAATATAAAGATGACACAGTCCAATCTCAATGGGAATAAATCTAAGATGATATTTGACAAAGCCATTTACACAATCTAAAATGAGAATAATATTTTATTAACCCGTCAAATACTGGATTTTCATTAGTGTTGTGACCATTCTGGAGCTGTTAATTCATGAACATATATGATAGCAATGTATATGATATCAAAATCCGAAATCTTCTCCAGTGGACCACATCATTATCTTCTCCCATTAAGAAACAAGCAAGCTGAATCTGTCCATTTCAGCAGCTATATATGTAAGATCCATCCCAATACTACCAGATCAAGGTAGCTATGGACTCTCTCTTATACTTTGAATCTTATTCAGGTCCTAATCCATTTCTTAATGAGTAGGTATGCTTTCCTAACATTACTGAAGATAATGGAGTTGTTATCATCACCTTAACTAAAATAGGGCCCAAGTCTTCTTTGTTTCTTTCAATTGAGTCCTTTCCTTGCAAAATACCCTAGCCCCCATGAAGAAATCAGATCTCATCCTTCAACGGATAGAACAAAACCCAAAACCTAACAAAAAGACTCTAAAACATTACCCAAACTCCAACCACCTTCATCTCCTCACCTAACAAAGAATGACTTCATTTCTCATCTTCTAATCCAACAATTCATAACATTCGAAAATCGTAATGACCATATCTGATCAAAACCAAACAAATCCCCACATATTAGATCTCAACCAACCAACCAATGAAGACAGAGTAAGCAGATCTTGAGACTGAAATATAAATCTGGAAAACTGATGAAATTCGTATATGCAAAGCGCTTTGCTTTCGGACACCATTACCTGGTGTTAATGCTTTATATCCTACTTGTGAGTTTTGGAAGAAACGATAGTAGAACACTTAATGTTGCTTTGTAACTTTGACGGGGTGGTTTGTTAATAATTCTCAAGCGGTCAGTTCTAGTTATAACTTTCAAAGTTTCTACATTTATAAGTTTCTAACTTTTTAAGTTTCAAAATCTATAAGTTTCTAACACAACTTAGAAAACTCATATACATGTTGAAATCTTGAATTAAAAAAATATTTATACCTGGTCAGGATCAGTCGAGCCTAACGGATCATGATTGCCCTCTCCAGCCGAGTCATGTCTCGCCCTGTGGCCACTGCCAGCGTCAGGTGCCTGTAATTATTTATTATACAGTTAAAAACTTAAAAAAAAAACATAAATATCGACACATCAATGACATAATTGACAATTGATAACGTACAAAATATTTTCTTACTAACCTGAGTAGTAGGTGGTTGGTTTAAAGCGATGGGGCCACGACTCTATGATAGACGAGCCTCCAGCTCTGTCAACTCCGCTTTCAACTCGGCCCTCATCTCTGCCCTCACCTCATTTTTCACCTTCTCTTTGATCGTTGCCTTCATGGACTACAACAACTCCTCAACCTCCTCATTTGTACGGAGGCGCAAGCCCTGGGAGGAGCTAGCACCAGATGACCCCACTCGCGCGATGTGCAAGCGTGGAATGCCCGTCCCATACGTCAGCGTGTATCCATGCCCGTCTAGGCCAACGACGGAGTGGAATATCTCATCCCTCCGTGATGGCAAGCTGCGCTCCTCCTCGGGCAACGCCTCCAGGCGTGATTGAAACTGGGCTTGCGTACATTAATATATTATCATGCATAACAAGACATAGTAATAGACAAATAATTTAAGCAGTTCAATATAAAAACTTACGAAGATAGCTGCAACCTCTTGGTGGCGAGGATCTCGAGAACGCATCCAGACGGACATCCTGTCAACCGGACCACCCTCGACACGCAACTGTTTGGTGGAGAGTTATATTATTAGTATAATATCATACAAAATGACAAATATAAATTACATGTACGATCTAACTCTTTACCTCGCGGTGGACCTGGGTGATGTGTCGAGTCCCCAACCTATGTGCGGGGACCCTGCACTGTCCGGTTCCGCGCATTCGTAGCTACCTCTTTCTGTTTTCAATATCTATCAGTTAATTTTTGTTAGTTACGATAGTCACTAGTAAATTGTTAAAATTAAAATAAAAAAAATTACAAGTTTCTCACCTTTGCCTCCTCGCTCGTCCAATACTGGACGAGCTGAGGCCACTGATCCGGGAGAACGCCCTTCGGAACTCGCTCAAGGATGTCGGGGGCATCCTGATGTGGCTTCCAGTGCTGCATCTTCACCTTATTTTTATGATCTTTCCACATCTTCCGGCACTTCGACATGCAAACTGGCTGGAAGAGCTCAGGACATGCCCTCAAATTGTTAGAAAAGGACAAATAATTTTTCATTAAGTTATGATTTAAATTGACACATCCTTTGGAGAAATGTTAAATTATTACCTTAACTTGCTTCCACATACGATCTAATGTCTCCGCCGGGAATGCATCCCAATCAAGTGTAGTCAAAGGGAATGCATATGGATCCCGGACCATATGTTCCAAATGGCTGATGAGCTGGTGAGCATGCGGACCCACCGGATGATATGTCTCATCAAACTCCACGCCAATAAGAGATCCGAAATTCCACGTCTGGATCCCTCTAGCAGCGCCTCTCCCCCTGCTGGAAGATGGGCCAGTGCTCATAGAATCTGTTCAAATTACAAATAATCTAATTAAATTGAAATAAAATAATTTGCTAAAATTAAAATGTTTTAATTAAATAAACTTATACCGATGCGTGTATCGGCTGATGCGAGCATCGACAGTAAAGCTGAAGCAGTCGACACCGAAGGCCCCACTGGGGTGGATGGCCTCGGCATGGATGTCGATGGACTCGAATGGGAGGTCGAAGGCCTACTCAGTGGGGCAATCGAGTTAGGCCGGGCGGCACCCAGTGTAGGTCTAGGGCCCCCAAATGGCATACTGGCATGGGCCTGGCGCAGCAGCTCATCCATTGTCCGCAGACGATCTCTCCTCTTTCGCCCTGACATATCTGTTCAAATGTTTGTAATATAAATTAATTTAAAAAGATAATTCAAATTAACATTTAAAAATTATTTATACTGAAATCTAACATTGGTGAATTAGTTAACAACCGTTCACTATTCATGTAAGTCAACTGTATCTCCTTCAATGGTTTTCCGAACCCAATTAACATCTTCATCACGTTGAACAACTGCATTCTGGTCAAGAATTTGTTGGGCGAATGCATCAATATTTGGCTCATCACATTCAATCTGATACACTCCCCTCCTTGACATTTTAACTGCAACCTGCCAGTTAGGATCTTTCGGATCTCTGACATAGTAAACTTGCTCCGCCATTGAGGAGAGTATGTAGGGTTCAGCACTTATTCGATCATCACGATGTAACAAATTGTTAAAATTTACCAATGTAAACTGGTAATTATCTGTTTTCACCCCTCGGATGGGATCCACCCAATCACACTTAAACAATAGAAATTTTAATCCGTGATTGTATACAACTTCAACAATATCCTTTAGAAGGCCATAGTAGTAACCAGCATCGACAGATGGACAACCGATCCCACTATTTTGCATCGCTCGTTTCTCATCTACATCCTTGATGCAAAATCGAAAACCGTTGACATCACAAGTTGTGTAACGTCGGGCCATTATAAAGGGACCATCAGCTAACTGTTTCATTTCATCGGTCAAATTAGGATAGTTGGTTCTTCGTAAGTTAGACACCTACGCAATGCATGTAATCACTGAATATCACTACATGAAAGTAATATGATAGGAACAAGTGAAAAAGTTCCTACTGATTGAATACGTACGTGATTCTTGAACCATTCGCGAAATGACTGATAATGGGACTGATGAATTTGATTCCCTATAGCACGAGGCATGTCCCATTTGAGCTCATCCATGTGTGTCCTGCGATGCATAACACGTCTTAATGACAAGTATGATAACTTAGGCAAAAAACTGACAAGTTACTCTTATGAATGAGTGACAACTCACTGAGTCAAAGCCACAACATATGGGGTGCTAAACAACACCCACCGGTGAGCTTGAATCCACTCAATATTATTGAGATCAAATGCTGTGCCCTCCCCAACTGGACCATCATGAATCTGCGAGGGCCTAGTCAACTTTGTTTCAATATTATCATTAAGATATGCTGCGCAAAAATTGGTGCACTCATCCATCAAATACCCCTTAGCTATTGATGCCTCTGGACGAGCTCTATTATGAACATACCTCTTCAATGTGTTCATGTACCTCTCGATCGGATACATCCATCTAAATTGGACGAGGCCACCAAGCAGGGCTTCACTGGTTAAGTGTATGGTCAAGTGAACCATGACATCGAAAAATGCAGGTGGAAATTTTTTTTTCTAGATGACACAATGTCACAGCAATCCTCTCTTGCAGACCATTCAACTCATCTATTCGGTGAACTCTAGAACACAGTTGTCTGAAGAAGTTACTAACTTCAATCAACGGCGCTACAATATTCTTAGGCAAACAATTTCGTATGGAGATAGGCAATAACTGTTGAATGAGAATATGATTGTCATGACCCTTCAAACCATGTAATGTTCTTTCTTTCATGTTCACACACTTAGCGATATTCGAACAATACCCGTCAGGAACCTTGACACCCTTCAGAACAGAGAGGAAGACATCTTTCTCATCTTTACTCATTATGTACTGTGCAGGAGGCATGTATGCCTTGTTGGACTCTCTTAGCTGCAAGTACAACGGTTTTCTCAAGCCCATTTGTTCCAAGTCACGGCGTGCATTGACACCATCCTTCGACTTCCCCTGAACACCGAGAATGGTCCACAATATATTATCACAGACGTTATTCTCAATGTACATAACATTTAAGTTGTGCCTGAGTAAGTTATCTTTCCAGTATGGTAGATTGTAGAAAATACTTTTTTTCTTCCAATTATGACTTCGCCTTTTATTTGCACCGGGAATAGAAGGCAGGGGGGCCAGTAAATCTTGAAAATCATACACAGTACATATTTGCTCCTGCTTGAGCTGTGACAACAATTCAACTCCTGTCATTGTTCGAAGTGCTAGACCATATTCTCGAGTGCCATCAAATGACACTTTGTCCCTCCTGAACCTATGCAATGGAGGTAGAAAACGTCTATGACCCGTGTATACCCATTTTCTGCCGTGCTTCAACCAAGTTGACTTCTTCTCCTGATTGCAACAAGGACATGCAAGCTCTCCCTTTGTGCTCCAACCCGACAAGTTAGCGTACGCTGGGAAGTCGTTGATTGTCCACAATAATGCGGCGCGGAGTTTAAACATTTCATTGCTTTCGACATCAAATTTCATCAAACTATCAGCCCACAATTCATTCAATTCATCAGTCAAAGGTTGCGTATAAACATCAATCTTGTCCCATGGTCCTCTTGGTCCATCAATAAGCGTGGATAGGATCAGAAAAGGTTGCTTCATACACATCCATGGCGGGAGATTATAAGGTACCAAAACAACTGGCCACGTACTGTGATTTGCCCCAGTCATGGACCTGAATGGACTAAAACCATCTGCAGCCAAACCAAGCTGCACACTGCGACAATCCAAGGCAAAGTTTGGATTCCTCCGATCGAAGTCTTTCCACACTGGGGAATCTGCTGGATGGGTTAACTTACCATCGTTCCTGCTATTCTCGGCATGCCATCTCATCAGTTTAGAGATATTTGATGACATAAATAGCCTCTTCAGCCTTGGCTTAAGTGGAAAATATCTCACTTACTTTGCTACCACCCGTTTGCCACGATTGATAATACTTGTAGAACTATTCTGACGATTGTAACCAACCCCGCCCTCCTTCCATCTCGAAGTCTGACACATAATGCACGTATCAAGATGGGCATTCTCATTCTTAAACAACATACAATTGTTTGGACATGCATCCAAAGTCTCATATGTGAAGCCCAAATTTTCAGTTAACTTGCGGTCCTGATAGTAGGACTTAGCAAGTTTTGCACCGGATGGGAGCACTCGATGCAACAACTGGAGGAGCATATCGAAGGATGTGTCAGACCACTGATTCAATGCCTTCAAACGTAACAACTCAACAATAAAGGACAATTTACTGAAGTCCTTGCATCCAGGATACAATTCTGTCTGTGCATTGTCTAGAATTTCAAAATATCTCATCGCTTCTTCATTGGCACCAGAGCGAGGATTACTCCCACCCGCCCCCTCAGTCTCACAACTTGTGTATTTGGGTGCCAAGCCGCACGTGATATCATTTAGCATCGCGATCATCGGATCAATCTCCTCAGTCATATCATCCACCTCAATTTCATCTCTTTCCTCTCTACGACAAGAAACATACTCTTCTCCATGTCTTATCCAATTCTTGTATTGCTTCAAGGATCCATTTAGAATCAGATGCTCTCGGACAGACTCTCTTTTGTAATAATACCGATTCGCACATTTTCTACATGGACAACTGATGAACTCATTCTCAAACCCATTGGTAAATTCCATGAAATGGTTAATCCCATCCATGTATTCCCTAGAGATCCTATTCGGTAAATCAATCCAACTCTTGTCCATCTCGGTAACTATTTCTGTGGAAATCTAAAATGAGCAAGCACAATTAGCCGAATTCATAAGATTTAATTTTATTTTAAATAATTGAATTAAAATCTGGGGTACTTGTAAAAACCCACAAAAAAGGGAAAAATCTACAGTAGCGTAGTGTGTGTGTGGGTGTGAGAGAGAGAGAGAGAGAGATAGAGGAGGGGACCACTGAACATCACCCATTTATATTCATGGAGGAAGTCCCATCTCCATAGTAAAAAAATCAATTCATGCAAATGATTCCCTTTTTGTTATAAATATACAAACATAATTAAATGGTTCTTTCTTAAAACACTCACACACAAAAACAGGAAGAAAAAGAAGAACAACCATCAATAGAAGCGGAAAACTTCTTATAGGAATTATCCTCATATTCTATTAACTCAAGCAACTACCCACAGACAAGAGAGCTGTATAAGAAAGGTAATAAAATAAAAGTTCAAATCATTCAAACAAGCACAAACATTTCAAACAGAAAATTCTAATTAATCAAATGGGATTCCTTCAAAATACCACAAATACATAAATTTCAATCAAGACTAAGGAAACCCTTAAATCCAAGCACAAGAAAACCAGAGCACAACAATACAAATGAATAGAGATAGAGAAAAAGACATTCCAATCACATGGGTCTTCATGATTCACCAATCAACATACACCAAAAGGCAGTAATGAAAGCATCAACATCATCAGGACCTAAATCCACAAGGTTTGGTATGATTTTCTTTTCTTTTCTTTTTTTTCTGAAATACTTGGAGATGAATAAAAGAGTGTCTTCCTTACATGGCAACAGATTCAATGTAATCAAGGTGGACCTCATTTCTTGTTCTTTTGTGATGGAATTCTGGTAGTAATATTGATACTTGTATGGGTTAAAAATTCCTCTCTTGAAATATGTTGCTAAGATGGGAACAAACAGATGATGAACAGAATTTTAGAGGCCCTCGTCTGACTCCAAAAATATCAGCAATGAAGGTGTTACGTTTGAGCGGGGATCCAACAAATAAGCATTTATTTATTCACTACTGCATCATGTAATAAACAATCATTCTAGAGAAAAAATCAATCAAAGGTGTGTTTCTTAGTAAGGATAAATGAATGCCTCGCTGTAGACCTTGTAAGCATTTTAAATAAAAAACATATGAATGGCCCAAGGGACGACAAAAAGACATCGATGGTCATTTCGATGGGCATAAATTCTGAAATCAATGAATTCTACTAGTATTTACAGGCCCATCAAACATAGTTGACCACAAGACTTCAAAAAATATGCACAGTATCCTCTCTAGATAGTAAAAGGTGGCCCATGCTTTGAAGACCAAATGCTAAAACAATGGCCATTGTGCCCCTTCCTTTAATAGCTTATGCACTAATATTGTTGATGTTAAATCGTAATTGTGTTTTTCCATACTCACTCCTTAATGAAAAAAGAACTTTCCACACGTAAATCTTATTCCGGATGCAGATAGAGCCACTTTACATCAAGTTCCATCACAAATGCATATATGCATGCATATATGAACATATGTATGTATGTATGTATTTGTGTGTATGTATGTATGCATGCATGTATATTGAATGGTAAACTATCACAAATACACAAACGTGAAGGTTAGCCTAACTATCAAACTTTTCTAAGTCCGTAAAAAATTTTATCATTTGTTTTTCTTTCTTTAACTAGGAACCATTTTTAATTTCTTTAATTTCAAATGAAGAAACACCATCTTTTTTTTTCTCTCTCTAACGGTGGCTTGAATTATATGTTAGACAGGAAGGAGTCTTTGAAATGGAAAAATACAATCAGGAATACACTTTTAACATT